>CM053026.1:203627978-204227978 GCA_028564925.1 Lithobates sylvaticus
TTTAGTGTATAAATCTCTATTTTCAGATTGGACACATAACTAGAATGCAGCAGATTCTGTGTCTTCATTTTGGCTTGCATAGTAGCAAGTATGAGACTTAGTTTTCACCTTGACGTGCTAAGAAATTAGATCTGTGGGCGTTAAAAGTGACATCTGTACGCACCTAACACTTCTCAGTCTCTTTGCCCCCTCCTTTCCTCTCTTTCTAATCCTATGTCTTATTTCTCCATATTTCCTATCTCCCTTGTGTGTCCCTGCCGTCCCTATACATCCCTCCCCCCATTTTTTTTTTTTTTTTGCGTCTGATTCTCTTTCTCCTTCATTTGTTTCCAGCTAAGTTTTTATTTTATTGTTTCACTAACATATGAGAGGAGACGGTGCACCGTTGACTTTTATTGAGGTGTCTATTCATAGGTAATGCTAGTTATAACTCTCTGGGGATCCAGCTGGAAGCTTTATTTCCTTTTGTATTTCTATTGTAGAAATGAGCCCAGTTATCAGACAGGTCTATTGTTATAAGTCTATAAAGAGGCTGCTATATCTGGATTTGCAGTGAAAGTGTCTTCAGTGTTTTATATGAACCTCAGCCCGGGCGAGATGAAATCAATTGTTGTGTTTTATTGGGGACCTCAACGCTGCCTGTACTATGGAAAATCGACCCAGTCTGTTTTTAATTGCATAGGTTTGATACATTAACCAATTAATGAATGTTTCAAATCATTCCCTGCTATTGCTTTCTCTGCAAATACAATGAAATTTCTTGTGGTTTTCCCATTTCGGTAAGCTTATTATATGTTGAGTGGAACATGAAGGCCAATAATTCTCACGACAAACGCAGATTATACTATAGTATTTATTTATATGTTCATCATATAGATAGATTTGATTCCTCTTAGGTATATAAGTTAGTGCATACTAAGAGTTGTGGTTGCACAGTATCTGGTGGGCAGGTGAAAAGGCAGTTAGAGCATTTTATTTTAAAATTGAATAAATTGTATTACTATATCGTATTTTCTCATCAAAGCTTTTGTATATAAAACTATAGAACATAAAATAGATATCAGTAGTAAGAGCTTAGGATGGGGGTTTGCACCCAAACTGGCCTTTCGGGGTTCCCTGTTTATCATAATTTAATTACATTTTATTGGGAACCACATATTTTAAGTTTTCAGATCAGTGTCCTAGCTGGAATTTGAGACCCCAGAACATTGGGTTTCCAAGTTGCAACTACTATCGAGATTAGAATATTATGAAAAAAACTTGATCATCTGTGATCTGATGAACACATTAGAAACGGTAGATAAAATCTGTGCCCTATTTACTTGGTTTTGATTATGGAGATTCACAGAGAAGCAATTATGCCACATCTGAAGCCCTACCTTAAACAGGTTGTACAGAGTTCCTTTAACTCATTAATTCTTGGGTAGATTCCCCGTACTGTGTTCTTCTGTCTGGAAAGAAACCCAAAAGAAGCAGAAATAGACACACCATCCATCACTCAGTGATTTCATTAGGGGCTGTGCCTGTCACAAGACAGATGATGCTATGGGTTTGTGATGGGTGACTTGGCCTTGGTTATTCAGGGATTTCCTAATATAATTACAATAAACGTCATTTTAATCCTAAAAAAAAAGTATCATCTTTGCATCTGTCTCTGGTTTCTAGGAAAAGGGTTTATTCAGACCTCACATCTGTGACAAGGATGTAGATTATAACAAAATTCTTTTATCTCTAATATGTCTTTGTACCAGAGGAGAACATTGATACTCATAATTAAATTGTGAAGCAAATGTAAGTTACTGAATAATTACACCAAGGAAACTCTGTATAGCATTCTGAATGCAACGCTAACGCAAAAAGCCCAGACCGGGCATGAGTTCAATCTAAATAGGCCAGTGCTTTTATTTTACGTGTTTTTCAAGTGATGTTTTCCTGATACTATTTATTTTTAATAGGCAGATTAAAATGGCACTGGGATGCATTGACAAGATACTGAATCTGTCATCTATGTTCATAACTAGTGATAAATCGATTCCACATCTGCGCAGTTGATTGGCTATACAAACCGAATCTTAATTTCCATAATCAATCAAACAGCAATGGTCTATTTTTGTAATTGGAAAAGCACTAACTATCTGACCTTCCCTTCTATTAAAACGCCATAGGAAATTGGACTTGGTTGACTAAATCTTTGTATAAACATTGCTGTGATCCCTAAGGATTCTGCTAAATCCCAAACTAAATTCAGCATCCTTACTTGGAAAGGTTAGAAAAATAACTGTCTTCAGGTAGTAGTAACACCAGAGCTACAAACTGATGACTTGTTTATCTTCATCTATCTATCTATCTATCTATCTATCTATCTATCTATCTATCTATCTATCTATCTATCTATCTATCTAGCATATCTATCTATCTATCTATCTATCTATCTATCTATCTATCTATCTATCTATCTATCTATCTATCTATCTATCTATCTATCTATCTATCTATCTATCTATCTATCTATCTATCTATTATTGGTTTTCCCCTAAAGGACCAAGCATCAATGAATGTGTTAACCTTATCTACCTATCTATCTAGAATTGTATTAATTTTACCATTAACACACAAGGGTCAAGGGCCAAGTGTTAATGCTTGTGTTCACCTCCCAAGACACAAATACTTGATTGTCTTTATTTTCAATTCTCTTCTGCTGATGAAAGCATTCTTCATTTCGCCAAGAACTGCGCAATAATTTGTTGTTTTATCTTCTTACCCGCCATAGTTTAATCCTTTCCCTTCCAGAAGTGACAAGCGTTTATGCAATTGTATCATTAACACTCTCAAGCTGGAAGATGTAATGAGAACATGACACTTTGTCACTGGACTGAAGAACAGACAGGGATTGTTAATGCTTCGGTGCATCCGGGACACATTAAATTAATCTTAAAAGGGGTTTGAACAAGCCTGGATTTATTATGCTGGAAAAGCAACAAAAGTTGTACAGATATAAGGGGACTATCTCACCCGGCAGCTTATTCCATCTCCATCTCAGAAGAGGTCACCTTGGTGAGGTTGTGGCAATAACAGTAGCACAACCTCGGTGGCACTATGGTTTGTGCCTGGCATGTAGCCTGGTTCTGGTGTGTGTGAGTTTGGCAGTGACATCAGGCTGTTGTTTTGTTGGCGTCTTCGCTTGTTCCTTGGCTTCCGTCCTCTCTGGCAGCTGTGTTGCTGTCTCAGTTATGCGAAGGCATGGAAGGGTCAATGTGCTCCTGTCCCAGATGAGCTGTGTTTTCTTCTTCATCTCTGTCTTTTCTTTCTGTCACTTCAAAGGATGGATTTCGGATAGTATAGAATCTTTTACATGGGTCATCTTTTTACATATACCACTGAGCCTTTGAGGGTATTTTTATGCTCAGACTATCCGAGTGGGATATGTTTACCAATGAGTAGCTGATGCGTTAACCCTTTCGTATGGTGAGTTGCAATAAGTGCTTAGGTCCACACGATTGCTTAGGGTACATCGTTTTCTGGAAATGAAAGCATTAACATATTAATCTGAAGGCAACGCTATCCCAATAAGCTACATTGAGCGTTTGCTGCATAGTGCCACCTACAGGATGATTTTCCTCTGGTTTGTTTAACCTCTTCATGACTGCAATTCAACTTCATACGTTAAATGCCTCATGCTGTGAGAATGTTAATTACAGCCTATCCATGATCAAAATTAAAAATCATATATTCCTTTCCACATTGTACTTCAATTATTTTTAGCTTAATCTGAATGAGCTTGAATGAACTTACTTTGTGAAGATCCCTACACATTCACTTTTTTAAATTCTGTGACAAATAGATCTCCTTTAATCTTGTAACAGAGAACTGGGCAACTGTGTGTGTTCTTAGTTCTCAGACTCAAAGTGGGTGTAAACCCACTTTGTAATTTTCAGGCAATCCCCAGTGTTCGATAATGCTATGTGCCTAGTGTGTGTGCTTTAAAAAAAATGCTGTGCTAGACCTTATTTCAGAGCACCGCTAGGCGCTCACGTGACCGCCTGCCAGTCCCTCTCCTGATCTGACAGCTACAGCGGGAGGGGCTGAAAATCCCCTTGCTGATGTCAGTCGGAAGGAGGGGAGGAGAGGAGGAGAGCGACAGGTGGTCACATGAGCCTAAGCAGCACTCTGAAATAAGGTATAGAACAGCATTTTTTTTAATGAAGCACACATAATGGGGCACATAGCATTATCAAACACTGGGGATTTCCAAAGTTATTTTAGCAGCAGGAAGGGAGGAGTGGGCACTGACACAAGCTGACAGGCAGGGAGGGAAGGAGGAGAGAGGACAGAGGAGGGTAGGAGAGACAGTGGATGACGGAGGCACGTAAACTGACCACGGTGTCAGGGCACAGCAGCCATAATAAACCATGGTCAGTTTACAGGAGGGAAGGCAGAACCAGGCAAGATCAGCCAGGTATTTCAGGTGATACAGGCCAAATTACACAGCACAGGCACTGTGCTGTTATTCATGCTTTAAAGCAACAGGATCCATTTCTTTTAGGGTAACAAACGCTTTAACTGATGCACATCAATGCTGTTAAACTTGGTATGGACGCCTACTTTTCAAAAAACGCTGGTCACAAAAGGCGTTAATTATGCCTTAACAGTGTAGGAAAGATGCAAACATGACTATCAAATGTGGAAGTTTATAAACTATTCTTTTAGGAATTATTTTATAATGTTCTATAAACAATGTAGAAAAAACATAGTGTGCTTTCTTCTTAACATTTCCATTGGCTGTATTTATGTCATGAAGGCATGTGCACATGTTAAAAGGGCCCTTTTTATTAGAAACAGTCATTGATATTCTTGTTGAAGGCAATGTTAGTCATAACATGGGATGCTTTGGTCATACGCTGGCTTGTGAACTGACAGAACTGACCAATAATAAGCCCCTTTCACATAGGCATTCCGGCAGTCTGTGATTTCACAGATAAAAACAAACTGCAATGTACACCTATGGTTTGCCAGATATAAGCATCCATCAATATCCGCACACATTCAGGTCAGTTCAGGTTTGTTGGATTGAATGCAAAAAAAATTGCCTCCAGGTTCCTTTTAAAGGATAAGTTCACCTTTGTTCACTTTTTTTCCTAAATTCCAGCTCCCCGAAGTATGTACCAATATAGCATTCATGTACTTTTTTTTCAAAATTGTCAAATCTTTTGATAAAATCTACAGACACTTACCTTATTGTCCATCCATGTTTCCAAACGTATCTATTGCTTCTGTCTTACTTCCTTACAGACTTTAGTTCATAACACAGGCAGGAGTTGACCAGCTGACCTCATTAGCACACACCCTACATTATTCACTCACCCATTCCCAGGTGCATGTTTTTAAATGAAATGCAATCAATCAGTGATCACCCTTCTCACTAAATACACAATACACAATCAGATTGCATAGGGTATGGCCATCTTTATACAAAAACATAGGAGGGAGTGGACAGAAACACTCAGCTTTCAAGCCCCGTTTATAACTCTGCATAGTGGAAACTCACATTCCCACATGCGTTTTTTTTTTTTTTTTTTTTTAGCGAGGCAGAGGTGTTTTGGAGCATTTTCACTTATCACACATAGAGCAGCTCATCCACCTGAATGGGCTGCACACAGCAATGGCCCCAAAGAAGCTTTAGAACTACTACTTCTGTACAACTACAACTACAGAACTACAACAGATGATGCAGGATGTGTGATAATGAGGTCAGCTGGTCTACTCCTTCCTGTGTCATAACCGACAGTCTGTAAGGAAGTAAGACAGAAGCAATAGATACGTTTGGAAACATGGACGGAGGACAGTAAGGTATGTGTTTGTAGATTTTATGGAAAGCTTTGATATTTTTTCAAATAAAGTACATGAATGCTATATTGGTACATGGGGGGGGGGGGGGGAGCTCGAAAAGGTGAACAAAGGTGAACCTATCCTTTAATATAAACTGTTAGCAACTAATTTCCTCTTTTCTCTGTCCAAAGATTTAACCAGAAGCACAAGACTAATTTCCCAACAATCTTTCAGTTATGAGATTTCCAGTTATTTAACCCATAGAAGTATACTTCTTTGAGATTAGTCCCATAAAACTCCCATAAGAATAATTTTCTAACAATCACTCAGTCATCTTTCAGTAACATAAAAGAGTGATTGTGCACTAAGATGTTTCTTAAAAATCATATATATAACCGTAGTCTTAGGATCACTGACCAGCGTTGTCACCTTATAAAAAAACAAAAAATGACACGTTCCTTTAAAAATGTATCTATACCTAAAAAAATAAATTTTTTTACATTTTGGATTGAGCAGGGAAGGGTTAAGGGTTCCCATTGGGAAAGGTTTTCTTAATTTCCCATCCCAACGGCACAACAGGAAATGAGAGGAAATCTATCTGATGTAGGAGGAAATCCCCTCCTGGTTAATTGTCATAGGCATCTCTACTAAAAGATTTTGCCTCACCTTTGATGACAGTTGTGAAACATTCTTTTTTTTAAAAATACTTTATTTAGGTATTTTCAGCAAACATCAAGAAAAGATCACATATGGCAAAAAGGCTAGAGGCTATGCATACATTTCAAACCCCAACATAGGCTTACATATAGCACACAAAAAAAATAGGCAATTGTAATATAAAAACATAACAGGGACAAAGAATGATATAGTTGTGAAATTTTTAATTTTCAGTCACTTGCTGCTTTGTCACCAAGACAAACAGATAGGGATTAAAAAAAGTTTGGCTATAAATACATTTTAAGGTGTATCTAAACCCAAAACCAAATTATACACAACCCCTACTTCATCCAAAATTGCTTTATACTGTAAATATTTTTAAAAAGGACATTAGATTTTTTAAAAAAATAATTCTAATATTGACATGATGACATGAGTAAATAAGATTTTTATCACTATTGTTAATCCAGACAGTTCCTTGTCTGTAGAAAAGCCATCCTCTAAGTTTTGTAAGAGCTGCAAACATGAACAGGCCTCCTGCTTGGAGCTACAGATGGTGATAGATATGTGGTAGTCTGGATTATTGCAGTACAGTTTTTATCTGATTCAACTGATGAATGGATACAGCAAATAAAATGAAAGGGATTGTCCCTTTTTCTTTAAAGGGAAAGGATCAATCTAATGACAGATGCTTGTAAAGCCTCATACACACGATCGGACCTTGGACCAACTTTCCCGTGGATTTTTGTACAAAGGGCATTGGCCCCAAGTTGGTATTGCATACACACGATCGGACTGTTTAGGCAACAAACATGAACGTAGTGACGTTTCAACGTACTGACGACACTTCAAAAGAGGACGTTCGAATACTCCAGTGCCACCTTTGGTCAACTTCTATATTGTTGTGTGATCTTTTGCATTGGTTCTGAGCATGCATGTTTGTACCTTGTACAAAAGTCCGATGGTTTTGTGTACACACGGTCGGACTTTGCTCCATTGGACTTTTGTTGGCAGAAAGTTGGTCCGTTCGCACAGCCAACAAAAGTCAGATGAAAACTGAAAAAGTTGGTCCGATGGAGCGTACACACGGTCGGATGTTGCTCCAAAACAGCTAATTTGCATGTTTGTTGTCAAAAAGTCCGATCGTGTGTACGGGCCTTAAGTGTTTGTTATCCCTAACCACCCTAGCAATATGGAAATCAGTCACCCTGCTTATTGTTTTTAGGCCATCTATGTAGACCTCAGCCCTCATTTATAGCTGAATGTTTTGTCACGCAACAACACTTACCATGAATTACCATTATATTCAGTGGTGCCTATTCACACTTAAACATTGTGCTTACACTTGTAGTGCACAATAGTACATGAGCATTAATTTTGACATAATTGCACATTTTTTCCCCATAGACTTCCAAGGGAGCACCTGAAAATGGATGTGTTTCCATCTCCCTCTCCTAGCAACCTAAAACTGGCCATAGATGGATCTTTTTCTTTTTTTTGATCGATAAGTAAAAGGATTTCCCCCATACACACAATCAAGGTGGATGGAGGAATCCTTCCCATTGCGCTATTGTATTCTGATAGACTCCTCTACTGTCAGAATACCTTGAGCAGCCGACTGGCTGTAGGTGATGATCAAGTGAAAATTTTCCAATATTCCTGTTTGAGAGAAACCGATCCTTAGATCAACTTTTCTCCAGTGGGAACGACCATAGATGGATCAAATTTCAGCAGATCTCTGCTGAACCAAGGCCAAGCTTCTATCCATCTATGGCCAGTTTTATTTCTGTGAACAAAGTACAGGATTCGGGAGTGTCCATGCTGGATGTGGAGACTTTTAGCCATCTAATGAGGGCCCACAAGAACCACTACATTCCCAGTAATGCCTATTGTAAAAACTGTGTCAAGCGGAAGAGAGCTTGGGAAGAAATAGGCATAGTGGACAGGGCTCTAGAGCTCCGACAACGCAAGGCCCCACAATATCGCACAGTAAAACCAGGAAGCAGATACAAGGACAGCAACTTATTTTGTCATAGATGATACTGACAAAATAAAAGTACCTGAAGCTTAAAAATACATTAAAAAGTATTTAAAAAAGCGAGTTTTCGTATATGAAAGAAAGCTCAGAAACAGGCAAGTAATGCATTAAAATGGTCTGAAAATGTGTGAAGAAGGGTGATGGAAGTGAAGTGGACAGGCGAAGGTAAAACTTACAGCCAGGTCACAAATACCTATTTCATTACTTGAAACAAGTGAAGTGAAAATGTGAGAACTGTTGTAAATATATGATCATAATTGTGCATTATTTAGTATAAAAGAAGGCAAAATGTTACAAGGAGTGTACCATACTAGGCCTGGCAGCTCAATGAACAGAGAGAGGCACGTGCTTATTTTCAGCTTGGCATTAAACAAGCATTTCGGAAAGGGTAATATTGACACAATCAGTAAATTGTATATAAGGTACTGTATATTGTATATGTAGCATCAATAATATTACAGTATGGAGTTGATTTACTAAAGATAGATAGACTGTTCACTTTGAAATGAAAATTTTGCCAGGATTTAGTGAATGGGATGAAGCCCTGCTTACTTCCATCATCCAATCGTGCTGTTTTTTTTTTTTTCATTTCCTTGTGTGTGATTGGGTATTCTTGAAATTTCACCACATTCACTAAACCCTGGGGAAAATTCCCTTGCAAAGTGCAGCTTCCCTTTGCCTTTAGTAAATCAGCCCCTATGAGGTTGATTTACTACAGCTTGAGAGTGCAAAATCGGGTGCAGCTCTGTATAGAAACCAATCAGCTTCCAGGTTTTTAGCCAAAGCTTAATTGAACAAGTTGAAGCTAAAAGCTGATTGGCTACCATGGGCAGCTGCAACAGCTCGCCAGTTTTAGTAACTAAACTCTTACCGTGTTTCCCTGAAAATAAGCCAGGGTCTTTTATTCATTTTGGCAACAAAAGACACAGTAGGGCTTATTTTCGGGGTAGGTCTTACCATGCAATGTGCTGTCTTCTCTCCCCCCTCTCTCCCTGCCTGACTGGAATCCCCAGTGTAAACTGAGTTAAAATGCTTGTAAAATCCTATAATCCATTCTATTACAGTAGTATATAATGTACAGTGTGTATTTTCCTGTAATATAATTGTGCCAAATACCTTCATTATAGCGCCGCTCTGCGCTTCTGTGACCCGCCGGAGCTCTCTTCCCTGCATTTATATTACAGGAACACACACATTGTACATTATATACTACTGTAATAGAGTGGATTATAGGATTTTACAAGCATTTTAAACTAGGGCTTATTTTTGGGGTAGGGCTTATATTGCAGCCCTCCTGGAAAATAACGCTAGGTCTTATTTTCGGGGAAACAAAGTACAGGGGGTCCCCGACTTACGTACGCTTGATTTACGAACCACTCCTACTTACGAACAGGGCGCTGTGGGGACCCTCTGCCGTTCTGCGCGGACCACCTGCCGTTCTGCGCATGCGCGGCCAGACGGACCCCCGAAAAATGTCAGTAATGTCCGTAATTTTCCGCGCATGCGCAGAACGGCATTCGGTGCAACATCGGAAATGTCCGTAATTGTCGTTCTGCGCATGCACGGCCGACTTACGAACGTTTCTGGATTACAAACAGGAGGAAAGTCCCTAACATGTTCATAACCCCCTGTATATGTCTAGACAAAATTGCCAAAAATGAACTTTATCAGTGGCGTGATAGGGAACTAGGACCATAAAGTCCTCAAAGAAAATGCTGAACTTTACTTACATGATGCATCAGAAATGTATTTAGTCAATTTAAACAGATTGTTCAGTTCAGCTTTTAAGTAGTGAGTACAAATGTACTTTCACTGAAATTTCAAAAGATCTTAAGAAGTTGAGTCAACAGGTGTAATTTTATAAGCATTCGGACTCCCTGGTGTATGTAGTTTGTCCAGACTTTTACATACTATATTATATATAGATTACTGTTCCTCTGAAGCCAATATTTAAATTATAGGAGCTGTGCATCTCTAGGTTCTAACTTTGTTGCTTTGTTTTTGCAACTCAGTATGAAGTCATGATCATGAACATGAGCAGTCATTATTATTATTTTACCAACAGAGTAGTTGATGCTTGGAATAGACTTCCATCTGAAGTAGTGAGTCAGTCAACACTAAGGCCCCTTTCACACTTGTGTGACTTCAAAGTCGCACGATTTTACCTAAGGCCCCTTTCACACTTATACGACTTGTCCTACGATTTGGGACTGCAAAGTAGCATGACAAGTCGTTCCCCATGATTTCCAATGACAGCCATTCATATTAGTACGACTTCAAGTCGTTCCGACTTCAAAGTAGTCCCTGCACTACTTTGGTCCGATTTTGATGCCACTCACACAGGCATTCCTTGAAATCGCGTCAAAATCGCGGCAAAAATCGCGCGACTTTGAAGTCGCACAAGTGTGAAAGGGGCCTAAGTGAGTTTGGGACAAACATAGATCCATAGATCTAGACAAAAAAGTTAACCCCCTGCCTCCACAAAACACCTAAAAACCTAGAAATTAAAAAAAAAAAGTGGGCAGACTCAATACACTCTTCTGTGTTTCTATATTTCTAAATGTATACAGATTATTAATTATTTATTAAAAATATTATCTTACTGACCAATGCTTTGGGTTGCGCTACAGTAACATGAACAAGGAGTCAGTGCCCTCTGTTGCCCTTCTTTTTACTGCAATGCTAATGTTATGCTGTATTCTTCTATGCAGAGTGCTTTGAACCATGGGAATTGTAGTTCAAAACTGCAGTCATACAATGGTGCCAGTGGACACTACAGTTCCCAAGATGCACTGAGGAGCAGGGGGGATGGCGAGACAGCTGTACTGAACTATTCAGGAAAACTTTGCTCTATTGGTATCTCAGACTCAGGGAGCACACACCTACAGCGGCTGACAGACTATGGCAAGGCCAGCCTGGGGGGTGGGGTGAGGGGGGGGATTGACCCCTTCCTGCAGATCACCGACCACAGTGATTGCACCACAGCATGGCCACAGAATGTCCTCTCACCTGCTGCTTCCCACCACTGAATTCCGGAGGCATTTCAGATGGAGAGTGAGCGGTACCCCAGTCTTAAGAAAAGCTCACAGCCACATCGCAAGGACTGGTGAGAGGGCTTATCGTCCATCATACACACTGTTAGCATTTACTAAGTCATTGGAGGAAAGTCATTAAATATATCTCATCCACACTACACATGTGCTTTACAGTGTACACATGTGCAGTGTACATTACACCATTAACACCCTATACTGTATGCTGGTTGGTTAGCATACGCTTCTTAAAGGGTCCCAATGATAGCCAGCAGAAAAATAGTTTAAAGACTTGCCTCTGCCATTAAATCATCCTACACACCATTTGCATTTTATGGACAATGCATACCAGTCAGGCTAGGCCTAGCCTAACTGCCATTAATGCACTCTAGCAGTATAGTTCTTGTGTTTGGTAGCTTAAAGTGGTGTTGCCACCAAAAAAATAAAATGTGCTTAAAAAGCATTAAAAAAACAAAAAAAACTCTAAATGCCTGTTGATAGGGGGTCCCTCGTAGTCTGCCACCTTCAGTGCCCGGGCACTGACATCACTTCCCCTCGGTGCCGCACAGTCATCTGGGACCTGTCACGTGTCCCAGATGACTGAGCATCGTATCACGGCGCACGGCGCCGCTCGCGCATGCGCAGTGGGTGCTCGGCTGTGGCTTCACAGCCGGGCACCCACTGCCCACAGTAAGGATGCCAGCGCCGCGAGTGGTGCAGGGAACGAGGGGGGGCTTTTAAAAGTCAGCAGCTGCAGTATTTGTAGCTGCTGACTTTAAAAAAAATTTTTTTAGTGGGCACTCCTCTTTAAGTTTAATATTGCTCACTGCTGCACCTAAGGTGGCCCTTCTACTGATTATGCTGATCTGGACACCAAACATCATCGTATGCTTAGTCCTTGCCACTCATCGTTCTGTATACTAGAAGGTGTTACTACCATCATTGATTCAACTTTATGCTGGCTTTGTTAACAACTTTGTTTAGTGCCAATATACCAAATTTGCTTTTACTAACTTGCTTAGTGCCTAGTGCTATTTTCAGGGATTTTCTATGCTATTGCATGTTTATACATTCAACCTAGTGTGTAAGAGGGGCTAAGGTTCTCGAGGAGGTCGAGGCAAGGTACAAGGGACCCATTCTAATGGCTCCTATGGGGCTAGTGCTACATTCATTTAGCTGGGCTATATGACATTGCCATACCTTTCTTTTTTTTTTTGTCCATTTACTCTTTAGTGTATCATTGCTGCAACCTTTGAACACTGACATGGTTTAATGTACATATAATGTATACACAGTTGTGATTTTATTTTATCTCTGACCTGTCACATGTGATTATATCATCGTTGCAGGCGCCGTGTAGTTAGATTACATCAGATAGTGTGCGCCCTAAGGCTTATACATAGACTAATTCCCACACTAAAGGATTCTTCATGATCCATTCAAGTCACTCAGATCTAGAGACAAATAAGGTAGCTGTAAGGATCTGGCATTCTGAGCCTAACTAAAGACAATACTATTTAGAGCTCCCCCCAGGGATGGCTACCTCAGATAACCCCAAGTATTTAGATAAAAAACATCAATTGCTGAGATGTCTTACTAATTGCTGTAAGTGTTAATATCTATAGAAAAATGGACCAGCTTAGTGATAATTTAAAATCAAGTACTAATATAAGTAGATGGATTAAAGAGAAATTCTAGCTTAGTGACCTAATTTTTAATTTAGCTTGTGGTGCTGGAGAAGTATTACTTTTATTTTATTGGATCATTGACAGTCAATCACAAAGCTAAACGAATAGCCTGCAGGTTTCCTGGGGATAATGAGAAAGATCCTGCCAATTGAATGATTTTTAGCTTTTTAACAGCCTTTAATTTTTGTAGTGGCTTAGAAAACAAAGCCATGGCATAAAATAAATGAAATATTAAGAAGAAGGAAACTAATCATAGTTACATAGTTACATAGTAGGTAAGGTTGAATAAAGACAATAGTCCATCCAGTTCAACCTGTGTAGGTGTACGTGGGTCAGTGTCGATAATCATTTCCCATATCCCTGTATATTGTTTTCACTAGGATGAACATCCAAGAGTCCTTAAAAATATCAATACCCCCCGCTGACGCCACCAATTGTGGAAAAGAGTTCCTGGTCCTTATCATCCCGACAGTGAAAAAAACCCTGCGCAGCTTTAGGTTAAAATGTTTCTCTTCCAATCTCATTGTGTGACCACGTGTCCTCTTACACTCCCTGAGACAGAATAGTTTATTTCCTATGCTGGGATAACCATTAAGGTATTTGTAGATCACTATCATTTCCCCTCTCAAGCATCCCTTCTCCAGTGAGGAAAAATGTAGTGCTTGTAGTCGTTCCTCGTAATTGAGGTCCTCCAATCGCCTTATTAATTTTGTTGTCCTTCTTTGGATTCTCTTCAGCTCCAGCACATCCCTTCTGGGGACTGGTGACCAGAACTGAACGGAATACTCCAGATGTGGCCTTTAGTTTATAAAGTGGCAGGATTATAGTTTTATCTCTGGAGTGAATTCCCTTTTTTATGAATGCTAATATTCTGCTTGCTTTGGTAGCTACAGCTTGAAATTGCATGCTATTGCTCAGTCTGTCTTCTACTAGGACCCCCAGATCTTTCTCCATCCTTGATTCCCTTAGAGGTTCTCCCCCTAGTGAGTAGTTTGCGTTTTTGTTTTTTTAGCCCCCAAGTGCATTATTTTACATTTCTACACATTAAACCGCATTTGCCATGTAGTTGCCCACTCCATTATTTTGTTCAGGTATTTCTGTAAAATGTCTATATCCTGATGTGAAGTTATTGCCCTGCTTATTTTTGTGTCGTCTGCAAAAACTGAGATTGAGCTTTGTATTCCATCCTCTATATCATTTATAAATAAATTAAACATAATTGGTCCCATGACAGAGCCTTGGGGTACCCCACTTACCACTCCAGACCAGTCTGAGTACATGTTATTTATCACTACCCTTTGGAGGCGCCCCTGTAACCAGTTTTCTATCCAAGAACAAACCTTATGGTGCATGCCAATAGACTTCAGCTTGTAGATTACATGTTTATGGGGAACTGTATCAAATACTTTTGCAAAATCCAGATACACTTTAGTACGTGGAGATGTAAGAAGCGAGTAATAAAAATATGGTGAAAATGGTTTCAGTCTTTTGAAGACCTGAGTTTACTTTCAGCATAGATCCTAGTCACAGCCAAAGTTGTACTAGACTTGAAGGAGTGCCCCAGTCCAAAACTCAGACCAACTGACCAACTTCTGGTAACACTGAAAACTGCTGTTCACCAATTCATTCAAGATTCAGATGCACAAAAGCTTCTAGAGACTCAACTGAAAAGACTTGCAGCTATCAATGCTGGCAAAGGTGATTCTACCAAGTATTGATTGCTTTAGTACTAACATTATTGAATTACTGTATGTTTTTACCACTACAAAATGTGGAAAAATCCAAGGGGTTGTGAAAACTTATGCAAAGTACTGCAGCCCTGTTATGAGTATCTCTGTGGTAAAAAAATATCTCATGGTTGTATAGAGAAAGAAGACCTACAGCACTAAGTTCTAACTATATGATGCAGATTGAATAGTGCAGAATAACATTTTTATCGGTGGGATAGGTCATAGGGCACAGTTTGAACAGGGCTGGGAGATACATTTCACTACAGAATATGCATTCTAGAAGTCATTATTAAAGTACAAATACAGTATAGGCAAAATATTTTTTTAAGTTTTGAGGTATGGAATGGTTGAACCTCTGTGAGGTAGAGTGCCTTGAAAAAAGTATTCACACCCCTTGACATTTTCCACATTTTGTCATGTTACAACCAAAAACATAAATGTATTTTATTGGGATTTTATGTGATAGACCAACAGAAAGTGGCACATAATTGTGAAACGGAAGGAAAATTATAAATGTTTTTAAACATTTTTTACAAATAAATATCTGAAAAGTGTGGCATGCATTTGTATTCAGCCCCCCTGAGTCAATACTTCGTAGAATCCCCTTTTGCTGCAATTACAGCCGCAAGTCTTTTTGGGTATGTCTCTACCAGCTTTGCACATCTAGAGAGTGACATTTTTGCCCATTTGCAATTTTCAAGTCTTGCCACAGATTCTCAATTGGATTCAGGTCTGGACTTTGACTGGGCTATTCTAACACATGAATATGCATTGATCTAAACCATTCCATTGTAGCTCTGGCTGTATGCTTAGGGTCGTTGTCCTACTGGAAGGTGAACCTCCACCCCAGTCTCAAGTCTTTTGCAGACTCTAACAGGTTTTCTTCTAATGCCGTGTACACACAAGCGGAATTTCTGACAGAAAAAGTCAGACGGAAGATTTTCATTTTATATTCTGATCGTGTGTATGCCCCATTGGACTTTTTACGTTGAAAATTCTGACGGACTTAGAAAGAGAACATGTTCTAAATTTTTTCGACGGAACCAATTCCTATCGGGAAAACCGCTTGTCAGTATGCTGTTCCGACGTACCAAAAACGACACATGCTCTGAAGCAAGTAGGAGACGGAAGCTATTGGCTACTGGTTATTGCACTTCCTTTTTCTAGTCCCGTCGTACATGTACGTCACCACGTTCTAGACGGTCGGACTTTGGTGTGACTGTGTGTAGGCAAGACCGCTTGAACGGAATTCCGTCAGAGAAACCTTCAGAGTTTATTCCGACGGCAAAACCGCTCATGTGTACGTGGCATAAGATTGCCCTGTATTTGGCTCCATCCATCTTCCAATCAACTCGGACCAAATTCCCTGTCCCTATTGAAGAAAAGCATCCCCACAACATGATACTGCCACCACCATATTTCACGGTGGGAATGGCGTGTTCAGGGTGATGTGCAGTGTTAGTTTTCTGCCACACATAGCGTTTTGCTTTTAGGCAAAAAGTTACATTTTGGTCTCATCTGACCAGAGCACCTTCTTCCACATGTTTGCTGTGCCCCCCACATTGGCTTCTCACAAACTGCAAACAGGACTTCTTATGACTGTCTTTTAACAATGACTTTCTTCTTGGCACTCTTCCATAAAGGCCAGATTTGTGGAGTGCACTACTAATAGTTGTCCTGTGGACAGATCTCTCACCTGAGCTGTGTATCTCTGCAGCCCCTCCAGAGTTACCATGGGCCTCGGGTCTGCTTCTCTGATTAATGCTCTCCTTGCCCGGCCTGTCAGTTTAGGTGGACGGCCATGTCTTGGTAGGTTTGCAGTTGTGCCATACTCTTTCCATTTTTGGATGATGGATTGAACAGTGCTCCATGAAATGTTCAAAGCTTGGGATATTTTTTTATAACCTAACTCTGCTTTAAACCTCTCCACAACTTTATCCCTGAACTGTCTGGTGTGTTCCTTGGGCTTCATGATGCTGTTTGTTCACTAAGGTTCTCTAACAAACTTCTGAGGGCTTCAAAGAACAGCTGCATTTATACTGAGATTAAATTACATGCAGGTGGACTCTACAAATGCACGCCACGCTTTTCACAATTATGTGCCACTTTGTGTTGGTCTATCACATAAAATACATTTATGTTTTTGGTTGTAACATGACAAAATATGGAAAATATCAAGGGGTATGAATACTTTTTCAAGGCACTGTATGTGTTTTGTTGGACGTAATTTCCCCTCACTTTCTCTCCTGAAAACAAAACAAGAAGTGAGATGAAATCTCAAGTTAAGGGAATTCTATTCTTAAAGTGGAACTAAACCCTCCTTTGCTTTATAGCCAAGGAAACTGCCATCTTTGCCTCTCTTTTATCTCCAGTTGCCATAGTGCTGCACATGTGATCAGTTATGACACCAGCCTTTTAAAAGTTAGACAGTTTGGTTGACAGCTGACAGAAGCACACTAAAAACTGTGACTGTTATCACTCATGGCATACCTTGAATGTAACTGTTTTGGAAAACAGATAAAATTATGGGTTTAGTTCCGCTTTAAATAACTGTCATCCAAACAGGTGACCCCACTGGAAGATTTCCCCACAACTACTGCTCTAGTGACAACTCTAAAGTTTTTCACATCACTTTCTATCCAGATAAAAATAGGCACCAAAATAAAGAGAAAGGGGGGTACACCTCCCAGGCAAAACGTAAAGAAAACTTAAAGCCTGACAGATGTTCTAACCCTTCCCCACTCCATCCAATGCTAGAAAAAAAAAGTGAGAGAAGCTTTTACCCAATAAATTGAAAATAGGCAGTAACGGTATTCAGTTACAATGCATTATTCACTTTAATCCCTTCATTTATAACTGTACTATAATATGAAATTCATTTAACCACTTCCTGCCTGCCATATAGCAGAATGACCTGGCCCCCAGCTACATCACTAGCCTGGTCTCAAAATACCAACCAACTCGTTCTCTTCACTCCTCCCAAGACCTCCTGCTCTGTACCTACTTTGTTACCTCATCCCATGCTCACCTCCAGGACTTCTCTAAAGCCTCTCCCATTCTCTGGAAAGCTCTACCCCAATCTGTCAGACTTTCTCCTATTCTGTCCATTTTCAGACGATCCCTGAAAACTCATCTCTTCAGAGAAGCCTACCTGGCCCCCATCTAACAACTGTACATTTATTTTCTCCATCAGCATATCCCCCACAGTTATTACCTCTTGTATCTCTTGACCCTCCCTCTTAGATTGTAAGCTCTAACGAGCAGGACCCTCTGATTCCTACTGTATTAAAGTGTATTGTATTTGTACTGTCTACCCTCAAGTTGTAAAGTGCTGTATAAACTGTTGGCGCTATATAAATCCTGTATAATAATAATAATAATAATAATAATGATGGCCGCAAAGTGGTTACGTTTACCTGCTGGGCGTCATATGACATCCAGCAGGATAAGCTACTCGCGTGCGGCAATCGGTGGTGCGGTGTATCGCTCTTTGATCTTGGTAAAGAGCCTATAATGTAGTCTCTTTACCATGTGATCAGCTATGTCGAATCACAGCTGGCCACATTGTAACCAGGAAGTGCCCTTTATCGGCTTTTCCTCTATTCGTGCTGACAAGGCGCGGGTAGAGAAAAGCCGATCAGCGGCTCTCCTGAAGGGGGGGGGGTCTGTGCTGATAATCAGCGCATTGATTACCAGTGCAGACCCACCAGGGATGCCCACCCATGCGCACCAGGGATGAAAATCAGTGCCCATCAAGGATGCCAATCAATGCCCATTAGAAATGCCCATTAGAAATGCCCATTAGTGCCCATCAGTAATGCCTGTCAAAAATTGATTAAAATTTGCTTGGGTACAGTGTTGCATGACCGCGCAATAGTCATTCGAAATGAGACAGCGCTGAAAGCTGAAAATTGGCCTGGGCAGGAAGGGGGTATAAGTGCCTGTATTGAAGTGGTTAAAGAAACGAGAGTCCAGTAAGGGTTTATTTTTGCAAATATATCTGCTGGTGCTCAGTAGCTAAAAAGGAATGCAACCAAACATTGGTCAAGGAAGACCTCTTACTCTTTATAGTGAAAGGGTTAAGTCCTTGTAAGTAGGTTAATTTTTTCTCTAATACCAGAGCAACTTTTTAAATGCACAATCAATAAACGCATCACTGAGTACCTAGTGTAAACAGCAATTTCCAAGCAATAATGTTCAGGGGTTCAGTGTTTTAAATCAAAGCCTCCAAATCACTGCTGTTTATATCGTCATGGTAACTCCCTTGGCAGATGCTTGATGGTCGGTTCTGATTGCATTTCCTTAATAACATGAATTCCACCTTCTGCCTGAAATGACATTTATGCCCAGATAGAAAATGGGATGTGTGCTGTTACAGAATGCATAATTCATCCTAAAACATACGAAAATAAAAACATTTAGCAAACAACTTGGCTTCATGTTATCCTTCCTAATATATGAAATTTGTATATACATATTTTGTAAATAGAGACGCCGCTAAAGGATATGTATTCACGTATTGTAAATCTTTCCAAATAGTCAAAAGCAGTGGCATAGGATCAGGGGTAGCAGAGATTATCGTTCTAAAAGAGACTCCTTCGGGGCCAAAGAACCCTTTCCAAATGCCTTTTCAATCTTCATCATCTTTAGCAAGTGTTTGGTAATTCCTTCATCCTGTAGAAGAGGGGAATTACTCTTTGCGATGGAGAGAGTTATATAACGTGTGAAAGGGGTTAGATCAGGAGGGGTTATGAGGGTTGGGAGTTTTACATGTGGAAGTTAAAACAGTGGGCATGCCGGCTGCAGGGGGCCATAGGGTTAAGTCTGGAGCACTGAGTACAGTATTGATGCTTAGGGGCCTGGGCTCATATCTTGCATTATGGCCCAGGTGTCTCAAGCAATTTCACTAGTTAAATCTAAAGTTCAGAAAAATAGGACAATGTAGCATGTAGGCAATTTTTTTATGGACACTTAAAGGGGTGGCCCCCCCCTGTGTGAAATGGTAAGGGGGTACAACCATTTCACCAAAAAAGGGCAAAAATTTGCCATTTTTTTTGTCCATTGCTCCTTAACCACTGGATGGAAAAGCGTGCTTTTAGCTGAACAGCATCGTGAACATTTATACATTCCGGTTGGTGGTAGTGTTATGGGCAGTGGATGCACACACCTACATGTATTCAATGGACACAACTTACCTGTTAAGTGGCTCTGATTTTTATCCTGACATTCATCCTTTGCAACTTGAATGGCAGTCAATATCCTTATTATGGAAATGGCCAAGGAAAAAGATCAGGCTGGTGTATTCATAGGTTTGCGACCCATACATTGTAGTTAGATCTACAACAGGGGTCTTCAAAGAATGGCCCTCCAGTTGTTCAGGAACTACAATTCCCATCATGCTTTGTCATGCCTGTGAATGTCAGAGTTTTACAATGCCTCATGGGAAGTGTAGTTCCGCAACTGCTGGGGGGCCGTAGTTTGAAGATCCCTGGTCTACAACATAGAATCAGGTGACAGAAGTCCGCCATCCTGTCCCACACATAAAAGTTCTAAAAAATCCTGCAGTAGAATATATATAATTTTTAGGTGACTATAAACTAAACAGAATATCTGCCTTTTTAGCACAGTAGAACTGTTTCAAACATAGAGCTATACTCAGACAAAAAAAAGGTAACAGAAAACAAAGAATACAAAAACTTTAAGAAAATGGGCAGACCCGATGGACCACTTGGTCTTTTTTCATCCGTCACTTTTCTATGTTTCATCAACAGAACTGGCAGGTCACTGATTTTATGTGTTGCTACTAAAGTCTATAGGGATTGAACAAAGAGCTAGGAATTATATAAATAAATAATCTGCGCTTAAAGTGTTTTTGACTCATTCTTTTTTTTCTTTTTACCATTGGAATGTATCTTTAGCCAAAACCTCATGTTTAATCTTATGTCCCATGGGAGAGATTTCCCTCTACTCCCTAAAGTAAGATAAAGCGAGAGTAAGCTAGGAAATTATGACCTTACCCTGTCCCTTGCTTTCAAATAATAATTCTGTCATTTCCAACAATATACAGGTCACTGCACCCTTATGTTACATGTCTTAACCACAAATGCAGAGATTTTGGAGATTCATTTAGGTAAGCAGAGAGGACTTACAAGATTTTATGGAACACAATTTAGGTGTTTCAGTCACTATTTTCAGTACACAGTGATTATATCAATTCTAATGCCGCGTACACACGATCAGACATTCCGACAACAAAATCCCATGTTTTTTTTCCGACGGATGTTAGCTTAAACTTGTCTTGCATACACACGGTCACACAAAGTTGACAAAAAAAAAATTCCGAACGTCAAGAACGCGATGATGTACAACACGTATGACGAAAATTAAGTTCAGTAGCCAGTGCTGCTCTTCTGCTTGATTCTGAGCATGCTGGCACTTTGTTCGTCAGAATTGTCTACACACAATCTGAATTTACGCGAACTGATTTTGTTGTCGGAAAATTTGAGAACCAGATCTCAAATTTTGTGTGACGGAAATTCCGATGGAAACTGTCCGAAACATGGTCGGAATTTCCGACAACAGGCTCCGATCGCACATTTGCCATTGGAAAGTCTGACCGTGTGTACGCAGCATAAGTATAAAAATATGTTACAGAGTAATAGAAGCTGAAGGGATGGATGGATGGATAATTGATCTAGGTAGCAGAATAATGGAAAGTCATTACAATTAGAAATAGCTGCTGTTGCTAAGCACTTGTTATTCAGGTAAGGCAGTCTATAAAAATCACACATCAGTGAAGTTTTCTGAAGGCAACCTAGTGAGCTGACGGGTTAATGACGTTTACAATATATACTGAAAATACCTCTGTTCTTTTTTTTTTTTTTTTTACTTTGTATAATGCTTTTCTTCATTGAGCAGAATTTGTTAACGTTGAAGGCTGAAGTGAGATCGAGCAGGAGAGAAAAAAATCCTCAAAATAATTTTCACATTTATTTTCCTTGACACCTCCAAAAGTGTTACTTTCTCCGAGCTTAGGAAAACATTTGCTTTCCAATACAAGGGAGAACAATTAATGGCATTGACTCTCTTTACGATTACGTTTATCATAAGACTTGATGGTAATTAAGGATTTGAAGAATAAATACAGAAAAACATTATTTGTATTTTGATTTGTCACATAAAATAATTGTATTATGTTTAAAAGAATGACATCCATTGTGGGGCAACATTTACTTTCTTGGTAGACTCATGCTTTTTTCCTGCCATAGTTTTTGGTTACTGTCTTTGACACTCTTTCTTCTCTGTATCTAGCAGTTCAGTAGTTCTAATGCAGACTAAAAGGTCACATGATAAGTTATGCAGAAATTGATTTATAAATCAAAAATGCAGGCCTTTTTTTATTTGCCAGAATATATGCATGACAATGTGTCTAAAGTGCAGAGGATCACATCATTCATGAACGAATGAAAAATGTAGAAATCATTGATTCTCCACATTCAGCTTATACCAACCATGTTGCAATGGGAGTTCTCCACGGTCAGGGTAAGCTGTGTTGTCAGAATGATACAGTGAAGTGGGTGGGCAATTCTTTCTCGCAGCTGTGAATTTGAGCTTCAGACGCTAGATGATGCTGTGCATATAGAAAGTATAAGAACAACATCACCATGACCTAGAAACGTCCTAGAGATGCTAGTTTGCTGGAGCTCACAAAACTCAATTTCTTAATTTCCCCTAAAAATTCCTTGAGTTAGAAGAATATAATTGTTTAAAACTGTCATATAGGCTGGTACCCCCATGTCTGTAAGTCTGTGAGCATATTTCATATTGATAACAGCCTCTGTGTCTTTCAGCACCAATGGGTTCTTCAAGAGGTAAAGCCTCAAACTGAGACTTCTCTGGACAAACATACACTCAGTGTAAAAATTTGGCTTTTGTTCCCTAGCTTTAATTATTGAAATTTAAAAGGAATATATAGTATTTTTTATGTCAATTGGTAGTCTGTGTTCTCATTTTCAATTTGTACCTTTAGCCAAGAAACAGCCCCAAAGCATCATGTTTCCACCTCCGTGCTTGTCTGTAGGGATGGTGTTCTTAGGGTCATAGTCAGCATTTTTCTTCCTCCAAACATGGTGAGTCAAGGAAATGCCAACGAGCTTAATTTTGGTCTCATCCGACCACAGCACTTTCACCCAATTCTTCTCTGAATCATTTAGATGTTCATTGACATGACTGTACTTTCTTGAGGAGGGGTACTCGCCATGTTTGGGGCTGTTTCTATGCTAAAGGTACAGATTGACTTTCCGCATTGAGGGGCCAATGGGTGGGGCCATGTATTGTAAAATCTTGGCTGAGAACCTTCTTACCTGAGCCAGAACACTGAAGATGAGTCATGGATGGGTCTTTTAGCAGAACAATGACCCAAAACATACCGCCAAGGCAACAAAAGAAGTGGCTCAAGAAGAAGCACATTAAGGTCATGGTCTCCAGACCTTAATCCTATAGAAAATTTATGGAGGGAGCTGAAATTTCGAGTTGCCAAGCCACAGCCAAGAAACCTTAAGTATTTAGAGAGGATCTGTAAAAAAAAAAGTGGACCAAAATCCCTCTTGAGATGTGTGCAAACCTGGTCACTAACTACAAAAAACATCTTACCTCTGTACTTGCCAACAAGGGTTTCTCTACCAAGTACTAAGCCATGTTTTGCTTGGGGATTAAATACTTATTTTACTCACTGAACTGCAACTCAATATATAATATGTGTTTTTCCTGGATTTTTGGTTGATATTCTGTCTCTATTTTATTTAAAATACACCTATGATAAAAATTATAGACCTGTAATTTCTTTGTAAGTGGGCAAACTTACAAAATCTGAAGGGGATCCTATAATTATTTTCTTTAACCTCCCTAGCGGTATTCCCTAGTGTGGCTCAGGGTTAATTTTCATTACCAAAAATGGTAACCCCGAGCCACACTCGGTATTGCATCGCAGTATCCTGGTACAGGTTACTTACCTTGTCCCCAGGATCCTGCGATGTCCTCCTGCTGTATCCTCTGGCCGGATCCTCCGCCCGATGTATTATTGCTCCGGGCTCCGTTTCTTGCGATGCATGGGGGTGGAGCCTGGCAGGAAATTCAAAAAAGTACAAAACACATAACACACATATTACACTGCAATCTGTAGATGACATTACTGTATCAAATAATTTCACATCAGTTTTTTCCCTAGTGCTTTGTCCAGTGCCCTGCCTGCACTTTTATAACGTGAGAACGTCCATGGCATCCAAAAAGCGTCCCTCTATGTCAAAAGCGGTCTTAGACTAGCTAGAAAACAGCAATAGTGAATTAGAATCACTTGCAGAATTGAGCGATAGTGATTCGTGGGGAAATTCGTCATCAGACACTGAAAGTGATGACAGCGACAATTCTGCAACTGAGCAAATTTCAATGTTTTTGATTTGATTACATTATTGAATAAAATGTATTATTATTATATAATTTTTTTTAAATAATTATTTATAGTTATTTATTATATTATAATTTATGATTTCGTGTTTCAAACTTTATCATACCTGGGATGTCTACTAGACTCTTGTTTGGACAGATTTAATGAGTTATTCCTAAGAATTACAGCCTACAATATAAAATGCCAAATTTCCATGCAAAACAATGTGCCGATTTGAGTTTCAAAAATCTGACATAATCATACTGCCAGGGAGGTTAATACTTAAATTGATTTGAATTGAATTGATTTGGGATAACAGATATCTTACAGAGTTGATTGATCTCTAAAGCTCTGAATGATGGAAAAGTGCTGGCATTACACGCCTCTCTCAGTTATATCAAGCTAGTACAGTTAAATCCTTCCAACAATTATAGATAGAGTTCTCTCTTACAAGAACTGTTTTTTTTAGATATCTTCAACTCCGCAACACTCACAACAGAAATATTCTGATCCTGCACTACATGAAACTGAATTGATTCTGCTCATAGCTCACTCTCAGTGTAGAAGAGGCCTCATATCTAAAATATATCATATCCTGCCTACTAGTTCTTATATCCAACTGGCACTAACATATAAAGAAAAATGGGTTCAAGATATCTTTCGACTTACAGACAAACAGTGGTTCAAAACACTGCACTGAATACTAATAGTGTGTATATCTTTTACCTTGAGATTTACAGAAATATTCCTCTTGCACAGATTATATTGGACACCCGGAGGAATATATCACTATTCCTGTAGAGACTCCCTGCTGTGTCTGATATGTACTTTGGGACGAGGAGACCTTATTCACATGTTTTGGAGATGCCAAAAACTATCTATTTTTTACTGTACTGTCTCCTTTTATTTTGTAATAAACTGTTGTCACTATATAAATATTCCAAGGAACATCTAATTGCTTTGGGGATCAGGAAGGATATTTTCTCCTGCTGGAGAAAATTGGACAATGGTTCATGTTTTTGTTTGCCTTCCTCTGGATCAACTGTTGGTATTGGACTGTGTACATGGGCGTCCGCAGGTAGGGGCAAGGGGAGGCAAGTGCCCCCCCCTGGAATTAGGGATCAGATCATTAGTGAGGACCCCCATCACCCCCAGGGCCGGACTGGCCTACCGGGATATTTCCCAGTAGGCTGCCTGCCCTGGGGCCGGTTTGCGGCTGCAGTGCTCCCCTGAGTCCCCTCTCTCATGCTCCTGTGATCACGGAGCTGGCCGGGTCTGTGTTCTGCGGCCGCGCACCGCGCTGTAACATGGTCCCGCCCCCTAGACTGGCTCGTGTGATAGTAGATAGAATCAGTCTTCCACCTATCACACGAGCCGGTCTAGGGGGGCGGGACCGTGTTACAGCGCGGTGCGCGGCTGCAGAACACAGACCCGGACAGCTCCGTAATCACAGGAGGAGGAGAGATGTGAGTACTCAGTACAGCCCTAAGTGTGTGCCTGGATAGGGGGATCAGCGGGGGGGGGGGGGGGGCGGCAGATAGAGGAGATGAGCTTTCTATATTCCTCCATGCAGCCGCTGAATGCTTGGAGGAGGGAGAGGAGGAGAATCAAGCATTCAGCGGCTGCATGGAGGAATATAGAAAGCTCATTTCCTCTATATGCCGCCCCCCTGCTGATCCCCCTATCCAAATTCTTTTACTGCCCCCCCCCCAGTGCTCTCCTCCCCCACCAGACTCTCCAGCCCCCCTCCAGTTCTCCTTGTGCTCCCCCCAGTGCTCTCCTCCACCACCACACTCTCCAGCCCCCCCCTCTCAACCCATGTTCTTTCTGCCCCCCTGCTCTCCAGCTCTCCCCATCCTTCTCTAGCCCCCACCCCAGTGCTCTCTGCCCCCCCGTGCTCCCCACCCCCCCACAGTGCTGTCCAGCCCCCCCCCCCCCATTCTCCCCACCCCCACAGTGCTGTCCAGCCCCCCCCCCATGCTCCCCACCCCCACAGTGCTCTCCAGCCCCCCCGTTCTCCCCACCCCTGTTCTTTCTGCCCCCGGTGCTCTCCAGCTCGCCCCCCCCCCCGTGCTCCCCCACCCCCCACAGTGCTCTCCAGCCCCCCCTGTGCTCCCCACCCCCACAGTGCTGTCCAGCCCCCCGTGCTCCCCACCCCTGTTCTTTCTGCCCCCGGTGCTCTCCAGCTCGCCCCCCGTGCTCCCCACCCCCCACAGTGCTCTCCAGCCCCCCATGCTCCCCACCCCCACAGTGCTCTCCAGCCCCCCTGTGCTCCCCACCCCCACAGTGCTCTCCAGCCCCCCGTGCTCCCCACCCCTGTTCTTTCTGCCCCCGGTGCTCTCCAGCTCGCCCCCCGTGCTCCCCACCCCCCACAGTGCTCTCCAGCCCCCCATGCTCCCCACCCCCACAGTGCTGTCCAGCCCCCGTGCTCCCCACCCCTGTTCTTTCTGCCCCCGGTGCTCTCCAGCTCTCCCCATCAGTCTCCAGCCCCCACCCCAGTGCTCTCCACCCCCCACAGTGCTCTTCAGCCCCACATGCTCCCCAGTCCCCCGTGCTCCCCACCCCTGTTCTTTCTGCCCCCGGTGCTCTCCAGCCCCCCCACAGTGCTCTTCAGCCCCCCATGCTCCCCAGCCCCCCGTGCTCCCCACCCGTTCTTTCTGCCCCCGGTGCTCTCCAGCTCTCCCCATCAGTCTCCAGCTCCCACCCCAGTGCTTCCCACCCCCCACAGTGCTGTCCAGCCCCCCCGTGCTCCCCACCCCTGTTCTTTCTGCCCCTGGTGCTCTCCAGCTCTCCCCATCAGTCTCCAGCCCCCACCCCAATGCTCTCCACCCCCCACCGTGTGTGTATATATATATATATATATATATACATATAATGTAATAATGTATGGTTTTCCCTTTCATGAACCAGAAAATAATGACATTATGCTGTTGCGCTGGTATAATAACGCTGTGGGGCTGGTATGAAATTTTTTTCCAGGGCTGAATTTTATTCCCAGTCCGGCCCTGATCACCCCTCTCTGTCACCCCCACTCTCTCTCTCACCCCTCTGTCTTTTTCACCCCCTCTGTCTCTCTCTGTCACACTCCTCTCTCTGTGTCACCCCCTCTGTCTCTTTCTGTCACCCCTCTCTCTCTCACCCCCTTTCTCTCTGTCACCCTCTCTGTCTCTTTCTGTCACCCGCCTTTCTCTCTGTCACCCCCGTCTCTCTCTGTCACCCCCACATGTATGCAGTTTCTGACAGTCTCTTGGGCCATGTATGCAGTCTCTGGTCCTCTCTTGTGCCATGTCCGCAGTCTCTGACAGTCTCTTGAGCCATGTATGCAGTCTCTGACAGTCCCTTGGGCCATGTCCGCAGTCTCTGACAGTCTCTTGGGCCATGTCCACAGTCTCTGACAGTCTCTTGGGCCATGTCCGCAGTCTCTGACAGTCTCTTGGGCCATTTCCGCAGTCTCTGACAGTCTCTTGGGCCATGTCCGCAGTCTCTGACAGTCTCTTGGGCCATGTCCGCAGTCTCTGACAGTCTCTACGGCCATGTCTGCACTCTCTGACCATCACCTGTACTAGGTCTGTAGTCTCTGACCGTGATAATGTGATAATGACATTGTCGAAAAGGTCAGAGCATGGGTGACCTTAAAATGATGCCCCCCCTGAAAAAAGTTCTGCGGACGCCCATGACTGTGTATATGGAGGTTTTCTATTTATTTATTTTTTTCTATTGGTTGAACACGATGGTCGTTTTTTCAACCTGACTAACTATGTATATATGTAATTAATAATATTTAAATAAATATTAATACTGCCAACTCCACTGTTCACCTGAGCCAAAGATCGGCCTTCTTTAAAATCCTGGAGCTCCCTTCTGATAACCTTTAAATAGTGGTGTCAACCTCTAGCTAGGAAAACTATCGTACAACACTGGCTATATCCTCCACCCCTTACTGTACATCTTTGGTAGAAAAGTTGAGCTTTGTGAACATGTACAGCATGATGGATACCCATAGTGTTATCTCTCAAAAGATTCAGATCTGCCACATAACCCTTTAATTTTGCCCTCCCAATTTTGCCATACTCACGAATAGGCTCTTCAAAGATCCTGGTCATTATCATAGATAGACCATGCTAATCTCCTATCACATGCCAAGCAATCCAACTCTTTCATATGCTCAGTACAATAAAGATCACATGGAATAACTTCTAATGGAAAATGTAATAGTTTAATACATGTATATCCTATATACAGTTATTTGGAAATGTGTTCTTTTTGATGTTAAAATATTGTATAGTACAATGCTGTATTCAAGGCTGCATTGGAAGTTACTTCAGCTACATTTGTAACTAATGGATTGAAAGCTGTTTTCTCTTATCTACTCGTACTCCAGGCAACATTGTTTTGTTTTATGTTTGCTGTTTTCTTGTCTTTATGTTGTATGAAACCCAAAAAGCCTGAAGAACTTTGCTATGCCTTGCTAAAGAAAACCTTGAAGAAAAATAAATTGATTTGAAATGCTTTCTTAGTGATCAGTAAAGCTTTTGTGGTTTCATTTGGTAAATTTAGCATGTTGGAGATTAGATTTTTATCCATATGTATTTTAGATCATTGATAAATGATAACCAGTTTCTGCATTTATACAGAGCCTAGATGAAGCCCGCAGCTGAAGAATCCTAGTATAATATGCCTCATTTCAAAGCAATATTCTGGGATCATTTTTTTATAGTGACTGTGTATCTTGAATTTCACAAACAATTCTTTCATTTCGATTTTTAGGATTGCTTGGATATGGATTGACACATTCACTTTTGTTGCAATTGTTTTAGTATTTATATGTTTTGCTACCCATATTAATAAATACACAGTATTACTTTGAGCTTGCTCATATTAGAAATGTTGGACCTACACCTGCTGTTTGCTATTGCTCACTCTCAGTTTTTTATATCATTAATTTGGTTGTGTATTTTTTATAGTTTGTCATTTTATAAACTGTAATTTTACATTTTTTTTTTTATTAGAATTATGGTGGGCCTATATACGGTAATAATACCTAGGGTGTAACATCTGCTCAAATTTCTAAATAGAAGTCCAAGAACTGCCTGCGTGTTTTGTGGGCAGCCTTTATATAACTTACTAAACCAGGAGGGTCTCATTTGTGCTAGGAAATAAGCAGGGTTGTGCCCATCACTTGAGACAGCAGTCTGTGCAATCTGATCTTTCCTGCTCTACAGGTCTATTTTAACGTAGAATTGTAAGATTTATAAAGCTTGCCACTTGCTGGCTGGAAATGATACAAATGAAGGAGTCCATACTTGATTAACCTCTTCGCACACAAAAATGCGGCCTCTCAGCGGCTGGGCCTAGGCGCCGAATGTCTGCATATTTGCGTGCAATAGCACCAATAGAGCTGCGCTGCCCTGCACACTCCCGGCACAGTTACCGGTGGCTAACGAAAGGCTGCTTGCGTTCAGGAGCTTTCCAATCATGAGACCGCCGTGACAGTCAATCACGGCGGCCACATGAGCATAAGCCCCGCCTCACCTCCCGGCATTCTAAATCCCTTAAAGGGCCTGCAGGTGCCAGCTCTAAGGGGTTAAAAAGATTACTGGAGCTGTAGGAGTGCCAGGTGTCCATCAGCACCAAGCTTAGAATGGAAGGACCCACTTTTTAGATCTTTTTAAACGCCTTTTACTGAGGGGAAAACATACCAGTATCAACATAAGCCTATATATTTATGGACCAATATCAAATAAAACATTTTATACAGTTTTTCATCTGTTTTTACCTCAGTCTGTTACATCCTGCAGCTAGAGTGCTTAAGGTGGGTGTAACCCTAAAAAAAAAAAAAAAAATCATGTCCCTTTAAGGCATAATCTATAGCAGAGTGCTTGTGCTATGTAAATTTCCCCTTCCTAACGTGTAATATACCTGGCTGATCCTGACAGTTCCTGTGTCCCCCTGTCTGAGCTGACTGCAGTAATCATGTCTTCTTAGCTCTGATTACCGTGGTCAGTTTGCGTGCCTCCGTCACTTTGCTCTCTGCTCTGAGCCTCTCCTCTCTATGAGAGCCGATCTTGTACCCTGCCCCTCTTGCCACTATCCCGCTGCAATTTGCAGCAAAAATAGTTGTATCCCCTCAGACTTAAACAATTATTAACTACAGCGTGTTTTTTTTAAATGACAAGGCTAAATACCGGTTTTCATCCTGCAGCAGTGCGGTCACATGATACCCCGCTTCTGGTTGTCTGACATCAGAGAGAACCTCAGCCCCTCCTGCTGCTCTGATCGGAGAAAGAGAACGGCGCGAGATCACGTGACCGCACAAATGCAGGAAGAAAATAGGTATTTAGACTTGTCATTTGGAGAAAAAAAAACACGTTGTAGTTAATAATTGTTAAAGCCTGAGGGGATACCATTAAAGTCACAAGGTGACTTTACATACACTTAAACCACTTGAGTCATTGAGAAAATTGAGAAACAGACCATTTGTTCATTTACATCCATTTTTTCATCAGTTTTTTTAATGAAAGAAAAATAAGGCTTTGGTCCATTCCAAAAAACAGATGTTGACAGAAGCGGATGTAAATTGATGACCATCCGTTTAGATCTGTCAACGGATGGATGAATAACAGACAAATGGTCCCTCCTATGTGTGAAAGGGGCCTTAGGAAAACAATACATCTCTAGAAGCAGTGGCGGCCCATCCATAGAGGGTGCACAGGCACCGCCTCCCCTATCCATGTGTCCAGTCCCCTGATCTACATATCAGTGGCGCCGGACCATGGATTTCAATGTGGGGTGGGTGTTTTTTGAAGCACCTGATTAGAGCCAGAGACTCTAATAGGCTTGAAAAAAGGGTGTGCTCCGAGGCCACCCAGTTGTGTGACCATAGTGAATGAATTTTCACTATTTTCATAACAAAAGTTCCTCCCAGCCAATCAGGAGGCAGGTCTGTGAGATCTGTTTCCCGATTGGCCAAAGCGTCAGGCGATCCTATTGAATGCCTAGCACTTTAGCGTAAGAGGAAACACACGGCGGAGGAACCCGCTGGAGGAGCGGACACCGGACCCGCCGTGGCCGCTGCCCGCACTCCAGGAGAGAAGGAAAGGACACCACAGCCCAGCGGGTAAGTCCCGGACCATCGGGGGGGGGGGGTGAGGAAGAACCCACCAGCCGCCACTGTCCAGTAGATTGGGTGATATCCATTTGTTGGCTGTAACTTACACCGATGTGGGTGAACTTGTCACATTTGTGCACTTGTCTCTAGTGATAGCACACCCTATAGTTACATCAGATCAGGTAAGAGATACTTGTAATGGGCCGATATTACATACTGCACTTTGCATGTTATCGTTGCACTTCCTTTCTACATAGGCCTGTTTGTATTACCGATTGTAATAGTAACCAAACTTCATCTGTGAACTTTTCCCCTTGTGCTGTATTTACATTTATCTTTGTAGCATGATTTTTATCGTACTGACAATGTTCTTAATGAAACAATTCAATGCCAGAAAATGAATCTTTCTTTTATACTTCTAAATGCTCCCCCGAGAGTTGACTGTGCTGTATTCTATCGCAGCGCTGTGGTTTCATGTATAAAATGAACCATCAGCATTTACAATGCTCAGAATAGTAATTCTGTCTGAATTAGCCCCACAGCACTTATGCTATAGCAGATGCTTTGAGCATCCACAACAATTAGTAATTAAAACAAAACTGGCAATGTTGATTTGATTAAAAAGTTATGTTTATTAACAGTATTTTTCCATCTGTTTTGCATAATGAGGTGTTCTGTGCTGCTCTTCCTATAGCAGCGCATACTAAATATAACACAGTTTCTTTTTTCACGCTTTATACAATGCAATGTATATCTATTTTTTTTTAAAGAAGACATCCTAGGCAGGAATAAACGTGCCAGTAAATTTATATCTTTCAATGTGCTTTGAATTTATATAATTATCAGGAGCTGCAGCAGTACCTGAACTTAATAGTTATTTAGCAGGTGAACTCAAATAAACAGTTTGGCTGTTCTCATGTCATCTACACCCGTATATTGCCTGATTATACATCCGTCCTGTTTCTCATTTTCTCCTTTGAAATGCTGTGATTTTATGGATAGGAAAGGAGACCCATTGTACCTGATTTACGAAAGGAAATATGCATGGAACATTGATCACGCATGAGCTAGCAAATGATATGAGACTTTACTGTGTGCTTTATGTGCACAGGCAGGCTACAGCATACAGTATATAAGCAGAATTTACTAATAAGTGTTGTAATGTTAAGGAGACGATGCTGTTGTATCTAGAATAAAAATACAATTTTCTCTTTATTTTTTATTTATTTTTTTATTTTTTTCCATCTGTGGTATTAACCTTTTTTAAATACAATGTAGAGATAATAGTGCAACAAGGGCTCAAGACTCTCATTGAAGAAAACTAAAAAAATAAGTACATGTGCAGAAGCTCAAATATTAGTTGGCAGTGAAGATTCCAATGATAAATACCCCTACATATATTGCTGTTATTCCTATGGTACACATATTGCTGTTATTATTATTATTATTATGACAGCATAGCATATGCTGTTTATTGATATGCAATATAACTTGGCACATACACACTTCATTGCTTAGTGAGCTGGTAAGAATAGTTTTTTTTTTATTTAAAAAAATATATATTTTGCTCCTGTTTCATAATGTACCTTGCAGGAATAGTGGACACAGAAGCAGCTTTATTTGGATGTTCAATGTCCACAGCAAACTAGGAGTCCACTGTATGCATTGAACATCATGTATATAATCCACTAGCTAGGTTCAGAGATCACGACTGCTATTTGTGCAGACATATGTGAGCCTGTAATACAAGTGTTCTGTAACTATTTATCCCTGTTCTGGTTCATTTGCTTTCACAAAGCTGGCCCATTCTTTGTACAGCACAAGAGAAGTATAGCCAAAGCTTTTTGTTGACTATTCTTCTGTTGTAAGTCACTGGAGTGCACTTACTTTTGCTCTTCTGTGACCCAGAATCAGCTGATAGTGGGCTGACATGACAGAGACGTCCCAGGCTCTGGAAGGATCCTGACAATAATGTTGGAATCCAACCAGCTGCCTGATTGGCAGCTGGCTCCGCCTCTGAGCGTGTGGCTGAGAGCCAAAGCCAGCATCGCCTGCCCCCTCCCATGCCCGGCGTTCGACGCTGGGAACTGAGCGATCAGTTGTCTTGTGATTGCTTAGTTCTCGGTCTTATGCCCCATACACATGCCTAGCGCTTTGGCGGAAGAGGAGACAGGGCGGCACAGTGGTGTAGTGGTTAGCACTCTCACCTAGCAGTAAGAAGGGTCGCTGGTTCAAATCCCAACCACGACACTACCTGCCTGGAGTTTGCATGTTCTCCCTGTGCCTGCGTGGGTTTCCCCCGGGTACTCCGGTTTCCTCCCACAATCCAAAGACATGCAGGTAGGTTAATCGGCTTCTGTCCAAAAAAAAAAAAAATTGGCCCTAGTATATGAATGGGGACCTTGGATTGTGGGCTCCTTGAGGGTAGGGAACGATGTGAGTGTGCAATGTACAGAGATAGGGTCAATTGTAGAGACTCACTCAGGTTGAACTGGATGGGCTGATGTCTTTATTCAACCTTACTAACTATGAAACTATGAAACGGTCGGATTTTCCGACGGAAAATGTCCTATCGGACAATGTTGTGTGAAATTCCGACCGTGTAGGCTCCATCAGACATTTTCCAACGGACAAAGTTTTATCTCCTGCTCTCAATTTTTCCGACAACAAAGTCCTATCGGACTTTTTCCGATCGTGTGTAGCGAATTCCGACGGACAAAGTGCTACACATGCTCAGATCACATTACAAGACCAAAGCTATTGGCTACTAGCCTCTACGTAGTCCCGTCGTAGGCAACAAACGTCACCACGTTCAGAATGATCAGATTTTCCGACAACTTTGTCCGACCGTGTGTATGCAACACCAGTGTCGGACAAAATCCGTCGGAAAAATCCAATGGATTTTGTGGTTGGATTTTCCCACCGTGTGTACGGGGCATTAGAGTCGCCACGGGACATCTGCACTATCACACCAGTGCTGCAAGGTTCATTTTTTTATAATCCCAAAACGTCACCTTTAATGTCCAACTCCAGGAAATTTGGAAATTCTTTCTTACATTGGGGCTGTGTCTGCTCTGCAGGGGTTAACTGTTTGTTTAGGTCCGGGGGGCATTTAAAACTAGATTTACTTACCTGATCCTCTACTCCACTGTGTGCTAGGCCAGTCCCCCCCAGTTTGCTTCTTCTTTAGCCCTTGGCATTGGATGTGAGGATGCCAAGGGACAGTCTAACACCAAAAATGTGGGAGCCCTATCTGTCAAGAGAGCGAAGGAACAGGTAAATAAAGTGGTTTTACTCTCCCCTAAACCTAAATGAACATTTAATCCTTACAGTGCAGGTGCAGACCCATTGCAAGGGAACATTTTCAAATTACCCAGAGTTGGGCTTTAACCACTTGCTGACCAGGCCTTTAAAGTTTAAATTAGTATTTTTTGCTAGAAAATTACATAGAACCCCCAAACATTATATATTATTTTGAGCAGAGACCCTAGAGAATAAAATGGCGATCGTTGCAATATTTTTTGTCAAACGCAATTTTTTTTGGAAAAAATACACTTTAATGAATAATAAAAAAAAAAAATGCTAAAGTTAGCCCATTTTTTTGTGTAATGTGAAAGAAGATGTTACAATGAGTAAATAGATACTTAACATGTCATGCTTTAAAATTGTGCACGTTTGCGGAATGGCACCAAACTACGGTACTTAAAAATCACCATAGGTGACGTTTTAAACATTTTTACAGGTTATCTGTTTAGCGTTATAGAGGAGATCTAGTGCTAGAAATTTTGATCTTGCTCTAACGATTGTGGCGATACCTCACATGTGTGGTTTGAACACCGTTTACATATGCGGCAGCGACTTAAGTATGTGTTCGCTTCTGCACGCAAACACTGAGGGATGGGGCACTAATTTTTTATTTTCTATTTATTTTACTTTTTATTTTTTATTTTTACACTTACCATTTTGATCACATTTATTCCTATTACAATAAATGTAAACATCCCTTGTGGCTCAAAAAGCCCCTAAATCTCTCATTTACCTTTAAAAGAAAAAAATAAATAAATTGACTTAAAAAAAAAATTCTTTAAGCCCGTAAACCGGAAGTGACTTCAGAGGTTGCTCCGGTCCTCCAAGGGCATAGAGCTGAGTGGGGGCCATCTCGCCCTCACTGGACTTCCTGCCTAGCCATCAGTTGTATTGGATTGCTTCTGGGTTTCCCGACATCTCTGGTAAACCCGAAAACGACCAGGAAGCAGTGATGGTGGGGGCATCTCTCCCGCGGCCTTGAAAAGCGATCCCGTGGCAAATACACAGCCGGGATCACTTTTAGCAGACTCCAAATCAAAAAAAATTATACCAGCGTTATGGCAGCTAGTTATTAAACGTCAAAGTAATGATGTATATATACTGTGGGTGGTCAGTCATTTCTGAAAATGCTAGCCGTCTGGTTGTTGTCCCACTGGCTTCAATACTCATGTCACGAATGTCTGAGAAGTATGTAGATCAGTAAAATCAGAGATATGTGAGAAATCTCTATCTGCATGTATATACCTAGTCAGTATTGAAGCGATAGGGTCAAGAAATGACAACTACTTACGTAAGCAGCATTTCCAGAACGGGAGGTCAGCAATGGCAGCCCCATGCTTCTCTCATTACTTTTTAACAGCGTTTTCTTACAGCAGGTTTCCTTTAATCTTTCCTGCAGTATTTGGTTGTACTAAAATAAAGGCAAACCATTGAGCATGGGATGTTCAGCGAAGACGTCCAAATGTATTATGCTTTTTGGTTCATAACAAGAAAACAATCTTTGAACGATAATGCTAAACTCTAGAGTCACTGATGTATTCTGTGCAGGCGTATATTCAAAAACAGCTTTATATCGTTCTCAAAGCGTTTTGATTCCTACAAACTCATACCTTCTATATTTTACATACATCATTTTACCGCTGTGGATTTGATAGATTCAGTCATTTAAAACTCTTACCAGGAAAAAGAAGGATTGCAGTTTCAGGCTTATTGTTTTATATGTAATTCCCCAGCGTATTCTGCTTGATACTATTGTAGCTGACAAATACTCCAGGGATTTATGGATCATACTCATTTTAATTCCCTTGTGTCTCTGGTTGAGAAATATTGCAATTGAAACGCGGAGGCTACTTTACTGATAAAATGTTCTATAAATAAAATATCAAAACCATGCTGGAGCAGCTAAGCTGTATTTACACTGTGCAGGGTGTGCAATATGGGGGTGATGAGCAGCTTGTGCTTGAGAAACATTGTCCACAGCAACAGATCAGATCCCACATGTCACTTTTCTTAACCACTTTATACCCACATATGCAGCCAAGCGTTGTTCTGCCACTTCTGGCCGCATTTATGCACAGCCTTGGGGCCGTGAGGCTGCAACATCTGTGACCACTGTGTCTGGTGGACACAGCTGATCACCGATCGGGGTACTGGGCAGCTTTGATTTGCCCTGGCACCATGTGATAACCAATCACAGTGATCACATGAAAAGTAGTAAACAAGGTCTGCCATTCATGACACCATTGCTTACTACTTTGATCTCTGTGATTGGTTATAGTGATCACATCGGTACAGGGCCAGTCACAGCGACCCTGTACTGCGTGATAGCTGTGGCTTGTCACAGCAATCACAATACTAAACAATGACATCATGAATGGATGCCAAACACAGTTAAAGAAAGATCATCATTGTGTAAGCAATCATAGTGTAAAAAAAAAAATAATGATCACCACCCAGAACAGTACAACGTCATAGTGGTGACACTGCACTGCTCTGGTGACAGTATGTAAATATATATATATATATATATATATTGCTTATACACACTGTCACCAGAGTAAGTGCAATTCCAGGTTACTGCTACACTTGTTCCCCATATCACCAGACCAGTATAAGCCAGCAACAATTTTCCTGATCACTGCTACACAAGTCCTACTGTTACTAGACCAGTGCAGCAGCAACAGTGTTCTAGATCCAGATCACCGTCACACCAGTGCAGTGTCGCCTCTACCTGCTGCCTGTACTAACCCTGGCCTGTTTATTAACCATGTTTCTTCTTGCTGCCTGAACCAATGCTTTGCCTGTCTGTTGACTGTGTGTTTGCCTGTGCCTGAGCTGACCCAACCCATCTGTAAATCCTGCTGACTTTCCTGCAAGACAAAACAAAAAAAGCTTTGGCCATACTTTCAAGATTCCTGCTGATAATGGAGAACATCTATAACATACAGTATGTAAATAGCACAGTTAAATACAGTTGGGCATCTTTATAATACACAAGAAACTACATTTTAATACACACACTACTTTTAAACTACAGTGGAACCTCGGATTACGAGCATAATCTGTTCCAGGAGTGTGCTCGTAATCCAAAGTACTCGCATATCAAAGTGAGTTTTCCCATTGAAGTCAATGGAAACGAAAATAATTTGTTCCTCATTGACTTCAATGGGATGCAATACCGCATGCACCCAGACGGGGGGAGTGCCAGAGAGCCTCGGAAACGGCCGAAAAGGCCCAAGCACACTTCGGCTGACATCTGCAAAACTGGGAAAGACTCCGTTCACGAGCCTTTCCGAGGTTTGCCGAGGTCAGCTGGACTGTCCTCGGCCTTTCCGTGCATTTCCGAACGCCGACGATCGGCACTGTTCGGCTCCGGCGCCCCCCACCTCAGGCCAGAAGCGGTACTGCACACTGCTTTTGTCCTGAATCCTGCTCGTTTTGCACGTAAACCGAGTTAGGATTTTGAGAAATACAGTGCTCGTTTTAACCGCGTTACTCGCAAACTGAGGTTCCACTGTATGCGCATCATAGATGGGAACCCAGTTCATGGTTATCACAAAGATTCCTTACCCCCCCTGTCCAAAAACCCTTATAACACATCAGTATTAGATGAGTAGGACTTGTAGATGGACACCATCCCCTCCAACTTGTAGATAAATGTCCTAAAACACCTCACACAAGTCTTCGTGCTTATATGTCTCTTGGCTGTCATTGTGCAGATTAGACATGACGAGCTGCACATTCTGAAGGTGCAGCCTGCTAAGCCTGTCTTCTATATACTAAGCCATCCCCTGTTTATTTAGATGGTAAAAGGGAAAACAGCTTCCCACTGTGATATACACATGCAAAAATGCCAACATTATCTGTCCTGTGTCTGTAGAAATGACATTTCATGAATCTGTTACAGGCACTATGGGCAAAATAAAAAAAAAGACATATGTGATGTGGTCTGTCAGTTGCATCAAAGTAGCAGTTTGTGTTTTTTGAATTCTCCCTGTGACATCGTTTTATTACCTACTGATCCTTCCTGCCTTTTGTCCATTTTATTCACTTTCTGTGTAGCACACTTCCTAAGGAGCACAGCCAGGCACACCAAATGTCATCAGTCTCCCAGAGTCAGAAAACAGTCCAGTACTTTGTTTTTTTGTTTTTTATTGGAGGTATTAGAACTTGGATGGGAATTGGGAATTGTGGGATGTCCATTTGACTTTGAACAAACTTTAGGGAAACGTCATATACAGTCTATATACAGCTCCAACTTCTTCCTCCAGCACACAATTGCTTGGTTCCCATCTGTGTCACTCTAAAAGGATTTGTGGCAATGGTCCATTACAGGCAGAGATTCTCAGCCCCTATACTTGTGGAATGTTGAAGTGACACAGCTAACACATTTCCAGCACTTCCTCCCATGGTCATTGAGCTCAGCACCACCTTTTCAGGCACTTCCAGGCTGCCTGGCTGCAGCTGCCCCTTTCACTAGCCCTCCTGGCTAACTTCTCCACAGTCTACCCAGACTGACACACTCTGCACAGTCCTTCCAGACTGAGCAGTCACCAGCCCACCCGGATGACATCCCAGGAGATCTCCAAGATCTGCTAACCTGCTCCCACTGTCCTCTCCTTGCTCCGATGCCTCCAGGAAGGTGTTCCTCCGTGTGTTGTGGCGGATCCTTCCAGGACCCGAGCCCCAGGTCCAAGGTCACCCCCCAGACTGGGGGTCACCCCCTCAAGGGCCACTGACAGCCTCCTCAGCACTCTATCTCCATCTTCCACCCGATTGCCTCTGCTGGCATGACTCATGCCTATTTATGAGGTGCCTACCCCCTTCCAGCTCCTTTTTGCTGGGGATTGGTCAAGGACCTCATAAATATGCCTGAAAGCTTCTCCAAGGCTCCAGAAAACAGGGGGAGGCATCAGAGAAGCTGCTTGCTGGGTCATCCATCCTCTCTAAGTCACTCAGCCCTGACCCAGATTCAACCCAGGCCTGGCTCTCAGCCAAACCTATTTAAATTTAGCACACTAGCTAGAGGGTACTACACCTGTAAAAAAAGGGGACAACCCTGTTCATTCTACAGTGAACCTGTGCTACAGCTGGTGCCCACAGTTACAATGCCGGCGCCGCAAACGGGGCTTCGATCCCCGCATCGCTGGACCCTGGAACAGGTAAGTGTCCGATTATTAAAAGTCAGCAGCTGCAGTATTTGTAGCTGCTGACTTAATTTTTTTTTTAATGGAAACTCCTCTTTAACCTGCTGTTCAATTGTTTTGCACAGAGCAGCCCCGATCCTCCTCTTCTGGGGTCCCCTGTCAGCACTCCAGACCCCTCCTCTTTAGCGGGTACCCCCATGGAAAGCTGCTTTCCATGGGGGCACCCATGCAAGCTTGCTCCTGAGTTCTGCTGTGTCCATTGACACAGACAGTGGGACTCAGCCCCGCCCCCGCTCCCGTGTGACATCATTTGATTGACAGCAGCAGGTAAAAGCTGACTGTTGAAGCACCCCTGCCAATGTAAAATGGTTTATTCTAACCCTGCAACTGCCACATTTGCTGATAGGGTACATGCACTCAGTCACAGGAGGGCCATGCAGTGTGCATTTGGGCACAATTGTCTGCCTGGGAGTCACAGGTGCAACATACAGCCAGCTGTCAGGCCAATCGGCTACAGCTGCTGACAAACAAAAGTTTTCCAGCATGCCTCTGTCAAAAATGTACTGACAGCACCAATTTTTTTTCTGGGATAACTCGTGAAATTTACTGACAAAGCCACATTTTTTTTACTGACACTTCACAAAAGTACATACAATGACTGGTTTCATGCAAAACAGTGAAAATATCAATATTTAAGCTACCAGAGCTTTCCTAGCAGCAGTACCCTCCTCATTGTATCTCCCCCATCAGTGTCCCCATCATTAGAGGTCCCTCCATCTTTGACCCCCATTATAAGTCCCTCCGTCATTGCCCCCCTCCTTAGAGGTCCCCCTCATTAGAGGTCTCTCCATTATTGTCCTCCTCATTAGAGGTCCCTCCATCAGTGTCTACCTCATTAGAGGTCCCTCCATCAGTGTGCCCCTCAGCTGTCCCCTATTATTGTCACCCTGATTAGAGGTCCCTTCATCATTGTTCCCCTCATTAGAGGTTGCTGTATAAATGTCCCCCTCTTTAGAGGTCCCTCCATCAGTGTCCCCCTCATTACAGGTCCCTCCATCATTGTCCTGCTTATTAAAGGTCCCTCCATAAATATGTCCCTCATAATAGTTCCTTCTATCAGTGTCCCCCTGATTAAAGGTACCTCCATCTTTGTCCCCCTATTTAGAGGTCCCTCCATCATTGTTCACCTGATTACAGGTCCCTCCATCAATGTCCCCCTCCTCAGAGGTCCCTCCATGACTGACCCCCTCATTAGAGGTCCCTCCATCAGTGTCCCCTTCATTAGAGGTCCCTTCATCAGTGTCCCCCACGTTAGATTATTTTATCCCACAATTAACGAGGGCTGGAAGGGAGCTGGTCCAGCACTCAGTAGGTGATACTCAGTGGGCAGGCCTTAGGGGGTGGGACTTGTGGGTTGGACTTAGTTGGGATGTTGAGTTTTTTTTATATTCGGTGCAGTTAGTGCAGTCCTGACTCAGTCTGAGCCCTCAGCTACAGATGAAGCAGGGATAGAGGTGCACAGTCAGGTCTGGAGGAGGAAGTAACATAGTTACATAGTAGGTGAGGCTGAAAAAAGACACAAGTCTATCAAGTCCAACCTATGTGTGTGCGTGCTCCCCGCTAATACCACCGCTTGTGGAAGGGAATTCCACATCCTTGCCACTCTTACAGTAAAGAACCCTCTATGTGGTTAAGGGTTTAACCTCTTTTCTTCTAATTTTAATGAGTGGCTACGTGTCTTGTTAAAAACTCCCTTCTGCGTAAAAGTTTTATCCCTATTGTGGGGTCACTAGTACGGTATTTGTAAATTGAAATCATATCCCCTCTCAAGCATCTCTTCTCCAGAGAGAATAGGTTCAGTGCTCGCAACCTTTCCTCATAACTAACATCCTCTGGATCCTTTATTAGCTTTGTTGCCCTTCTTTGTACTCTCTCCATTTCCAGTACATCCTTCCTGAGGACTGGTGCATACTCCAGGTGCGGCTGGACCAGGGTCTTGTAGAGCGGAAGAATTATTGTTTTATCTCTGGAGTTGATTTCCTTTTAATGCATGTCAATATTCTGTTTGCTTTGTTAGTTCTGTTCTCCACTGAATGCTGGCGGTGGACCAAACATGTGGTTGGTTGCTAGAACCAAGTGGCCCTTGCAACAAACCACTAATGCTGGCAGTGGTGGGTGGGAACTGGAAGGTGGGATTGCAGCAGCAGAGCCACAGGTAGAGCAACAGAAGAATAATTCTAGAATGTTAGAGATGTATAATGATGTCACGTAAGATGGATGGACCCATGTGTTCCCTGGTCCCACCCTGGCAGGCATAATGGACATTCACAGACAGCTATAAAAATCGCAGATTTTTACAAACTGTCTGTGAATTTACTGATGGTAAACACTAGTCCCTTCAACGTCAAATAAGGGTGGCCACCACACTGATCAAATTTCAGCTGGTCCATGCTCAGTTGGATGAATTTTGATCAATATATGGACAATTTAAGATTTGTTAGCTGCCAGTGAGAATGTTGCTTTTATACAGTCATTTCAAATTTAATTTCAAAATCTTATTACTGGCTATTATTTACACACTATTATTTCAGACACATTCGGCAGATGTATTCCTTGGCTCATAGACTGTTTGAAGTCTCCACTGGTTTTCGAGCTAGTGGAGTTTTGGGTTTTCCTTCCTTGTACATCTCTTAATTAGTTGCCTTTATTCTGCATTCCTTCTCTTTTTGAGACAAATGTGAAGAATTTTGCAGTCTTCCCCAAATACCATTCCTCCTTTCATGCCTCCAAGACACAGTAATTAGCTTTTACAAAGCAAAACTTAGACCCATTTGCGAAGCTGGGAAAGGTCACACCAAGTGCTAACGTTTTTAAAGTTCAGCGTACATGTAATTACCAACTCCTTCCCCAAATGTATATTTCCACTAGCCCAATTGACAGGGAAAAAAAAAAAAAAAGGCAAAATGGAATGCTATCTATTATCCAATTAGATAAATGTGTTCTAAAAGCAATGCAAATTTGGCATTGGCTATACTAATGATTACAGAAAAAAAATCATTAGCCATAATGACCTAATTAAAAAGACATCATTAATGCATCTTTTACTGATTTATACCACTTAAGCTATAAGCAGCATTATGGTTTGATTGTAATCTGTATGTTTCTTACTTAATACTAATTGACTTTGCCTGCACATCCCATCAACACAAAATTAATTTACTTCACATTTACACTCTTCTGTATGAGGCGCCTCTTGAAAATACTCAAGCAAAATGTACTCGGTGATTTAGTTATTTCTTGAACTAGTTCAAACGTAATCATCAACATGCATTCAGAATGGAATTGTTCTGGGCACATCGCCAGCCTTGACAGGAATGGGACAAAAGTACAATGTCTCACACATTTTGTAACAAGACAGACATCGATTTAAGGCAGGACCGGCTGTAGATCTACTTGAAGGAGCCTATAGTGTTTTATACCCACAGGGTCACAGCTAACAAGGGATCTGGTTAGAGATTGAAAAACGATTTAAATACGTCACTCATGACCTGTGAGCAATGTCTTTACTCCTTACTGTTGTACCAATGCTTATGACAATGCCCCCTTTTTATCTTCTGTATTTGTTTACTCTTCGAATAAAGTTGTGACTTTTGGGAAAAAAAAAAAATACGTCACTCATTAAAAAAAATTTCAGCAATTTGACCCAAGAATAACTTTTTCCTATTTTACTTCTAAATAAACAGAAAGACGGCTATTTAAACCAGAGATACTTTTTAATTGCTCACCAAGGACTCTAAACTTTTTTTTCACATCATGTCTAATGTTGTTATTGAACAATGGGATCAGGTTAGTGTGGAAGAGTTCTAACTTTTTTATTTTTTTTTGTAAAAAAAGGGCTTGCAGGTCACTTAAATTATTGATGCAAATGTCCACTGGGGCAAAGTACACGTTGCAGTGCCCTTGTCTGCATAAATCATAAATATATGATTTTCATATATTATTAAGAAAATAAAAAAACACACCGCCTAAGCATAGTGTAAAAAAGAATAGGTTTTGTATATAGAAGTCATTACCACTTCGGGCTGAAAGAGTGACCTTTAGGTCATATTCTTGAAGTCTGGCCCTGTGTGATATGTGCTGCAGCTCCTGTTAGCATTTTATTCCTCTGTGAAGCTCTCAGAGGACTAGTAAATAAGAATGACTATGAAACCCACATAGGAATATTTGATACACTGTATCTATGTTACAGGCTCGCTATGACACTCCACTGGAACATTCATTATACTGGAGGAACTCATGTAGGCATTTGCTACAGTATATAATGTCTCCGAGAGCCACACATCCAGGAGATGAGCTCATCCAGGCTATTCATTTGCAAGTTGGCATGTTGTGAAGACTGCAGAAAGATGAGAGGGGTGGGTGGTATAGAGTGTGACACAGTCGCGTCTACATGCGTGTCAAAAGTAGTTATTTAATGAAAAGGAATACAGACTTCTCATTTACAAGGGTGTGTAGGAAACTGTTTCTCCGCACACATAAGGATTAGTCTCTGGCAGGATTTGCTTGCTTGTCTTGATGTCTCTCACTCAGATACTAATACTCGTTTTTCTTGATCTCTCTTCAGTTTTTGACACTGTTGGCAATTCAATAATATTCAAGATTCTTTCTTATTTGGGGATTTGAGCATATCTTTGCACTACGCTGACACCACACAATGGGGGTTATTTACTAAAGAAAATCCACTTTGCACTGCAAGTGCACTTGGAAGTAAAGTCGCTGTAGATCCAAGGGGGACATGCAAGGAAAATAAAAAACAGCATTTTAGCTTGCACGTGATTGGATGATAAAATCAGCAGAGCTTCCACTCATTTCAGATCTACCCCTAAAGCCCCATACACACGGTCGGAAAATCCGACCACCAAATCCATCAGATTTGGTCCGACGGATTTAGTCCGACACTGGTGTTGCATACACACGGTCGGACAAAGTTGTTGGAAAATCTGATCATTCTAAACGTGGTGATGTTTGTTGCCTACGACGGGACTACGTAGAGGCTAGTAGCCAATAGCTTTGGTCTTGTAATGTGATCTGAGCATGCGTGGCACTTTGTCCGTCGGAATTCGCTGCACACAATCGGAATTGGTGTGATCAGACTTTGTTGTCGGAAAATCTTTAGAGCAGGAGATACAACTTTGTCCGTCGGACAATCCGATGGAAAATGTCCGATGGTGCCTACACACGGTCGAAATTTCCGACAACATTGTCCGATAGGACAAAATCCATCGGAAAATCCGACCGTGTGTATGGGGCTTTAGATTTAGACCACTTTCACACTGGGGCACTTTTCAGGCGCTTTCACGCTAAAAACAGCGCCTAAAAAGCTCACGAAAACGTATTTCCATTAAAATCAATGAACGCTTTCACACTGGGGCAGTGTGCTGGCAGGGCTGTGAAAAACTCCCCTCCCCATTGAAATGAATGGAAAGCTCTTCAAAAGCGCCTGACAACCTCTTCAAAAGCACTCAGTGTTTTTACTGGCAGTTTAGAAGCGCCTCAGTGTGAAACTGGGCTTAGATTGACTGCACTTCCAAGTGCACTTGCAGTGCAAAGTGGATTTGCCTTTCATAAATAACCCCCAATAAATATCCATGCACGCACTGATGGGAACAAGCCCTTACAAATATAACAGTGTTTGGCATGCTCTTGGTTTTGATTGGTGCTAAAGGGTATTTTTTACATTTACTGAAGGCCAGGATGTGTGCATGAGTGTGGACAATGAGCGAGTGGCTGCCCTCAAGGCAGGCATAGTTTTGAGAATAGATATACAAAACGGACAAGGTGGGGAAATACCTCACCTAAAAGAGACTACCAAGGACAATGCCACTTAAGATAAGGGAACCTTAATAGAAATTTACTGATGGTAGTACAAAAAACTGGGTAAAAAATTCCTGCCACCAGCACCTCAGCCAAAAAAGTTAAAAAAGACAATGTTGTCTAATCAAAATGCAACTGCAACATTCAGAACCGCTCACAAACATAACACAACCGTAGCCCACAGTGTAGTACACTGGCTTGTTTGGTGAAATAAAGATCCACAGGGTGTCTGATCGATTTTATAAGTTACTGCCCAGGTTTGAATCTCATATGAGCAAATGTGTGGGTGTGTGACTCCAAGAGTGTATCAATCAGGAAGAGAAGCCTTAGGTAACCGTTTTGTAAACAGCAAGCGCTTAATCACAGTAAGCTGTTCTGTGTGTCTTCCCAGCCCGAGAGTTTCCACTGGATACATGGCTGTGGAGGCATATATTCAGTGAAGTCAAGTATATATAACACAGTCTCAGTATCACTGATAGCGGCCCATAGGGGAGCATAGGGTAAAGAAACTGTTGTGTACCCATCAAGAGTTCACTATAGATGTAGAAGTGTGGCACTAATAAAACAGATCGGGGACCGGCAGGTCCGCTCACCCAGCCTTTGGCAATAGAGACTTGCTTCCGTGATGACAGGAGATGTCCTGCTCATTCATCCAGGCTATGCACTGGGAGTTAGTCGAAGGCAGGGATAGTAGCTCCGGTCTTGCTCTGGGTCTGGAGCGGTAGCTACTCATCCGGTCTGGTCACTATAGCAGCAGCCTTTCTCAAGATGGATACCGCAGTACTTAAGGAGCCCATTGAGCATGTGCAGAAGTGCAAAGTAATATCAAGGGTGATGACAGAGCGTCACTCATGTGGTGTCATGACAGCTATAGTTTTGTGAATATGAATTTACTACATCTTTGCACACATCACAGTGGGCGCTGTCATTTTCTGAATGTACAGTATGCTTTGCAGCTCTCTGGAAAAAGCTAGCGGGTTAATAGATTCATTAAATTATTAGTTATAATGCAGGTACCAGATGTTAAGGACTTGTGCATTCAGCAATATATTCTTCAGTAATTCTAGAACAACTCTTTATTTTACAATGGCATTGTGTTAAAAATAACATGGCAGTGCGGGGTCCCTTCTATATCTCAAGAACACTATTAATTATAAATTGGGGCAGATGGTGAAGCAGCCATCTTGGGCTGCTCAGTAGAATATCATACTAGGGTCAATTTTAGACAGAAGCTATTCAATCTACCAACATGTTTTGGAGTGTGGGAGGAAACTGGAGTACATGGAGGAAACCCATGCAAACATAAGAAGAGCATGCACAATTCAGGAAATGCAAAAATAACAGTTCTACTGATGGATCAGAAAATATTTACCCTAGGTTCACACTTCTGCATTTTGTGTGGGCCATGTTTGCGCGGGCACGGCAGCCCATTCAAATGAATGGACTGCGGTGCCTGCGTTTCCGCAAAACAAAGGCGCACGCCACAGGGAAATCAAATCGTTTTTTTTGAACATGCGATTTGCCGCAATCGCACTGCCTGCTGAGATGAGATTCAGAATGTCCCCAGAACGTCTTTCTAAGAGCAACGCAATTTGGCTGTGGGTGGTTGCGGGTGTGGAAACGGATGTGATTCCTGCACCTGCAGCCACATGCACAGGTGTGTAGCTAGCATAAACCAATGTTACGGGGGGGGGGGGGGGGGGGGGGGGGGGGGGGGGGGGACTTAGAAAATCAAAAATGTATGTGTTGGTGCTACTGGCAGACTATATTATATACAGTATGTCATTTTGCTTTTGCCCCTAGGTTTACTTTGTCAATACATGACTTCCAAATATAAGTCACACTCCCAAGTGCTCAATTTATACAGCCTATGCTATGTACCACTATTAGCTTTTAACTAATATTATTTTTTACAATGTTTATTCAACAATAATTATTAAGGCAAGGTTCACACTAGTGTACCTTCAAAGTCTCGTGACTTTAAAGCCGACATCCACGTGCGACTGCATCGCAGCTTCTTTAACAGAAGTCAATGCATGGCCTGTTGAAGTCACCCCAAAATAGTGCAGGAACCTTTTTCTAGGTCAGGGTGACTTGAGTCACACTGATTAGAACGGTTCCATTGCCGTTAACGGGGCGCGACTTGACCTCTCAAGTTGCATAACAAGTGGCGGCAGTTAATTGTTGAACCTTTCTTTATGAAATCAATATCAACACAATTTTTTCTCTTAAAAACTTTATTTTTATAACTTTTTGCACTTAATTACTTATATAAATAGTGATAATAATAATAACAATAATAATTTTCTGAAGACGTTTATGAGGATGTATACGTGGTGACTGTTTAAGAATGGGATGACTGTTTATGGAAATGTAGAACTATATGAATGTGATCAGGGACTCTCATATTTATTACATCATATAATATATACCTCAAATGTTTTCAAAATGTTTTCATAACAGTGTAAAACAGTATAAATGCATAAACCAATTACTCGTGAATGTTCACGATAAACTATATGAAGCAGACTGCTTGTGCTCTCAGTGGGCTTGGCAGCAGGAGAAATTTCCAATTTGGTTTGATTATTGTCAATGTTCCGGTGGGGTGCAGCCCACCTTTCTCAAGATGACATGATATACTATGTATGTCCATAAATACATGATCACAAGGAAGGTCATACACATCAGTCAGTGCTAATGTCTTGAGTTATGCTGTGTAATGTGTGAGAACATGCACGCTCACAAGCAATTATTTAGTGCATGTAGACACTTTGGGTGAATTAACGAAGAGTGGTGCAAGCACAACCTTACACCACTCTTCTACACATAAAACATTGGAGTGCAAACCCCTTTGTTAATTAGGAATGATCAGTTCTCTATCTGCTGTGTCTGTAAAGGCAATACATAGAATAGAAAGCTGGTGCTCATGCTCTGATCCCTCTGCAATCACTGTTGCAGAAATGGCACAGGGAACTTATTTAATTCCCTGCATCCTGTGTACACGCACTTGCTTCAACATTTTCTCTGGATTGGCTTCCTTATAGTGACAGCGGTGGACCATGCCTGCACGATGCGTGTCAACGTTGCTGCTAGTAGTCTCTAGTAGTCTCTACAGCAGGGATCCTCAAACTATGGCCCTCCAGCTGTTGCGAAACTACACATCCCATGAGGCATTGTAAAACTCTGACATTCATATACATGACTAGGCATGATGGGAATTGTAGTTCCTGAACAACTGGAGGGCCATAGTTTGAAGACCCATGCTCTACAGCATGAAAATGCAGAAACATAACTGGGAGCCGTCCTTAACCACTTCAGCCCCGGAAGAATTTACCCCCTTCCTGACCAGAGCACTTTTTGCGATTCGGCACTGCGTCGCTTTAATGCCCAAACAAAATTGACGTCCTTTTTTTTCCCACAAATAGAGCTTTCTTTTAGTGGTATTTGATCACCTCTGCGGTTTTTATTTTTGCAATATAAACAAAAAGAGAGTGACAATTTTGAAAAAAAAAAAAGCAATATTTTTAACTTTTTGCTAAAATAAATATCCCCAAAAAATATATATAAAAAAAAAACATTTTTTTTTTTTTTTTTTTTTTTTTTTTTTTAGTTTAGGCCGATACGTATTCTTCTACATATTTTTGGTAAAAAAAAAAATCATAATAAATAATTATAAATAATTATAAGCGTTTATTGATTGGTTTCAGCAAAAGTTATAGCGTCTACAAAATAGGGGATAGTTTTATTGCATTTTTATTAATAATTATTTTTTTACTAGTAATGGCGGCGATCTGCTTTTTATCGTGACTGCGACATTATGGTGGACAGATCGGACACTTTTGGAAACTATTTTGGGACCATTCACATTTATACAGCAATCAGTGCGATTAAAAATGCATTGGCAGTGAAGGGGTTAAGTGTGTCCTAGGGATGTGTTCTAACTGTAGGGGGGATGGGCTAGCAGTGACAAATCACTGATCACCGCTCCCGATTACAGGGAGCTGTGATCAGTGTCAGTGTCACTAGGCAGAATGGGGAAATGCTTGTTAACATTAGCATTTCCCCATTCTTCCTCTCTGTGAGACGATCGCGGGTATCCCCGCGGACATCGAGTCCACGGGACCCGCGGTCGGACTCACAAAGCTCATAGCGTCTGCTATGCAACCCTCGTGAGATCACGTACATTAACGTGATTTTGCGCAATGGAGGAACTGCACCCTGCTCACATAATTTGTAATAAAAACATCTTTGCCATTCTGAAGCTTCTCTCCAACCACTTTGCATATTATTTTATATATACTGTGATTCTGTACTTGCCAAATATGTTGCAGAAATCTCCCTCCACTGAGTCTGGCTGCAGCCATTTTAACTGTGGGCAGCTGAAGCTGCTGCCTGTTCACTTCCTGGATTCACACAGACAGACAGAGGCACAACTCCAGCTCTGCAGCTCTCATTGGCCCTCTTATGACTCATCTCAACTACCTTCCTGTCAAACTCTCACGAGAGTGAGAGAGAGAGAGAGAGAGATGTGCATGATGTCATAAGCCTAGGCTTTTTACCAGACAAGAAACAGGAAGTGGGCTGTATAAGGTATTTACTGGCAGAAAACAAATGTTTTACTATTCAAAGTTAAAACAACAAGGACAGAAGATTTAATAGATGGAAAGTTGAAAAAATGACTGAAGGTCCGCTTTAACAAGGACTTTCATGCCAGAATCACCTGGTAGGAGACAAAAAAAATGAAAAAATAACACAACTTAACTGAAATAACATTGGCATGTTAAAGATTATGTAGAAAAAAGTATCCGCACTCCGGTTGTTGCTCTTAAAATGTCTTCATTTTATTGAATAGTCACAGTGAACAAACGCAGATTAAGTCAGTTGACGCGTTTCAGCCTATAAGGCCTTAGTCATAACTATTAAAGATTATATACATTTTAATAATTGAGTTTAGATTTGATACAGGATCCTCTGCAGCTTCTTTTATTCACCTTACCTTCCCTCCTTCAATGCTCCTATTGGCTGCTCTTCTCTGAGACTCCTGTATATATAACTTGATAATGGATCTCGATGAAAAACATTGACCTTTGCTTTTCTCTCATTTTTACAGTAACTGACAGGAAAGGGCAAGGGATGTTATATATGCAGCCAAAAAAAAAAAAACCTTTTATATTCTTGTGGTAATAAGTGTCCAAAGGAAGGTATAGACACGTTATTTTATTTTTTTTACCATTTTCTGAAACTATATTTCATTTTTGACACTGAATAAATTTTGATGGCTGATAGATTCAATTTTCATATTTTTGGCCAGTACTTCAGGTAGATATATAAAAAGAGGGAAAAAAAAGATTTAGTGTCATTTTTTGCCAACTGTCCGGCACTTTTACAGCAATGATGAACAGATGAATGAGTGTAAAAGCAGACATTCTTTCTGGAGTGCATTTACAAGAAATGTGTATTGGGTAGATAAAACAAGTAACAAATGATGCATTGATGGATGCCTGACACACTGGCTGGCAGGCTTAACATTTGTATCTGAAATAGTTTAGAATACTGGGTATTGATTTCCTGATATTTTGTCAGGATCGGGCAAAAGTCATCTGTACCTGTGAACAAGACAGGCATCCTTGGGTCACCTATTTTTGTAAAGGGCTGAGGGAAACATTTGAACTTTTCAGCCAGTAGCTTGTTGTCAGGGCCGTCTTTAAGGCAGGGCAAAGGGGCAGCTGCCCTGGGCCCTGTCATTGTTGTGGGGCCCAAAGCAGCTGCCTCATACTTGCCAACTATCCCAATTCCCTTGTCCCTTTAAGTTTTAGTCCTGTGCTGTGTCTCAATATCTCAGTGTGAAGTTCTGGTACTAATACTGCCCAGCTCTGCCCTATTGTTGTGTACAGATGACTCACCTGCAGACCCTGTGTTTACATGTAAATAACCGGTATTCATATGTATATAGCGGCAGCATTACTAAGTAAATAGCTGAGGCCGGCGGCATTGATATGTAAATAAAGGTGGGATTCATATGTATATCATGCTCCCCTACAGTGAGGATATGATGTGCTGTAACCTCTAGCAACCAATCAGTGAGCAGTATTACTGTACAGTAATCTCTAGCAACCAATTAACAAGCAGAAATCATTTGCTGTAACCTCTAGCAACTAATCAGTGAGCCATAATGTGTGCTGTAACCTCTAGCAACCAGCCATTAAGCAGTAATGATATGCTGTAACCTCTGGCAACCAATCACAATTGCTGCCTGATCTGATACAGTAAACTGATTTTAAGTCTAGCTGCTATTTATTGTATGTCTCAGAGCAGGTGGAGAGTGAATTTGCATGAGGGGGGCCCCAAGAAAATTTTTGCCCAGGGTCCAATCAATATTAAAGACGGCCCTGCTTGTGCTTTGTGTATATGCAGAGAGACTGGTAGTACATATCTTCCAACTGTCCCTGATTTTAAGGGACTGTCCCTGATTTCAAGTAATGTCCCTCGGTCCCTCTTTCCTCCTCATTTGTCCCTCATTTTGGTCTGATCTATATAGTGGTATATAAAATGCACTATTTATCTTTCAAAAAGTGTTTCCCAGTGCTAAACCTTTCATCCAATTTCTAAATTGCTGCATTTGTAAATTTCAAAAGCCAATAAAAGGAGTAGTAGAGCCCTTGTGGGTTTAACAAATCTTTTTTTTTTTTGTTAATTCTTCTTTAATCACTTCCGGACCACCCACCGTCGTTATACTTTGTAGAGGAATATCGTTATTGCAGCAGCTAGGTGCCATAACCCTGGTATGCTCTTCTTCAGTGAGCGGTCCGGTTTCAGATAAAAGTGATCTCTGCGACGGATTCGCAGCGAGATCACTTTTATCAGCAGCGGGAGAGGCCCCCCATCCCGCCGCGCTTCGGTGCCATCCGCCGCTTACCGGAGCCGTCGGCAGCGGCGGAGGCGACCGGATCTTTACCCATGCTGGCTATGGAGACGAGTGAGGGGAAGATGGCCCACACCCGTCTCCATATCATTACAGGGCGGAAGCAACGTCAAAACATCACTTCTGCCCATAGTGCATTTTATATACACCTATATGGATCAGCCCAAAATGAGGGACAAATGAGGGGGGAAGAGGGACAGAGGGACATTGCTCCAAATCAGGGACAGTCCCTCGAAAGCAGGGACAGTTGAGAGCTATGCAATAAGTATACATTGTAAATGGTGGTTTTTCTGATGCACTCTCCTACAGTGCTTTGGTTACTGGTCCTTGTTTGCCTAAGGTAGAAATTGGTTTTGGTTCTCCATTGATATGTGCTGGATAGGGCTGTAGCAGGCCAGATAGAAAACCTTTTCATTGTCAAAAAAAAAAAAAAGAAAGTTCCTTTTAGGGCAAGAACCAGTGTGGATAATATGTGTATACCAAATAACACTGTGTGCAATATAAAGTCAAATGTTTCATTTGTGTTCAAACACTCTGCACCATCAAAAAAGCAGCACTGAAAAAATTATGGTCCAAGTACTTTGGACAATGTGGAAAAGGGCTGTAATATAAAACATTACGCTAGAACCAATTCTAATAAATGCTTTAGATGTTTTACATATTTAACTGCACATTTAAAACGCATTAGCTTTTATTGTAACCATGGATAACATACCTCTTTATAAATATATGTACTTATCTATGCCTTTTTTTTTAACAGAAAAGTACTTATCTATGCCTTTACTTTGTCCTCTCAGAAACTGTAAACCTCGCTGTTTATATTCAGCTTATCTGTAGTTTTCACTGTACACTACAGAGAGAAATGCCCACACATTTAGAGCAAAGAATGCACCAGGGGTCCAACTAGATGTGCACTTTGCTTTACACAATTGACTGTCTCGATGGCATGGTAGATGACAAAGTAGCTCCTTAGAACCCAGTGTGGATCTAGAAACCAAAATGATGACCTGATCCTTACAACATGAGTGGAAGCAACATTGAAAACAATGTGAAAAATCAATATATGGTGTTGCGCTCCCATAAATAAATGAATAACTGAGATAGGCTGTCAGTGGTACATATCATCAATACAATATATAAAAAACAATTGGATGTGAAATATAGATAAAAAAGCAGTGAAGTTATAAGTGACTGATGTGCATATAATTGCTAAAATCAGATAAAATTGGTTCAAAGTGAACAGCTAAAAAAAATGTGCAAAATATGCTAGGAAATCGCATAAATGTGCAAAGTATGCTGGAAAATCGCATAAATCGCTAAGCAGCGTTTAAAGTGAAGTGAGCAGGAGTGAAGATGGAGATAGAGGTGTTTAAATCAACTTAAATTCATAGAATTGCAAGTATAACATTCATAAACGCATAAAAAACGCATGTGAAATGTATAATCGCATAAAGTTCATAATCGCATAACATTTCATAAAAACGCAAAAAAGTTCATAAAACACATAGGCGTGAGCTGACTGTGAGGAAATATAGAACGGTGATGCTGCTAAATTATGGCTCTGCGGCGTTGCTTGCAGTAGCGTGAAAGACTATAGCAGTGCTGATGGGTCTTCAGTAAAGTGCTAGTGAGGATGCTGCGTGCTCTGTGCTGGGGATCTTCAGTGATGATTGACACCTGTGGGTGTCCTAAATTATTACCTTACTGCTGCAAGGTAAGCAGCATTGAACAGGAGCCAGGGGATATGTGGCCACTTCAGGGGGGATGTGGGACTGGTCACAAGCATCTACCTCTGTTTTAGTTCCTTCTCTAGCAGTGTGGGCTGGATACCTCTGGGAACTGGATACCGCTTCTCTGGCAGGTAGCGCTCAGCATGCATAAGTCATGATGAACAAAGAGGGAAATAAAGGGCTATCTAGTGTAGTAGTTTTTAAAACATTGATTTATTGCATTAAGAACAAATAGACACTCACATTTGTATGTTAAAATTCAGTCCAGGTAGGAAACGAGCGGCGAGCTCGCGTCTAGAAAACTTCACTTCCGGTGTCCGTGTATCCTACGCGTGTTGTCACCGTCACGTGACTTAATTGGGGAATAAACTCTGAAGTTTTTTCCAATGGAGTTCCGACGGAGGTCCACTCAAACTGTCTTGCCTACACATGATCACACCAAAGTCCGACCGTCTAGAATGCGGTGATGTACAACACGTACGACGGGACTAGATAAAGGAAGTTCAATAGCCAGTAGCCAATAGCTGCCGTCTCGTACTTGCTTCAGAGCATGTGTCATTTTTGGTCCATCGGAACAGCATACAGACGAGCGGTTTTCTCAATAGGAATTGGTTCCGTCAGAAATATTTAAAACATGTTGTATTTCTAGGTCCGTCAGAATTTTTCGAAAAAAAAAAAAGTCAGATGAGGCCCACACACGATCGGAATATCCGATGAAAATTTTCCGTCTGACTTTTTCTGCTGGAAAGTCCGACCGTGTGTACAGGGCATTAGTGTAGTCTGGTAAATTTAACATTTTTTTTTTATGACTTGAAATAGATAGGTGCTGCAGAAATGAATACATTGGTTTCCAGTGACTTCACCAGATGGGGAATAAAAGTGCCTATCTTGCAGGCAGGTAAACAGCTGCATGTGATGGGCAGTGCTTTATGTGGATTTTCACATTGAGATTAACTTCTGAGCAGGCCTCTGATCCTTGAGATGATGAGGCACTGCTATGTGCAACCCTTGGTTGATAGGCCATTCACTGACTCACATGTCATTTGTGCTAGTGTCAGATCAATACATAGTCATTTCTGCAAGATTCTCGCAGTAGCAGAAAAACATCTCAAATAACTTAAAAATGAAACAGAGATACAATTTGCAGGTTTTTAATAGCTTTTTTTTTTTATGATTGCGAGAGGCTGTCCTATCGAATTGTACAACCTGACTAGAATTTTAAGTGTATGCTGATGTATTTATAGTACACTATATAAAACTATGTAACTGCAGTCAAAGTCAGCATAACAGTCTGCTTCTTATTTTTACAGTTTATCTCTAAAATGCATCTTTTAAATAAAATAAACTGACATGACGTGTAGCAGAAATTCACTGGAAAGCAACACAACACTCCATATATCAAAATGAATAGATAATACTGGGGACATTTTAAAGAAAATATGGTTCTATATAGTTTAATCAAAATATTCTTTAAGAAAGCAAAGAATAATTATTATACTGCAGTTTCTTAGTCAAGTAAGACCACCATGACACTCCTTGGCACAAAGGTGCATGCCACAAATTCAGGTATGTGCACATGGCCATCAATTGCTGTGTCTTTTAGTCATTCTTTTCCGTCAAGAAGAGAGGAGAAAACTGAAGCACAATGCAGGTATTATTTTATTGGTTCTAAAGAAAAAAGACAGAGGAAAAGGAACCCACTGGAAAGTGCTATGGGTCGGAGACAATACCACAACAGTGAAGCTTTTCACATCACGGATGATGCATCGTGTCACGCCGGCGCATGCGCAGCACACTTTCTGAAGCTAGCAGCAGCCATTTTTTGGCTAAGCCATCAGAACGGCTCTCGGGACAACTGATAGGGCTATATAGCGTTCAGCAGACCTTCAAGCTAAGCTACCTGGATCCATATGCAACAGTAGAGCACTCTAGCTGAATAGTTCCATGCAGTATGTGACCCCCACGCTATTTATGGACTTCCAAGGAGACATTGGGACACCTGGCTGAGTATCTGAGATTTCTGTTCATTATGGTTGGGTGAGCAGACCAGTGGTCCAAGTGATTCTGCTTTAAATCTATCCATAATATGCCTGTTCTGATGTGAGGTTAATTTTCCTGAGCTGCATAATCTCTGGGATTGAACTTTGATCTAGTTATGCAATGTATGGTGCTACCAATGACTGAATACCTGGACTTTTAATTAACAGTGGCTATATGCCGCTCCCTACACAGGATCTAACATCAGCATTCAACCAAAACCACTAAGCTAACTAGTGGTACACTATCCCAGGAACTCTGTTTCATCAATGTTTCATCACTACCCCTGTTTATCCCCCAGCTGGGGGATCCCTGAGCATAAATGACGAGCTGAGCACTCTGCTCAATGGTGATGATCACCAAGATCCGCGAGCCAACTCCTTGTCATGTTTTGCACTTTATTTCTAAACTTTAGGGTGGGTAATTGATGTATGCATGCACAGTTCGTGACGTTGTTGTTTTTACCAAGACAACGTTGTCTTTTTTAAGCGAGTTTAGGTGGTGATAATGGGTACCCAGTGTTTGTAAAATGTATCATTAAAAAATCTTTTTTTGCAATAAACATTACCTTTTTCAAGCAGCTTGGTCCACCTGTATCTCTTTCCAGGGGGTTCGTTTTCCCTCTGTCTTTTTTCTTTAGATTCAGTTTCAGTTATGGAGACCGCACCATAACTGGTGAGTCTGCATATTAAGGGTCGCTGCACCTGTATGCACACATATAGAATGGTGTAGCGGACACTCAATATTGAGTTGATGACCTCCATTTTCTCTATTATTTTATTGGTCTTTTTGTCCATGTGAACAGTTCCATTTCTTCTCTTTGTATATTCATTCATGTTAAAAGTACATGTTAAAGCCAAATGGCAGCTAATATATACATTATACATGTAGTACCATTCTGATAAAAAAGCTACAGTTGCTGAACAGCGTCATCAGAAAGCCATGGGAGGAGGGGGCATGCTATCCGACTACGCTGCTCACAAGGAGACAAATACATGATGAGGGCTGATTGACCGCACTGGTCTCTAGGAGTAGGAGATGGGCATCATCATTCGACACAGCAGGGGGAGAGGCCAGGTAAAACACTCAGTGCTGGCAGAGCACAGCTGGCTTCTAGCAAAGGCTGCACTAACTGGCAGAATTGTTTGTACAGCTTCCTCCTCACTGCCTGGACGTGCCTTGGGGAAAGTTATACTAACTCTTCTGGCACAGTAAGGACTGCCTATGTGTACAAGCAGCCAGCTGATCACACAACCCTATCAACACTGAGTCAGAATAGTTTGTATAACTTCTCCAAGGCAAATCTTTGCAACTGAATATTCAGAGGAAGAAAGTATACAGACTATTCTGCCACAGTCAGTGCTGGCAGGGCTGTGTGATTAGCTATCTGTTTCTATGCAAAGGCTGCGCCGACTGTGGTAGGAGTTCCCCAAGGAGTATCTGGGTAAAATAGAATGGCAAATGTTTACAAGAGGCAACCTTGACAGCACTGATTGCCTATAATGCCTGGAATTCTCTGTTGCTTGGACATGTCTTGGGGAAATTATAAACTATTCTACAACATTCAGCACTGCCAGGGCAAGTTGTAACACTGCAAGAGACAGGGCAGTGGCTTCAGTGGTGTACTTTACCCCTAGGGAAACCAACAAATTGGGCTTCAGCCTGGGGTGGAGCTACAGCCAGTACAAAAAGCAAAAAAAATGGCTTTCATTACACAATGGGACCTTGGATGAAAATGTGCTACATGCACTTGGCCCCTTGGCGATTTTTAGAATGCCGTGAAACATCTTTCATTTTGGAGAGTGTCCAGGATATTAAAAAATGTTTTGGCTTTAGATATACCTTATTATTAGAGTGCATCAATGTTCAGGTTATGAATGTTAATCCCTGACCTTTCTAGACCTTCTTTTAACGTAAAGCTATTAATTTGCTAAGATCCTCAAAGATCATAATAAAGACTCTACAGTAGGTTTCCAGATGGTTCTAACAGCTTAGAAACACCTTCTGGTGGTTTACACTAGAGGTCTGGAAGCCAGCCATGCTCTCCATAGGATTTCAATAGCTGCCTTGTGAACTTTGGAAAATGTAATTGCTCCACAATGCATAAAGAAAGAGATGCTTTCTTTAAAGTGTTTTTACTTCTTGTTAAGACTATGTAAATGCGTTAGATCTGGGCACAGGTTAGTTTTAAAATAACTAAGAAACCCCTCCTGCTATTGTATGTCTCCTGACATACAATAGCAATTGGAGAGGAAATTCCAACCAGCCAATAGATTGATCTTCAGAAATAGCTCAGATGGGAAATGCATGTGAAGATTTGTGTGTGGATGCATAAGGTGACAGTTTTCAATCCAACTGTTTTGGTTTTAATTTAGTGAAATAAAAAACTAGAAATAATGAACCCCTAATACTAACCCTAAACTTCTGGCAAAATGTATACTGTCACATAGTTACATAGCGTGGTTGAAAAAAGACACACGTCCATCTATCTAGTTTAACCAATAAAAGGGGGAGGGGAGGGGGGGATAAATAAATAAATATCCTAAAAAAAATCATACAATCCTATACCCACAGTTTATTAATTTCATGGTAATAAATACTACATTATCACTGCAATAGGTTTGGTAGTAACATTATTAGTGTGAGAATGGCATGCACCAAAGAAAATCAACTATGCAGTAGCATTGATACCTATAGTAGACAGTATGCATAGATCCAAATTATTGGGTTTTAAAACCCTCCATAAAAATACCCTCCACCAAATTAATAACAATTATATACACACACACATATATATATATATATATATATATATATATATATATATATATATATATATATATATATATATATATATATATATATATATATATATATATATATATATATACACATACACACACAATGTATCCTTGTAAAATTAAATAGACATAAATCTTAACTTAGGACTTATCTGTTTTTGTGTGTTATGGCATCTGTAAAGATATTACTGCAATCATATTTCTAGGGGAAAGTGAATGTAAAAAGTCCATTAGGTTAATTAGTGCATGACTAGCTTTGAGCTAAGGGACATTATCTGTAGATGACAAAACTTAGGTGTACAGCCAAAAATGGTTGGCTGACTGCCTCCTGATGGGTCCCATTGTAGTCTGATTTATTGTGTCAAAGAGCAGCATGTTTTTAGGAGGAAAAAAACTGCATCACTCAGAATATTGATCTTTAGCCATAAGGAAGGTTTCAGAACTAGTCCTTGATGAGTCTACACAGAAACAGTATAGTGTCCTTGGTAGAGCTCCAAGCCATGGTAATTTACATTGAGATGTGATCCTAATGTAGAGCATGGGTGACTAAGCTGTGGCTTGTTGCTAGAAGTCAAGAACATTGTCTGCCATCTGTCAACCAGACTGATGAGCACAGACTGCTACATGCATTTGTCATCACCTTTTATTCTTCGATGAAAGTATAGGAGTAAACAGCAATATTTATTAAAATGAGAGTTAGTAAACTTTCTGAGTTATTATTATAATGTGTAACTAGAAAAATATATTTTTTAGATAAATGAACAATTTAAAATGGCTTGCTGTTTCATAGTTTCATTATTCTATTTAAAGCAGGGGTCTCAAACTCAAATTACCCAAGGGCCACAAGACAGGTTTTCATATCCCATGGGGGCCGCATGCAAACTTTCAAACGTCAAAAACAACAGCACTGGTGTCAGCGGAAGCACTATTAAACCCCAGTAATGATGTCAGAAAACGCATTATTAAACCCCAGCACTGGTGTCAGCAGACACACTATTAACCCCCAGCACTGGTGTCAGTGGACGCACTATTTACCCCCAGCACTGGTGTCAGCAGCCGCACTATTAACCCCCAGCACTGGTGCCATTTGACGCACTATTAACCCCCAGCACTGGTGTCAGCGGATGCACTATTAACCCCCAGCCCTGGTGTCAGCAGATGCATTATTAACCCCCAGCACTGGTGTCAGCGGATGCATTATTAACCCCCAGCCCTGGTGTCAGCAAACACATTATTAACCCCCAGCACTGGTGTCAGCGGACGCATTATTAACCCCCAGCATTACCCCCTACACTCCACAAACAACCCCTACACTCCACAAATACACCCCTACACTACAAAAATACCCCTTCTTCAACCCCAGTCACCCCACTAAGGACTTTGCTCAGTCTCGGTGTGAAGGCTCACCTACCTCTCCTCATGGCAGTCAGCTGGTGTCCTGATCTTCTGCCTCCTGAGTCCTCTCCTCCTGTCAGGTCCTGGCTTCAACACAGACCTAGTGGCAGTCCATACCGAGAACGCCACAATCTCCCGCCCTGAGGTGGCAGCAGGACCCTGGATCCGGGCTGGGCACAGCCTCCAAGGGAACACAGCTCTGGTCGAGCATCAGTGCCTAGGTGGGCGGGGAAATGGCGGAGCCTCCCTCCGCTCTGTTTTCTCTCTGTGCTCCTGCTCTGTGTCTGTGTTTCCTTTGCTGTGCACGCTGGGCTGCAGCAGCATGTGGGGGAGAGGACACAGGAGACGGAGAGAGAAAGCTCCCAGCACCCCACGCACCCGCCCAGGATCTGCCCTGCCTGCGGGCCATTTGAAAACCAGTCCATGGGCCGTAAAAGGTATAGTAATAAATAACATGTTTATAAATATTTATCTTTTATCATATATTTTTGGATGAATTGTATTTTCTACATAGTCAGCAGGTTAAAAGCTCAAGCAGAAATGTACACACACAAGTAAATGAGACAAAGTAGTAATTAATTTCCTCTCTCTCTTTCTACAATGATCTCTCTCCAAATTTTCAGTTAGAGACAGCATCAAAGGAAGAAAAAGAATTTGTACTCTCTGTTTAGAAAACAGGAAATCTTGTTTCAAGGGTGCACCCTGTATTCAAGTGACACTGTCAAGTTTTTAAAAAATACTAATGGCAGGACCATGCAACAGAAGAGCTGTCTGGTAGCCTGAGTCTCCTGTCTTTCATCATTTCAGCACTGCAGCCTCTGTCAGGCTCTTTCGCCTTCAACATTTCTGCATATGTCAGATGCCTGTGTCCCCTACTGCATGCCATGGTTCTGCCCTCTAACACCTACACCACTACAGGAAATAGCAGTATGTAAGATGGAACCAGTGTGTGTGGTGGGGTACACAGGAAATCAACACTCCCAAAAGTGTTCAATTCTGAAGATTTTGCCAGAGGCTGCAGACCACTGAGATGGAGGGAATGTAGAAGACAACAGCTGCCGACAAAGGGACATGGAATATATACCCAAAACATTATAGTTTTTATTCATTTTACAGAATTTTAAATACTCTCTTTAGTGGTTCTTTGCATATCAAGGGACGTGAATGCGATTCCAGTTTTTTTGAGACAAGTTCAATTAGCCTTAAGGAGGTAATAACAGCCATGTTTAGGTGAGCATTGGTCTTTTTAGGGCTACCCTAAGGAGTAATTATGAGTCCATTAGAGTGTTGGAGGTTATCATTATCATATGCAAACAATGTAGATTTTCAACTTGCGTTTTAGACTTACATTGTAAGATGGAACAGAAAAACACAATTGTATAACACTGCAAACCTGAAAACAAAGGCAGAAATATCTGTATTCACCAGTTTGGTTTGTGGTATAATCAATATATTGCATGACCAACAGCTAAACTGCATAGACAACAAAGCAGCTATCAATTTTGCTTTGAACACTGTATTCTTTTTTTGGTGTCTCCTGGCGGATTCTATTCTATTCTATTCTATTCTATTTACAGTATGTACATTTGAATATATACAGTACATTTGCAATTTACTGGCAATGGCCCTGCAATTCTGCTCTTTATTCCCTGAGATCATTAAAAATACAACCTACCCCAAATTGTTGTTTTAGTTAGTTGGGGTCTGGTGGGCTCAATCAGTTGTTATACTGGGACTCCTGTGGCGAGAACTCCCTGCCACAGCTCACTACCCTGTTCTACTTGGAAATTTGAGTGCTCCTACTCAGCCTGTTGCATTCCTAATATAATATAGAGTATAGTAAAACTTTAACATATGGCTGAGGCCACAGTTTATGGCCATGCAGATGTGCTAGCCACAAATCTCATTGTGAAAAATGTTGCCTCCAGAATCGTTCTCTCATCTGCTGGATTAACTCTCTAATGTTTATCAAAATCTAAAACATCATCATAGGGTTGTCTGATCATTTAATATTGACCCCCTCATAGGTAGAAAACACAATTTACTCCAGTAACACATTCAAATAAAAATATAATTGACCAGTTCAGCTTTCACACTTATATACTCCTTATAGAACAAAGCAATTTTTAAATTCCTGCTATGGGTCTGTTTATTCTGCAAACCCCACTATATGTTTATTATGTGTTCCCATTCACACAGCATACCTATTTTTGTTATGCATTTCTTACCTCTTAGATGTTTCAGAGGTTAAGGCCTCATGGCGGATTGCAAGGATTTCTGTAGAATCCCACAGTGTCTCTGTCCCTGAGCTATCCCTCATTAACATACAATGCAGGAGGCCAGCTTCTAAATTTTTTTTGTTGAAGAGCTGCCAGCACAGTACAGACAGGGTTAATTATGTTAAACATTACTCTACATCCCTCCAAACATTATAAAGCAGGGCAAGCTTGGTAGGATTTTTAAGCAAGTAAAAGGTAAAAGGTAGCTAACAATATATATATATTTTTTTAGGAAAATGTAACAAATATAAAGTAGGTTTATCCCAATTTGGCTGCAAAAATACACTTTAAAGAGGAGCTCCGGTCTGTAAATACTGTAGCTACTGACTGTTAATAAATAAACACTTACCAGTCCAGGGATCCAGTGCTGTCATTACCCGAATTGATTCTTCGCCAGTCTTCGGGTCCCTGGCACCACCATCTTGCTTGTGGGAAGCCAGCTGTGACTTCCTGGTGTTTCACGGCCATTTTCCCACTGCTCATGCATGAGACACGCTGTGCTTTCTCAATGGTCCTGCAGTCTATTGGACATGTCCCAAGAGGCTGCGGGTTGGGGGCGATCAAACTTCTGGTCTAGGCGAGCAGAGTGGATGTGGGAGCCTGTCAAAAATAGGTACTCACTCCCAGAAAATATAGAAATTCCCAATTATTGCAGAGGAGGGGGAGGGAAGAGGAGGAGGATAAACTGAACTTCCCTTTTCAGGTGAAGTTCCTATTTAAGCTAATCTCTTAGATCTGCCAGTTAAAGGAGAAGTATAGTCAACAATTTTTTGCACATACTTCTCTTCTGGGTCACAGGAGTGCACTTATCTTTGCACTCTGTGACCCAGATTCTGCAGACAGTGGGCTAAAGACCATTGTCAGCTGACAGCACAGAGTCGGTCCCAGGCTCCAGGAGGATCCTAACTTTAAGCTGCTGAGAGCCTGAGCCAGTCTATGGTGTCCTGCTACGATGAATGGAGTGGCAACTTCAGCCTGGACTCAAACCAGGCCGTGCCCCCAATGAGTTTCACTCCGCCTCCCTAGAGCTTAGTCATGGGAAGCCCTGGAGGAGCAGAGCACAGAGCGGTGACTGATAGTCTCTCTGCTCAATAAGAACTGAGTGATCAGCAGATATGTGATCATTCAGTTCTCAGTCTAAGATTCGGTGGGGGACCAATTGGTCATTGGACCAATGCTGCAGCCATAAGGGTGAGTATGGATGTTTGTTTTCTTTTTATTTCACACACAATGTTGCTTTAAACCTCTATTTTGTGTTTGAACAGTTTTTTATAAACACTGTGTCAGATGGTCTGTTTTTTGACAGCACCCATTTCTACAACTGCTGTATTTACATAGCAACTCTGTCAGCTATAATTATTACAGTCTGGAATTGGCATGAGGGGAGTTACTACACATGCCCTGTGTACCTACCTCGTTTGAGCTTTTTGAGCATGTGTAGCATGCCCGGTTTCCACAACTGTTTTAAAGTGGATGTAAACCCAAAAACACATTTTTTTTATGTCATAATGTAGAGAAAAGATTTCCTTTCATTTGAGCCCAGTCTTGCCACACAGATTTACTCCAGCCCTGAGAAATCCTATTTTATTGTTTAGTTAGAAATATCTTGACAAAGTGCTGAAAACTTTGTCAGAAACGCCCCCTTGCTATGAGTGACAGGTGATTTACATATCTCATGCACTAGCCTGAGACAGGCACGTCCTGTGTAATTATAAAAAAGTGAGAAATTCACCCTTCCCCCACATAACAAATCCTGGTGATGAAAAGGAATGTTATCTTTGATCAGGTGACCTCAGACACACACACACTGCACTATAACAATCATCAGATCACTGTATGTTCTACAACTCTGACTACATACATCCCCCCTATATTCTTCTTGCTGTTTACTCAAGAATACATTTTCTTTCACTCTGGTCTGTGTATCTGTGGTCTGTGCCTGTCTCAGGCTATTGCATGATATGTAAATCACCTGTCACTCACAGCAAGGGGGCGTTTTTGACAAAGTTTTCAGCACTTTGTTAAGATATTTCTAACTGAACAATACAAGAGGATTTCTCAGGGCTGGAGTAAATCTGTGTGGCAAGACTGGGCTCAAATGAAAGGAAATCTTATTCTCTACATCAGGGCTGCCCAACCTTTTTAAAGCCCCATACACACGCTCGGACAATCCGCGGACCAGGTCGGTCGGACTTTGTCCGACGTACTTTGTCCGATGTTGGTGTTGCGTACACACGGTCGGACTACGTTGTCGGAATATCCGGTCCGGAAGAACGTCGTGACGTAAGTCGTCGTCCACGAGATTACAAAAGGGAAGTTCAGCACCACGTCAGGCACCCGTTGGGCTCCTTCTGCTGATCCCGTGTTTATCGAGAGTTAGTGGAAGTTTGGTGACTTAAGATTCGCGCTTCTCAGTTTTCTGACTCAGATCGTTACTGCTCTTCAGTTTGTGCTTGTCGTGCGTATCTGTTTATTAGTGTGTGTAGTCAGTTTGCATTTGTTGGTCATTGCGGCCTATATCTTGATATAGGACGCTTTGATTTGCACTGCTTATTGTCTGCTCGTTGCTGCTATTCAGTTCGTTCTTTCAGGCCTTGCTGTTTATCGGTGCTTTCTGTTTGTCCGTTCTGACCAGCCGACCTTTTGTGACCTTCTGAGCGATGTTTCCCGTGCGTACTCGTCGCAGAGTTCGTGCTGTACGCGGAATTGGTGTCGGGCTTTTAGCTTTGACCCAAGACCCGTCCATGAACAGAGTGACGAGGAGTATGTGGACCAAGAATTGGTTGCTTCAGCGTGACCAGTTCTCGCACATGCCTTTGCTTCGTGAGATCCGGGAGAATAATCCTGATGATTTCAGGAACTTTCTCAGGATGACGGACCCCGATTTTCACCGTCTTTTGGCTTTGCTGACCCCCTTTATCAGCCGGCAGGATACCTGCATGAGACAAGCCATTACTCCGGAGCAGAGGCTTGTTGCCACATTGAGGTACTTGGCGACAGGGAGAAGTCTTCAGGATTTGAAGTTCTCTTCAGGTATCTCTCCCCAGGCCCTGGGAATCATTATTCCAGAGACCTGTTCTGCCATCATCCAGGTCCTGCAGGAGGACTATATTAAGGTAACATTTCTACTTTACTATTCCCTTCTATGTATGCTCTGTTTGCTAATGACTTGTATTTTTGACCTCCTTCCCTAATTACCATGATTGCAATATGCTCTAATATGCTGTGCCCCTTTTCTCCTTCATGCATTTTTCCCTTCACTTACCTCCCCAGCATGCTCTTCTGCCCCAATAGACACCTATGGCCTAGTCACTTAAGCATAAGTATGTCTTTTGTCTGCTGCATAGTATTGTTTGCCCCCAAACACCCCCTAAAATATGCACAAATGTTTGCTGTGTGGTTTACTTCATGTAGAGCCCCCTTTTTTTTTTCTTTTGGTGGGGGGGGGGGGCAAACTCATTAGGAACCCCCTCCCCCAACTGCTCTGTCAGATGGTACCAATCCTTTATCTGCTGGCTTTCCCAAGGTCCATACACACTATATACCTACCTCTTTATAGTGCGCATCTTTAGGGATGAATTCAGCAAAGCATGTAGTGCAAGGGGCTGCCTCCATACATTCCATTTCCGATTTTTTTTCTTCTTTCCCTCCTATTAGCTTGCTTGGTAATTTAATGATGTCACACTGTGCCTGCCTTTTTTGGGGGGGGGGGGGGGGGGGTTGAAATGTTATTTGATCTTTCCTGTGGCCTGCCAATAGTGTTAAGTACAGAGGGTCTGGCCAAACTAGCCCACATTATTGAGCCATTTGCCAATCAATGAAGTGCAGAGGGTTAGCTGTCCACCACCCCCCCCCCCCCAAAACCCTAGTTATTGCCAATGTCCCATCAGAAGTGGGGGGATTGATGGGGGGGTGAGTAATCTGTGAAGGGGAGCCTCTACTTTTCTGTGCAAATACTTTCCAGCCTCCAATTTTATACAATGCTCTTGTTCCAAGATGTTGATTGTCTAATCTGCTTGCAATGTTTAGGTGCAAAGTGACTAATTTTTTTTTCTGGTTTCACTCCACAGTTCCCTTCCACGCCACAGGAATGGCAGACTGTGGCCTCCCACTTTGCCAGCCGTTGGGACTTTCCTAACTGCGGAGGGGCAATTGATGGGAAACACGTCCGCATCATCCCACCGCCCAACTCGGGGTCCTACTATTATAATTATAAAGGGTTTAATAGTGTAGTGATGTTGGCGGTGGTGTCGGCAACATACGAGTTTATGTATGTGGACGTGGGGATGAACGGCCGGATATCGGATGGTGGGGCCATTACGCACACGGAGTTCTACTGGCGTCTCCAAAGTGGCAGTCTGTGCTTGCCACCTCCAGAGGAGAATGCCGAAGGACTCCCCTTCGTCTTTGTCGCAGATGAAGCGTTTGCGTTGACTCCCCATGTGATGAGGCCGTTCCCGATGAGGACCCTCACCCCGGACCAGAGGGTCTTCAACTACAGGCTGTCCAGAGCCAGAAGAGTGGTGGAGAACGCTTTTGGCATCCTGGCCAGCCGCTTCCGCCTGTTCCTGACGGCATTTAACTTGGCGGAATACAAACTGAACCACATAGTTCTTGCCTGTTGCATATTGCACAACTTCCTCAAAAGACATAACAGGAACTATGTGGTGCCCGTTGGCCCAGATGTGGAGGGCCCTCCAAATGCGGACCTCACAGCCCTTCGAGTGGCACGTCCAGGCTTGCCCCCTCTAAATGCCTGTGTGGTCCGGGACCAATATATGGAGTACTTTGTGGGTAGGGGGGCCATTGCTCTGCCTGATGATGTGTGAGAGGCATTTTTTAATAAATCTGATATTTTAACCAACCTATGATTTCTTGTCATTTCAGTCTTCTTTTTAGCTTATTTTACTTTGACATTTTTTCCCTTTGCCTTCGACAGTGGGAATGCACTTTCTGGGCAAAAGGAGGTAACAGTCTCTTCTTCCCAAAAAGATTATTCTCATGTTGTGTGTTTGCTACCTAATCTTTGGTCTAGAGAAGGTTTGTCCTGCATAACTGACACCCAAAATACTCCTTTTCAGCACCAGGTCTGACATGTGTGTATTCTCCAAAATGCTGTGCTCTGTGTTTTCGTACAAAGCACTGTGGGTGTCATTTACATAAGTCAAATCCGCTATGCTCTACAAGTGCATTGAAAAAGTTCCCAGGGAAAGAAAATTGCAGTGCAAAGTGGATTTGCCTTTAGTAAATAACACCCATTGCCCCCCATATCCTTTTCATTTTACATACATAATGCATTGTGTTTTTTAAATAAGGAAGCCACACATTTAGAAAAATAAAAGTTTACTAGGAAAACATTCACAAGTGCGTTTACAATCTTCACGCCAAAACTGACAACATCTTGGTTATTTACAACATTGTTTACAAACATTCCGCAATTGGTAAAACCAGGCATGGAGCAAAACAGAACCTAGGAACTTGGAAAGTTCAACTTTGTAAAGTGAAGACAAGATCAGACATGACTATATGTTCAAAGTGAGTTTGATCTTGCCTTCATCACATTCGTCACCCCCGAAAAGTGGAAATTTGGAACATGCACACAATTTGGGTCTGAAAATGGTCATTAGATGGTAAAACACATGCCTAGAAGCTTCAAAAGTGCCATTTTCCATCATGGGGATGAATGGACGTTTTTTGGGGGTGCAACCCCTTCACCACAACCACTTTCGTAGTTCGTAAAGTGTTTGCACCCCCCAAAAAAACGTTGGCATTCATCCACCATGATGGGAGCTAGCAAATGTGGACACAATGTGTGCATGTTCCAAATTTCACACAGTTTTTAAGTTGCAAATGTGTTCAGAAGCTGGCACAAATGTGTGTTAATTACTTGGTGCGTTTTCATATTTTTCCTAAAACATCAATGATGTTCTTCAATTTTTGTTGAACATCATTGATGTTTTGCTTTATGTAATCTAGATCTCGATTGCAGACCATTATCTCTCCGATGAGTACGTGGGCACTCTCTGTGGTAAAGTGTGATTTTTCTTCCACAACATCCACGTCACCTAAAAACCACAAACAAACAAAAATGGGGTGTTGGAAATGAGGCAGCCATACATGGATTAGCTTACCAGTAGCTGTGTTCTCCCACACTCACCTGTTGTGGTGACAATTTCTCCAAGTTCGATGATCTCTCCTTCCTCCTCCTCCTCCTCCTCTGCTTCTGCTCTTTCCCCTTTTTTGGGAGGTGTTGGTTTGGGGGTTTCCTCAGACGGCCCAAGTTTTCGCTCCCCTATGAGAATGTCCAAAAGGAAGATTTAGCAACACAAGCTATTGAGGGCAGAAATAGGAAATGACAAACATTGCTTGAAAGTGACGGACACTATTTTAGTTTGGCCAGTTACAAATGTCAACTACATGAATGTAGTCACTTTGTAAAGGTGCTAAACTGACTAGCTTTTTGGTAGAAGTTTGTGTGATGGAGACCCCCCTCTAGTATCCACTGGAGCACATGTGTGGAAAAGCATAATAAAAAGGGGGTTTGGGTGTCCCAGCACTAGTGCTCTAGAGTCCAGATGGGTAAACAGCTACTGAGTGACCTCTCCTTTACATTGACAAAATTTGGTTAACGCTCTTGCTGACATCTCTAGTGAGAACAAACTTCCTTTCAATAAAAACTTCACCAAACCTCGTATTATAAGTGGCCGAACGATCGAGGTTGCGTACGATCGAATGGACACACACATGACAGTGGCAGAAAGATCGAGGCTGAGTACGATCGAATGCACAGACGAACCTGAAAGTGGCCATTTTGGAATGTCCAACTTTGTACAAATCAAACCACAATGGAGCAGTATGCAAGCAAGAAATCAAACACAAAACACAACTACTTACTTTTTAGAAGAATTCGCTTGATCTTTCTGTACTGATCGGCCTCCCTCAGTTTCAGGTCTGACCAGCGTTTCCTCAGTTGCTCCTTGGATCGTTGTACCCCAAAATGATTGTACAGCCTTCTCACAACTTTAGACATGATCTTGGCCTTGCGGACATTGGGGTTGAGGTAAGGCCCATACTTCCCATCATAGTCGCTCCTCTTTAATATGTCCACCATCTCCAACATTTCTCCAAATGACATATTGGAGGCCTTGAATTTCAGGCTCCGGGATCGGGACGTTTCTGCCTCCGGACTTTCCTCGTCCACCTCCTCGTTGGGGGGATATTTGGGGCGCACCTGCTGTGTCCTCGCCATGTGCTCTCCCCACTGCGCCGTAAAGAGAAGGGGTGGGGAATAGACGAGAAAGATCGTCAGGGGCGGGCGGAGTTTGACGCATGCGCACTGTATATAAAACGTCACACGCCTGTGTCGTAGCCACGATCTGGGAGACGAGGGGAGAGAAAGCTCACGCACGAGACGATCGCTACAAACGAAGGTACAATTTGACGTTGGTACATAACTAGCCTAGACTGATTAGAACTTGAGGCTTCTTTATGGATAAGATTAGGAGAGTTTAGGCTGACATTATTTATATTGTTTTGTGTGGCGTTGTGTCTTGCAGAGGTGATGGAGGCCTTCTACAACGTGAGCTTTCTCCCACACTTCATTGATAAATACCGGCAATTCCCCTCTTATGGCAGGCGAAACACAGGGATTATAGCAACAGACCAAAGAGGTACGCAGCCCTGCTGAAACTGGTGGCATTTGTAAAGCCTACCCTGCCCATGGCAACCGTCGCAAACTTAAAAGTGAAGATCACCAACATGAAGAGTACCTATTTCCGGGAGCGCAATAAGGTCCTGAAGTCACAAGCATCTGGAGCTGCAGCAGCTGATGTCCATGTCCCCACGCTCTGGTACTATGACAGGCTCCACTTTCTCAAAGACCAGGCTACTGTCAGGAAGTCACTCTCGACTCTTCCTTGCACGCGTCCTTCCACGCACGCCACCCCGCGTGAGGCTTCCGAGGACCAACCTGGGCCTTCCAGTCTGGAAGATGTGCAGGTGCCCAGCTTGTTCCAGGTATAGTAGTTTTGTAACCAGTTTGGGGAATAATGAATGATGTTCAGTTAATTCAGGATCCCCAATTGCTTCTTTCCTAACGTGATTGACATATCAACAGACAGTGGTGTGGGAGACATTTTTGGGAAGAATCTAAACTGCAGGGCTGAGAATTGTATGGTTTTGTATTTGAAAACATTTTGCAACAGTCACTAGATGAGAATTGTGTGTGTTTGATGAACAAATAACTGAAACTATGTCCCTTTTTCATACACAGGAAGACCTCAGCCAGGAGGTGGCTGTGGAAGGTGGCAGTCAGGAGGAGGCAGGGGGTAGTGGCAGCCAACAGGGGGGTAGGCGTAGGAGCCTGACTGTCTCCCAAGTCCCTCCCCTCCGCCTTCCCTACAGAAGGGCGAAAAACATGGGGGAGGTGGGAGAGTCAGCGCTCCAGCTGATAAAAGATGCCTCAGCCTCCCTCTATGCCACACCCACCTACGAGGAGGCCTTTGCCTCCTTGGTTACCAGTAAATTTACGGGAATGGAGGCGGGGCAACGCAGCATGTGTGAGGAGGTCATCCTCAAAATACTAAATGAGGGGATGGCTGGGGGGATGACTCCCCTCACACATGTTTGCGAGAGTGACCTTGCTCCGCCTCCTCCTCCTCCTTCTGCCACCCCACCAGCACCAGCACCAGCACCACGGCGTGGAAGGAAGCGTACAAGGAAGACAAGAGAGTGATGACCTTGATTCAGTCTGGTCTGAGAGAAGATGGAGCCTCTCGTAGGACCAGAGCCTGGGGACCTAGATGGCATCTGCTGCAGTTCCGGATGTTTTGGACTTCAGGACCAGATTGCGCTCCCTTATTATTTAGATAGGTACTCTTCATGCCCCCAATTGTTTAAGTGTGTAAAATGATGGTTGCCATGGGTGTCCAAGGCTTTGCAAATTCCCCAAGTTTCACCATGGCTGCGTTCCTCTTTGGTTGTTGCTGAGACCTAAATAAATGTTTTTTTTGATTTGAAATAATCATTGACTATTGTGTTTTACTTTTCTACAATGACAGTTTTTCTTTGAGTAGGCAGGTACATTTCACTAATCCTAAAGTATAATTAACAAGGGGCACCAACAACCAACAAACTCCTAGTATATTTAAGCAAGAAATACAAATGTTAATAATGTGGTTTTGCTAAGTTGAGACATACAAACCCCCTCCAAAAAACAAAAAAAAAATTCCTTCAAATATGTATTCCCCAAAAAAAACAAAAAAATCATGGTAAAAAAATAAGAAAGATTGTATTACGATCTGAGTAAAAATAAACATGTAGTGTATAAATGCTGAAAAGTAATAAAGAAGTAAGTTTGTGAGAAGTGCGGGTGAATAGGAGCAGCTAAAACATGTCATTCTTGTTGCATTGTAAAGAAAAAGAGAATGCGCTGCATTAAAGACATTTTAACATTGCAGCGTGACGAATGTGCTGTGTCGATTAGGAAAGGTAGTTTTACCTGACCGAGCGCTTCCGTCACAGAATTTCTTCAGAGCATGCGTAGCACTTTGTCCGTCGGACAAGCGTACACACGCTCGGATTTGGTGTGATCGGACCGGGTTGACGGCAAATCTTTCCAGCAGGAGATAAGACTTTGTCCGACGGACAAACCGACGAACACTGTCCGATGGTGCATACACACGGTCTGATTTTTCAACAACCTTGTCCGATCGGACCAAATCCATGAAAAAGTCCGACCGTGTGTATGGGGCTTAAGAGTGAGGGCCACTTAAGCAACTTGGTAACCAGTCGTGGGCCACAACGAGAGGAGCGGGCATTTGACAGGTCACGGCTACTCTATAGGCTACTCTATAGGCCCTCCGATCCAATCCACCTAGATGGAAGGGGGCAAATTCTCTTCTATTATTTTTTTTAGAGGATCGGATTGGAGGCAGGCGGGAGTAAACAGACAAAAGTCTGTTTTACATCTGCTGCTCTGTAGAGGTGAATTGAGGGTCCGATTGGGTAGGGCCGATCATGTGAAAAGGGCCTAAACTGCTTTCACACTGATGTGCTGCGGATTACCCACACCGCGGGTGCAGCATAGTGCACCTGTGTCTATCCTGTGGGTTAACTGAACTTTGCCATACACTCTGCCTGTGGCAAAAGCCGTCCTTGTACAGGAAGCATCGGCTTATGGGACTCTGCTCTGCAGCCGCTTTCTTCCTCTACCACCAGCTTCATTTACAACACTGATGCTGTGGTATTACGGGTCGGTAACCTGCGATCTGGGCTTGCTAACCCACTATTCCAGAGAAGGAGGTCACGGGCCACATCAAAGGGCTCCATGGGCCACATGTGGCCCCCGGGCCACTGGTTGGCCACCCTTGCTCTACATTATGACATCAAATAAATATATATATTTTTTTGGGTTTACATCAACTTTAATGCATTCTTACAAAGAACTTGCATAAGTACCTGAATATGCGTTGACAGCTTGTATGGCTTACAGGAAATCTGTTTGCACTAGATGAGAACAAAGTGATGTCAGAATACACCAACAGGTCTTAGGCTGTATACACCGCTCCTTCACCGCTCCAAAGATGCTGCTTGCAGGAGTTTCTTTAACGTCCCACCTCAGTGTGAAAGCACTCAGGCTTTCACACTGAGACTGCAGGGGAGCCATTTTTCAGGTGCTTTACAGTTGCTATTTTTAGCCCAAAAGCGCCTGAAAAATGCCTCAGTGTGAAAGGGGTCTTAGAGCACTCCAATGTTCATGTTGTAATGGCACCTGTAGAATGTCTTAGCTCCAGCATAAGTGGCAGCATTGGTGCAGCAGAAAATATATTCATACTGAAAAATCCCTTTAACTCTTTTACTTTGCAGCCAGACACAAGATAAAATTAAAAGATGGTAGTGTACCCAACAACATTAACCCATTAACATTCTCACAGTGTGTCAATGGTTTTCTCCTTCCTACATAGATTTCAGATCTAACATATCCCCTTTGGTGCATAATGAGCATCTAAAGCTAAGCCCCCCCCCCCCAATCGGTAACAAAAACAATTTATTCCAATTACATATTTATTTAGCAAAATCATAAATCATTTTTTTTATCTGGACCTACCATGCAAACAGCTACATCCCATTGCTATCAGACACTGCACAGCTGCTACCTGACAGACCTCGCGTTCACTGATAGCTCCCATCCCACTAATGATTAGGGTGTAATTAGCTATGATCACATGTACTCTGGAGGTTTATTTTGTTAAAATGAGTCTTCAGCCTACAAACGGGAAAAGCAAATGTCAAATGCAGCCTGAAGATGGCAGTGTTCCAATGTTCAATACTGTAATTTTCAGATACATTTACAGTATTAATAATAATAAAATACAAAAACAATTATACTGTATATATATATATATATATATATATATATATATATATATATATATATATATATATATATATATATATATATATATATATATATATATATATATTTATATATATATATATATATATATATATATATATATATATATATTTGTGCATTTGTCAGAAAAGTGTTTTTATTAAAACAAAATACAAAATAAAATCCTTATGTGTCCAAGAAAATATTTAATTAAATTAAAATTAAGGTATGCAATTGAGTCATTGTGAGTTACAAATAACATGTACCTAGGCTTCAAATGACCCCTGGTCATGAAGGGGTTCAGGCTGAAGTCGTAAATACACAGGCAAATACACAATTGAGTTACAGAAGTGTACATGGTCTTTCCTGACAAAAAAATTGCCTATTCTTAATCCAGACAGCTAGGCTTTCACCTCAATTTTTTTCTCCACAGTTAAAGTGGATGTAAATCTCTGACATGAAATATGGACAAAACATATCCATCTATAGTGTTTACTTGTTGCAATTCAGATCACTAAGTGTCATTTCTGTCTGCTTCTTTGTTCCTTTGCTATCTGTATTAATTACTTCTGCCAGGTTTTCCTGACAGCAAGAGAAAAAAGGTGACAGGGGAGGGAACTCTAGCACACAGCCTGTAAATGACAGCCTCAGCTCTGTTCATGTGTGCTTTGAGTAGGGGGGCATATCACTTCCCTCCAATCAGCTCTCAACTCTCTTCACTGAGTGTAACTTCAGTTCCCCACCCTCTGCTTTCTGAAAGTTCAGGCAAGCTGTGAAAATTCTGGACTTTGGCTGTAGAGAAGAGAAATCTGCAGAAAAACAGGTACAACTTATGCAGTAGGATTTGTTTCATCTCGGTGTATTATCTGAGACTAATCACTTCACTGGGTATATGTGAGGGTTTACAACCACTTTAAGATGACATATCTTGGTTAACAGCCTTACCAACAAGCAATTGGATATAATGGAAGCAGCAACACATGGATGAGGTCAGCCCCTGTGCTCTCTTACATCCCTTCAGCCAGCTCCCTGAGTGTCCAGTGTAGTAAAGTCTCATTGGCTTAAAGTGCTGCCTCCTATTCTGTCAGTGTGAATCCTGCTATGGAGTGGGCTAATATAAAGAATTACTGACGTTCTAGTTAAAAATGATTAGGCACTGGCTTCACATCTGAGAATTGCAGTAATGTATGTGTTACAGCAAAACACATTAATTGGCTGCCTAAGTGTGAATGAGCATGCATTAATGCGGCGTGTTAGACCTTACAGGTATTATATGGGCCCTAAGGTGCCCAGATCATTAGAGACAGGATGGGAGTGTGTCTGAGTATTTATTTTGCCAAAGGTGTGGCGCTGCTGCAGTGGGGGTAAATAATCTGGCTGAACTATGTGCTGGCTGAGCTATGGGAAGGTTAAATCATAAGATAGGCTAAACATATATATATATATATATATATATATATATATATATATATATATATATATATATATATATATATATTATTATATTAATATATATATATTAATTACAGCTAAGTTACATTTTAACAGTGTATTTAACTGATTTCATTGTTTGCCTGGAGTTCAGCTTTATTTTACAGCCAAGCAGTGTGAAAACATAATAATAAAAAAGAAATATATATATTTTTTGCCATACTTCTCTTTTGGTTTAGAGGCGTGTACTTACTTTTGCTCTCCCGTGACCCAGAGTAAACTGATGAAGCAGAGCTGCTCCAAGCTCTGGAAGGATCCAACCATATTCTTGGGATCCACCCAGCTACCTGATTGACAGCTGGCTCCAGCTCTCAGCACATCAGCCAAATGCAGCAAAGTTGATTGGAAGGTGCTTCACAGAACAGATGGACAATGATCCAAAACACACTGAAAAGCAACCCAAAAAGCTTTTGAAGGAGAAGAAGTGGTATATTCTGCAATGGCAGATTAAATCACCTGATCTCAACAACTGAAGACAGCTGCAGTTAGAGCCTGGCAAGGCATCAGAAAGGAGGAAACCCAGTCTTTGGTAATGTCCATGGGTTCCAGACTTCAGACACTCATTACCAGTAAACGATTCTAAATAAAATAATAAAAATGTACATTTTATTTATGATTATATTAGTTTGTCCAATTACATTTGAGCCCCTGAAAATGGGGGGATTGTATATAAAAATGGTTGCAGTTCCTAAAATTTGTGCTTGATATTTATGTTCAACCCCTCGAATTAAATCTGAAAGTCTGCACTTCAAATTCATTTGGATTGTTTTGTTTTAATTTTATTATTTTGGCATACAGAGCCAAAAGTATGAAAATTGTCCAAATATATATGGACCTAACTGTAATAAATCGTACAGGTAAATCTTCTAAAACCCTAGTGGGTTCCTAAAGAGGAACTTAACCTAAAAGGGGAAGCTCTACTTGTCTACTTGATTATTTTTGATCAAATAGGCTTTTATTTACATTTTGTTATTTTTCTTTTTACAAAAACAAAACAAGACAAAAAAATCAAAAAAGGGAAAATGGTAATAAAGGTGCATTGAAGAATCAGTAGTATACATTTCCGCTACCAACCTATCATGAGCAGCACACACAAACAAAACAACAGTAGCTTATCAATTACGTATATATTCACATTAAAGATAAGATTGCATAGATCAGTAATGGCTTGTAGTTCCACAGGGAATAAAATAAAAAATAAATAAAATAAGACAGGGGGGTTGAAGAGAGCCACTAATGGGGCATGAGGTATAAACGAAAGTATGCCAGACCATCCCTCCATGCACTTCTGCAATACCAGCTTCAATTAATACTTTTAAACCCTATTAATATGGCAAAAAAAAATGCTGAACCATATACAATACAAATTGCTTATATAAGATAAATGCTGAAATATCCGTAATGACAAGAGGGCTAGTGGAGCTAGCCCCGGGGTCTGTATCCATGAATCCCACATCTTATCAAATTTGTGGGGGGTACCTCTTTGTTGTAAAATATGTTGTTTGAGGAGGGCTAAATTAACCTGTGTACACCAGTCCTCAAACGTTGGGGGAAGAAAAGATAACCACTTGGAAGTAATACATTTACACGCTAAGAACAGCAATCTGGCTATAGGAGTTCTAGTTTGAGGTATGTACTCTTCTTTAACTAAAAATCCTAGCACACAGGAAAGGGGATCATTGTTCAGTTTTACTTGAAATTACTTATTGATAGTATTAATAATGCGTTGCCAGAAGCGGACTAGCTTAGGGCAACGCCAAAATATATGTAAAAGATCCGCAGGGGAAGTACAGAATCTACGGCAATCCGGATTCTCCCTTTGTTTCCACTGATGGAGCTTCATTGGCATTCTATATGCCCTGTGTATCAAAAATAGTTCCTCTAGGACTGCTTGCCAAGTTTCTTCCTTGAGTTCCCAAAGATCCTTTTCCCCCTCCTCTTTAAGTTTTGGCAGTTTATTTTTAAATTTTTTTTTGGTGGGGGAGCAGAGACCTGGTCTTGACAGGTACCTCCTCCCACTTCCGATTGGATTGCTGTAGTGATCTGAGCGGAAGCTTGCACCCCCCCACTCCCCCCGGAGTGGGAAGCTTGCTGTGAAGCCGAAAGGAGTCATAGCTGGCTTTCCAAAGTAAACATGCTGGCGCCTGAACACGAAGATGGCCAAAGACCTGGCTCAGGGGAGGACCAGGGACGTAACTATAGGGGGTGCAGCAGTCGCGAGCGCAACCGGGCCCTGTGCTGCAAGGGGCCCATGCGGCCCCCTCTACATATGGCCGGTGGCAGCATAGGCGGTTAGGCACTGGGCGCACGGGTGGCTGGAGGTGGGGGGTGACTAGCAGAGCTCCATGCTCGACTACCGCACTGGCTGCTCTTTAGTTGTGCATTCCCCACACAACCTATGTCCTCTGCCGCTCCTCCGGGTCCCCCTCTCCTGCTCCATGCAGTGCTGCTCAGTCCGGTGTCTATCCTCCCCAGCCAGAGTCCCGCCCCCTGAGTCCGGCTCACACTGCACGGCATGGTTCTCCCGGGCAAACAAACTTTAAGCACACAGATGCAGTGCAACTCTATGAGAGCCAGCTCCCCAAAGGACACCGCAGGCTTGTCTGCCAGCACCCCCTCTCCTCCCCGTCATACACAGATGACAGGTCTTTCTGGGAGTTTTGTCCCCTAAGGACAGGGACCCCATCTCCCCTGGGGACAGGGCCTAGTTCTCCCTAAAGGACAGGGACCCCATTTCCCTTGGGGACAAGGACCCCATCTCTTCTGGTGACAGAGCCAACTTCTCCCCAGAGGACCGGACCTAATTTCCTGTGGGGACAGGGACCTCATTCCTGTGGGGACAGGGACCCCATTTTCCATGGGGACAGGGACCCCTTTTCACCTGAGGACAGAGACCCCTTCTCACCTGAAGACAGGGACCCCTTCTCACCTGGAGACAGGGACCACATCTCCAATGGGGACCCCATCTCCCCTGGGAACAGGGCCAAATTCTCCCCAGAGGACAGGGACCCCATTTCCCTTGGGGGCAGGAACCCCTTCACACATGGGGACAGGGACCCCATCTCCCCTGGGGAGGTTTAGACCTCTGATATCTCACCAAAGTCCATCAATGGGACTCCTAAAAATTTGTAAAAAAAAATAGAAAAAAACTGCTGATACCAGTGGTGGAACTACAGGGCTCACAAAAGTCGTACCTGTGACCGAGCCCTGGAGTTCCACCACCGGACTCGGAGGGAAGGGCCTCGGCTTGGGTTCAGGGGGGCCCTTCATGGTTTTTTGCACCGGGGCCCTGAAGGTTGTAGTTACACCACTGGTGAGGACCATGTTGAATCCTTGGACAGGTTAGTGTCCTATTATTAAAAGTCAGCAGCTACAGTATTTGTTTTTTGTTTGGCATTAACATAACATTCTTTGAAATGAAAATTCTAGCCAAAACATTTTTTGCAGTATTGGATAGGATCTAAAAGAGAGAAAAATGCTGTCAGGTTTTTGTTGCCATCTATGTCTCCATTTAGGAGATCTACCTTCACTTCCTATGTGGTCACTGAGGAAAGAGGTGAGCAGAAAATCACAGAAATGGGGATGCAGTGAGCAATAATTAATGCTTTTTAGTAGCCCAGGGAAGATTTTGAAACCTCTTTAGGATTTCTGGTATTTTCTGGATCCTCTTAGTTCATGTATGGTCACTGGGAAAGGAAGTACCGTATATACTCGACTATAGGCCGTCCCGAGTATAAGCCGAGACCCCTAATTCACCACAAAAAAATGGGAAACCTGCATTGACCCGAGTATAAGCCGAGGGTACAAAATGCAGCAGCTACTGTAAGTGGAAAAGAGGGCCAGCAATGCCCATCTGCAGCTGCCTGTCCCCTGTACAGACCCCCCCGTGTCCCCATTACAGCCTACCTGTGCCGATCTTCGGTCCCCGCTCTCCGGTCTTCGGTCCCCGCTCTCCGGTCCTCGGTCCCCGCTCGCCGCTCTCCGCTCTCCGCTCCTCGGTCCCCGCTCGCCGCTCTCCGCTCGGTCCCCGCTCACCGCCATTGCAAAATTAAAAAGCCGCGCCTCCTCCTCGTCCTCGTCCGTGATAGGAGGAACGCTGTTTTCCCAGCAGTCAGTGCGCAGTGTTCCGCCTATCACGGACGCCCTCTCATCCTCGTCCATGAGATGAGAATGACAGGGCATCCGTGATAGGCGGAACACTGCACTGCTGGGAAAATTAGTGTCCGCCTATCACGGACAGGCGGGAGGAGGCGGCGCGGCTTTTTAAAACTGCCGTCTGTCTGCATGACAAGCTGTTCATGTAGGCAGACGGCAGTGACTCGAATATAAGCCGAGGGGTAGACTTTCAGCCCTAAAAAATGGGCTGAAAATCTCGGCTTATATTCGAGTATATACGGTAAGTGGGAAATATCCGCAATGGAGATACAGACAACAATATCCATCTCCAGTTGATTAAAAATGTGCAAAATAAAAAAAAATAGGCTACAGTTTTGCTTTATTAAATGTATAACCACGGGCATTTTGGTTCTATACATCAAATAAGATGCCAATCATCTTGCTAGTTCACTCAGCCATCACTAGATGGTGCATTGTAAACCCGGCTCTCAAAAATAGAATGCTGAATCAAAGCAGGGAATTCCTCACTGCTGCAGCATGTAAAGAGCTCCCTTCTAGTATTCTGATATTATGCAAAGTTCTGATGTTACACAAAAGTGACTCGGTATGTGTATTGCTGTGATTTAAGCAAGAGCAAAAAGATTGTTGCCTTTTCAGCCTAATGCATTTCAGTGCTCCTCTACATCCCTGCCTGCAGCTGAGCTTTTTCTCGGTGTGGGCCTTTGCCCTCTTTTAAATGAAATCTTATTCTGGTCTTTGATAAATGCCTAGTGTATCTGCTGGTTAGATGGGATGCAGCCCGGAGCTTTCTTTTGCAAATGGTTTCAGTAATTAATCCCACGAGCCCTGTCAGTATTCTTGGCTTCTCTATTACTTACAGGCAGCAAAGTAGATAAATGGGCCTGGCTTTTATCCCATTTGTATAAATCATGCTTGTTTTTGGAGCTAACACAGTGGGATGTTACATTGTTACATTACCTTGATTGTTTTACATTTCCATAAACCTGTGACTGGCATTGATTTACTATCTTTTAAAAGCTGCTAATGAAGGTATTAATGAATATGACTATGTATGTTTATACTCTGATATAGGCTTATAAGCATTTGGAAATGTCCTTTTTCTACCAAAGATTGATGACCACATCCTTACTGTTCATGTCACACCTATTTGAACATGCCGTGTCACCTTATACCATTTTATCTTATTTAACAGAGTGTCACTTTTGCATATATATATATATATTACCAGCTACATTAAAATACCATGACTGGGGGGGGGGGGGTGGCGTGATATGCAGCGCATGGAGTAGGACGCACTGAAGGCTCACTCCGCAGAGAATCGTGACATCCATCCAGTTATTTCCCTCCTCACACTCTGCCTCTACTGCAGCCTCACTCTGTGTGCCTCGGGCTACTGAATGGCATATTACTCAGCCCTAACAGACATGTCCCGGCGTGGTAAAGACCTGCAAGTGGGCCCGGACCATGCAGCCTAAGATGGCATCCGAGTCCCCCGGTCGGCAAAGGAGGCTGTCCAGAAGCTTTTCGCTAAATCCCAGCACAAGGATACCTTAGCTAAAGTGTCCAGCAGCCCAGCAGGGACCGACCCTGATCATCCAGCAAAGACTGAGACAGAACCACCATAGGCTGAGGACCCGGCGGAACTTCTCTGGGACACTCTGCTCCTGAACTCAGACAGGGATCCCATTGAGCCTGATACTCAGGACCCAAAGCCCACTCTCAGGGAGATCTTTGCTGCAATCTCATCCTGCAACATTAATCTCACCAATCTAACTACAGAGTTTAAAGGAGTGAAACTGGAGGATACATTGATCTCGCAGGACATGCAAAAGCCCTGGAAGAAGGCCGCATGAGTACTTTTGAGGATGATGTGGCCCATTACAACATGAGGTGTGCCAAGTGCAAAACCTAGCCACTAGCCACACTGCATGCCTAGAAGATATGGAGAACAGGCTGAGGAGGAACAATGTGTGGGCAGTGGGTATACTAGAGAAAGCTGAAGGGAAAAACCCTGTTGCTTTTATAGAACGCTGGCTCACTGAAACCGTTGGCAAAGAAGCATTTTCTCATTTGTTTGCTGTGGAAAGAGCTCAACGGGTGCCTGCCAGACCTCCTCGGGTGCCTGCCAGACCTCCTTGCCCTGGTGAACTGCCTAGACCATTTCTGTGTAAATTTCTGAATTTCAAGGACCGGGACGCTGCCCTTTACCTGGCCAGAACCAAGGTAGAGGCTATGAAGATAGACAACGTTCGGATTTTATTTAACCCTCATTTTTCTACAGAACTCAACATAAGCGGGCAAAGTTTACAGAAGTAAAGAAACGGCTCAGGCGCTTTGATGTTACCTATGTAACGTTATACCCTGCCCAGCTGCAGATGGAAGCCAATAATGAAACCCACTTTTTTGACAGCCCTGCTGTGGCATCTGATTAGCTGAATCGGGTGGAACACACCTTGCGGAAACATGGACATTACTGACGTGGGATGTTCTGCTCACTTAATTTTTTCATAGGGGTAGCACTGGGATACCAGCTGCACCACCCCATTGTCCCGGGAGTTATATACCTCTTTAAGGCAGTGTAGATGCACTTTGCTCTCTATATTTGCTCTATCTAAGTCCCTTCGGCAGAGAGGGAGAACCAGAAACATTGGGGCCACCCTCAACCTCTGTCCTGTGTGGACGTTCTACTTATGTTTGCTCCCTGTGCCCTATGGAGAAGCAGTGGATTATTTTCACTTTGGTTTATTTATTTGTTTCTACTCTAGGCTCTGTTAGCCCATTGTGAAGTTCTGCAATGCAATTTGAAGTGTGTGACTGTCCTCTGGTCCCTCTACTTGTCCACCTCTTTCACAACTGGACTATGCATGATACAGTGAGGTATATCCAGACCTGCTTCGGCCTTTGTATACAGCAAATGCATACACCTGTTTTCTTAATGCCTACAATGTTAGCACTTCTGTTCTTAGTGTATTTATGTGCCTGCTACCTGACACTGGTCTTCTGTGTACTTTTTTATAATCCTATATAGCTTTCATGGCAGTTGAATATAATCTAATTTAGTGGAACGTGAGGGGACTGGGGGATGGAGCGAAATTACAGGCTCTCTTTTCAGCTCTCAAACTGTACCGCTCTGCGGTGGTGTGTCTGCAAGAGACACACCTCCAGCGGCTACTCTATCTATGCTTAAGACACGCAATTACCCTGTGCAGTTTCACTCCACCCATACATCCTACTCTAGAGGAGTCAGCATTTTAATATCTAACACTGTATCTTTTAGCCTGGTTCACTCCCGAGTAGACGATCAGGGCAGATTTATTTTTTTGCTATGTAAACTAGATGGTTTGCTATGTATTGTTTCCAATGTATATGTCCCTCCACCCTTTTCCTCTGAGAGCCTAAACTGCCTAGCTCAATTTATCGCACCATATCCCAATTTACCCATTTGGGTCATGGGAGACTTTAATAACCTTTTAGACAAAAATATGGATAAATGGTCACCCTATAGTGGACGCCCGATGGATCCTTGCGGTCCTACCTTGTTTGCTAGGCTAATTATGGAGCTCGGATTGGGAGATGTGTGGAGGGACAGATATCCTGACCCGAAATATTACTCGTGCTATTCTGCAACACATAGAGCATTGTCACATATTGATCTCTGCCTCTGCAATCCTCTAGCTAGGCAAAGCATTTCCCTGATACAATATGTGCCGCGTAGTATCGGATCACTCCCTCCTTAGAGCGCTAATTTCTGTCCCAGGTAACCTAGGGGAGAGGCTGTGGAAGGTGAACCCATTCTGGCTCCAATTGTTTCTATCCACTGACCCCATACAGAGGGCCTTGGATGACTTCATAAAACATAATAAGGGTACAGCGGCTTCGGGAGTGGTCTGGGATGCTCTTAAAGTGCACCTCCATGCTCTTTTTATTTACCAAAATTCTACTGTTAAAACGGCCACTAAAGAATGGGAATCCCTGGTATTGAATGAAGCTAGGGAAGCGGAGGAACTCTATATCGTCAAACCCACGCAGGCCTTGGAGCGTAACTGGTTGGGAGCTCAGACTCTTTACCAAAAAGTTGTATTCACTGCTGCGGAGAAAAAGCGCTTTTTCTTACAGCAACGGTACTTTAAAGAAGGGAAAACACAGACCTTTTGTTGGCTGTAATGTTTGGGGAGAGCCATGAGAACGTATCCATGACTTGGACCAAATGACAGATGTATGTAAAGATTTCTTCAAGGATATTATTCTAAAGTTAACCCAATGGAGGAGGAATGGTTGCAATTTCTGAATCAATGCCCCCTCCCCACTTTGTCTCCTACTGCTCGTAAAGCATTTAATGCGCATATTAAGTTAGAAGAATTAACTCAAGCGGTGATGGCGATGGCTAATAGTAAATCTGTGGGTACTGATGGTCTCCCTGAGGAAATATATAAGCTTCAGTGTAACAGCTGAGTTTAAATAGCCAGCCTGGCGCTGGGGATCGTGTGCGGTTCTCTAAGATACTCTATTGCAGAGTCAGTGGTTATGCAGGCCAGGGTGCCTAGTTTTGTCATACCTTGCATTACTCTGCATTGTAATTATGAATACAGAGCATTGCCCTATTATAATGATTCACCCTCCAGATCTACTGTACGTTCTCCTTGCAGTTTTCTAACATTAGTGCCTCTAAAGATGTTTGTACAGCACTGATTGACTGGCAAGACTATAGTTTCACCTCAAGCATCTCTAAAAACACTACTCAAGAGCAGAAAGGAATCATTGGAAAAATAAATCCTGTGGGTTTTCTGAATTATGCAGTTTTAATTTTTGCACTTTAAATATCCTACTTCAGAAAATGTTTTGCTAATAACCTGAAGCTTTAAAAAATTGCTTCCCTTATTAATATATACTGAGTGGTTTTGCATATTTATTCAAGATTTACCAATGGTTGGTAATGACAGAATTGTATGTGGCCCAGGGCCAATCACAGAGATGTAAATTAACTGTAAATATCATTAGAGCAGCCTCCTTGCTGGGGATTAAGAAGAATGGCCTGGTTTTCAGCTCTAGTAATAGATATACACCAGTATAGGATCATAATAGATAGAAAAAGCATCTGAATAAACAGTGGCATGGATGATGCATACACTGAACTGATCAAAGAAAGAGAAAGAGACTGAAATCCAACTAGTTCAAGCTTGAGTATAGCTAAAATAAAAATCAGCACAAGGGACATACCTTAAAGTCAAAGGGATGTGTCCTCTGATTCTGATGCTGATTCCGCTTCTCTTAGTAGAAATCCTCCTTTGTCCATGACCCCCCCATCCCAACCTCCACCTTGACCTCTGAACCAAGGGGCTTCCACAGGCTCTCACCTAGAGCCTGACTATGCCCACCCTTTACACCCAGCTGCTCTTTTCATTGAGCCATACTAAAGCTTCTCTGAATGCAAAGCGACCTATGAATGGAGGATGGGTAGATGACTGATAGGTCTGCCTGTTGGTGGCATGAAGGAAGCTGCATGCCGTCAGACAAAGTTCTGTGTCTATCGAAAAAATAAATTAGCTGGCAACCCGGTGCGTTCCAAGTCTCAAATTCTTTATTCGGCTACATTAAAAGTGGCAAAAAATAGCTAACAAGTTTCAGCCATGACGGCCTTCTTCAAATCTATATTGTTAGCTATATTGTGCCGCTTTTAATGTAGCCTAATAAAGAATTTAGAACTTGGAACGCAGCGGGTTGGCGACTAATTTATTTTAAGGATTGATGCCTTGGATGCACCGGCCCTCAGCAAACCATGTGGTAACAGACCAGTCAAGTGTGGGTAATGTTTTTAAAGTTCGTGTTTGAATGTGTCTGTTAACACACCCTTATGAACATTAAACATTAGACCATCTTACCAGGCCATACACCAGAAGGATCATGTCTTCTCACTGGCCAGTGACACAAGTCATATAGGGAAGCCACTGCATACTCCATGAGGCCCTGCACACTCATGGCCTAGGCCCAGCCCCTGGGAAGCTCCGTTCCCTAAGATCCGTTCCGTTCCATTACCTAAGATCCGTTCCTTTGATCTGCCCGCTGAGACGGGCAGATCCAAACAGAATCTACTCCTCTGAAGTAAACAACTTCCTCTCCTCTATATACCCTGTAATCGTCCACAGTTAACCCTAACACTTCCATAACTTCTACAGCACACACGGTTTAACTCTCTAGACATTTATCATTGTCTCAGTTTTTGGAGCTGGGGGGGCTGGCAAAATGCAAATTAGCTAGTCCAAACTAGAATAAATTCTAATTTGGCCAGCATTTGCCTATTTTAAATTCTTTTTCAAATAAATCTTTTACTATACATCATCCCACCCATTTCAGCTAGTTATTTGTCACAGGTATGCTGCCATGAAGGTGCCTATCCATGGCAGCATACAATTCCACCCTCAGTATGCTATATTACATAGAATGCTGAGAGTCCACTAATCCTTTTCTTTTATAATATTCACTGCTGTGGGAGGAGCCAAGGCGGAGCTTGTCACAGGTATGCTGCCATGGATAGGCACCAGGAAAAGAAAATTACGGTTTGCATGAAACAATTTTCTGTTGTTCTGACAGCTTTCTCTGGGTTTTATAATTCCTGGATTGATGTTTGGAGTATGGAGGCCTCAAAGAGTAATGGGAAAGACAAAGCCTCCAAGCCGGGATCCAGGTCTTACTGGAGATTGAAAAACTGTGTGTGTGCAAGTGTGCACAGCGCTTATAATCATAGGCCTGGGCATAGCTCAGGGCTCGATCCAGGAGACCGCAAGGCTGGAAAAAAGCAGCAAAAGGTACAGTTTTTGTACAAAAACAAAGTGGTGCCATGAGGTGGTCTGAGGGGCCATACCAAAGGTCTGAATCTGAGGCCTGCAAGAGAGAGCCAGGAAGCTAATGTTTTTCATGTTTGATTTGATGGGGGAAACTCTTGTGAGAGCAACCATTTATTTTGCTGGACTTTTCTTTTGTTTTAAATAAAAGTTGGCCTCCTAGCCTTGAAACATAGATCCTTGGCCTGGCTTATTGTTTCTAAACCCACAAATAAAGATGTAATTTATTGCAGGTCCATAGATTTTGTAGCTACATTTGTTTTTTCAGGCTTTTTTTCCAATGTTTTTACTTGGTAACCATGTCAGTAACAAACTTTCTGTCTAGGGTGACAACACTTAGGCAAGCCATACACAGTGTGACTTTCTTTCCTGCAACCATGGCTAACAGGAAGGAATGTTGCATGATTCCTCCATCAACACAGGCAGTGCTGACAGGAGAATCAGCAATTGTCTTTCCCGGCGGGGAAAAGGGGAGGGGGCAGAATAAGCCGCCTCCACCCGGAGAAGACAGTGATAATCGATAGAGAATCTGATCAACTTGGTACATTCAGCCTGCCCATTAACGATTCAACCCATTTATGGCCAGCTTTAGACTGGTCATACACAGATTGAGTTTTGGCCAATTCCTGCTGAATCATCCAAAATGCGTTTTGTGGGTGACCCCATCGGCTCCACTCTGCTCAACAAGTCAAATGAAAAACCAGGCAGAAAATTCTTGGTCAAATAATGCCTGCATTCAACCAGCCTATGTTCAGGTATTCTGACCGCCATGAGAGCTGGCTTTCAGAATACAATAGCTGGTGCTGCAGATTCATCCAGCCACACTGTTTGCATGGATGGGGGAATCGGGTCATTACTCTCATTCAGTCCTTTGGGTATGGCCAGTTTTACACACTGCACTGCATCTATGGAGGGGCAGCATTGTCCCCTAGGCTGCTCCCCTAATTTGGACTGAAAACACCTCCCCCTTTTCTCTTCTCTTCTATAACAGTGTGGAGGCATTTATAGCCCTTGTAATAATATAGAGAAAAAAATCGCGCTCTTAAAGTCCAAATGAAGATAGGAAGTGTAAAACAGTCCTAAAAACAACTTCTTTTAATGAAGATAATATCCTTCAATGGAAATATTTTTCAGAAAAAATATTTTTCAACAATATTGAACCTTGCTCCTATGGATAAGCATGCTTACCAGATGTAAGCCAAAAGTTTGCATGTGGCTTTAACCCAGCCTGGGTTGATGATCCAAGTTGTTTATAGGGGAAAGCACAGCAAGGATTGTAGTGTAGTAATCGTCTCTTCCAAAATATGGTGCTCACAGGGTATGGTTACACAATACCGAAAAAACAAAAAATATATACCATAGCATAATACTGCTACATACTTTGCAGGGAGTGTGTCACAAAGAGACTGATTGAATAGATCAAGTGCCAGATTATAAAAAGACACCCGTGACAACAGGTTTATATAAATGTGCACCACCACCTATTAGGGCCTCCTTACCAGATGCCAGAGAAAATAAACACACACAAAAACAGAAGATCCTTTCCAAAGGATTTCCCAATCAGTTCAAAGTAGTGAAATATATCCGTGTGATCTATAAGAACTTATCCTATGAAGTGCCTCCTTACCAAAAAGGAAAACACAAAACAGCAAGCATGCACTTTCATCGGTTAGGCTGTCTCCTTACCACAGTCCCAGATTATGGAAGCTTATACTGCGAGCAGAGGAGAGCAAGAAATCCTCCACGGCCTGGAGTATGCCGGTTGTAGACACGGAAATTTTAGCCAGTACCCAGGGGAAAAAGCATACAGACCATGGCGTAATAAAGTACTAAAAGGTTTATTAAATAAAAAGGTTTGCACTTACAAACTAGAAGAGTTAAAACAGCAGAGTTTTAAAATCGTAGAGCCGGCCGGCTACAAACACATAGACGCTCCCGTCCTATTCCGCATGGTGACGTCAGCACGTTAGCCCTCGACGCGTTTCGTTAAAGCTAACATTATCAATGAGGAACCTCATTTATTTATAGCCCTTGGTGATAGCTGGGAACAATGCTAACTGACAGCACAGGCAGAGAGCACAGGAAGTTATAGGCAAATAATATTTCTGGCAGGATCAAATATTTTTTTCTAGAACAATTGTAACAAAATGTTTTCAAGTGTATTTTTAACAGACCAAAAGGGAGCAAATGGGATAGGTTAATTGTTAATGGGTTTTCAAAGGTTAATCACACTCTACTTCTTATGTATCTGCCAGGCCTTTCCAGTATCCAATGACTCAGTCTTTTACTAACTTTAAGAGTAAGCAGTTCTCTGTAGAAGAGAGCTACTAATTATTTTGCTCAGTCTGTATTTATTGAAATTTCAAAAGGGGTACAGAAAAAAAAAAGGGAAAGGGGAAAAACACTTGCATATACGAGGAGGTTCAACTAACTAAATGAAGATAAAAAATTAGTTAAAATAAAACATACAATACTGCAAAATAGTCTAGAGCTCTTATGTTGGAATTCTTTTGATTAATGAAGGCAAGATGTGGCAAGAGAACTTCTAAGACAACTCAATCCCAATCAGCAGTCAAGTGCCATCAAACCCACAAGCACTCCCAGGCTCTCTGGCCCTTTTGACATGTGCCAAATTTTGCTGATTAACATATTTAATGTTTACCCAATTGTAAAACCATCACCATTTATAATAAATTTAAACCCTATAATTATATCAAATTAACAAAAGCTAACAATCCTCACAATTGCAAGCTTTCCTAACTATTCTGGCCCCAAAAATACTGTTCCTATTGATCCAAGTGGTCCATATTCAGCAGCTTTGATTTATTTTTTTATAAAGAAAATGCAAACAATGCTCTGCTGTTCTGGCCATTCTGCTTTATAACAGTTATTGATCAGCTTATAACTCAAGCCCAGACAGGTTAAACTGCGTCTGAGTCTTTGTGGTATAAAAACAAAGAACAGCTAAACTCTGTAAACATCTAATACTGTTAAAGCAAATTAAGCAAAAATAAATAAAATCTGGATTGATGCATGGAAATAAAAATCAAGATGGGAGCATTCAGCGAGAGGTCTTTACCGTCTTGATGGCACACAAATAAGCAAGTGCCGCAAATTTTATCTGGAAAAAGAAGACATAACGTTGTTTAAATAATTCCACTGTGTCCGGAAACAAACAAGAAGACGTAAAGAAAAACTCTTAAACTCTGTAAAATAATGGCCATCAAAACAACAATTACACGGACCAAATGACCTTAAATAAACTATCTTTTTCTGTCTTAGCTGTATTGTTTCACTGAGCTCTTTCTTTTATACAGAGTTTTATTTTTACTTGACTGAGATACAGTATTTTCACAGCTGGCAAATTGGCCATCCTATGAACAGGTTATTAAGGAAACAGATGGGAGATTAAAGAAGCTGTATTACTTTCTAGTTACCTGCACTGATTGTTTTAACTTAAAGTAGCATTGAAAATAAGGTAATATAAATAGTGAAAGGCAATATAAATACTCAATGCAGTGGCGTACTTATGGCAGGATGGTGAATGCACTTTGGCCGTGGTACAGAAAGCTGCAGGGTGCCCCAAAGGCTTGTTTACACCTGTTCTGTTATGTGAAGAGTGGATCGCTTTTCAAAGAGTGAAGCAGGCTTGGCTACAGTCATTCAGGAGGCAATACTGCTCCCTTCTGAATGCCTGTAGTTCTTTTTCTGACAGCTGAATGGGTTGTCTTAAATGGAAATACCACACCGCAACCCTTGCATTTCGCTCATGGTTGCAGCGCTGCCCCATTCAGTTGAATATGTCACTTTTGGCAATGGTACTGCTGACCAAATTGGACAGGGGGATAGTTTTTGCCATGATGCAGACATTGCGGCCGCAGCATGTGTACACAACTGTCTACCTTTGCAGCTTAAAGCAGTAGTAAGCCGCACCTATTTTTTATTTTATTTTAAACCCTGTAAGGTAATACCTACTAGCACATTATGCAATACTTACCTTAGAATAATCCTTCCAGTGCCGTGCTGTCACTTCTGACTGGCGCTTCCATCTTTACCCTGTCTTCTTTCTGAATTCACGTTTTCCGGCAGTCTGGTTGGCTGCGCCACGAGGACTTCACTCCCGCGCATGAGCGTGGGAGTCACAGAATGCTACAGGGAGCTCTGAATGGATGGAGCGGATATACCGTCCCTTCAGAGCGCATACGCCAGTGACCTCACCGGCTGCATGCAGTGTGGATATCTCCTAAATTGTGCAACTTTAGGAGATATTCACTGTACCTACAGGTAAGCCTTATTATAGTACAAGTAAAAAATTGTTTACTTCCACTTTAAGGGAGGGTGGTTAATAAAAACATGGCTCAACTGCCTATTTTTTCCACCCCTCAAGGTACAAATGTAATCTAGGCCTAAGGCCCCTTTCAAAAAGGGGTGGATCCGCTCAGCGGACTCCGCTAGTTCAGCGGGGGATCGCTCCGTTGATCCCCGTTGAGAAGGCGGATGACAGGTCAGTTTCTGCTCACTGTGCAGGGAAGGACCTGTCAGAGTATACTACCTATATTAAATGGGGTAAAATAATCCTGCGCCAGCACACCGAAACTAACTAACAAAATGCTGCGCACACTAAAGGAAATGTCTGAACCCAAGTGAAATAAAGGAGAGGAAGTAGTGGCGCGCAAAATAAACTAAATATTAAAAGACAGAAGATAACAGGTCATAGACATAAAAAGCCAAAAACAAGCTCTGGCTAAATAATATGGCATAAAACAAGCAAACGTGCATATACTGGTGTGATAAAATCGTATGATAAAAGCAATCCGGATTAAAAGTGCATCATATAAAATCGCATGATGTAGCTAAATAATATTAAATCCAATAAGTAAAATTGTGATAAAATATATAAAGGACGTGATAAAGATCTTAAAACGCATAAATAGTGCATCCAAGAGACTGTGAAAGAGGGAGTGATCCAAACGGATAAAAACAATATATCATAAAAGTGATACGAAAGATAAGATAATATATAGTGCAAAGGAGCAGGGGAGACTAGAAGAGTCTCATATCAAAGAAAAGAAAAATGGTAACGAATCCGTGTGAACTAAATCAAAAAAAGGGGGGGAACTGGAGTGAAAGAAATGGTGAGTAGCGATTAATAAATCGCAGAATATAAAAGTCCAAATAAAGAGTCCATATGTGGCATATATGCAGGGTGATAATAAAATCTTCTATCCGACAGGTGGCAGGCTATCAGTGCTGAGGTTTCCAATAGTGATCGTGGATAATATATAGATCCTGTGCAGTGTTCTGTATATTTCTCTCGTGGAATCCTAAAGGGAGTGCGGGTGGCCCCTTACCTTACAGCTGTAAGGTTACAGCAATGTAATCTGGGTCTTTATGGTCAAGGGAGACCGTCCTCTCTGGGATGTCTTTCCGGTTTTCTCAATGATTAATCCCTTTCAGCTTTCCTCCTTGATCCAGGCAGGGGCAGGTGCGGAGACCCTTCTTACATCTGTGGCCCCATCAGAGGAATCCCTCCTTACATCAGTGTCCCTATCAGCGGTGTCCCTCCTTACATCAGTGTCCCCAGCGGAGTCCCGCCTTACATCATTGTCCCCATCAGCGGAGTCCATAATGACATCTGTGTCCCCAGCGGAGACCCGCCTTACATCTGTGTCCCCAGCGAAGTCCCTCCTTACATCTGCGTCCCCAGCGGAGCCCCTCCTTACATCTCGTGTGTTCAGTGGAGAGGGGTGGGATGGCCCCTTCCTGATCCAACATGACTGCGCTGCAGTGCACAAACAAGGTACATAAAGACATGGATGAGTGAGTTTGGGGTGGAGGAACTTGACTGGCCTGCACATAGTCCTGACCTCAACCCGATAAAACACCTTTTGGATGAATTTGAGTGGAGACTGCGAGCCAGGCCTTTGTTAAAAACAGGGGTTGCAGCCATTGTGCTATGTGCTGGGTGTCCAGTGTGCGCCTACGCCTTTTAAGAAGGGGTGGACTACCTCCGGCTCACCTGCCCTCCATCTATCCATTAGAATGCATGTGCTTCCACTGTGGAAGCTCTCATAAATTTGCAAGAGTTAGAACTGCGAAAATATTGGGGTGCCTTGGAGCTGCTCTGCAGCTTACGTATGTATTTGCAAAAAAGTGTGTGCTAACTAAACCCCTGTTTTTAACGCAAACTGTTAAAAGCAAAGACAGGTTAATTCGGTTGGTAGCAGACTGGTTGGCGAGTTGAGCTGGGAACTTTCTTTGGTTTTGTTTTGCATGCGTTGCCCTTCCTTGTGCTCCTTGCTGTGGAGGCCAGTTATAGGTGGGGGCCATTTGTTTGCAACTCAATATTGAACCCTAAGTACTAAGACTGGGATGCCATTAAAGTCCATGTGCAGGTAAAGGCATGTGTCCCAATACTTTTGGTAATACAGTGAATCTGCGATCAGCAAAGTTCATGCTCTTTGCTGATTGAAGAGCTCTGGTTCTGATACATTTTGCCTGTTGGCTGGTTATCTCAATTGTCTAAATCATAATCTTTTTACTGCAAAGGTGGCGGATTCAATCTCTGGTAATACATTCCCCTATAAAGCCATTTTCCATCAAAAGGCAGTCATAAAAAAATACTTGAAGGGCAGTTTCTGAAGACTTGTTTGTGTGTGTAATTTGGAGTAAAATTGACATGGAGAGAGTGTTGTCATCCTACAAGAGGAAGCGCCTTCACAAGGACATTCATGGCAGGATCACCAGGTATTACTTTAATAAATGTGGCAAATTAAAGAACATTGAAAGTTACTTTTGAAATGACAAATGTTAAAGCTTGAGATTGTAGTGATTAGGTTTATATATAGTTTTCCTTTAACCACTTGGCGTCCGTGCTATAGCCAAATGATGGCCACAGCGCGGACCTGAATTTCCGGGAGGCCGTTATATGACGTCCTCCCCTTTGCAGTGTGCGCTGTGATCACTGAGTCACTGAGACTCAGGTGATCACAGATCTGACCCTGGCCCCTTACCACGTGATCAGCTGTCAGGCACTGACAGCTGATCACATGATGTAAACAAAAGCTCGGTAATCGTTTTTTTCTCACCAGCTTATGTGCAAGGGACATCGGTCCCGAAGAGGAAGAGGAAATCCTGCCTCATCTGTGCCCACCAGTACCCCCTGCGAGTGCCACCTGACATTGCCACCTGCCAGTGCCCACAGTGCCCACCCATGCCACCTATCAATGCCCATGAGTGCCACCTATCAATGGCCACAAATGCCACCTATCAATGCCCACCAGTGGTGCCAATCAGTGCCACCTAGCAGTGCTGCCTATCAGTGTAACCAACCAGTGCTGATCAGTGCCCATTATTGCCACCCATCAGTGCCCATCACTGCCACCCATCAGTGCCCTTTACTGCCACCTATCGGTGCCCATCAGTACCGCCTCATCAGCGTACATCAATGAAGGAGAAAAATTACCTGTTTGCTAAATTTTATAACAAAATATAAAAAAAATATAAAAAAATGTTAAAAAAATGTGGTCTTTTTATTTTTTTTAACAAATACCACCAAATGAAACCTCTATTTGTGGGATCAAATACCACCAAATGAAAGCTCTATTTGTGTGACTGCGCAATTGTCATTCAAAGAAATTGAAAAAAATTGGTCTGGACAGGAGGGGGGGGGGGGGGGGGGGGCTTGGTTAAGTGCCCAGTAAGCAAGTGGTTAAATGGGGATCATTACAAAAACATGAAAACAATGAAATATTACGCACACGCACTTTATTATTTCCAATAAAAAATTGTTAAATTAGGTCAAACGTTCTTTAGACCTTGCATTACTGAGCCATGTCCCATGCCAATATTTGTTTAACATTTGCTTCTAATAGAAAATGGAAAGTTAGGTTTTACTTAGGTGTGAGAAGCATAAAATAATACACCTGTTTGATATATTTCATCATAACTACAGCCAGCTATGTTTATTCTTGCTGAATTCTCTGCCAGATTTGCCTCCAGTGACGGCCAATTGTTACTGAATAATGATAACGTTTAGCCTTGAATTTTCAATGCTTTTAGCATTGCTATGCATGTGAATGATGGAATGCCTCTCATTCCTTTTCGGCTGGCATTCCTGAATGCAAATGTTGTGCTTAGGTGATACAAAGGGGGAACAGGACATGTTCCCCTGGTAATGTGTTATTCAATACAAACCACAGTAGTGAGAAATGGGTTAAGTTTACAGCATCTTGCACAAAGCACACTACATGGAAAATGTATTTTTGTCATCCAAGTCAATCAGACTTGACCTATTCAATCACCCTCTTGTTTGTCTGCATCTCACATATGTTGTCAATCAGTCATGTTTCTACAAGGAATATAGATTTGTGTGCTCTTTTTTTTTTTTCTTTTTTTTCCATTTTCCAGCAGTCAGCACTTGAATCTGATCAGCAATATTATTAAAGAAAAAAGTTCAAGATCAGAAACATGAAAAACATTTAAAAAGAAAATACATTGCCTGAATGTTAAAATGTGTTCACTCTGCAGAAAGGCAAACACACGAAGTGCAATTTCCACACCTCCCTTAGCTACATTGGTCTAATTTTTGCTATTAGCAATCTTGGGCTATGATTAGAAATCAAGTTGATTGAAATTATGGAATGTGTCCATGATTATTTAAAAATTCAAAAATTTGATGAAAAGTCCTAAGGTCTAATTATACCCAGTACAAAGTTCTCAGGGAGATCTGCAGTAATCCATCTTTAAGATTACGTACTATTTTTTTAATTTGAATATATTTTATTATCATTTTATTTATTTTTTACTTCTTTATTTCATTCTTTTATTTACTTTTACGTGATTGCTATCACAAGAGGTTAATGAACCCCTATGTGATCGCATTGGGCAGGTGACAGGTACTGCCCTTCACACCATCTAACCAAGCACAGATTGGCTTGGTTAGATGTGTCTCCCGGCTGTACTGGCCAGGAAATGGTGCATATGAAACCGGAAGTGACACCACTTCCGTTTTTATTGTTTGCCTGTGAGATCGAGGCATGGATTGGCCTGGTCTCACTGCAGTCTCTCTCCCTCTGCCGGCGGATGTCTTCCTGGGCATCGGTAAGCACGGGTCAGCCTGGGAAACACAGGAGGAGGGCGGCTGGCTGTGTGAGAGTGGTCGCCACCCATCGGCTTGTGATCAAAGGTTCACGTACATAGTACAAGAGCTGAACTGGTTAAGGGTTCCTCTGTGTTGAAAAGGTTGAGAAAGACTGCACCACATTTTCCAGGTATGGTCAAGTAAAGGTTTCATATATTTTGGAGTAGCTCTTTCTTCTTAATATGAGTATTGTAATGTTTTTCCAATTTCAATGAAACTAAAAAATGTTTTAGAAGACATAAGGAGGAAATGCTGCACACCAAAGCCCAGCCACTATACAGACAGGTAAAAATACGGCTTCAGCCTAAGCTCCTCCTGACTACACTCCTTTGCCATATTTCACCTAACCCATGGGCAGGGGCAGACTGGCCCATCCGGCACTCGGGCACGGCCCGAGGGCCTTGGGCCCCATGAGGGGCTCCTGGGGATGAAGCCAATGCCAGAAGAAGTTCCGGCAGTGCGCTTCACTCAGTGGAGTCTTCTCAACCCAGTGAGGAATCCTGTCGGCTGCGCCTGCCTCTGCTCTGTGACTTAATTGCTCCGGCTCTACCGCTCTGCGTTTCTCTTCCCCAGCCTCGATGATCTTCTTACCGATCATTTTGTCCCCGTACAAACCCTGCATAGCGCGGGAAAATAATTGTAGAGCCGCGCCACCTCCCTGCTCCGACCCCCCCAGCTCTCACACTTCCTTGCTCCCGAGTCCAGAGAAGACAATCCATATGGAGGTCTTAAAGAAGGTCTCCAAGGAAAGGGGGGGGGCAGTGGGCACTGATATAAGGGGACTGTAAGCTATAGGGGGCCTCTAGGGAGGGGAACTGTCTGTAATGATCTAATAATTGGTGACCAACCATTAGATGGGCAGTCAGCAGCACCCCCCTTCCGTACAGACACCCCAATAGATCAGAGTTTCCTCATATCAGCTCCAGTGTCGGACTGACCGTTCATGGGGTGGAGCTGGGAGAGTATCGATAGTTGCTAGGCAACTGGTTCAGTTACTAATGACAACCCAGACTTCACTGACCACAGCCTCCAGGGAGGACAGAACATTGTGATCCCCATCACCTGTAACCCTAATGATCAGTCATTAGCAAGCTAAACCAAGACTCAGTGATCAGCTTCATGATCAGGAAGGTGAGCATGGTACCAAACCATCAGCTGGCGGAGCATGTTGGGCCCTTGCTGACCGAGCCCCTCCCTGGTGAGGCCCCCAATGCCCCCTGTTAGCTCTGGGGAGAAGATCAGACCAAAGCCTGGCACCGGAGAGGAGATCAGAGGCTGAGTGCAGGGGTTCTGATGGGGGGCATAGCGGTCTGGGGTTACCTAGGAGTGGGGGGTATAGTGGTGTTGGTGTTATCTAGGAGTGGGGGAGTATAGGAGGGTCTGGTGTTACCTGGGGGGTATAGGAGGGTCTGGTGTTACATAGAAGTGGGGGTATAGGAGGGTCCTGTGTTATTTAGGAGTGGGGGTTATAGTGATTTTGGTGTTACCTAGCAGTGTGGGGGGAGGGGGGTATAGGATGGTCTGGTGTTACCTAGAAGTGGGGTGTATAGGAGGGTCTTGTATTATATAGGAGTGGGGGTTATAGTGGTTTTGGTGTTACCCATGAGTGGGGGGGGTATAGGTAGGTCTGGTGTTTCCTAGCAGTGGGGGGTATGGGAGGGTCTTGTTTTATTTAGGATTGGGGGTTATAGTGGTTTTGGTGTTACCTAGGAGTGGGGGTATAGGGGGTCTGGTGTTACCTAGGAGTGGGGGGTATAGTTTTTTTTTATGTTATATAGGAGTGGGATTTTATTAACTTATTAAACATTTATTTTGAACAAAGTGTAGAGAAATTCTGTACCGAACACATATATTGTGGGCAGTGCAATATGTTGGGTGATGCCGTATCTTCACCTGTCTGTATCTTCACCTGGCTGGGCTTTGGTGTGTGGCGTTTCCAACTTCTTTCTTCTGATTTGCTTCTGCTAGCCTGGGTGAGCATGTTTGAACGCTGACACCCGTTTTTTGCTTTGCACTGAAGGGGAAGGATTGTAGTGCTTTGAGCGGCGCTCCAAGTTTTTTGCATATGGTTCATAAAAAATAAAGAAAGTTTGGTTCCATTCTCTCCTGGTATTTTTTATCTGATCTCCAGTATTTGGGCAGCTGTTAATAAGTTACAGTACATTTGTTGAAAGAAATAGGCCCATATTTCTATCTGAAAGTTTGGGGGCCCATATTGTTATAAATATCTTAATACTATGTGAGTAATGCAGATCTTCAACACTATAATTTCCAACCTAAAAATGGAAATAGAAAGATAGCTCAGAGCAAAATCAAGTGGTTGAGGAGTGAAGCATTTAGATTCAATCAGTTTTTATTGTTGGGTACACAGAACCAAACAGCTGGCGCACTCCCTTGTATCTCGGCTTGCGTCTGTGATTTCCAGTGATGCCATAGGCCGCCTGCCAATGCTTTCTCATTGCCTGCTTATCGAGGGAAAGTGAGGAGTTTTGGATGCAAGTGACTACAGCTTATTGCTTATAATCCTAGTGTGTATTGGACACGGGCCTTTTCTGCTTGCTTTTCATGTTAATCCTACATCTTGCCAATGATTTGTTGAACTTGTTAATCAATTTATTGATGAAAATCACCCTACTTAGCCTTTGCGTCCTGTTAAGCTGAAAGTAATGGTAAATTACAGCTAGTTACGTTTGCCAGTGCAGGTACATCAGCGTACATACTGTATGCAGTCTGTGCTTCTGAATATATTTGCACATCCATCAGACGTTATAGATAGACAAGATATTGCATGTTCTCATAATGGATTTAGTTGTATCTAGGTGGGTGCAGCTTAATATTCTATCTATAAACCTTTGTATTATGCATAACCTGTATTGTATATGTTAATTCTTTACATGGCTTAACTCCAGTTTTTCTACATTTTTGACACATTTAAAAAATATATATTTTTGGGCCTCATTCACATTAGTAGTATATATTTCATATATCATGTATATTTGTTTTCAGCAGCATGTTGAAGAAAGGTGTTTTTTTGACATATCCTAAATGTCTAAATATCCTAAATGTTATATATTTTTTTTGTTTAGAGTTGTATATGTTACATGCATTTATTGTGCAGCAATTAAATCAAAATTTTAGGCATCTCCCTCCTCCAACTAAATACTAACATAATCTGTAATAATAGATTTCACATGCAAGCATTTAAATGGTGATATTCATTAACATTTCTTATTTTAGTACTCTGCAGAGTTATGTGGCGATAGTTTAAATGAGACCTCAACAGACCAGTAATGGAATAAAATTTGTAAATTGTACACATATTAGCAATGCGGTGGGATTCAGCAATCCCTGTGACTGGATGACGTGGCTGTGCAAGTGAATGGCTTTTAGGCATGGGGTTTATTTACTAAAGGCAAATCCTCTTTGCACTTCAAGTGCACTTGAAAGTAATGTCACTGTAGATCCGAGGGGGATAGGCAAGGAAAATAAAAAACAGCATTTTAGCTTGCACATGATTGGATGATAAAATCAGCAGAGCTTCCACTCATTTCAGATCTACCCCTTAGATTTAGAGCGACTGCACTTCCAAGTACACTTTCAGTGCAAAGTGTATTTACCTTTCATAAATAACCCCCCATGGTGTATGATACCATGCTTTATTATACACCCTAAATATGGGTCTAACATAAAACATGGTTCAAAAGGTGAACTATGCCTATAAGCCCTGTTGTAGGCTGACAACACACCGATTTTTTGCGGATTGAGTGTCGTCAGCCCTATCCAATGTATTTTGCCAAACTACTCAATGACTCCCTCTCTCAGATCTCTAAAACATCAAGGCTAATCATTCTGTAGTTCAAGATAATAACTAGGAGGGCACTTTTAGATAACACAGTAAATGTGCAGAGGACACAATATGGTGCTAATTTATGAAAAGATCAGCAGGTTTTTATTTTTAATTTTTTAAAGAGATGTAACAAAATGCTATCAATAGTATATTAAACATATTAAAGGAGACCAAATTAGACATGTGCAAAACGAAAAAATATATTTAGTTTTATGTCGGATAAGTTCATTATGTTACTAATTTAATTTAGTTGATTTGTTTAGGAATACGTTTAGTTTTGTTTTTGTTTATAAATATTTGGAACAATTTGAATTCGGATCCATCGAAAAATGATCGACCGATTTGAATTCTATGTGAAGAATAGCTGGTTGTTAAGAAGCTGGCTGCTGTGTCCTTAAGAACTGATGACTCAGCTGTCAGCAGGCTTCCCCTCTGACAGCTGAATAAAAACAGAATTGGCAGCAAATAAAAATTCTGAAAAAATACACATATATTCTAAACCCCACACCAAAATTTAAAAATGAAAAATGGCCCTTATCTGAGCATGCAGCCCACCAAACCAGGAAAGTGGGAGGAACGAGCAAGGGACCCCCTCCTAAACCATACCAGGCCACATGCCTGGCTCTGCCCCCTCAAAGCACCTTATCCCCATGTTGATGGGGACAAGGGCCTCTCCCCCATTACTCTGGTCCTGTGGTTGTGGGGGTGCTGGGGGGTGACTTAACAAGGTAACTCCCAGATCCAGGCCCCCCCTATGTGAATAAGTATGGGGGTACTATGTACCCCTACTCATTCACCAAAAAAAGGTCAGTTATTAAAACACAACACCAGTTTTTGAAAAACATAAAAACGCTGACCCAAATGAAAAGAAAAACATGACCCCCCCTCGTCCGGGGACACAGCTGAATGACAGTTAAACATATGGGCATGGTTACCCAGTGATGTAACCAAGTGACCTTGTCCCAATTACTATCTCTCATTGTGCGAGTGTTATTATGGGGCAGGATCACCCTCTGACATCACTGGGTAACCCAGGAATAACACTTGCCCAATGAGAGGTAGACGTGGGGGTGAGAGTCACCCGGTGATGTCACCAGGTAACTCCACCCCTTTGTTTAGCTGTCATTTGGCTGTGACCCTGGATGGGACCAGTAGTGTTTGGAGAGCTGCGTTTTTTTTTTTTTTGATGAATGAGTATGTATGTACCCTATACTCATTCACATAGGAAGGCGGGATTAGGGGGCCCCCTTCTTAAAGGGGGCTTCCAGAATCTGATAAGCCTCCCGTCTGCAGACCCCACAATCACCTGGCCAAGGTTGTGTGAGAACGGATTTTGTTGTCGGAAAATTTGAGTACCAGTTCACAAATTTTGTGCGAAGGAGCCTACACGCGGTCAGAATTTCAAGCTCCGATCGCACATTTTCCGTCGGAAAGTCCGACCTTGTGTACAAACGCAGCATTAGACTGCTGACTTGTTTATGCTCTATCACCATTATTCTTGCAGTACTAAATAGTTTGTCACTGACCTCGAACTAGCTTGCAAACGGTGATATTCATGTGCTTGTTCCAGGTCAGTGACTTACACAGTAGTGAGGTGTAAAGGCTAGGGATGACATCCATGGACCGTGCTCACTCAAAGTAAAAAATGCTAACGCCACTATTTCTCTCTTAACAGTTTTTTTTTTTTTTTAAACAAGGAAGGCTGTTTTCCTTCTCCAGGAACTTGGAAATGGAAATTTAATCCAGTGCAAAGAGTACTGATAGTGTTATGTGTTCAGTAAACCAGTGGAGCTTTAGCTAATGCTACTCATATGAGGAAAGAGAAGAAGAAAATATGGTTGCCATGGATTACTGTACTTGCCACCACATAGTAATTGCTTTCTTGCGTACATATGAGGGTAGATAGGGAAGAAGTCAAGCCAAGTTCCTTGCTTTCCAGATAAGTCACCAACATCTATGCATGTAAAAGGAAAACCATAAAAATAAAAGAAAACTTGCCCCTTCCTCCCCATAATGATGCCTCAGGCACTTCCCCTCAGGTATATGCCACTCTAATTCTAATATGAAAATATTGCCACATACATCTTTGAGCATGAAAAAAACGCTATTTATAGAGAAATAAGTTCCTACTGATTTCTCTCTTTGGCAGATAATATGGCATTAGATTTGATGCTATGTATTTGAAGCCATGCGTATAAAATCAGTGAGTACTTGTGGGCGGATACTGTATTTTATCAAATTAAAGCCATGATGTCATCAACCCATTAATGCAAATTGCAAATCATATTCGGGTTGATAGTGGCATTATATTACTCAGACAGAGTGTAAAATAACATGTGTCCTTATACAAAAGGAAACATCAGCTTGTAAGAGATCTCCTGTGAAGCTCTTCCTTCTCACATCTCTTTCGGTCTGAACACCTGTCTCTCGCTTTCACAGTAATGATATGTTTGAGAAGCCAATGTCTTCTTTTTGCTACTCCTTAACTACAGTTCTCTCTTTATCAGTATCTGTTTATGTAATTTTGTCATTTTTCCTCTCACATCTTGAATTACTGTGTTTTTATACTAGGTTTCATACCTTTAAAACATTTATTCTACTATTCTATTGCATAAACACTTGTTAAAAACCACACATGTAGAACACGTGCTGAATTTCTGTATTTAGCATATCCACGGTTATGTTCTGGAATTATTTCTGATTGGGACTCTAAAAACAGAAGTTAAACCTGCAGCTGCTGGAACAGATTCACGGGACGCAATCACTGTGTTTAAAATGTCCGTTCAGTGCCAAAATGTATTATTACATGTTATTTTATACATAGATAAGAAAGGTGTGGTGTGAGATGTTATTAAAAAACTAACAAATAGAAATATATTATTAAAAGCTAGTGAATAGAACAATTGCAAAAGTAAAACCTTGAGAGGGGAGGGGGGAGTAGAGACAGAGAAAGCTTCTAGCACACTTCATTTAGTACTCTTTGCCTGATTTGGAAGGCAAAGAGATTTACTAAATGAAATGTGTGCAGAACCGCTTTAAGTCTGTAAAGGAGTTATTTCATTTGGACAACAATGTCTAGCAAAGTAACAGCAACAATAATTTGGAGTAGCGTATAATAATACTGCAGAATGGTAAACAGGGTAACAGCAGATTAGCAACACATCATACCCAATAACCTGGAATGTGGAGGCAAAGTTCAGCTCAATGTCTTTGGGCATGGGAAGTACACAGAAGCTCAATGAAGGTACAATCTCTCCCTACCTCACTAGCCAGTGGTCCATTAACTACTCTTAGCTGGCATCAGGGCCCAAAGTCGCGTGTTGGATCGCTCGTCCCTTCCCTTTCGGAATTCTTAATCCCACAATGTTTGGTAAAACACCAACCACGGATGGCACAAGGCCTATCACCAGTGCAGCAGGTCCCTAGTTCTCTGAGTGGTCCAGCATAGGCCTGTGAAAGAGTCCGCCCTCTCGAGTTGGCACCTCACATCTTTTAAGGTGGTCCTCTTAACAGCACCTGAGAACTGGCAGATGTGGCGCCTTGGATCTGGAACAGCAGTCCTGCACACTCCAATTTCAGGTGGCTTTCAGAAGCTTTATTGAAGCTTTCAGAAGCTTTATTGAGCTTCTGAGCTTTGTAGCCCCACAGCAGCACAGTTCAAATCACAGCAGCTTCAGCACAGTGTCCAACAAAGCCAGGAATGCCAAAGGAAGAGTTCCTCACAGGATCACTTCAGCAACAACCCCAGTTAGTGTAACTCAATTCTCACACAACCAGAAGTATACGGGAACATTCTCTGAGCATCATTTTACACAGGCTTCTGGCAGGAAGTCCTCCCAGGCAATAATGGAAGCTCTTTAGCTCTCACACCAGGCAGCACACAGTGACAGGGAAGGGCAACACTGGTCTCAATATTCACTATTCCCTTTCTCTGTGTTCTGTGGCAGGACAGTAGCAGACAGGTCAGGCAGTTGGTCAACCTACAGCAGATCTGTCCACATAGGCATGGGTGCAGCCTGGAGCCTTAAGCATGGGCTCACAGCAACCTTCTCTCCACCAGAAACCAGCAGGAGGTCCTCTCCTGCTTCTCTCCTGAGAGATAACCTACCACACAGCCATGCTGTATAAAAACCATTCAAATTATTCCTTTATTCCCCTTTGGCCAGAACTGCAGGTTTATACTACAGAGTACAGATACAGCCTAATAGTAAAGGACTATTTGTTCCAAACTGTATATTATTCATATCTAAAATGCATGAATGATTGCTAAATTACTAAATCTTTGTCAGTCCAGGAAACACATGATTGCTTCAAGCACTCAATCATGTCAAGGGAAAGATTAATACAAATACTTTAACACACTATTTTCAACTGAACACAGGTTTGCTGGTCTGCTAAACCTTTAGTGAATTACTAACAGCATATTGTACAATGGCAGACCAGTGTGTATGTATGGAAAAAAAGATAAGATGTGAAGAGCTCACATTGATGTTTTAATGATACAATAATATCCACTGATGCATACAATTATACTGCCAAGCAACTTACTGTTTTCGCTTTCATTCCTGAAATTATACCTATATGCACATCATACACTTGGCTTATTAGGAAGGCAAAAAAAAAAAAAAAAAAACTTAAAATGATAACACAAGCTTGGCTGCTTTCTTAAAGGTCAAGTCTTTTTTATGTAGATTGGAAATGGACATCACAAATTAATGAGTATTTCTAATTGGTTTGTTACAACAGATTTTTTCTCCATAATGAATTCAATTTTGCAGCAAAAAGAAGTAGTTTCACGGCTCTTTTGGCTTTTATTGATGGAGTGCGTGCAGTGATCAATGACCTGACCGCAGTGGGATCTTTTGAGCTTCTTGTATAACGTTTTAGCTCTTTTGGATTTTTTTTTTTAATTATCCATGTTTGTCTTTACTGCATAATTTGCAATGCTAAATATCTGTGAATTTATTCCGACCCCTTTTAAAATATTTCTTTTGACCTTTCCCTGTAAAATCCTCTTGAACCTTTCCCTGTAAAAACTGCCTGATGCAACATTGTTAATTGCATGTAATCTTATATGTGTTAGAAACTGTTTAAAAAAATTAATCGGCTAGAGATGTAGCATTTCTGGAAATTTTGAAGCCATTTAAAAAAAAAAATGTCCCTATTTTTTTTCCGGAAAAAAAATGAAATTTTGGAATAATTACAATAAAAAAAATTGGGTTGGAGTAATTTTAAAAATTGGAAGTAATTTTATTACACTGGAATGCAAAATACAGTGTATATAAAAGTATTATTCTTGAAAAAAAAAGTACAGCCTATTCAGTAATTAACCACTTACAGACCCAAAGTATTTACCCCCTTATTGACCAGGCCATTTTTTGTGATACGGCACTGCGTTACTTTAACTGACAGTTGCGCGGTCGTGCGATGCTCTACCCAAGTAAAATTGATGTCCTTTTTTTCCCCACAAATAGAGCTTTCTTTTGGTGGTATTTGATTAACTTTGCAGATTCAATTTTTTGCGCTATAAACAAAAAAAGACCCCCAATTTTGAATAAAAAACAATATTTTTCCCTTTCTGATATAAAACATTCACAATAAAAAAATTAAAAAAATCAAATTTCTTCATCAGTTTAGGCCAATATGTATTCTGCTACATATTTTTGCTAAAAAAAATCCCAATAAGCGTATATTTACTGGTTTGCTCAAAAGTTATAGCGTGTACAAAATAGGGGATAGATTTATGACATTTTTATTATTATTTTTTTTTTTTTTACTAGTAATGGCGGTGATCAGTGATTTCTACCTTTTCCTTGTAATAATTTAAAAGCTTCCTGCCAATATGCATTTTTAGTTATTGACAATGCTGATCCAGAAGCATATATTGCTCTATGAAGAGCTTGATCAATGTTCTCCTAATTTTCAGGTGTAGTTACCTATAAATGCCGTGGTTTGTAGCACTTCCTTATTGACAATGCTGATTCAGAAGCATATAAGCCGTGGTTTGTAACACTTCCCTACTTGAAGATGCTGCTGGTGAAGAAACACTTTGTGATGATCCAGAAGCAGCAAAAAGAGTGTTTCTGGAATGAGAACTCTGGAGGGAAAATCTTCTTGCACTTTCATTATAGCACTCATCATTTAATACCATGAAGTATTTTTAACCTGGCATGCAAAGATGTGTTCTGTCCTTGTAGAATTTGGAAAAGAAAATTTCTCTCATTTGAGAACTACATTGAAAAGTAAAGTGTAACTTGAACTGTATTTGGATTGTCTTAAGCTGATAGAATTTACAATGATTTAAGACTTTATATAAAGTCTCAGAAATATTTCAATAAGGTCTTCGTGTTATATAGTCTGAATACCATGTCATAGATATATCATGTAGCATTGTAAAAGAACATATTCTACGCTTCTTTTTTTTTTTTCCCGAAAAAAAAAAAACACAAAAAAAAAGTGAAATATACACCCCCACCCCCCCCATACTTAAAATTTTCTGGGTTTTCCCATCTCTAGGCACAGCATATAAACAGATATAATTTGATTAAAGAGCACTTATAGAAATCTTTGCCTATCCATAGTTCCCTGTTTATTTTCTTTAAAATGCAACTATATTGAAAATAGTGTATTATCTTACTATTTATGACTGAATTAAAATGCATTCTTTGCTTAATAATATCACCCCTACTCCTCTGATGGACTGGTCTACATATTTTTCCAACCCTTACCATTGAAGTTGTTTACCTATGAATTCTTGCTAACTCGTTATACCAAATATGTCATCTTACTACTATATAGCGACTGAAGGGTTAAATAATTGTTTAATATAATGATGAATAATATTTCAAGCTGTGGAGTGCCTTTTTAACAATGCAGTTTAAAAGACTGTTATAGAACATTTTTCCAGTAAGCTTGTATATTAATTGTGAAACATAATATGGGGAATTTATAAGTTAACATATGTATCAGACAAATGTCTAGGTTGTTAGACATAGGAAACCGCTGGAGTTTTTTTATAACCTCTTCTAAGTAACAGTATCATTTGCCTAGATACTAATACGTAAAGAATTCTACATATGTGTGTCTCTATGATTGGTTAAATGAATAAGGATGTATTTTCCTTATAATTAGGGATGAGCCGAACACAAAAAAAATTGTACGAACACCATTAAAGTCTATGGGACATGAACATGAAAAAACATGAAAAATCAAAAGTGTTCATTTTAAAGGCTTACAGTATAGCCAACTTTAATTCATGTCCAACTAGGAAACTTTGGAGTATTCCAACTATATACTAAGACAATGTTTACTGGAAGAAACTTGATAAAACAGAAACTATACTTGGAAAATATAAAAATGTTAAACCTATGGGATAAACACTCTCCTGACTGGTATACACCATGTCACCAACTGGCTTACATTTAGGCAACCAAACCCTTCCTTTCTCCAACTTTAATTCATGGCCAACTGGAAAACTTTGGAGTATTCCAAAAATATACGGTACTATCTAAGACAATCTTTACTGGGAGACACTTTAAAAAAAAAAGAAACTATACTTGGAAAATATAAAAATGTTAAACCTATGGAATGAACACTCTCCTGATTGGTATACACCATGTCACCAACTTGCTTACATTTAGGCAACCAACCCCTTCCTTTCTTCAACACCCCCAACTGTATGGGTTTGTAAAATACAACCAATGGTCCTGTTGTTTTCATTGCTCTTTTTCCCAATGAACAATGGCAGATAATCAGTCTGCATTGAAGATTAGTGGCCTCAGAAGCAGCTTGGCATATTGCATTTGGCAGACAAGCTAGACATTTTGATGCTCTTGCCTTAGAGAATGGTTTGGAACCTTTCAGAGCTGCCTAATGGGCTAATGTGAGCTCTAGCAGAACTGTGAAGTTTAAAACCTAATAGCTTGGGATTAGTTACACCCCATGAGCTGGTCTGTCAAATTAGAAGTAGAGATAGGCAGATCAGCGCTGAGCTACGAGAAGAAAAAAGCAATTTACCAGTTTAACTCTTTTCATTGTCTGGAATTTATGTGGTCTGAAAATACTTAACAAAATCAGGCTCAAAATGAAATGCAGACACTGTATCATTATTTAAAACTTGGAAACAAGATCATTTGTATGGGCAACCATGGGGTTGTGTTTCCATGTCTGGCTTACTAATCCTTTATAAACAGGGCCCTAGAATAACGAGTCAAGGGCCCTATTTATAAAGGATTAAAGTCAGACAATTTCAACTGGCTTTGCTGAAATTTTACTCCGCTTTGAAGTGAACTCACTATGTAGAAAAGCTAATGTTGTGTGTTGAAGTAAACACCTCATGAAAAAATACAGGGGGTCTATATGCTGATCCTGTCTTCTAAAGATGCTGATTTCCTGACGGTTTCACTGACAAACTAGCTGGACTACATTCCAATCAAAACAAGTATACAGATCATGAAAAGCAACAAAAAGAAGTTCTGCATATTTGTTCCATGCCAGGGACTCAAAGTATTGAACCAGGAGGAAATGCATGATGACCATGCAACTAACAATTTTAGAAAAATGGCAGCCTCCACTGGTATCACAATGGCAAGGGAAACAGCAAGCATGGGGATCTCTGCCATGATAATGCCAGCCTGTATGCCCTCAGCATTGTAGGAATTTGATGGTGAGATGCAGTGGGCTTTGAAAGTTAATTTTATATTTATTTGCATAGAAGGTATTATGCCTGACAACAGTGTGCCTATTTGGGCACAGGAGACTTGAAGTCTTGGAGAGTAGGGTGTACAGTGGTGTGAAAAAGTGTTTGCCCCCTTCCTCATTTCCTGTTCCTTTGCATGTTTGTCACACTTAAGTGTTTCGGAACATCAAACCAATTTAAACAATAGTCAAGGACAACACAAGTAAACACAAAAATGCAATTTGTAAATGAAGGTGTTTATTATTAAAGGTGAAAAAAAATCCAAACCATCATGGCCCTGTGTGAAAAAGTGATTGCCCCCTAAACCTAATAACTGGTTGGGCCACCCTTAGCAGCAACAACTGCAACCAAGCGTTTGCGATAACGTGCAATGAGGCTTTTACAGCGTCCTGGAGGAATTTTGGCCCACTCATCTTTGCAGAATTGTCCTAATTCAGTTACATTAGAGGGTTTTCGAGCATGAACGGCCTTTTTAAGGTCATACCACAACATCGCAATAGGATTCAGGTCAGGACTTTGGCTAGGCCACTCCAAAGTCTTCATTTTGTTTTTCTTCAGCCATTCGGTGGTGGACTTGCTGGTGTGTTTAGGATCATTGTCCTGCTGCAGAACCCAAGTTCGTTTCAGCTTGAGTACACGAACAGATGGTCGGACATTCTCCTTCAGGATCTCTTGGTAGACAGCAGAATTCATAGTTCCTTTTATCACGGCAAGTCTTCCAGGTCCTGAAGCAGCAAAACAGCCCCAGACCATCACACTACCACCACCATATTTTACTGTTGGTATAATGTTCTTTTTCTGAAATGCAGTGTTCCTTCTACGCCAGATATACTTGGACACACACCTTCCAAAGAGTTCCACTTTTGTCTCATCGGTCCACAGAATGTTGTCCCAAAAGTCTTGGGGATCATCAAGATGTGTTGTGGAGAAATTGAGACGAGCTTTGATGTTCTTTTTGCTCAGCAGTGGTTTTCTCCTTGGAACTCTGCCATGCAGGCCATTTTTGCCCAGTCTTTTCCTGATGGTGGAGGCATGAACGCTGACCTTAACTGAGGCAAGTGAGGCCTGCAGTTCCTTGGACGTTGTTGTGGGGTCTTTTGTGACCTCTTGGATGAGTCGTCGCTGCGCTCTTGGGGTAATTTTGGGCGGCCGGCCACTCCTGGGAAGGTTCACCACTGTTCCATGTCTTCGCCATTTGTGGATAATGGCTCTCACTGTGGTTCGCTGGATTCCCAAAGCTTTGGAAATGGCTTTATAACCCTTTCCAGAATGATAGATCTCAATTACTTTCTTTCTCAATTGTTCCTGAATTTCTTTGGGTCTCGGCATGATGTGTAGCTTTTAAGGATCTTCTGGTGGACCTTACTGTGTCAAGCAGCTCCTATTTAAGTGATGCCTTGATTGTGAACAGGTGTGGCAATAATCAGGCCTGGGTGTGGCTAGAGAAATTGAACTCAGGTGTGGACAACCACAGTTATAGTATGTTTTAACAAGGGGGGCAATCACTTTTTCACACAGGGCCATGATGGTTTGGATTTTTTTTCACCTTTAATAATAAACACCTTCATTTACAAACTGCATTTTGTGTTTACTTGTGTTGTCCTTGACTATTGTTTAAATTGGTTTGATGTTCCGAAACACTTAAGTGTGACAAACATGCAAAGGAACAGGAAATGAGGAAGGGGGCAAACACTTTTTCACACCACTGTAACTGTTCATCAAACATATTTTAAAGTCTACTTTGAAGGAAATGTTATCATTAAAAGTTGAACATGGGGTAGAAAAAACGTACTTCCTTGGATAGCCACAAAGGATATAAATCCACTTTGTGTGCACCAAATGCCTTTGCAAACCAGTAGCAGTGACATAATCATTGTGCTGCAGTCTGCAAAAAACTGAAGGAGGGGGGGGGGCGGGTACCAGACCAGTCACCCTGCACAAGGAGGGAGAGAACAGTAGTGACTGGTCTTTATTACAGTACATAAAGCTCCTGCATAGAGGCAAAGGTTTACACTGGATTACTGCACAGACCGGGAAGAAATACAAAGCACATACCAAGATTCAAGAAGAATATACAAGCCTCTTGTATTTAGACAATATTTGTTTATATCAGAATTCAGCTTTAAATCAAGATGACATAGAATATTAATCTAATTTATGCCAGCAACAGAGCCACTAAGTTCTTTCTTGGTTAATTATCAATATTGCACCAATTTGCCAAAATCCCTACAACTTTGCCATCCTTAAAACTAATGCGTGAGGTGGTGATTGTGACTGGGTGCCTCCACCATACCAATTAGTCAATAGACACTGGGCCGCTGCATTAGGGAATGCTGATCCATATCAGAGGTATGTTTTTGGGGGAATAGATAGTATTTGTTTCAAATGGGAGACTCAAGGGAAACAGTGGATCCAAAGTAATTGGGCCTGCCAATTGAGATAACCAGTAGATGCAGTAAACAAGGGCTATAGAAAAGCTTAGTGATTACCTGAAACATATCACAAAAGAAGCTAAATACCCCAGATTAGTGATTAGAGAAAGTCTAACACATATCCTTTGTTATGGAAAAATTAAATGTTAATAAAACGACAAAAAGGGTATAAAACACTTAGTAACAACATGATCCCCTATCTAGTGAGTATACCACATCATTTGTTGGGTTGTGGTTGACTAGTGTATATTTGAATTACAGCCCTGCAAACATTCAGGATAGATAACAGTAGACTAATGCCCCGTACACACGATCGTAAATTCCGCCAGCAAAAGTCCGATGTGAGCTATTGGTTGGAAATTCCGACCGTGTGTATGCTTCATCAGACTTTTGCTGGAGGAATTTACGCCAGCAAAAAATTGAGAGCAGGTTCTCTATTTTTCCGACGGAAAAAGTTACGATCGGAAATTTCGATCGTCCATCGCGCAAAATTCCTATGCATGCTCAGAAACAATTCGATGCGTGCTCGGAAGCATTGAACTTCATTTTCTCGGCTCATCGTAGTATTATACTTCACCGCGTTGTTGGCGGTCGAAAGTTCAGAGGACTTTTGGGTGACCGTGTGTATGCATGCCAACCTTGAGCGGAATTCTGTCAGAAAAACCATCCAAGATTTTTCCAACGGAAATTCCGCTCGAGTGTACGGGGCATTATTAAGGTCTGTCTTTCCTGTCTTTTTTTTCCCAACATGGTAAATTCAAAAATTAAAGATTACTTTTGTTGCCTCTGTAATCAGGAAAGGTACTGAGTTATCTGAAAAGAATGGTACCACTCCTCTTCAGGTAGGCTTTACTAATCATGTAATGGTTACAATACAGCAATAGGGCCATTATCATTAATGTCCTCTAAACACATACTGTACATTTATTCATGAATTATCCTCTTAAAACAAAAGCTATTCACTCATCTGTGTTGCCTTGTACATTCCAGAGAAAATATACTTGCAGTAGTATAGACAACTTGTTATTAGTGGTTCAGGGACAATCAGTGTGCGGCCTTGTTACAGAACTGTGGTTTCTTTAGAACTATTAGGTGTAAAAAAAAATAACAAAAGAAACTTGTTATGACTGTTCCACACATTTATCTTTTCTCAACATTCTGTAATGAGTACCTTGAAATATAATACAATACAACAGTAATGACCAAGTAAATGTAATTCTAAAAAAACATCCCCTTGCCTTTATATTGCCCACTCCTATATGTAAAAAGTAAGACTGCTTCTTGATGGTGTATTAGTTAATTTAGACTCTGTACTTTTTTTGGTATATTTCAACATCATTGAAACTTAAAAATGGTAAACACCCCAATAAATCAGGAAAGGACTCTGCAAAAATTAACATTTCTTTATCAGAATTTTCTATTAACCACTTCAGCCCTGGAAGGATTTACCCCCTTCCTGACCAGAGCACTTTTTGCGATACAGCACTGCGTCGCTTTAACTGACAATTGCGCGGTCTTGCGATGTTGCACCCAAACAAAATTGACTTATTTTTTTCCCACAAATAGAGCTTTCTTTTGATGGTATTTGATCACCTCTGCGTTATAAACAAAGAGCGACAATTTTGTAAAAAAAAGCAATATTTTTTACTTTTTGCTATAATAAATATCCCCCCAAAATATATAAAAAAACTAATTTCTTTCTCAGTTTAGGCCGATATGTATTCTTCTACATATTTTTGGTAAAAAAAATCGCAATAAGCGTATATTGATTGGTTTGCACTAAAGTTATAGCATCTACAAAATAGAGGATACATTTATGGCATTTTTATTATTCATTTTTTTGTATTAGTAATGGCGGCGACCTGTGATTTTTATCGTGACTGCGACATTATGGCGGACACATCGGACACTTTTGAAACTATTTTGGGACCATTGTCATTTATACAGCGATCAGTGCTATAAAAATGCACTGATTACTGTGTAAATGACACTGGCAGGGAAGGGGTTAAACACTAGGGGGCGATCAAGGGGTTAAGTGTGTTCCCTCAGTGTGTTCTAACTGTAGGGGGGATGGGATCACTAGGACATGACAGAGATCACTGCTCCTGATGACAGGGAGCAGTAGATCCCTGTCATGTCACTAGGCAGAACGGGGAAATGCCTTGTTTACAAAGGCATCTCCCCGTTCTTCTGCTCCGTGACACGATCACGGGCCCCTGGCAGACATCGCGGCGTGGCCACAATGTCACGTCTAAAAGGGGACGTTCCTGTACGCCCATTTGCCCAGCCGTGCCATTGTGCCGACGTAAATCGTTGTGCGCTGGTTAGCTAGTGGTCAATCTGTATGCTGCAGTCAAACTTAAACTTAAAGGAGAAGTACAGCCAAAGATTGTTTGGCTGTACTTCTGTGGTTCACAGGGTTAAAGTTCGCTTTGCACTTCTGTGACCCGTTTTCAGCAGACAGCGGGCTTAAGTCGGCTGATGTCACAGAGTCAGTCCAGGCTGGAGCAAGATTGTAAAAATATAGTCAGGATCCACCCATATGCCTGGACCAGCACCCGGCTTAGCCTCAGTGAGCCCCTGAGAGCCTGAGCCGGATGGAGGGGGCAGAGCAGACAACGGTGACTGACAGTCACCATCTCTCTGCTTATGGAGCTCTGAGAAATGAGCAATCAGCTGTGTTAGATCTCTCGGTTCTCAGCCTTAGAGCCGTCGGGTGACAGATGCAGCATCAGACCGATGCTGCATCCACCTAGGTAAGTATGATTAAAAAAGGCTGCGCTACATTATATTAAAAAAACAACACTAATTAATTCCAACCTTAATATCAGTGTCAGTGCATACACCTCACTCGTTAAGGGTGAGAAGTGACTAATGAAAATAGATAGGATTACTAAGTACCCATAACAGTTATAGCAATCAAATCCAGCAAAATTCAGTGAACCTAGTATCAAACATATAAATGATGTACAATACAAAAAATTATTATTCAAATGGGCTATATGGTAACCCAACAAACATTAGTGAGTGATGGAAATATTAATCCAACAAATTATCGGATTAAATTATACCGTGCATTAATAAATGTCGGAGTAGACTGGTATAATGACCCAAAGAAATATATATAGAGTAAAAAACAAAAATTGAAAAATATAAACAATAAAAGACAAAGTCCAAAAACGACTGCAAGATCAATCTAGTCCAGCAGTAAATAGCTTCCACGTGTTGAGAGATGGTGACTTTGTGTAGATTCAGATTTAAAGTGACAAGTGCTTGTGAAAATCCCTCCACCAGAAAGATTGCAGGCTTACCAGACTGTGGAGAAAACCTCGCATGTGGCTAATACCCAGCCAGGGCCTTGACTTCCACTACAGCTCACCTACGCCCCTCGCGGTATCCAGAAAGGCTGTTAGCTTCAGATGCAGGAAAACGCGGGGCTCACCACTAATGATAGTGGGTCGTAGCCTGTGGGTAGCATAAGCTAATTGTATGGATCTCCGGAAGGTTGGCCCAAAAAAAGAAGAAGGGGGACACACCATGGGTGGAATCCAAAGGATTTATTTGGTAAAAAGTGCCAATGAGCACAAAAAACAGGATGCATAAAACGATTGAAATACACTTAAAATTATGCGGCCGGCCGGCAGCAGTACTCGTCCGTGCTAAGACGTAAGCACGTCGCTCCTCCCTACGCGTTTCGTCAGAGAGTGACGTAATCATGGGACATGGACGGCGTACTGACGCACCGCTTAAATACACAACGAGAAGCCTCGATCTGGATGGCAAGACATCAGACTTACGATCTCCATCTTAAAGTCTGGCAAATCGAGGAGAGAGCGCCCTTATAACAGAGCATTAATATTTAACTATATAATAGCAAGGCATGTAGTCCGTTATCCTGTATGAGAACTAACTAAAAGGTCCCATAAAAATTATACATTAATGGGTAATATACAGACATAACCTAACATGCGGCTGCAAATTGACACATAAACTACATTACCCATCACCCTATCTGATGTAGTCCTGTTGTGTCTCACATCCTCCAAAACAGGGTGAGGGGGGGAAGGACAAGACAGGGTGGGAACTAGAAGGTGACCACCAATAGGTCAACATCTCTAGATCCTATATCATAGGTGAAGGTGGGATCAAAGTAAGTGATGTCAATAATAAGTCTATATAGACCACAGACCAAAAAGATTTGCCAGAGATTTTAAACAGACCGCACAGGGTCATCTGGTCACTTAAAGCAATATAAACCATACAAATGGAAATCGTAATGGTTGTCCGTCATATATCCCAACAGGGTGATTAGACAGCTAAACAAATATGTATAAATGTAAATAGAGGGGGTATGGGGTATGTCCGCCTGTGCTCGCACCTCAGCTTACTAGTACCTACTGGAGTTCATCTCATCTATGCGGGCTAGACAACAGAGACCTCAGGTTATGGTATAAAATCCATACCATCCTCAACCCGTACTGGCCCATTAAAGTGCCAGTACTAGTTTGAATGGAATGTAAAAGGAGTGTAGAAAAATTGATAGAAAATTAAATTTAAACCGTAAACTAAAGGAAGAAAAAGGAGGGGCAGGTATGTCACCTCACCTATTTATAAAGATAGTGGGGGCTATACAGCCAAACGGTACCTATGCTGGAAGAAGGTATTGAAATAGTACCGAAAAGTCTTTCTTCAGATGGTAAACAAACCTATAGCTGAGGCGCCTAAGGTAGGCAGTCTCCATGGGATGATAAAAATCGCGAGACTACAATATAGGCATATCCGCCTATACTAGCACATTAACAGGCTAGCACGTACAGAAGTCCATCTCATTCATGAGAGATAATCTCCATAGGACAGCAGAGATCTCGGGTTGAAGTGTGAAGTCCACACCATCCTCCACTCGTACTAGCCCATTAAAGTGCCAGCACGAGTTTGGATGGAATGTACAAAAAATGTAGAAATATTTTAAAAAAAGATTATTAAATTTAAATTTATAACTATAAAAAGGAGGGACAAAAGTGTTACCACACCTCTTTATACAAAGAAAGAGAAAAAAAGAGAAAAAAGAGGAGAATTACAACCAATCTGTATCTATACTGAAAGGAGGTAATTAAGTTAGTACCAAAAGTGATTTGTTTAAGGTATTATGGATATTATAGGTAGACAGACCAAAGCTGTGCCGTTCCCACTCCTCAAAGGGAGTGTTTCTTTAATGTGCCAAAAATGTACTCAGGAGGGCCATATAACTGCATCTAATACTTGCGATCCAGATCAAGTGTACAGCATCTCAACATACCAATACAAATTTAAAAGGCAACAAACAGGATATAATTTAGGCATTGTCTATGAATGCATTCACATCTACGTCGATGTTTAACCCCTGAGGGGTGTGTGTTTTTAATCTATGCACCCATGACATCTCAGATCTAGAAATGCTTCTGACCAGGTTACTTCCTCTCCAGTGCGGGCTAAACTTCTCTATCCCCAAGAAAAGGGTGTTGGAGGGGTCCCTATTGTGTACAGTCAGATAATGCTTTGAAACCGAGTGTTTGGTGTAACCCCTTCGGATGTTATTTATATGTTCATTGAGTCGGACCCTGAGAGGACGTTTAGTCCTGCCCACATACTGTAGGCCACATGGGCACTGCAGCAGGTAGACAAGCCCCTCAGTCGTGCACGTGATGAAAGACTCAATTTTATAGCTTTTGGATGTTACAGTGGAGGAAAAACTGATAGTTCGCCTGGTCCTGCAGCTGTTAATAGAGCATACTTGACATCTGTTGCATTTATAATATCCAGTCAGCTCTCCAAAAAATTGGGGAGCTCCACTGGGAGGGTTTAGGATATTCGGTGCTATTTTATCCCTAAGAGATGGAGCACCCCTGAACACCACTCGTGGACGATCGGGAAGAATAGTACCCAGAAGTGCATCATTCCCCAAAATGTGCCAGTGTTTTTGTATGATACGGCTGATGTTATAATACTGATTAGAGTAATTGGTAATGAAAGGAACTCCTGCCGTATCCCTCACATCATTAGTTGGCACTTTTGCTGCCAACAAAGCTGACCTATCCATCAGAGACACCTGGTGGAGGGTGTCCTGAAGGGCCAAAGGGTCATAACCCTTATCAACAAACTTAGAGGTAAGGGTTTTGGCCTGTATTAGGAATTTGTCATGTTCAGTACAGTTACGTCTTAAGCGCATGTATTGGCTCTTGGGGACGGAGCCCAACCAGGAGGGATGATGGCAACTCCCCTTGGGGATGTAGGAATTCCTATATATAGATTTAAAAAAGGTAGAAGTAACAAACTGACTATCTTTAATCTCTATCTTCAAATCCAAAAAGTGTATCGCTTCCTGGCTCGCCTCAAATGACAGATGTATACCTCTGTTGTTATTATTTAAATCAGCCATGAAGGTGTCCAAGGAGGACTTGGTACCTTGCCACAGGAGGAGGACGTCATCTATATATCGTGCCCAAAGGACGATCTCAGATCTCGATTGGGAATAGATGACGTCCTCCTCCCACTGGGCCATGAACAGATTCGCCAGGCTAGGGGCGTACTTGGCCCCCATGGCCACGCCCCTGTCCTGGCGAAAAAACTGTCCATTATGCCAGAAAAAATTATGTGTAGCCGCAAATTGGAGCAACTCCATGATGTAGTCAATTTGTGCTGGAATAAGTGGGGAACTCTTATACAAAAAATACTTCACTGCTCCCAGACCCAGATGGTGTGGGATAATGGTGTAAAGCGACGTAACGTCAGCCATAACTAGCCACATACCATCCATTGGGTCAAGGTCGGTCAGTAGGTTAATGACCTGGCGAGTGTCCTTAATAAAGGAAGGCAGCCCTTGTACCACAGGTTGTAGATAATAGTCTATATACTTGCCCACCCGAGACGTTACGGAATCTATTCCGCTCACTATAGGGCGTCCCGGGGGGCAAGTTAAACTTTTATGTATTTTTGGTAGGTAATAAATTATTGGTACCCTAGGGGCCTTGGGGACCAAAAACGACCTTTCTTTCTTATTTAGAATACCCAAATTAGCACCCTTAGACACCAAATCCTCTAGAGCACATCTATATCTCATATTGGGATTTGAGGATAAAGGAGTATAGGTATCTCTATCCCCTACTATACGATCCATTTCTAGCATGTAATCGCTTTTATTGAGCAGGATGATGCCCCCACCCTTGTCAGCAGGGCGTATCACTAATTCCTTATTGTCACATAAGGACTGTATACCTTCTTCCAGACTTCTTTTAATCCTAGCCTGTTTTAATTCTAATTTATCCAGATCTTTCAAAACGATATCCCTAAAAACCTTGATGGAAGGGGCAAGAGAGCCTGGGGGGTTAAACAGGGAAGCATTGGCCAATCCAGAGTGTTGAAACTCCGTAGAGACATATCTGTTAGTATTGATGGGGTTCGACAAAAAATGTCTTTTTATATTCAGTTTGCGCACATATCTGTGCACATCCATATAGGTCTGAAATTTGCTCAGACCTTTCGGTGGAGCAAATTTCAGACCTCTATCGAGCACTTGTAGTTCAGGATCTGTAAGAACGTGGGAGCTTAGATTAAAAATGCCCTCACCGCTTACACCTTTTTCCTTTTGGGAGTGGCTACGCCTCCCCCCTCTAGTTCCTCTTTTCTTTCTACGGCTCGTTTGACACCTTGGGTTGGTCTGTGAAAATCCCACCCTTGATGGCTACGTTCAGCAGGGGCATTAAACTCCTGTCTGCTCGTATTCATTGGGTAGATGGTGCTATTAGCCCCACCGAAACCAAAGTTGTCCCCATTAATTCCATCTCTCAAAGGGAAAAATTGGTTATGGGTAGGGATGTTATAGCCAGAATCTCCATATCCTTCGTTGTAATGAGAAAACTGGCTATATGTATCTCTACCATAGTTAGAGGGAGGGTTTTGACCTCCCCTTTGTCCCATAGTAGGAGGATACGTAAACTGTGGTGGGGGGCCTGACCCTAGATGGGAAGGGTAACTACCCCCCATATTTGGGGGTCCTGAAGGCCACCCATTCTGGTTACCCCATGAGGGTCCAAAATTTGGATAGGACGGATACCCACGCCCTACTCCCGGTTTCTGGTTATGACTGGTATTATTCTTGTTCCTAGAATTACCAGGGGGCCTATGTGGGGACTGGGACGAGGTATCCTTAGATTTTCTAGGAACTCGGTTGTTGGAAAAAGGTACTGGCTGAGATCTCGGTAGCCCCCCTCCCATATTTCCTGGGGGTCTTATAGGTCCTGTCCCTATACCTCCAGTAGCCTGTGGGATAGTATCCATATCTGTAGAGGGGGTGGTAGATGCCTGTTCTGCTAACAGTTTCTTTTGCCACTCGAATACACTTTGTGTCTGATAGTCAGACAGATCTCGATTGTACTTCTTTTTCTTTTTAATTTTTTGTTCCCTATCTTCTTTTTCTAATACTTTTTGAAGGGTCTTAGATCTTTCACTATACTCTTCACTCTTATTGAAGGGGTTAAGTTTTTCTTTAATGACTTTTATTTCCTCGTCTATCAATGAAAGTTTGTAAGTCTTTCTCTCCACGAGAAACTTAATTAGATTGACACCGGCGTCATTAAAATACTTGTACCACACCTCCAGTTGGGATTCTCCCCTTTGGGGGCATACTTCCCACCTCAAACTCCGAGGGACCATGTGGTGTTTAATGTAGGTTTCAAGGAAGGCGATGTCCCATTGGGTATGGGTTTCAGACACCGTGAGATTTTTTAACCTAATAAATAGGCCTCCCAGGTCCCCATCGCCCTCCTTGAATGCCTCGAACACTCCCTCTGTGTTGACCACCCGAGAGGCTCTGTAGTCAAAGAAATCCATCAAACCCGCTAAATTATACCCAAATGGGGGTGTAATAGAGATGGAATCAATATTATTAACTACACGCGTCCTGCTGCAATAATGAATATCAGACACAAACAGTACAAAGAGAAAATTGCGCTGGACAAAAAAGCTAAAAATAAAATAAACCTAAAAGCTGCAACCGGAATGTGATAAGCATATACAAAGTAAGATTAAAAAAGGCTGCGCTACATTATATTAAAAAAACAACACTAATTAATGCCAACCTTAATATCAGTGTCAGTGCATACACCTCACTCGTTAAGGGTGAGAAGTGACTAATGAAAATAGATAGGATTACTAAGTACCCATAACAGTTATAGCAATCAAATCCAGCAAAATTCAGTGAACCTAGTATCAAACATATAAATGATGTACAATACAAAAAATTATTATTCAAATGGGCTATATGGTAACCCAACAAACATTAGTGAGTGATGGAAATATTAATCCAACAAATTATCGGATTAAATTATACCGTGCATTAATAAATGTCGGAGTAGACTGGTATAATGACCCAAAGAAATATATATAGAGTAAAAAACAAAAATTGAAAAATATAAACAATAAAAGACAAAGTCCAAAAACGACTGCAAGATCAATCTAGTCCAGCAGTAAATAGCTTCCACGTGTTGAGAGATGGTGACTTTGTGTAGATTCAGATTTAAAGTGACAAGTGCTTGTGAAAATCCCTCCACCAGAAAGATTGCAGGCTTACCAGACTGTGGAGAAAACCTCGCATGTGGCTAATACCCAGCCAGGGCCTTGACTTCCACTACAGCTCACCTACGCCCCTCGCGGTATCCAGAAAGGCTGTTAGCTTCAGATGCAGGAAAACGCGGGGCTCACCACTAATGATAGTGGGTCGTAGCCTGTGGGTAGCATAAGCTAATTGTATGGATCTCCGGAAGGTTGGCCCAAAAAAAGAAGAAGGGGGACACACCATGGGTGGAATCCAAAGGATTTATTTGGTAAAAAGTGCCAATGAGCACAAAAAACAGGATGCATAAAACGATTGAAATACACTTAAAATTATGCGGCCGGCCGGCAGCAGTACTCGTCCGTGCTAAGACGTAAGACGCGGTGACGTCAGCACGTCGCTCCTCCCTACGCGTTTCGTCAGAGAGTGACGTAATCATGGGACACGGACGGCGTACTGACGCACCGCTTAAATACACAACGAGAAGCCTCGATCTGGATGGCAAGACATCAGACTTATTCCAGCACAAATTGACTACATCATGGAGTTGCTCCAATTTGCGGCTACACATAATTTTTTCTGGCATAATGGACAGTTTTTTCGCCAGGACAGGGGCGTGGCCATGGGGGCCAAGTACGCCCCTAGCCTGGCGAATCTGTTCATGGCCCAGTGGGAGGAGGACGTCATCTATTCCCAATCGAGATCTGAGATCGTCCTTTGGGCACGATATATAGATGACGTCCTCCTCCTGTGGCAAGGTACCAAGTCCTCCTTGGACACCTTCATGGCTGATTTAAATAATAACAACAGAGGTATACATCTGTCATTTGAGGCGAGCCAGGAAGCGATACACTTTTTGGATTTGAAGATAGAGATTAAAGATAGTCAGTTTGTTACTTCTACCTTTTTTAAATCTATAGATAGGAATTCCTACATCCCCAAGGGGAGTTGCCATCATCCCTCCTGGTTGGGCTCCGTCCCCAAGAGCCAATACATGCGCTTAAGACGTAACTGTACTGAACATGACAAATTCCTAATACAGGCCAAAACCCTTACCTCTAAGTTTGTTGATAAGGGTTATGACCCTTTGGCCCTTCAGGACACCCTCCACCAGGTGTCTCTGATGGATAGGTCATCTTTGTTGGCAGCAAAAGTGCCAACTAATGATGTGAGGGATACGGCAGGAGTTCCTTTCATTACCAATTACTCTAATCAGTATTATAACATCAGCCGTATCATACAAAAACACTGGCACATTTTGGGGAATGATGCACTTCTGGGTACTATTCTTCCCGATCGTCCACGAGTGGTGTTCAGGGGTGCTCCATCTCTTAGGGATAAAATAGCACCGAATATCCTAAACCCTCCCAGTGGAGCTCCCCAATTTTTTGGAGAGCTGACTGGATATTATAAATGCAACAGATGTCAAGTATGCTCTATTAACAGCTGCAGGACCAGGCGAACTATCAGTTTTTCCTCCACTGTAACATCCAAAAGCTATAAAATTGAGTCTTTCATCACGTGCACGACTGAGGGGCTTGTCTACCTGCTGCAGTGCCCATGTGGCCTACAGTATGTGGGCAGGACTAAACGTCCTCTCAGGGTCCGACTCAATGAACATATAAATAACATCCGAAGGGGTTACACCAAACACTCGGTTTCAAAGCATTATCTGACTGTACACAATAGGGACCCCTCCAACACCCTTTTCTTGGGGATAGAGAAGTTTAGCCCGCACTGGAGAGGAAGTAACCTGGTCAGAAGCATTTCTAGATCTGAGATGTCATGGGTGCATAGATTAAAAACACACACCCCTCAGGGGTTAAACATCGACGTAGATGTGAATGCATTCATAGACAATGCCTAAATTATATCCTGTTTGTTGCCTTTTAAATTTGTATTGGTATGTTGAGATGCTGTACACTTGATCTGGATCGCAAGTATTAGATGCAGTTATATGGCCCTCCTGAGTACATTTTTGGCACATCAAAGAAACACTCCCTTTGAGGAGTGGGAACGGCACAGCTTTGGTCTGTCTACCTATAATATCCATAATACCTTAAACAAATCACTTTTGGTACTAACTTAATTACCTCCTTTCAGTATAGATACAGATTGGTTGTAATTCTCCTCTTTTTTCTCTTTTTTTTCTCTTTCTTTGTATAAAGAGGTGTGGTGACACTTTTGTCCCTCCTTTTTATAGTTATAAATTTAAATTTAATAATCTTTTTTTAAAATATTTCTACATTTTTTGTACATTCCATCCAAACTCGTGCTGGCACTTTAATGGGCTAGTACGAGTGGAGGATGGTGTGGACTTCACACTTCAACCCGAGATCTCTGCTGTCCTATGGAGATTATCTCTCATGAATGAGATGGACTTCTGTAGGTGCTAGCCTGTTAATGTGCTAGTATAGGCGGATATGCCTATATTGTAGTCTCGCGATTTTTATCATCCCATGGAGACTGCTTACCTTAGGCGCCTCAGCTATAGGTTTGTTTACCATCTGAAGAAAGACTTTTCGGTACTATTTCAATACCTTCTTCCAGCATAGGTACCGTTTGGCTGTATAGCCCCCACTATCTTTATAAATAGGTGAGGTGACATACCTGCCCCTCCTTTTTCTTCCTTTAGTTTACGGTTTAAATTTAATTTTCTATCAATTTTTCTACACTCCTTTTACATTCCATTCAAACTAGTACTGGCACTTTAATGGGCCAGTACGGGTTGAGGATGGTATGGATTTTATACCATAACCTGAGGTCTCTGTTGTCTAGCCCGCATAGATGAGATGAACTCCAGTAGGTACTAGTAAGCTGAGGTGCGAGCACAGGCGGACATACCCCATACCCCCTCTATTTACATTTATACATATTTGTTTAGCTGTCTAATCACCCTGTTGGGATATATGACGGACAACCATTACGATTTCCATTTGTATGGTTTATATTGCTTTAAGTGACCAGATGACCCTGTGCGGTCTGTTTAAAATCTCTGGCAAATCTTTTTGGTCTGTGGTCTATATAGACTTATTATTGACATCACTTACTTTGATCCCACCTTCACCTATGATATAGGATCTAGAGATGTTGACCTATTGGTGGTCACCTTCTAGTTCCCACCCTGTCTTGTCCATCCCCCCCTCACCCTGTTTTGGAGGATGTGAGACACAACAGGACTACATCAGATAGGGTGATGGGTAATGTAGTTTATGTGTCAATTTGCAGCCGCATGTTAGGTTATGTCTGTATATTACCCATTAATGTATAATTTTTATGGGACCTTTTAGTTAGTTCTCATACAGGATAACGGACTACATGCCTTGCTATTATATAGTTAAATATTAATGCTCTGTTATAAGGGCGCTCTCTCCTCGATTTGCCAGACTTTAAGATGGAGATCGTAAGTCTGATGTCTTGCCATCCAGATCGAGGCTTCTCGTTGTGTATTTAAGCGGTGCGTCAGTACGCCGTCCGTGTCCCATGATTACGTCACTCTCTGACGAAACGCGTAGGGAGGAGCGACGTGCTGACGTCACCGCGTCTTACGTCTTAGCACGGACGAGTACTGCTGCCGGCCGGCCGCATAATTTTAAGTGTATTTCAATCGTTTTATGCATCCTGTTTTTTGTGCTCATTGGCACTTTTTACCAAATAAATCCTTTGGATTCCACCCATGGTGTGTCCCCCTTCTTCTTTTTTTGGGCCAACCTTCCGGAGATCCATACAATTAGCTTATGCTACCCACAGGCTACGACCCACTATCATTAGTGGTGAGCCCCGCGTTTTCCTGCATCTGAAGCTAACAGCCTTTCTGGATACCGCGAGGGGCGTAGGTGAGCTGTAGTGGAAGTCAAGGCCCTGGCTGGGTATTAGCCACATGCAAGGTTTTCTCCACAGTCTGGTAAGCCTGCAATCTTTCTGGTGGAGGGATTTTCACAAGCACTTGTCACTTTAAATCTGAATCTACACAAAGTCACCATCTCTCAACACGTGGAAGCTATTTACTGCTGGACTAGATTGATCTTGCAGTCGTTTTTGGACTTTGTCTTTTATTGTTTATATTTTTCAATTTTTGTTTTTTACTCTATATATATTTCTTTGGGTCATTATACCAGTCTACTCCGACATTTATTAATGCACGGTATAATTTAATCCGATAATTTGTTGGATTAATATTTCCATCACTCACTAATGTTTGTTGGGTTACCATATAGCCCATTTGAATAATAATTTTTTGTATTGTACATCATTTATATGTTTGATACTAGGTTCACTGAATTTTGCTGGATTTGATTGCTATAACTGTTATGGGTACTTAGTAATCCTATCTATTTTCATTAGTCACTTCTCACCCTTAACGAGTGAGGTGTATGCACTGACACTGATATTAAGGTTGGCATTAATTAGTGTTGTTTTTTTAATATAATGTAGCGCAGCCTTTTTTAATCTTACTTTGTATATGCTTATCACATTCCGGTTGCAGCTTTTAGGTTTATTTTATTTTTAGCTTTTTTGTCCAGCGCAATTTTCTCTTTGTACCTAGGTAAGTATGATTCAAAAATTAAAAAAAATTCCATACTTCTCTTTTAAGTTTATCAGACCACTATTATATTAGTAAAATTAACCCAATCCTTTTATGTATGGAAGCATAAGACTATTTACACTTGCTAATGATTACTCTGTAAAAAACACCTTCCCATGTGTTTCTGCAAATTTCTTTTCTGCACTCCTCATTTGCACATCCACTGTCATCTCTACTTCTCTGGCACCTTTCAGGTGTAAGAACCTTAACTGACACTGATGTGGTCATGTGGCTTTGCTCCTTGTATCTGCAATTGCACAGACCTTAGGTCACAAATGTAAATATAAGTGTAAAAAAAAACCTTAAATGTAACCGTTCACTCCTAAACTTAATCTGTAGCCCTATCTCTTCTATATTAGTGAAAAGCATTATTATAACAGAAATGGTATTAGAATGCAAATAATACAGGTAATAATGCTGAAAAAAAAATCACTGATTCCAGCCCTGGAGGCCAATGCCCCCTGCTCACCTTGCCAGATCTCATCCACAGGTTTAATGTTCCTTGTATGTTCTTGATATAATCGATATATACTAGGTATAAAAGAAAGTAGTTGTTGAATTCTGCCAGGCAGATAGAAAATAGTTAAATATCTATATAAATATTCATCAGTCTCGCAGTGTGATCTGAAATGTAGGGTCACTTACATGATACGCTGTATGGTTGTCAGTGTCTGGTCGCGCTCACATCTGCCTCCAGTGTCTTTGCAGCCGGTATGATTGACAGGTCCGTCCGCCAGAGCCGATTTAAGCTTTGTGTGATGTGTCCTTAGACGCTTTTTAAGCGACTGACTGCAAAGAAAGGAACGATAGTGCTGACTTCTCTAGAAATCTAAGAGATACAAAAGCCCAGAAGGAATTCATCATAACTCCATGGGGGCCTCCAGGCCAGCAAGTTTCATTTCACAAATTTTAAAAGTGCATTCATTTGTTACAAGATGTCTTTTCAAACAAGCACAGTTTTTTTTCTGTATCGGTACATTGCCAGGTCAGTCTTATTTATTTGGTTCTCAGGAACTTTATTTAGATGCAGATGAAGAGAAAATCTATCCATAGCTCACACATTCATTAACCTCTTCACTTATGTCCTATCTGTGTCTAGATTTATTACACATCGTAAGGTTTGTTTTCCTTATATATGCAGAAATGCAGTCAGCTCCCCTGTATCAAATTATATTTTCTAAAATGTCTCTTGTCAGTCACAGGTGTGCTCACTTGTGACCAGGCTCTGGAAGGATCTCGACAATATAGTTGGGATCCACCCAGATACCTGATCAGCAGCTGGCTCAGAATCTCAGCACACCGCTGAGAGCCTGAGACAGCCACTTCCACCCCCTCCTGGGCTTGCCACTCCAGTGAGGACTGGAGAGGTGAAGCAGAGAGTGGTACTGAAGACTGAGAACTGAGTGATCAGCTGTCATGTGATTGCTAAAGTTCTTGGGTTTAGAGCCGGGGGGGGCAGCTGCAGCATCATACTGATTCTGCAACAAGGAAGTGAGTATAGGTGTTTGTTTTTTATATTTCCTCACTTCTCCTTTTATATAGACTGCAGGATTTGCCCTCCCGTGGTAACGAATCCAGGCCACACCATGGGCGTGTCCTGATCTGATTTGGTTATGATCTGCAACAGGGGCATAACTACAGATCTTGGGGCCCCATGGCAAAAATGTGATGCCTCCCCCAGGCAGCTTCTCTCTGTAGCACCACTGTGATAGTGCTGCTACTGATTTTAATGCTCAACTAAAGCAGACTCAAACTCAAACTCAATTTCATCGTGGTCCACATCAGCATTATGATTATCCTGAAAAGGCCGGTTGTATCTGTAAGATTAGATGTCCAGCACATCCCCTCCCCTTACATTAGATGTCCAGAGCCACCCCACCATCAGAAGTTGAGTCCACTACTCTCCTTTATATCACAGTGCACCCCTTTCCTTATGCTGCTGCTGGGAAGAAGCTGGATGCATTGCTTGAAAGCAGAAAGTAGGGCTCTGGAGGAGGACCAGAGGAGGGCTGGAGCTCTCCTGCAGCTGCACGAGAGGTGCGAGGGCCACATGAAATGGCCTGGAGGCCCGGATTTGGCCCGTGGGCCTTGTGTTTGACACCTGTGAACTAAAGGCATCTGTATGACAGTCTTAACAAGTCCCACGTCCAGTTAGCTCTGGTTCACACTAGAACATGGTGCGGGATACCTGATCTGTGCGCGTTTCCTGCACTGTGTTCAAAACGCACTGCTCTTGTGATCTGCAGCGGGTGTCAGTGCAATGTTAATGACACCTCAAATGCAGGTTGCAAATGTAGGTCATAAATGCAGCATGTTGGCTTGCACCAGATTGCATGATACAAAACTACCATGCGATCTGGTTGCAGTACATTTCCTAAACTAGTGCACTACTTTTGGTGCGATTTGAGCGCATTCAAAATGAATGGGCTCAAATCTCATCACACTGAATCGCATATGAGTTGCACAGGAATGTGGTGCACAGTGTGAACCTAGCCTTACTGTGAGATGCACAAGTCTCATAAAATAAACAGAAAACTTCCTTTTACCTTCTCTGAGTCAAATCCTCCTTCAATGGTGTCTTTTTTACGCTCCCTTCCAGACACTGCAGCTCACAGTGGGAGGGTTTCAGCAACAGAGCGAGTTCTGTCAATTTGGAAAGCCACCTACTTTTCGCATCAGGAAATACTGCATATGGGCAGCTAGGGCAGGTAAGGACAGGTAGACTAGTCACCCTTCCTAGGGAGAGGACTGGAAATATTTAGCCCAAGAGGGAAATACAACCAACCTGCCCTTTCACAGAAAGTTCAGCATACATGCGGGTGTTACCAATATGCAAACATAGCAGATCATGTAACAAGCCAGGATTCTGTCACTTCAAAAGCCAAGTCAATATAAATAGACGGTGAACAGTATAAAGTCTTCTGAGTGGCTCTAGAATATCATGCACCTCATCCCGTTTAGCAAAGACTTATGCCGCGTACACACGAGCGGATTTTCCGTCGGAAAAAACTTGGATGTTTTTTCCGACGGAATTCCGCTCAAGCTTGGCTTGCATACACACAGTCACACAAAAGTTTGCTGAACTTTCAACCGTCAAGAACGCGGTGACATACAACACTACGACGAGCCGAGAAAATTAAGTTCAATGGTTCCAAGCATGCGTCAAATTGTTTATGAGCATGCATAGGAATTTTGCGCGTCAAAATTCCTACAGTCGATCGGAATTTCCGATCGGAACCTTTTCCGACCGAAAAATTGAGAACCTGCTCTCAATCTTTTGCTGGCGGGAATTCGGCCAGCAAAAGTCAGATGGAGCATACACACGGTCGCATTTTCCGACCAAAAGCTCTCATCGGTCTTTTGCTGGCCGAATTTCCAATCGTGTGTACGCGGCATTAGAGTATAGAGGAATGGGATTATTGCGGTGTTAGTAATAAATGGTACATAGAAAGTTAGATAGTAACAAAATTTATTTCTTTATTAATACAAAAAGAGAGAAAGCAAAAAAAGTTTTTTTTTGCAATTTAAAATCAATATAGAGCATATACAGTACATAATACATGTATTGGGTTGCTGGTGTCCCAAGAAAGAAATGTGGTCACAAATAGATGTTGAGTCCCAACATGTTTCGCCAGTAATGGCTTCCTCGGGGGATAATGTGGGACCACCACAAATAATCCAGCTGACAATTGTGTACTGGTGTGCATTTTTAATTCCATGAACACACCAACTGCTCAGCTGACTGAACAACATTAATACTCTAATCTTTGTCAAGGTATTTACATTTTACATACAGTATATATTTATGCTTATAAAATCTGCCTCATTTAGTGCTATAAAAGAAGAAACCTATCAATCAGAATTAATTTTTCAATAAGTTGACAACAATAGTTTGAAATGTTATTGTTTTAAATGGATGATGTGCTTAGCATATCCCTTTTGCTTCTTGGAATGACATTTTAGATACGTCAGCTTATTTAGTGGACTTTAATATATTCTCTGTCTGTTTGCATATGTGTAGTCTCTACTGTTTTTTTTTTTCTTTAAAAAAAGTAAAACTACGACTCAACTAAAAGGTCTCATACACACAGGCATCTAAGTGCATCACAGAGATAAAGCTTAATGTTGTGTACATTACTTTATGCACCGATGCACATTAGCTGATGCAAGGCGGCCGCAATTAATCTGTATGATGAATGGAGGTTGTCATGCAGACACTACACAGGTTAGGATTGCAATGCATTTTGTCATACCAAAACTACACAGAGGTGTGGTGCTGTATGTCAGCCAAAGAAGGCTGCGCTTCTTCCCTGTATTGTGTGTGCACTTCATCTTCTATTTTAGATGTGTGTTACAGCCATTATGCAAATTATGTCATGTCAAGGCATTATCCAAACTCCTACCAAGTGTCTTTATGACATGCTTACCTGCCCATAGACTTGAGCATGTGTCTTTCTATCAGAACTCATTTGCTACAGGAGATCTGCAGTCGTATCTAAAAATGAACAGTTTCTGGTTTGTCATCTGAGCCCCGAAATTTCAACAACATCCAAATATGGGACCAACAACTGCAGAATGTATTGCAGATAGTCACCTAATAATAACTATTGATTAGACAGAGCCAAACAACACTGTCGTAACATGTTAGGCATGGAAACAGTCTGCAGATACTTTATTCCCAAATTTAAATCTTTTTATTGTATGTGAATCCTCATAAACAGGAATTTATCATATAGTCACCTTTCTGGAAGGAGAAAATAAACTCATAAACAAGCAAAGTATAACCAAAAACAGCATATAATTCTAAAATAAGTGTTCAATTTAGTAGTGGCCAACATTCTTCTATGGTGAGCCCCAAGTATGGTCCTCGACATGACCAAACTGCCACACATTAAATTCAGTGAATATTCAGTGTCAGACACAACAGGCATAACAGGATATAGCCTTATGCCCATACACACGGTCGGATATTCCAATGGAAAAAGTCAGATCGGATTATGTTGTCGGAAAATCCGATCGTGTGTGGGCTCTAGCGGGCTTTTTTCATCGGAATTTCCGATGGATCTAAAATTCCGATGGATCTAAAATTTTCCGACAACAAAATCCATTCAGACTTTTTCCAATCGTGTGTAGGGAATTCCGACGGACAAAGTGCCACGCATGCTCAGATCAAATTAAGAGACCAAAGCTATTGGCTACTAGCCTCTACGCAGTTCCGTAGTACACAACGAACATCACCACGTTCGGAACGATCGGATTTTCCGACAACTTTGTCCGAACGTGTGTATGCAACACCAGTTTCGGACAAAATCCGTCTGAAAAAATCAGACGGATTTTGTGGTCGGAATTTCCGACCGTGTGTACGGGGGCATAGACTATGGGAATGATACAAGAGATGGTCAGAAAATACTGGTACAGGAGATGGTCAGAGACTGCAGACATGATACAAGAGATGGTTTGAAAATGCATACTTGATACAGAGATGGTCAGAGATTGCAGAAATAGTACAGGAGATAGTCAGAGACTGCAGACGTGATACAAGAGATGGTCAGAAACTGCAAACATGTTACAAGAGATGGTCAGAAACTGCAAACATGATACATGAGATAGTCAGAGATTGCAGAAATAGTACAGGAGATAGTCAGAGACTGCAGACATGATACAATAGATGGTCAGAAACTGCAAACATGATACGGGAGATGGTCAGAGACTGCAGTAATAATACAAGAAATGGTCAGAAACTGCAAATATGATATGGGAGATGGTCAGAGACTGCAGTGATAATACAAAAAAAATGGTCAGAAACTGAAAACATGATACGGGAGATGGTCAGAGACTGCAGTAATAATACAAGAAATGGTCAGAAACTGCAAACATGATACAGGAGATGATCAGAGACTGCAGTAATAATACAAGAAATGGTCAGAAACTGCAAACATGATACAGGAGATGGTCAGAGACTGCAGTAATAATACAAGAAATGGTCAGAAACTGCAAACATGATACAGGAGATGGTCAGAGACTGCAGTAATAATACAAGAAATGGTCAGAAACTGCAAACATGATACAGGAGATGGTCAGAGACTGCAGTAATAATACAAGAAATGGTCAGAAACTGCAAACATGATACAGGAGATGGTTAGAGACTGCAGTAATAATACAAGAAATGGTCATAAACAGCAAACATGATACAGGAGGTGGTCAGAAACTGCAGACATTATACAGGAGATTATCAGAGACTGCATGTATATGCTTCAGAAGACTGTCAGAGACCGTGAACCTACTGCAAGTAATTGGAGACTTGGGAAATGCTTCAGGAGACTGGAGACATATTACATGAGACTACTAGAAATCACTGTTATAACAGGGCAATAGGGAAACACGGATCACTGTCTGAAGGGGCCCCGAGGGTCATTCAAAAAGTGCCAAAGTGCTGCATGTGACCCCTAGGCTGACAGATGGGCACCTGGGATTTATCGTTTTTACCTATGTTCATGTGATGAGAGGATTGCTGACACAGCTCTGCAGTAACTGAATAACTTACAGTCCAGTCTATTTAATCAAAAATTGGATATTTTAGACACAATTTGTGGCTTAGAGAATTTTAGCAGTTCAGTAGTAATCTAGAATTACCTACAGAGTAGTTATTGCATTCAGAAATCACTGTGCGAAGCAGAAAAGATTGAGCTAGTGTACTCGCCAACAGTTAGTGAGGTCAGTTATACAAAATTCACTAATCCCAAAATCAAGAGATTAGGACTTTTCAAAATGTTAATGAATCCATTGCTTTGTATCTATCCTAACAAAGCTCACAGAGAAAGCTCTCATTGTTTTGCCAAAATTGTTCCTTTTATCCTGGTTCAGGCACATAGCTAGCTATGGCATACTGATATTTTTATGTAAAGGCATTGGGGCACTTTCCTTTTTTTTTTTATCACAGAGTGTATTATTTCCCCTGGCATTATCCCCAGTTTATCACAGCTTATGACAAAAAGGTGAATTAAAACTGGACTCTGAACCGATATAAGACACACATTACTCCAACTGGGTATTCATAACCTTTTTCCTGTTGGTGCAGCAGGCATATGCGACAAGCCAGCAAGTAGACCTTGAAACCAGTTGTATGCCTATACTGTATAATTCAGCCAGTTCCACTGATCTCTGCTGAGAGTGTACTCCCAGGATAGTCGCTGAGCTGTCACCGTTTATGGCTTGAAGTCGGTGGTTAAATAAACATTAAATGCATTTTTAAAGTGCCACTAAATTAGTATAAACATTGGGTTTGGTTGCAAGCCTGCTTTATTACAACAGCACATGGATTGGGAGAGGGATGGGCCTGGGGGGCCAATTAGCTGAGTTGCATGACAATATCTTGACAAGGAACATGCTAATGGAGGAGAGAGAAGACAGGTGACCTCATCAGTCTACAGAGAAAGTAAATGGTTCTCTTTTATGTATTAGCTTTAAAGGAGAAGTAAGACCAAAGCTCTTATGGCCCTACCTCTCATATGGATAACAGGAGTGCACTTTGTTCTGCACTCCTGTGACCATTTTTCAGCTGACAGCGGTCTAAAGCCCTCTGTTAGCTGACGTAACTGAGCAGGTGCAGGCTATGGATCGAGCCTGACTTTAAAGTCGGGATCCACCCAGATTCCTAAGCAGCAGTTGGCTCGGTCTTTCAGAAAGCAACTGAGAGCCTGAGCCAGCTGCTCCTGCCCCCTCCACAGCCCGGCACTCCCGTGAGTGCTAGAGGGGCAGAGCAGACAGCTTTCTGGTCACTGAAGACTGAGAACTGAGTGATCAGTGGTCTTTGATCACTCAGGTCTCGGTATTAAAATGGGAGGGGGGCAGATGCAGCACTGGACAAATGCGGCATCCACCTAGGTGAGTATGTGTTCATTTTTTTTTTTATTCCCACACTTCACCTTTAAAGAATATGTATGCATAGTTGTATAAGTAGCTACAGCAACAGGTCGGTGATGGTAGGAGAGGAATGGGAAATTCCTCCATCCACCACATTTGTGTGTAGCCCTCCAAATGAAAAAAAAACTAAGGCTGGCCATACATTATACAATTTTCCTGTTCAATTTCCTTTAGATGTACCTTCAGCTATGTAGTGCAAAGGCCTGGCTGATTGCATTCAAATTGTAAGCGTTTAGGTTTGACCTCATAATTTATGGTTGTGGTAAATCTAAGGAAAATTGTACAAGTACATTGTATAATGTATGGCCAACATAAAGTGTATGGTCAGCTTAAGTGCCCTTTAATTCACCTTCTCTAACAACCCTACACTACACTAAAAGCTCTCTACCCCGTCATTTTAGTAGGACAGATGCAACCGGAAATCATATGTTGTTTTTTAACTTCTCTAAGCCAGAACTGTCTGCACCACTGAACAGTGAACCCTCATATAATTATATAGGGTTATCTCCTACATGCCTCCTTTCTCAGGAGATGGTCCTATACAAGGGTATTTTGCAGGCATTGCCAATAGGGATGGGAATTAGAGCCAGAGGGGATGAAAACAAAGACCTGACATGATTGTCCTACAGAGGTAATTAAGCAAATGAGGTGGGGAAGTCTAGTGTGGCAAAGCTCAGGAGGCATAGGTAGGGTGGATTAGAAAGTTTTTTTTATTAAAGTATTCTTGTGCTTTAAAGATAAGGAATGGTGGGGAACAGTGGCGGCTGGTGCTCCAAATTTTTGGGGGGGCACAAACAAACTGAAAGATTCTGGAAAAAAAAACCCATCAATTGCAGCCTCACTGTACCATCAATCGCAGCCACTGTGCTATCAAACACAGCCACTGTAGCATCAAACACAGCCACTGTGCCATCAAACACAGCCACTGTGTCCATCAATTGCTACCACTGTACCATCAAACACAGCCACTGTTCCATCAAACGCAGCCACTGTGCCCATCTTATGCAGCCACTGTGCCCATCTTATGCAGCCACTGTGCAGCATCGAATGCAGCCACTGTGCTCATCATATGCAGCCACTGTGCCCATCAAATGCAGCCTCACTGTGCCCCATCAAATGCTCCCACTGTGCCCCATCAAACGCAGCCACTGTGCCATATCAAATACTGCCAGTGTTCCCCCTCGCCCGCCATCTGTACTTACCCTGTCTCTGTGGTGGCGGGACAGTTCCTTGATGTCTTCTCCCATCCTCTCTTCCTGTCCTCTGCTATGATTGGACGCCTGATAGGTGTCCAATCACAGCGCCTGTCATTTCAGCCAATCAAGTGACGGGTAACAGATCCGAGCACCTGATTGGCGGAGAGGTGGTTTTGTGTTAGGAAAGCGAATATTCATTTGCTTTTCTAACACAGCTGAGTGACCTGTGAGCGCCCAGCTTGGCGCTCAAGGGTCACCTTTTTTGAAGCCTATTAGAGCCTATGGCTCTAATCAGGTGCTTCAACCCCCCCCCCCCAGCCGCTGTAATTCAGGCACCCGGTGACCGAAAAGGGGCTGGGCACCTGAATATGGGGTGGCAGCGGTGGCTATATTTTGATAGATTCATGCAATGCAATAATCTATCTATTGGTGCTAGAGGGGTGGTTGGAGAGTGGGGGCGGCGCCCGTGCGCCCTTATGGACGCAACGCACTGGGGAATATATGAAGAATACCAGATATACAGTACATGCATAGTTAGAAAGAGAGAACATAACATTTTACTTGTGATGGGCCATGTGGGGAAAGCTTAGAACACCTGTCAGGTTTTGACTGTGTCCCTGTTAAGAAGATCTCCTTTAACTTTCCTGTCTTGAAGACTGCACAATAAGTGAGCAAAACCTCACCTATGGGGGCACATATAACAATGAAACTTACTAGAGGTTTTAACCCTTCCTCTGAGTATTAAAAAAAAAGTTGTTGTCTGTGTCCTCATTGGAGAGTTTCTGCTCCCACAGGAATTAAAATGTTTGCAAGGGGAACACAGACACCAATAAAGGCCCAACAGAGGTTTTAACTACACTAGCTAAAAACCTAAAATAAGTTTTGGCAGAAGTTAATCTTATAATTACATAATTAACACTAATGATCCTGCAGATTTGCCTATGCATAGTTTGTTTGTCCCATGACAAGTGAACCAGTCTATATTACAAATTAATGGAGGAGGCAGTTCTAACATACAGCGCAGCCTTGAATATTCTATGACTTCATGGACTGTTAAATCTTTATTAGGTTTTCCTTAGACTGCGATAAAAGGCATTTTATCTTTTTTAAGGTTTGCATTAACATGTCATTGAGATTTATAGAAACATTGATCTTCATTTGGCTAATCTGAATAAAGGAATAGAAATGACTGTTTTCCACAATGGCGTTTCCAACTTTATCACACCTTTTTGCTTTGGTTATTTTTTTATAAACAGGTATAAGAATGGAAAGTTTTGGGTAACAAAGGACTTGAGTAATTCTTCAGCGAAGTATAATACAGCAGGTCAATATGCTTACATAGTACAAAACATTGTACTATACCTGAATTGCAATGATGGCTCATTATTCCTCCAGGATGTCTAGGTAATGCTGAATAGCGCCACTTCTCCAGCACATTATACATACAGTACAAGTACGGCATGCTGCTGGCAATCAGATGTAGGGATCACATTTTGAATTGAGAGAATGGAAACAGAATCTCTTGCTGATATGTCAGGCGTGGGGCTGTTCTGTAGCATTAAGAACAGATAAGTAATTGGGCAGGCTTGATGGACCGGTTGATCTTTATCTGCTGACATGCATCTGTTTCTGTGTCTAAAGAACAACCCCTGCTGCTAACATGTATAGCAAACCATCCTGCATTTGCAAGTTTATTCTCATAAGGTTCCACCGGTATGTCTAGTAAAACATATTGCTCTTTTTTTCTATTCAGAACCATCTATCATTATTCATATACATCCTTTGAAGATAGAGCAGTCTGCATTTGTATCACATTTCACTTTATCTACAAGTCACCATGTTTGTTCGTTTTGACACAAAAAATGTAATGGTTATGCCCTGTGACATTCCCACTGGGCCGCATACAAAAAAGACTTATATGAAGGAAAAGGTCTGTCTACAGCAACCATCTGTTCCTTTGTTGTGCATTAACTGAGAATGAAATGGAGAACATAGATGTTGTGGGCAACAAGCGCTATTCTTCCTTCAGGGGTCGTTCACATCAGCTCCATTGGGCAGCATTACCCAACGCAGTCCCAATACAATGACAAGGCAACAGGCCTTGCTTTGTATTGGGCCTGTTCACACCAACGCTCTAAGCTTTGGTGTATGTTGCAGTAAAATGATGCATGCAGGCATACATTTTATCTCAATGCAGCATGTTACAATTATGCCCTGTACACGCGGTCGGATATTCCGATGGAAAAAGTCCGATCGGATTATGTTGTCGAAAATCCGATCGTGTGTGCGCTCTAGCGGACTTTTTCCATCGGAATTTCCGACGGAAAAAATTTGAGAGCAGGTTATACAATTTTCCGACAACAAAATCCGATCTGACTTTTTTCGATTCGGTGTAGAGAGTTCCGATGCACAAAGTGCCACGCATGCTCAGAAGAAATGTTGAGACGAAAGCTATTGGCTACTGGCCTCTACGTAGTTCCGTCATACGTTTTGTACGTCACCTCGTTTGGAACGATCCGATTTTCCGACAACTTTGTCCGACCGTGTGTATGTAACACAAGTTTCGGCCGAAGTCCGTCTGAAAAAATCAGACGGATTTTGGGGTCGGAATGTCCGACCGTGTGTACAAGACATTAATGGCAACACATCACAGCATGCTGCCACACAAAGAGATTCAATTATAGCTAAAGCTTTTATTGCTGGCTGTGCCCCTAATAGGTAGAATCACCCTCTCTATTTGTCCTATTATTACCAAAAGATTTTAGGTTGACACCAGAACACGAATAGAGGGGAAATCCTCTAAGGCTACTTTCACACTGGGGCGTTGGGGGTGTCGCCGCTATTTTTAGCGGTGCTTTACCGTCCTTTAAGCAGCACTATTTGGCCGCTAGCTGAGCGCTTTTAACCCTGCTAGCAGCCGAAAAAGGGTTAAAACCACCCACTGCAGCGGTTCTGCGGCACTGCCCATTGATTTTTGATTTTACTGGGCATCTTTTTACATTTAAAATCCTTAACTGTTTGCAAGTGTTTTCTTTGAGATGTCCAGGAGCAGAATATCTAATAACGTGAGTCATGTAGATGGGTCTCCATTTGGACGTTGCTCTTTGTATTAATGAATAAGCGAGATACTCCAGTCTGTCTATCTCCTACTCTATCCACCTTTAGGAGATCTCGGAAAACCTCTCTTTAGAGAAACCTATCCCGCATCTAACAAATAAATTGAACCATCAGGTCATCCCCCTTAGTTATTACTTTTTGTATCACTTGTCCCTCCCTCTTATGCCCCGTACACACGGTCGGATTTTCCGACGGAATATGTCCTATCTGACCATGTTGTCGGAAATTCCGACCGTGTGTGGGCTCCGACGGAAAAAGTTTGAGATCCTGCTCTCAAATTTTCCGACAACAAATGCGTAGCGAATTCTGACGGACAAAGTGCTACGCATGCTCGGATCACATTACCAGACCAAAGCTATTGGCTACTAGCCTCTACGTAGTCCCGTCGTACGCAACAAACGTCACCACGTTCAGGATGATCGGATTTTCCGACAACTTTGTCCGACCGTGTGTATGCAACACCAGTGTGGTACTAAATCCGTCGGAAAAAATCTGACGGATTTTGTGGTCGGAATTTCCGACCGTGTGTACGGGGCATTAGATTGTAAGCTCTAACGAGCAGGGCCCTCTGATTGCTCTCATATTGAATTGCATTATAACTGTACTGTCTGCCTTCATTTTGTAAAGCCCTGCACAAACCGCTGGCACTATATAAATCCTGTAAAATTAGTGTCATTGTATCAAACAGAATTTAATTTCACCTGCAGCTATGGTACAGCCAAAATCTAAAATGTAGGTTTCCTGCCTTCACAAGTATTTGCAGATAGGGAAACCCCACCGATTCCTCAATATGGACTCTATATCATTTACCCTGAAAAAACGTATTCTGCGTTTACTTCAATAATAATAATGGAAAATAATAATTAGCTTGATTGCAGCCACAATTTCCATCAAAAGTGTATACTACATCCAGTTTATTTAAACATACTTTATTTCATTTCCCAACGGTTTCCCACAGCTGTGTGATATATTTTCCATTTTCTTGACCCATCTTCTGAGCACCTTAAATACATGTCTAATACAAACTGCTACTTTCATTTGCATGCCTGCAGCAAAGTCAAGTTACATTCCAAAACGTTAAACACATTTCCATGCATATTCATTTTTCACATCAGGTAGATGCGGCAGACACCCTCCCAGCATACTGAGAAGTACAGATATGGTTTATTCTTATAATGAGCTTTTGTAGCGCACAAGATAATTGAATGTACTGGATTTCCAGAGGGGTGTTCGTTTGATTTCATGCAATCTCTTCTTCTTCTGTTCCTTGAGGTACATACGCATGAAGTCAGCGAGAAGGCTGATCACATAGAAGTTTTCAGTTAGACTCTGGAGTGGAGATGGCATCTGAATAAATGAACCATTTGGTCCTCTGCCAAATTGTTTTTGGCTGGATGACACTGGAAAGCAAGTCTCTATTTGTTATTCCTATTTACAGTTTTGCTATTTAATTGAAGAAATACAAATTTGCAAAAAGAAGAAATGACACTTTGCTACAATGTAAAGTAGTGAGTGTATAGCTTGTATACAGTGTCAATTTGTTGTCCCCTCAAAATAAATCAACACACAACCATTAATGTGTAAACTGCTGGCAACACAAGTGAGTACACTCCTAAGTGAAAATGTCCAAATTGGGCCCAAAGTGTCAATATTTTGTGTGGCCATTATTTTCCAGCACTGCTTTAAAGTGTTACTAAACCCAGGAGCCTGTATTTACTATATCCCACAGTACACAGAACATGGAAATTCAATTAGCAGTATATAGCAGCCTTGTTATTTCTATCAGTTCCTGGTGAAGCTTGTAGGTGGAGTTTTCATACTGCACTGAGCTGTCCTATGAGGCTGCAGGGCCCCTGATCCTCTGTCTGGACAGTGCTGATTGGCCCTGTGCTGATCACATGCACTCTCCCAAGAAAAAACAACCTTGCTAGCAATACAAACCAAACTGAGCATGTGCAGCCTGACTCCAAAGACTCTGTCTTATCTGGACTTGTCCAGGGGGACAGTACAGGGAGGTGAGGAACTGTGCATACAAGATCAAGCAGCCTTTTTACACAGTGCAGAGGATTAACCCCTTAGGTTCCACAGTGAGTATAACAAGCATGCTTTACTGCATATACAGACTGATTTTACTGTGATGGGTTTAGTAACACTTTATCCCTCTTGGGCATGGAGTTCACCAGAGTTCACAGGTTGCCACTGGAGTCTTCTTCCACTCCTCCATGATGATATCACGGAGCTGGTGGATGTTAGAGACCTTGTGCTCCACCACCTTCCTTTTGAGGATGCCCCACCAATGCTCAATAGAGTTTAGGTCTGGAGACATGCTTGGTCAGTCCATCACCTTTACCCTCAGCTTCTTTAGCAAGGCAGTGGTCACCATGAAGGTGTGTTTGGGGTCGTTATCATGTTAGAACACTGCCATGCAGCCCAGTCTCTGGAAGGAGGGGATCATGCTCTGTTTCAGTACATGTTGGAATTCATGGTTCCCTCAATGAACTGAAGCTCTCCACTGCCAGAAGCACTCATGCAGCCCCAGACCAGACCATGACACTCCCACCACCATGCTTGACTGTAGGCAAGACACACTTGTCTTTGTACTCCTCACCTGGTTGCCGCCACACACGCTTAACAACATCTGAACCAAATAAGTTTATCTTGGTCTCATCAGAAACAGGACATGGTTCCAGTAATCCATGTCCTTAGTCTACTTGTCTTCAGCAAGCTGTTTGCAGCCTTTCTTGTGCATAATCTTTGGAAGAGGCTTCCTTCTGGAACGACAGTCATGCAGACCAATTTGATGCAGTGTGCAGCATATGGTCTGAGCACTGACAGGCTCACCCCCCCCCCACCCCTTTATCCTCTGCAGCAATTCTGGCAGCACTCATACTATCTCGTCTATCTCGCACTCGTCTATTTCCCAAAGACAACCTCTGGATATGACGCCGAGCACGTGCACTCAACTTCTTTGGTCCACCATGGCGAGGCCTGTTCTGAGTGGAACCTGTCCTGTTAAACTGCTGCATGGTCTTGGCCACCGTTCTGCAGCTCAGTTTCAGGGTCTTGGCAATCTTTTTATAGCCTAGGCCATCTTTATGTAGAGCAACAATTCTTTTTTTTCAGATCCTCAGAGTTCTTTGCCATGAGGTGCCATGTTGAACTTCTAGTGACCAGTATGAGAGAGTGAAAGCAACAACATCAAATTTAACACAACTGCACCTGTGATCTTGTAACACTAACAAGTCACAAAACACTGGGGAGGGAATATGGCTAATTGGGCCCAATTTGGACATTTTCACTTATGGGTGTACTTACTTTTTTGCCAGCGATTTAGACATTAATGGCTGTGGGTTGAGTTATTTTTAGGGGACAGCAAATTTACACTGTTATACAAGCTGTACACTCCTTTACACTACTTTACATTGTAGTAAAGTGTCATTTCTTCAGTGTTGTTACATGAAAAGATATAATAAAAAATTTACAAAAATGTGAGGGGTGTACTAACTTTTGTGAGATACTGTAACTGGGTATAGTAAACTTAAAGGCCAACTGAACCCATAATTATAAACTATGGTTTATTACTGCAATGCATCTAGGCTGCATATACAGTACATTGCTAAATGTGATCTTATTTTAACCACTTAAGGATCTCTTTTTGAGATTTGTTGTATACAAGTTATTGTAAAAGTAAAAGTTTTTGCTAGAAAATTACTTTGAACCCCCAAACATAATACATTTTTTTCTAACACCCTAGAGAATAAAATGGCAGTCGTTGCAATACTTTCTGTCACACCGTATTACAAGTCTTACAAGCGCACTTTTTTGGGGAAAAATACACTTTTTTGAATTAAAAAATAAGACAACAGTAAAGTTAGCCCAATTTGACCCTAAACCCTGTATACTCGGGATACTAGACGACATACCTATGACACCTAAGAACAGGCAGGCGGTCGCCAGGGCCTTGTTTCAGGCACGAAAAATGATTCTCAGGCACTGGAAGGACTCAGAGCCCCCGGCGCTGGGAGAATGGATAAAACAAATGGGGGATACTATTAGGATGGAGAAATATATCTTTCAACACAGGGGTTGCCCAGAGAAATACGAGAGTCTATGGGCTCCCTGGTTGGACACACCAGGACTGTCACCGATTGACTTGATATTGGACCGATTACTGTAGAAAGAATAGGTGGGCTAGAGGACCGCTTGGGAAATAATTACTGGATGTGTACGGGCTGGGACTGCCCAGAGATGATGATAGAAGGTGTTTTGTACCAACAAATGTATGAGTATGGGAGATGGGGGAATAACGAAGCTGAATTATTGATGAGCCTTCCTGCAGAAATGAATGTACCCTTCGGATCTGTAACTATGAACCTGTCTGAGTTTGGTGCTGAAAAAATTGTACTTAATGTTCATTCTGTATTTCTTTGGTTTTGTATTTGTTCAATAAAAAACATCTTTGATTTAAAAAAAAGTTAGCCCAATTTTTTTTTATATTGTGAAAGATAGTGTTACACCGAGTAAATTGATGCACAAAACGTTACGCTTCAAAATTGCGCCCACTCGTGGAATGGCGACAAATTTTTACCCTTAAAAATCTCCATAGGCAACGTTTAAAAAATCCTACAGGTTGCATGTTTTGAGTTACAGAGGAGGTCTAGGGCTAGAATTATTGCTCTCACTCCACCGATCATGGTGATACCTCACATGTGTGGTTTGAACACCGTTTTCATATGCGGGTGCTACTCACGTATGCATTTGCTTCTGCACGCGAGCTCGGCGGGATGGGGCGCGTTTACATTTTTTTTTCTTATTTATTTTACCTTTTATTTTTATACTGTTATTTAAAAAAAAGTTTAGGACGTATATCGGTGAGCAGCGGTCCGGAAGTGGTTAAAGTTTTTTAAAAACTGGTAAGTGCTGCTGCACTTGAGAAAGTCAGACCATGGCTTTTTCAGAAAAAGCAGTAGTCCAGCTTTCCTGTGGTCCAACATTGCCTCCCCCCGCACAGTGTTCCAATCAAGGACATTTCACTAATTGTTGATGTGCACTGTTTGAGGGTGTGGGGGTGTTTTGGGACTACAGGAGAACCAGACCCCTACCTTGTGTGCCAAGTTCGGAATAGTTTAACCCTTGCTGAAGCATTTACCAGTTAATACATTTCAAAGCAAAAGAAATTAAAACACTTAGGTTGCATTTCAGTAATAAATCATGAGGGTTAAATAAGGTTTTAAAAGATATCTAAACCTATTCACAAAATCTCATAAAAGTTTTACGTTGAAATAAAACCTGAATACAACCTGAATAAAAAAAAGATGGACAGTATTTGTATTTGTTACAAATGCTGTTTAACTGCTTCATCTCTCAAACCTGCACTCATCTTTCCATGGACAAAAATAACTTTTCCATTTCTACTATAGGCCTGTTTATTTGTCATTAACTTTTTCATTATTTAAGATAGCAAAGTATTTTTAAAAATGACTTGCTAAGCTATTGCTAGACTTGCCAAGGTTCACAATTTTGTTACACAATTGCATTACATGACTCCAAATCAACTTTCTTTGCAAAGTTTCTGCAAGTCTGCTGCAAGTTCTGGTTCAGTTATGTTGTGCAATAGTCATCCCACCACAGGGGTCACTGTGGCAATTTTCATGCTGTAGACTTGCAGCACTTTTGCTGTAGACTCACCGCTGCAACTCTGCTCTTGCTAGAGACTTTCCACGCAAATTTGCTACAAATTGGAAGAGTGTCAATTAGAACTTGTGCTCTGCAAGTGTACAACTTGCCAGTGAAAAGTTAAAAGACTAATGGCAGGAATACACAATAAGAAAATCAGGCAAAAATTTCTGTTTTGCAAACGATCGGTCAATTTACTACTTATTGATGCCCAGCAAGTAATACCCGATATCGATATTGTGAATGAAAAAGACAGATTGAAAAAAATTGAAAAATTGTGTCGTATCATTTGCAAATGTTTGTTGGTGTAAAGGTCATCCGTAAAACATCTCTTCAACATTATCACGCATGAGCAGAACTAGTAGACGACCCCACTTGTACGTAAGGCGTCAACACTATGTATGAAATCGATTGCTCTTATAAAAATTGTTTTTGATTGGTTAATGTTGGCAATGATTTTGACCAACGAACGCTGGTTTGTTGGTCGGCAGTCAAACGATCGCCCTATTTTCTAACCGTGTATTCCTGCTATTACAATTCAACACTGTTGAAGTTTGTTTGTAGCAAGTTATCCTTGCTATCTGGGCTGGTCTGAGGATGGGGGGGGGGGGGGGGGGGGGGGCATCTCTGTGTTACAGTATATCTCTTTTTTCCTCCGCAACCACACCTAAGCTTCCCCATCACTTGCCACTTTACAGGAAGAGCACACTGGAAAAGGGCAGTCTACTTTCTCAGAGTTTCAGTTCCTTATACTGCGGCTGCATTGCGCGGGAATGTTTGTACGTGTGAGGCACTTTACGTACACTCGTGGGTATGCCCGTACTCGCGGGGTAAAGCGGGGTATGCCTATACCACGTCTGGTGGACTTGTGCTAAAGTCAGGAGATTTTAGACCAGAGTATTTATTTTAATTCACTGGGTAACCAACAAAAATGGCTCCAAAAATGCCAAAACACTTTTAAATGATCTGACAGAGGATATCCCTAGGAGGGCCAATGGAACTATGCATATATCATACCAGTGGTATCTTTCTAGAACCTGGAAATCGCTGTAGTCCCCACCACTACTACAGTTATTTCCTCTTGCTTTTGGGTTCCTTGCTGAGTGGCTGGCCATTCAGAGAATGCTTTGCATTTTCTCCAAGACAGCAAAGCATTTTCTGATTTAATCAATCCCTATTATATCCAAAATGTGTTATGGCTACAGGTATACTACTAAGTGAAGCTGTGCTCCATTTTAGACTTTTTAAAGTAAAAATCTTGTTAAAGAGCAGACGTCTCAAGATGCCTTCAGTTACCTTTCTTAAAGCGGAAGTAAACCCATTGATTTAACAGTGTAAAAAAAAAAAGGCATGCCGTGAATGCTAACTGACATTGGCTGTGCTCTCAACCAAACAGTCAAACCATCCAATGGCTGGTGTCATAACGGATCACATGTGCAGCACTGTGGCAGTTGAAGATTAAACAGAGGCAAAGATGGCAGCTTCCTTGGCTGAAAACGATAGGGGGGTTTACTTCCACTTTAAACAGGGAATTTTTTTGTGTGCCTCTGCACATCACTGGATTGTACACTGTAATATTAAAATGTTAAGGTTTTCAGATCACACACAAGTTCTATATTTGTTTTAGTTAGTTTTGATTATGTTTATAAGGTGACTAATGTAATCAGGTTCTTTAATGATAATAACCAATGTCAAAATGTCCAATTAAAGAGAGATGAAGGCTTGGGCAAGATCGGCCGGCTGCGCTATAGAAGCGTTTTCAGTGACAAGATTAAATATCATGAGATTAATCACAGTGCTATTAAATGTTATTAAATAAGCTGCAGACAGCACTCTGTAAATATACTGTCAGATGTTCCTCCTGATTTACACATCTATTGCAGAACCTATGCATAAATATATCTAAAGAAGGAACAGCTCCACAGCTTTGGTGAACGTGAATGTGCGTGCGCGAGTACGCACACACTTTTGCATTGGTGTGCGAGTGCGCACGTTCATTCCGGAACTCGTTCGCCTCTGTCGGGGACACTGCGCAGGGCCATTGGCATTAGCGGAATGGAAATTAGCCACTGCTGCACGGAGACGGGCATTAGCACTGTGAGTTTTCTGACAATGTCCATTGGCATTAGCGGAATGAGAATTAGCCACTGCTGCACGGAGACGGGCATTAGCACTGTGAGTTCTCTGACAATGTCCATTGGCATTAGCGGAATGAGAATTAGCCACTGCTGCACGGAGATGGGCATTAGCACTGTGAGTTCTCTGACAGCAGCGCTGTAATTTTCATTAAAGTACAATATGGCAACCTGGAAGCCTTCTGTACACAGTTGGGGTAAGGAATGTCCTCTGGAAATATTTTCTGCTTGTGTGATTGGATTACTGATTTTCCCAGATGTCTGCACTGAGACCCAAGCCAGATTTTAGGCCTCCTTTGCAACAAAAAAATATTTTTCGGTGAGATACACTAAAAAAGGTTAATCACTTCAGGAGGAATGTAAACCCTACAACTCCTCACTAGAACACTGCAAATTCATCAGCTGATTAATTATGAAAAAGTCACTCACATTCAGAATTATTATCCATGACATAAAGTAGAAAAAAAAATGCTTTTTCAGAGCAGAAACAGGTAAGAATCTGCAACAATGTGTTAAAATCACTGCAATGTACATTCATCACCCAGAGGAGATTGTTTTATTTCTCAACAAAAGTGAAGTAACTCCTTAATAAAAAAAGCTAAACAGTTATGCCCCGTACACACGATCGGATTTTCCAACAACAAATGTTGGATGTGTGCTTGTTGGCGGAAAGTCCGACCACGTGTACGCTCCATCGAACATTTGTTGTCGGACTTTCGCCAACAAATGTTGGCTAGCAGGTTCTCAAATTTTCCACCAACAAATTTTTGTTGTCGGACTTTCCGATCGTGTGTACACAAGTCCGTCGGACAAAAGTCCACGCATGCTCGGAATCAAGTATGAGCCGGAAGCGCTCGGTTTTGTTAAACTAGCATTCGTAATGGAGATATCACCAACAACTAGCCAACATTTTGTGAACGTGTGTATGCAAGACAAATTGGAGCTAACAACCTTCGAACAAAAATCCTGGTTTTGTTGTTGGAAGTCCGATTGTGTGTATGGGGCATTACACTGCACACTATACTAATCAGGTCTTACATTCACGACTCTCCTCTAGTGACCTACCTGTGGACCATGACAACAGAAGCCTGCTGGAAAAACTGGCACTGCTTTACATGGCTCCATCCTGTCTTCCTACAGCCATTAGGACAGAGCTTCCTAGGAGGGAGGGAGTCCTGTTCTTTTTCCAGGGGATACTCATTCACAGTTCTCTCACTCTTCTGTCACAGCTGGTAGGCTTATCCAAGCCGTCAGGCATGCACAGTACTCAAGAAAAGTATGGCACTCCCTTATTAGAAGACATGACAGACATGTAAAACTGTGTACGTTTTCCTGGCAGACTTCTCTTATCACAAATATGTTCCACAGGTACAGTATGTTAAAAGAGGCGTTCACCATCATAAAAAGTCCACTATGCAGTCACACTACACCCTATACTAATCAGAACTTACAACCATGCCTTTCTTCCGGTAACATACCTATGGACCATATTAAGAAATATTAAGAATTAAGAGAAGTCTGCCAGAAAAAGTGCCACTGCTTTAAATGGCTTGTGTCTTCTCGTAGGGACAGGATAACCATCAGGATAAACACCCCTAGGGCTACAGGAGGGGGCTCTGTGCTATTCTTGAGGGCCACGCATATGTAGTGTACTCTTTCTCCTGTCAACTCAGATGACCTCAGTGGCTGACAGGAGAGTGGGAGCAAGTGAGAGCATTGTGAATGTGGAGCCCTCAGGAAAAGGACATTGTTCCCTCCTGTATCACTTGGGACTATGCCCCTAATGGCTGTAGGAGGACAAGACAGAGCCATATAGGCTTCATGTACATGGGACGTTGTTCAACCTCTCTCCTGAATGATTTAACTTGACAACTAGTAACCGGCATCTAAAAACAGCCTTTTAGCCACGTTTACATGCCACGTTTAGTCACGCTTAGCCGCGTTTGCGTAAAAAATTTAAACATTTTTTTTTCAAACACTTTTTTGTGTTTGAAAAAAAATATTTTTTTATCTTTTTTCAAAATAGCCAAAAATGAAAAATGCCTATAAACGAAGTGTGGATAAACATGAGTTACCGCATTTAACTGTGTTTACCCGCATTTAGCCGTATTTGGCGTTTGAAATGAGGCCTAAAGCAGTGGCAGGTTTTTCTTCTGCAGGCTTCCGTTATCATGAATATGGTCCACAAGTATGTTACAAAAGGAAAGCCAATGGTTGTAAGATCTGATTAGCATAGGGTGTTGATATGATTTATTGTGACTGCATAGTGTTTTTTGTTTTTTTTATTAAGGTGAACTAGCCTTTTATTGTCCAGGGCATCAGGATTCTAGCTGTACAACTAGAATTTGTAGATGGATATCAGCAATGGAAGCCTTTGTACTGTATTTCTTACATTATAGAATTCATTGTAAGGAGAGTTTTACTTTAAATGGGAATCCCACCCCATCTCTTGCCTCTTCCAAATTTTACTTGTGTGAAAATTCAGATTCAATGAGACTCTGAAAGCCCTATGTGAATGCTTGCATTTACCAGTATTGTATGCATCAACAGCAGCGGCGGCGGCTGGTGCTCCATTTTTTGATGGGGGGGCGGCAAACAAACCACCCAACCCCTCCCCCTGTTTGGTTGGTCAAACGATCCACCCCCCCCATTGCTCTATCGATTGACGAACAACCCCCCTGTTGCTCACCCATCAGCTTCGGCAGCTTCCCCCTGAATCTCCTCCTCTGTGGCTTCCCCCTGCTTTTACTTCCGGCCAATACTGTCGCTTCTCTTCTTGGCCAATCGGGTCTTAAGTCTCGTTTTCTGATTGGCGGGAGGAGAAGCAGGAAGACAATAGCGATTATCAATTCGCTATTGTGACACAACTGGGTGGGCTCAGGGTGCAGTGCTCTGCAAAGCCCACCCATTTGAAGCCAATTAGAGCCTCAGGCTCTATTCATGTGCTTAAAAAAAAAAAAAAACATTGAAACTTGAGGCGATTTAGTTCGCATTTGCAGCGTTATACAAATCATTCATTCATTCATTCATTCATTCATTCAACCCATGTGTCCGGCGCCCTGCATGTAGATTAGGGGCCTGGCACATGGATCAGGGGGGCGGCGCCTCTGCGCCCCTAATGGAGCAGCCACCACTGATCAACAGACAGAAATAATTATTGTTACTTATAAAAGGTCTGTAGTGATAAGGGCTACTATCTTTCACTGCACTGAGGGATCAGAAGCATGCTCATGCTTGCAATAGAATTGCACTAAAATAAACATAAGAACTATAATTATAAAGGTATTTTATAATAGACAACTAAACATGATCATAAACTGTGAAAGATATATCAGTAAATACACGTTCTTCCTTTAGCACACACTGAAGTGTGATAAATATGGATATTTAACAAGATTTGGTTGTACGGAGATAAATCAAGGCATATATACAGTACATTAACAAGCATACTCCATCATCACAGAAATAACTGAACGTAATTTCACATGGTATATATCGCAAAATAAATCTAGTTGTCAGCATTGGCATTACTGCTTGTGCATATGTAACACTTCATATTTATTGGCTGCATATATATATATAAAGTCACAAATGATAATGAATAGTTGTGCACGCAGCTTGTCTGGTAGATTCACATAGACTCACACCTTTGTTACTTTAGATTGCGTAGCACTATATCACCTCCCTAGATAATTCCCAGTACTCGTGGGCATTAGATTACTTTTGTGCATAGCTTGTCAGACTTTCAAATTAATTACTGTAACAATGGCAGGACTTGCACATGATGTTAATCCAGTCACATCTTCACACTGAGCCTCAGCAAAAAGGTATTACTATACAAATTGCTACTGAATGTTAAATGTAGATTTATTCAGGCAGAGTTAATTATAATCTCTATTTAGTCTTCAGTGATACATTCTTGCCATACTTATTCTAGCGGAGAACATTAATTTTTATTCTAGCATAAAGGTGAATGTAATAATCTTGGATTAGACGATGGATTATTGTAATACGATTTGCTGCCAGAATTGCAGTTTGTGGGGATCATACTTTTTTTAAATGGATTTTGGGCTGTATAATGTGGGAATATAGGAAGGAAAATGATACACGGGGGGTAATTTACTATGAGAAAGTGCAGTGTACCAGAGAAGTTTTTGCATATTTATAATGTTGTTTGTTGTGTGATTTTTCAGTGAACCTGTCAGAGCTTCCAAATATAAAATAACTGCTTAAAGCTCATTTCCAGTCTAATTTATAAGGTAAGAATGGTTAGAACCGCCATCAAGTTTATTCATATTGCTGTTTGAGATGCCGTATTGGAGATTTACCCTCACTTCCTGTCCCCAAGACAGGTTATTAAAAGAGAAGTTCGGGATTTAGAAAAAACAAACATTTATACTCACCTAGGTGGATACAGCATTGATCCAATGATGCACCTGTCCCCCTCCAGCACTGCAGTGAGAACTGAGTGATCAAACACTGCTGATTGCTCAGTTCTTCCCCTCTGCTCTGGAGCACTGGGCTGTGGAAGGGGTGGGAGGGAATGGCTCAGGCTCTCGGCAGATCGTCGGGTGCTGGTCCAGGCATCTGGGTGTATCCCAACCATATGGTCGGGATCTTTCCCGAGCCTGGTCCTGCTGTGTCACATCAGGTGACAGTGAGCTTTAACCCACTGTTGACTTAAAATGGGTCACAGGAGTGCAGAACAAATTGCACTCCTGTGATCCATAGAAAAAGTATGGCCAAAAAAGTTTTGGCCATACTTTACCTTTAACACCTTCCCACTTGCCCTTACATCCCTTTAAAAAGTTCTGAACAGGATAGGAAGGTCTGCGCAATCATGAGACCACCATTATTGGCCATCACGGTGGTTACATGATCAGGAGTCAGTCTTGCCAGCTATCATTTATTAGTGGGCACCAAAAGCTGCAGTGAGCACACTTTTAGCACAGAAACATTGGCCACCCAGTGACGCATGTGTATGTTAAAGTGAAACCTTTTGTTCAGTGGCAGAAGTATAGGGGTCACTGAGGTCACCATGGTGACCGGGCCCCATGCGTGCAATGCACACAGTTGCAGAGTGGTTGCAGTGCAGTCCTATTTACCTAGTGGTATACTTCAAGGGTGCCCTTTTTAGGTCACCCATGCTCTGACCCTTTTCTACAATGTCATTATCACATTATCACGGTCATAGACTGCAGACATAGTACAGGTGATGGTAAGAGACTGCGGACATTGCCCAAGAGACTGTCAGAGACTGCGGACATGGCACAAGAGACTGTGAGTGACGGCATACATGGCCCAAGAGACTGTCAGTGACTGCATACATGGCTCAAGAGAATGTAAGAGACTGCGGACATGGCACAAGAGATGACCAGAGACTGCATACATGGCCCAAGAGACTGTGGACATGGCACAAGAGACTGTCAGAAACTGCATACATGTGGGGGAGTGAGAGAGAGAGACGGGGGGTGACAGAAAGAGACAGAGGGGGTGACAGAGAGATACGGGGGTGACAGAGAGGAGTGTGACAGAGAGAGACAGAGGGGGGTGACAGAGAGAGAGGGGGGTGAAAAAGACAGAGGGGTGAGAGAGAGAGGGGGTGACCACTCCTGATCCGATCTCTGATTCCAGGGGGGGGGCACTTGCCCCCCTTAGCCCTACCTGCAGACGCCCATGCATAGAGGAATGGATCTCTCAATTTTTCTCCTGCAGCCGCTGAATGCCTGCGGGAGGGAGAGGAGGAGAAACAGGGGGAAATTGAGAAATTGGTTCCTTTATATGCAGCCACCCACTTGCGACTGGGCCCTGTTGTTCCGCCACCAGGCTCGGAGGACATGGCCTGTCCGGGGGTCAGGGGGGCCCTTCATGGTTTCCTGCATCGGGGGGCCCTGAAGGTTCTAGTTACACAACTGCTTTTGTTGCTGCGCATATGTATTATACATGGAGCTATAGGTTAATTATCTCTCTTATGGGGTCAGGAACAACAACAAAAGCACATTTTTTTTTTTTTTAGTAGAGTGGGGAAAAGTTAGGATAGCTGTCATGTTTTTATTTTTCACTGTGTCTTCCTTTTCCGGTGACACCCAAACACTCTCATTGATTGTCTTGGTGCCACCAGAGCAGGAAATCTCCCTAGGGAGCACACAAACAGCAATAAAAACTTGATTGTTTCCTAATTGAAAATGAACAATATTTTGTCTGGAGTTGCGCTTTAAGTGTGGGTGTCCCAATAACAGTGATCTCATTGATTTATGGACAGAGTTCCAAGGTGGGGAAGTGTGAAAATCAAGGTCATTAGTTGAGATGCTCTACAAGTGCATAAAGGGAAACGACATTTCAAGCTAATCTGGAATTTTGTTATTTTATGCTTTATACCTTTTTTTATACTTTTGGGATATTTTTACACTTTACAAACCCTAAAACATTTGCTATAAGATACTGTGAGTAATGGGTCAATTGTCTGGTTATTTCAGAATTGAGCTTTTTGTCACATATGAAGACCATCTTTAGCACTTTAGAGGGAGGCAGATATTGAATGATTCATCATTGTTAGCCAGCAGAGGAAAGTTAATTAAAACCTTTTTGTAACATTTTATCCGAGGTCTCAGCTGCATACATATGAATATGTATGCTTCTATTCTCCCCGGCACAAGGGAGAATAGAAGCATGTTTGTTATGGCTGGCAAATGTCTATAGCGGTAAAATTTGATGGCTGCTTCTGTTGCAGATTGTACTGTTCAACGATACTTGCCCTCAGCTGCCCACATAATGCCAGCTTTAGTTTACACTCAGCATTCAGTGAATCAAACAGGTTGTAAACCTGGGTTTACCACACATGGCAGGAGTTGACTTTTCATTTGAGAATAATTATATCCTCAAGAGAACCCTTTATACTGAGCATCGGTATCCATTATACAGTGTATGATAATACCCTGCAGACAGACAGGGAAAGGTGGTTTATTATGCTGAATCATCAGAAGTAGAGGCAATGCGCTTTCATCTTCCAAACAGACCAGTAGGAGTGATGAAAATCTGAATATCTTTTTCCACAAATATTTTTACTGCTTAGTTTGTGAGACTGTGTTGAAATTATTTGTAATAGGACACAGTTGCCTTCTGTGTCTGCCTAGCGTAAAGAATAAATAAATAAAATAAAGTGAACCTTTGCCTGTAAGACCACTTCTAGACCATATTTACTTGTGTAGCTTTAGGCACTGTGGAGAAATTAGTCTTTAAATTTAAAGCGGTATTAGAACCCAAAAGCAAATATTTAATATATTGCAGTTTACCAGTTCTTAGATTAGTTTTCTTTTTTTATGCTTTCTTTCTTTTTTTTTTTACCTGGTGATCTGACCAGTAAGTGTATTGTTTTTCACAAGAACAAGCAGTCCTTTAGAGCAGTAAGAGGGTTGAAACAAACCATTTACCACTGACAGGGGTGCTTACAATTTTATTTATGTATTTATTTATGTATTTATTTATGTAAAACATTTACACCAAAAGAGGCAAAACTGTTACTGTAACTGCTTATGAAATGTTAGCTGAAAGTGATACTAAAGCCTCTTTTTTTTTGTTTTAAAATAACAAACATGTTATACTTACTGACTCTGTGCAGTGGTTTTGCACAGAGCAGCTCAGATCCTCCTCTTCTCAGGTCCCTTTTTGCTGCTCCTGGCCCCTCCCCCCCTCCTCCCTCCTCCCTCTTGCCCCCACAGCAAGCAGCTTGCTATGGGGCACCCGAGCCGAGCCACTGCTCTGTGTGTCCATTCAGACACTGAGCCACAGGTCGGCCCGCCCCCTCTCTCTCCTCATTGACATCAGCGGGAACCAATGGCACCCCGCTGCTATCTCAGCCAATGAGGAGATGAGTCCTGGACAGCCGAGTCTCTGGTGCAACATCGCTGGATTGAGAGGGGGCTCAGGTAAGTATTGGGGGGCTGAGGGATGCTGCTCTACACAGGTTTTTTTCATCTTAATGCACAGAATGTATTAGGATAAAAAAACATTCTGACTTTAGAACCACTTGAAGTTTGACTTCAGTTTGTTTAGTGTATCAATATCTGCTAGTACATCTGACACCCCCCCTCCTAGACTGACAATGCTGCTGTCCAAAGGTGTCTCTGTTGCTCGTCCTTCCAGAGTGAAGGTTCTCTAATACATGAGGTGTGTTACTGGCTGGAGAAAGAAAACGAATGCAACCACCACATCTAAGGATTGGTAAGCTGCAATAAATAAAATTTTAGGTTTAGGGCTCCAGAACTGCTTTTTGGATGACAGGCGTCCCGCGATTCTGTTTGCCTGATTTTGCAACAATTTGTCGAGTGACACTCGCCGCAAAATAACGCCGCAATTGGGGTGCCATTGAAAGTAACGGGATTGCAAGTGCGTCCTGCAATTTGCGGCAAATGGGGAATCTGCTTTACCAACACAGGCACTAAAAATTCTTTCCCCTTTATTTTTTTGGAGAGAGTAAATGTGCCAGAATTCCAATGTATACACACAGTTGGTGCTTCTAAGCTGTAAACAAACCAACTGAAACCTGATTTTAAAGTCATTGTTTTTATCTTTGAGGATTTTGAGCATGATTTGCTTCACAGTGCATGCAGCTAGAGAGGTCAGTGGTGATTTATCTTAAAGCTCTTTAACTGCTTGTTAAGAATATACAGCTGATACTAGAAAAATTAGAATATCGTGCAAAAGTTCATTTATTTCACTAATGCAACTTAAAAGGTGTAACTAATATATGAGATATACTCATTACATGCAAAGCAAGATAGTTCAAGTCATGATTTGTCATAATTGTGATGATTATGGCTTACGGCTTACAGTTTGGGCACCTTTTGCAGCAATTACTGCCTCAATGCGGCGTGGCATGGAAGCTATCAGCCTGTGGCACTGCTGAGGTGTTATGGAAGACCAGGATGCTTCAATAGCGGCCTTCAGCTCTTCTGCGTTGTTTGGTCTCATGTCTCTCATCTTTCTCTTGGCAATGCCCTATTGATTCTCTATGGGGTTCAGGTCAGACGAGTTTGCTGGCCAATCAAGCACAGTAATCCCAGGTTTTGGTGCTTTTGGCAGTGTGGGCAGATGCCAAGTCCTGCTGGAAAATGAAGTCAGCATCCCTATAGAGTTCGTCTGTGGAAGGAAGCATGAAGTGCTCCAAAATCTCCTGGTAGACAGCTGCGCTGACCCTGGATTTAATGAAGCACAGTGAACCAACACCAGCAGATGACATGACTCCCCAAATCAACACAGACTGTGGAAACTTCACACTGGTTCACACTTCAAGCATCTTGCAGTGTGTGCCTCTCCATTCTTCCTCCATACTCTGGGTCCTTGGTTTCCAAACGAGATGCAAAATTTACTCTTATCAGAAAAGAGGACTTTGGACCACTGAGCAACAGACCAGGCCTGTTTTTCTTTAGCCCAGGTAAAACGCTTCTGACGTTTGTTGTTCAGGAGTGGCTTGACAAGAGGAATACAACATTTGAAGCCCATGTTCAGGATCCATCTGTGTGTGGTGGCTCTTAATGCACTGACACCAGCCTCAGTCCACTCCTTGTGAAAGTCCCCAACTCTTTTGAATGGCCTTTTTCTGACAATCCTCTCCAGGCTGTGGTCATCTCTGCTGCTTGTGCACCTTTTTCTTCCACACTTTTCCCTTCCACATAACTTTCTATTAATGTGCTTTGATACAGCACTTTGGGAAAATCCAACTTCTTTTGCAATTACCTTTTGAGGCTTTCCCTCCTTATGGAGGGTGTCAATGATGGTTTTCTGCACAACTGTCAGGTCAGCAGTCTTTCCCATGATTGTGATTCCTACTGAACCAGACTGAGAGGCCATTTAAAGGCTCAGGAACCCTTTGCTGATGTTATGGCTCAATTAGCTGATTAGAGTGGGACACTTTGAGCCTAGAATATTGCACCTTTTCACAATATTCTAATTTTCTGAGATTGTGGATTTGGGGTTTTCATGAGCTGTAAGTCATAATCATCACAATTATGACAAATCACAGCTTGAACTATCTTGCTTTGCATGTAATGAGTCCATCTTATATATTAGTTTCACCTTTTAAGTTGCATTAGTGAAATAAATGAACTTTTGCGCAATATTCTAATTTTCACCTGTATACTTAAAATGTTACTAAACCCAGGACCCTGAATTCACTATATCTGGTCTTCCACAGTACACAGAACATGGAAAAGCAATTATAATAGTACCGTATATACTCGAGTATAAGCCGAGATTTTCAGCCCTTTTTTTAGGGCTGAAAGTCCCCTTCTCAGCTTATACTCGAGTCAGTGCCGTCTGCCTACATGAACAGCTTGTCATGCAGACAGACGACAGTGTTCAAAAGCCGCGCCGCCTCCTCCCGCCCGTCCGTGATAGGCGGACACTAATTTTCCCAGCAGTACAGTGTTCCACCTATCACGGATGTCCTGTCATTCTCATCTCATGGACCAGGATGAGAGGATGTCCGTGATAGGCGGAACACTGACTGCTGGGAAAACCGAGTGTTCCTCCTATCACGGACGAGGAGGAGGAGGAGGCGCGGCTTTCAAACATGTAATGGCGCCGTACACGCTGATTGCCAGGATCAGCAATGGGGGGGACACCGGACACGGGACACGGGACAGCGGACACCGGACAGCCAGCGATCTGACACAGGTGGCAGATCGATCGGCACAGGTAGGCTGCACTGGGGACACGGGGGTTTGTATAGGACACAGGGGACATGCAGATGGGCATTTGCTGACCCTCTTTTTCACTTACAGTATCTGCTCCATTTCCCCCCCTCGGCTTATACACGGGTCAATAACTTTTCCCAGTTTTTTTTGTGGTAAATCAGGGGCCTCGGCTTATATTCGGGATGGCCTATACTCGAGTATATACGGTAAATATAAACTGCAAAAAATCTTTTCTCATGAGCAGTATATAGCAGTCTTGTGATTTCTATCAGTGTCTGGTTAAAGCTTGTAGAAGTTTTCATTCTCCTCTGACTGTCCTATGAGGCTACAGGACCCCCGACCCTCTGGCTGGACAGTGCTGATCACATGCACCCTCCCAAGAAAAAAAAAAGTGAGCATGTGCAGAGTGCCTCCTAGGGCTTTGTTCTATCAGCAGATGGATTAGGGACAGTAAAAGAAGAGGAGGACCAGAGAAGACAGGATGAAACAGCCTTTTTACACAATGTGGACGATTAACCCCTTAGGTTCCACAGTGAGTACATTAGTGATAGTTCTAACATAAGCATGCAACAATTAGACCAAGATTGGATAGGCAATTATCTCAAAAGACAAAGAAAGACTTGTTCTTTCTTGGTAAAACAGGGGTGAACTGGTTTCATGGCTCAGGGGTGTTGGAGGGAGGGGAGGGTGTATATTGTGCCCAATTGAAATAAACACATTTTTACTTTGTTTCTATGTGTGATATATATATAAGTTAGATAACTGCAGACTAAAGCAAGCCTTACACACATACAGTGGATATAAAAAGTCTACAAACCCCTGTTAAAATGTCAGGTTTCTGTGATGTAAAAAAATGATAAATCATTTCAGAGCTTTTTAATGTGACCTATTAACTGTACAACAAAATTAAATCTTTTAGGTGGAGGGAAGTAAAACTAAAAACCTAAAATAATATGGTTGCATAAGTGTGCACACCCTTAAACTAATTCTTTGTTGAAGCACCTTTTGATTTTATTACAGCACTCAGTGTTTTTGGGTATGAGTCTATCAGCATGGCACATCTTGACTTATCAATATTTGCCCACTTTTCAAAAACACTCCAAATCTGTCAGATTGCGAGGGCATCTCCTGTGCACAGCCCTCTTCAGATCACCCCACAGATTTTCAATTGGATTCAGGTCTGGGCTCTGGCTGGGCCAGTCCAAAACTTTAATCTTCTTCTGGTGAAGCCATTCCTTTGTCGATTTGGATGTATGCTTTGGGTCGTTGTCATGCTGAATCCTGAATGTTTTGTGCCAGTATTCACTGGTATTTGAAACTGTTCATAATTCCCTCTACCTTGCCTAAGGACCCTGATCCAGCTGAAGAAAAACAGCCACCACTATGCTTCACTGTGGGTATGGTGTTCTTTTGGTGCTGTGCAGTGTTGTTTTTGTGCCAAACATAACCTTGGTTTCATCAGACCATAACACATTTTCCCACATACTTTTGGGAGATTTCAGATGTGTTTTTGCAAAATTTAACCGGGCTTGGATGTTTTTCTTCACAAGAAAAGGCTTCTGTCTTGCCACTCTACCCCAAAGCCCAGACATTAAGAAGATGGGAGATTGTTGTCACATGTACCACACAGCCAGTACTTGCCAGATATCCATGCAACTCTTTTAATGTTGCTGAAGGCCTCTTGGCAGCCTCCCTGACCAGTTTTCTTCTCGTCTTTTCATCAATTTTGGTGGGACGTCCAGTTCTTGGAAATGTCACTGTTGTATCATAATCTGTCCACTTGATGATGACTGTCTTCACTGTCTTGCATGGTATATCTAATGCCTTTGAAATTCTTTTGTACCCTTCTCCTGACTGATACCTTTTAACAATGAGATCCCTCTGATGCTTTAGAAGCTCCCTGCAGACCATGGCTTTTGCTGTAGGATGCGACTAAGAGAATGTTAAGAAAGACCTACTAGAACAGCTGAACTTTATTTGGGGTTAATCAAAGGCACTTTAACATGAGTTTGAATGTGATTGCTTAATTCTGAACCCAGCTACATTCCCAGTTATAAGAGGTTGTGCACACTTATGCAACCACATTATTTTATTTTTTTATTTTTACCCCCCCCCGTAAAAGATTTCAGTTTGCTTTTCAATTGAGTTATACAGTTCATAGGTCACATTAAAGGTGGAAAAAGTTCTGAAATGGTTTAGATTTGTCTCGTTTTTTTACATCACAGAAACCTGACATTTTAACAGGGGTGTGTAGACTTTTTATATTCACTGTAGATATTTAGTAGATTCCTCCTGCCTGATAGTGTATTTAGACAGGTGGCACTTGGGCCTGTCTAAATACCAAAACAGTGACTGCAACTGCAATTTTTAATGCTCTTTCGATCTTTAAACCAGAGTTTGTCACGCCAGATGGTCAGGGCCACCCACAGGTTGAATTGTGTCCAGTTTAGCGTGAATCTGCTGATATTCAAGCTGTGTAGCTATACTCGCACCGCAGTCACTAAATTCTGTAAACATGTGAAGTTATGCTGAATTTGGTGTAAAGAATTCTATTTCCAGTGTATTTTTTTCACTGCCCCATAACATCTAATTTGACTGAAAGGTTGAGTTATATTCCACACTTATGTTTTTTTCATGAGTTTGTGGAAATGAGCTACACATAGGCACATTATTATGGTTTAATGCGTCTTTACCATGCAGGATTTAGTGATGATGTGAATTCTACATCTCATTAAAATACCTGATTGTGAACCCTGGCACAGCAGTCCAAATAACATATCATCCAAGTCTATTCTTTCTAAATGAGCTAAGTTTACAATCCAAGCCACAAACAGGAGAAATAGTTAAGGCAGGGCCATCCACTGACACTTCATAACTGCGGCTCTCAGAGTACAACCTGATTATAACATGTTGCTGTGACATTTGGAGATGTGCTAGTAGCAGTCATTATGAATATATAACTTGCTATAAAAAGTATAATTTGTCTAGATATGGGGATTGGAGAGAAAAGACTTAATATTTGAAATGTTCTTTTTTTTTTTGCATGTTTTATAATTCAGCTTATGGATATTTACATAGTGGGTGAGATAACTGGCCATTCTGCAAAGAACAAATTTCTGTATTTCATGTCTATATGTTGGCCATCAAGGATGAACGTACTAGGTTTTCAGGCTGACTTTCAGTGCCATGGGTAGTCTGTGATACACTAGCATTACAAAGGGCTCCTATGACTCTTCATTAATACTAGAGTTTCAACTGCATAGTAATCATGCTCTTCTATGGCACTCAGGAATGATCAATGAGTGTCAACTTTACATTCTTAGTCAGAAATGTTACCTGAACCAATGTAGAGGCTAGTAGCCAATAGCTTTGGCCTTGTAATGTGATCTGAGCATGCGTGGCACTTTGTCCGTCAGAATTCGCTACACACGATCGGAAAAAGTCCAATAGGACTTTGTTGTCGGAAAATTTGAGAGCAGGATCTCAAACTTTTTCCGTCGGAAATTCTGACTGAAAAAGTCCAATGGAGCCCACACACGGTCGGAATTTCGACAACATTGTACGATAGGACATTTTCTTTATCAAGGTCCCCAGGCAGTCATAAATTCTTACCTGCTTTTCGAATTTCACTGTATCATGCAAGGCAAAGCTAGGAATTCACTCTTCTGCTGAAAAAGATGGAAACGAATGCCTCAATATTTCCTATCATTGGTTGCAATTACTTGACTTTCGGTGTTATAGACTTTATTTTTTGCATTGTTAGCTGAATCATGGAGTATTTTTAACCACTTTACCCCCAGAAGATTATACTCCCTTCATGACCAGGGAATGTTTTGCTCTTCAGCACTATGCTACTTTAACTGGTAATTGCTTCGTCATGCAACACTGTACGCAAACGAAATGTATTAAATTTTTTTCACACAGAGTTTTCTTTGGTGGTATTTGATCACCACTGGATTTTTTTATTTCTTATTATATAAACAAAAAAAAAAAAGACAGAAAATCTTGAAAAAATTAAAAAAATTAATTTCTTTATAAATTTAGGACAAATGTATTCTGCTACATGTCTTTGGTAAAAAAAAAATCCCCAAAACTGTATATTAATTTGGTGCAAAAGTTATAGCATCTACAAACTATGGTTTAACTGCTTGCCGACCACATCACGAGGATGTACGTTGGCAGAGCGGCTCTCCTAGGTACGTGATCTGGCACCTCTGGGTAGGGGGCGTGTACACGCTGCGACAGTGCGGGGCTTCTGCTGTGATTTGTCACAACAGAAGCCGATCAGCAGGTTCCGGCCAATCGTTGGGAAAACATACTATGATAACAAGGCAGAGTTCTGTTCTGACATGGGGGAAGCAATGGATTTACTTTCCCTGCAAGGCAGTGAAGTAGTAAAAAGCAGCACACATAGTACACACAAACATTGGTTAGGCACACATTTAACCCTTTGGTCGTCCTAGATGTTTAACCCCTTCCCAGCCAGTGTCATTAGTAAAGTGACATTGCATATTTTTTAGAACTGATCACTGTATTAGTGTCCCTGGTTCCCACAAAGTGTCAAAAGTGTCAGTTAGTGTCAGTATGTCCACCCCGATATCGCAGTCGCGCTATAAGTCGCTGATCGCCGACATTACTAATATATATTTATATATATATAAAAAAAAATTCACATATGTATCCCATATTTTGTAGACGCTGTAACTTTCAAAACCAATCAATATATGCTTATTTGGATTTTTTTTTTATCAAAAACATGTTGCAGAATACATACGGGTCTAAATTTATGAAGAAACAATTTTTTTAAACATTTTTGTTATTGTAAATGTGTCATAGCAGAAAATAAAAAATATTGTTTTGTTTTTCAAATTTAAAATTTTTTTTGTTTATAGCACAAAAAAATTAAAACGCAAATACCACCAAAAGAAAGCTCTATTTGTTGGAAAAAAATTACATAAATTTTATTTGGGTATAACATTGCATGACCGTGTAATTTTCAGTTAAAGTAATGCAGTACTGTATCGCCAAAAAATGGCCTGGTCATGAAGGGGGTAAATCTTCCAGAGCTCAAGTGGATATATACTGGAATTTACGCAGCTATAGATGCTATACTCTAATGGTGGGGATCATATGGCGATTTATAGTGGGACTGTAATGGTGCTGGGCAATCTGGCACTAAGAGACACTATTTGGGAGGGTCATTAACAGACACTGATGTCGCTAGTGACACTAATACAGTGATACAGTGATCAGTGATTAATACTGTACACTGACACTGTGCTAATGACACTGGCTGGGAAGGGGTTAATATCTAGGTGCAATTAAGGGGTTAACTGCGTGCCTATAAATGTGTAATGTGTGCTGCTTTTACTTTCTGATTTGGGTGTTTTTTCTCCCTGCTTTTCAGAGAGAAGAAACAGTCATATAGCTGTTCCTATGCACACAGAGTTCTGTGTGTTTGTAAATACAGAACTCTCTGTGTGATTGTATCAGCAGTTTTCAGCCAAAATCATTGGCTGAAATCTGCTGCCAAATTCGTGCTGTGTCCAATCACAGTATGGGTTGGCAGGGTGTACACGCAAGTGCACCCCAAACCTGGAAGAAGGCCGGTCACATACAATACATATATGTTACTGTGCCCGCACCTGCCGCCCACTGCAGTATATTTACTGCATACGGTTGGCAGGTGGTTTAAGGAGATCATAGCGTACACTTTCTTTTTATAACATCAGCATTGTAATAATAAAATCATTAGTTATTATTGACAATCCCATATAAGCTTACTTGAAAACCCTCCATTCATGTCATGTGTTGTTGCTGTCTGCTGGTCATCTCTGTCCACATCTTCCTGCATTCCCTGGATGCTTTGCAGATACTCCTCTGCTGTTTGCTTTCAAGGACTACATATCCCATGGTACATTGCTGCCTGCAAGCAGTGAATTCTATACTGACTCCGCCTCCTGAAAACTCCTCCTCTCAGCACCTCTGTAGTTCAGAAGGCAGGCTCTGTGAAATGTGTAACACGGCAGTGCCTACTCACAGGGCATAGTGAATATGTGTCACAGAATTCAAGGAAGTAAATATGTGGGGATCCTCACAAAGTAAATTTACAAACTTCAAGATCGTTCAGATTAATAGGAGTAGGCTAGTGTGGGGGTTCACTCAAATGTAGTGATTTAATCAACCTTAGTCCAGCCAGTGAAGTAAATTTCAGGACATTTGCCTGATTTTATTTAAAAGTAAAATTCCAAAATGCACATAAGGTTTACCCTCTCAGGGCTTTTCAGCATTGCAACAACAAAACAGAAAATTTCCAGCCTCCTGGCTTTCCAGAGTTCCATAGTCTCTGAGCCTTTTTCTACACAGACTGGCGACGTTATCACATCCAGTTTTGTGAAAGACTGTTAACTTGGTCTGCACAAGCTCCTGTCTAATTACACTCTGATTTACTAAAGGCAAACGGACTGTGCTTTTTGCAGTTGCCCTCTGCAAGTGCAGTTGCTCCAGAGCTTAGTAAATAAGGTAAAACTTCACTTTGCAAAGAATACCGAATCACATGCAAGAATAATTAAAAAATAAAATGCTTTTTTGCTTGCACATGATTGGATTATGGAAGTCAGCAAATCGTCTGCTCATTTACTAAGCTCTGATGCAACTGCACTTGCAGAGAGAAACTGCACTTTGCAAAGTGCACAGTCTATTTTCCTTTAGTAAACCAACCCCACAGTAGTAGTACCTCTTCAGGTGCCAGCCTGGTCAGATTAGATCGCCTCTCCTTGAGGCCAGGGTAGACACTCTCCCAGGGCTCAATTCACAAAGAGTTAATTTCTTCTTAAAATCTGAGATAAAATAACTCATAGATTTTTCGAACCTTGAAGCAGATGGTCTACAGCAGCAGAAGCGTCCACATCAGCGCCTGACTTTAATAATGTGCTTCTGGAAGAATGGTCAAACATTACCATAGACACACTCCTAAACCTTATGGACAGCTTCCCAGAAGAGTTGAAGCTGTTAAAGCTGCAAAGAGTGGGCCATCCCAATATTGAACCCTACAGACTAAGACTGGGATGCCATTAATGTTCATGGTGTCCCAATACTTTTGACGATATAGTTCTATATATATCTATATCTATCTATATATCTATCTATCTATATATATATATATATATATATATATATATATATATATATTCATACCCCTTGAAATGTTCCACATTTTGTCATGTTACAACCAAAAAACGTAAATGTATTTTATTGGGATTTATGTGATAGACCAACACAAAGTGGCACATAATTGTGAAGTGAAGGAAGGAAAATGATAAAAGTGTGGCGTGCATTTGTATTCAGCACCCCTGAGTCAATACTTTGTAGAATCACCTTTCACTGCAATTACAGCAGCAAGTCTTTTTGGGGATGTCTCTACCAGCTTTGCACATCTAGAGAGTGACATTTTGGCCCATTCTTCTTTGCAAAATAGCTCAAGCTCTGCCAGATTGGATGGAGAGTGTCTGTGAACAGCAATTTTCAAGTCTTGCTACAGATTCTCAATTGGATTTAGGTGTGGACTTTGACTGGGCTATTCTAACACATGAATATACTTTGATCTAAGCCATTCCATTGTAGCTCTGACTGTATGTTTAGGGCAGGGCTTGACAAATTTGCTTAGAATCTAGGAGCCAGCTAAAAAAGTTAGGAGCCAGTTTTTTAAATCCCTGCCCAGCGCCCAGAGCTGCATGTCCGGGGCATCGGGCAAAAAGGATTGCTCATGCCTGATGCCAAGCAAAAAAAGAACGATGTTTAAAAAAAAAAAAAAAAATCAACTTTTTTGTTTTGTTATAAGATTTTTGCAAATAATTTATTTTTCTCCTTCACTGATGTGCGTTGATAGGCTGCACTAATGGGTACTGATGAGGCGGCATTGAGGTGGCACTGATGGGCACCAATAGGCAGCAATGAGGTGGCACTGACAGGTGGCACTGATAAGCAACACTGAGGTGGCACTAATGGGCATTGACAGGCGGTTAATGATGTATAAAGATTGGGGGGTGTAATAAGTAGTAATGGAACTGGGGGTGCAGTAAGGGGTTAATGATGTATACAGATTGGGGGGGGTGTAATAAGTAGTAATGAAGCTGGGGGTGCAGTAAGGGGTTAATGATGTATACAGATTGGTGGGGGGGTGTAATAAGTAGTAATGAAGCTGGGGGTGCAGTAAAGGGTTAATGATGTATACAGATTGGGGGGGTGTAATAAGTAGTAATGAAGCTGGGGGTGCAGTAAAGGGTTAATGATGTATACAGATTGGGGGGGGGGTGTAATAAGTAGTAATGAAGCTGGGGGTGCAGTAAAGGGTTAATACTGCTGGAGACTGTCGGACTATAACCCCCCCCGTCCCCGGAGGGAAGGCAGCCATGCTCGGAGTGTAATAACAGACGTCAGTGAAAGAGTGATTTGGGGTGCCCGGACTGAACACACCCCATAGAACCTGTACAGAACGTGTCCAGCCCGCCCATGGATGTTCCCCAGCATTCCGTCCCCGGAGAGGCAAGCAGCGGTCAGTCATAAAAGGGAGGGACACACACCTGCCATCTCTGCTTGTACTGCGTGTTCCCGGACGCTCTCCTCAGCCCAGCTGTGAAAATGATGATGAAGATGATGTCGGAGGTCGGCGAGCAGTAAGAACACACCGCGCTCATCACCGCCCACCAGAGGAGGGCGCTGGTTCGCAGAAAGGAGTGTCTATCCCGCTCCAGCAGGCCGCAAAGCCGCGGCCTCAATTTTGGCTAGCCCGACCGAAGTCCGCTCACCCGCAGCGGGGAGGAACTTTGCAGGAATCCAGGTGTAGCCCAGGCGCCAGGATGCATTTTCCAGTCGCCATTGCGACCTGGCGCCTGGGTTTTGTCGAGCCCTGGTTTAGGGTTGTTGTCCTGCTTGAAGGTGAACCTCCACCCCAATCTCAAGTCTTTTGCAGCCTCTAACAGTTTTTTCTTTTAAGATTGCCCTGTTTTTGTCGCCATCCATCTGACCAGCTTCCTGTCCCTGCTGAAGACAAACATCCCCACAACATGATGCTGTCACCACCATGTTTCACGGTGGGGATGGTGTGTTCAGGGTTATGTGCAGTGTTAGTTTTCTGCCACACATTGCTTTTAGGCCAAAAAGTTCAATTTTGGTCTCATCTGACCGGAGCACCTTCTTCCGTGTTTGCTGTGTCCCCCACATGGCTTCTCGCAAACTGCAAAAGGTATTTCTTATGGCTTTCTTTCAACAATAGCTTTCTTCTTGCCAGGGGCAGACTGGGAATAAAAACCAGGCCTGGAAATAATTTCATACCAGCCCTGGAAATAATTTCATACCAGCCCCATAGCATTATTATACCAGCCCAATGTCATTATTTTCTTGTTCAAAAAAGGGAAAACCATGCATTTTAAAGCACATTTGAAGAGTGTATTATACCTATGCCCATCAACGCAGCCTCATCAGTGCCCATCAATGCAGCCTCACCAGTGATCATCAAATGCAGCCTTACCAGTGCCCACTAAATGCAGCCTTATCAGTGTCCATGAAATGCAGCCTGATTAGTGCCCATGAAATGCAGCCTGATCAGTGCCCATAAATGCAGCCTTATCAGTGCCCATGAAATGCAGCCTTATCAGTGCCCATGAACTGCAGCCTTATCAGTGCCCATGAAATGCAGCATTGCCAGTGCCCATGAAAAACAGCATAATCAGTGTCCATGAAAGGCAGCCTTACCAGTTTCCATTAAATGCAGCCTGATCAGTGCCCATGAAATGCAGCCTTATCATTGCCCCTGAAATGCAGCCTAATCAGTTCCATGAAATGCAGCCTTATCATTGCCCATGAAATGCAGCCTAATCATTGCCCCTGAAATGCAGCCTAATCAGTGTCCATGAAATGCAGCCTTACCAGTGTCCATGAAATGAAGCCTTACCAGTGCCCATGAAATGAAGCCTTACCAGTGCCCATGAAATGCCGCCTTACCAGTGCCCATGAAATGCAGCCTTACCAGTGCCCATGAAATGCAGCCTTACCAGTTCCCATGAAATGCAGCGTTATCAGTGCCCATGAAATGCAGCCTTACCAGTTCCCATGAAATGAAGCCTTACCAGTGCCTGTGAAATTCAGCCTGATCAATGTAGCCTTACCAGTTCCCATAAAATGCTGTCTTACCAGTTTCCACGAATAACAACCTTACCAGTTCCCATGAAATGCAGCCTTACCAGTTCCCATGAAATGCACAATGAACAGAGCGGCGATCTCCTGCTCTGTTACAGACCTTGGATTCTAAAATCCAGGTGGCCACTAAAACAAAGTCCCACCTCCTAGAGCGGCTCCTATGATACACGTCACACTGATTCAATGTCCCAACATTGGATCAGTGTTCTGTCTATCACAGGACTAGGACAGTGATGGTGAACCTTGACACCCCAAATATTTTGGAACTACATTTGCCATGATGCTCAAACATTCTGCAGTGTAGTTGAGCATCATGAGAAATGTAGTTCCAAAACATCTGGGGTGCCAAGGTTCTCCATCGCTGGTCTAGGAGGTAGGACTTTGTTACAGTGGCCGCTGTTCTGTTTGAGAAAACACCGCTAAGCACTCCGTGACACAGTGGGAGATCGCCACTGTGTGTGCCAGTGACGTACGTGAGAAGGAGGGAGGGGTGGACTCTGGCACTTAAGCTTCAGCTCCCTCCCTCTGCCTCAGCCTGTGTCCCCAGAATCGGCCCTGGGTACTGCTGCAGCCACCCTCAACTCAAATTGGCCCCAGGGCAGGCAGCAGACCAAGAAGTTTCCCGGTATCCTGGTAGGCCAGTCCGGCCCAGCTTCATAAAGGCCAGATTTGTGGAGTTCACAACTAATAGTTGTCCTGTGGACAGATTCTCTCATCTCTGCAGTTTCAACAGAGTTACCATGAGCCTCTTGGCTGCTTCCCTGATTAATGCTCTCCTTGCCCGGCCTGTCAGTTTAGGTGGATGGCCATTTCTTGGTAGGTTTGCAGTTATGCCCTACTCTTTCCATTCTCGGATGATGGATTGATCAGTGCTCCATGGGATGGTCAACCTTGGGGTATTTTTTTTAAACTAACCTCTGAGGGCTTCACGGAACAGCTGTATTTATACTTAGATTAAATTACACACAGATAGTTTATTAATTAGGTGACTTTGGAATGCAATTTGTTCCTCTCTAGATTTTAGTTTGGGGTATCAGAGTAAAGGGGGCTGAATACAAATGCATGCCACACTTTTCAGATATTTATTCGTAAAAAAAATTGAAAACCATTTATCCTTTCCCTTAGACTTCACAATTATGTGTCACTTTGCGTTGGTCTATCACATAAAATCCCAATAAAATACATTTACGTTTTTGGTTGCAACATGACATAATGTGGAAAATGTACTGTATATATTTACTTTTGGACGCAGTGGAGTGGGAATAGAACACTTGTCTGTGCCCCCATTAGGGAGATTCACCTTCTTCTTTTGTCCTGTTTACCATTCACATTGAAAGTGAAAGAGAATCACACATTTTGAATTGTCCTCCCCACAATAGGAACAGAAGGGAAATCTTCCGATGGGGACACTAGTTCTGGTGATAATTGGGGATTCCCACACTTTGGAAGCTTTTCTTCTCCTGAATTCCTGTTTTGGCTATGGGGCCTCCCACAATGGCAAAAAGAAAAAAAAAGGGGGTTATAACCTCACTAAAGAAAAAAAGTTTTGCCTTTAGTTCTACTTTAACTTCATTAGCCCTTATTTAAATAAAAACATGCCCTGTGAATACAACCTAATATTCGGTAACTTTTAAATGATTTTTTTGTCTTCACTAAAGTCCTTTAATAAACAAGCTGTGATGTTTCAAAGAGAATTATCTGAAATGTTGTTTTGTGTTTCTCCGATCAAAGTTGTGCAGATTTTCTTCCTTACATTAAAGCCATTAAAGTAAAAGTGTCACTGATTGTTCTTTGCTGCAAAATTAAAGTTTAATCTTTGAAATCATTGCAAGATGGAGCAAATAACAACGATTAGGCAAACACTTTGTTATTGTCGCCTCTAGTACGGCAGTCGCACAATAGCTAATAAAAGTGATTTAATCGTGCTGTACAGGCTTGTAGCGTTAATATCCAATGATATTGCTTTTCTGTATCATGGATCATATAAATTATGTTCATTGGAAAGGAAAGACTACACAGCAATCGCCACACAATATAGATCACAGTGAAATTTGTCAATAAAACAGCATTTAATTTAATGTGCAAGATATATGGATGATAGCATAGGGCAAATATACTTTGCTGAGATCCATGGCATGTGAAAAGCCTTGTGACAGCCATGTCTTAGAAGCATGCTGTGTGCAGTAATCCTTCTGAGCTTGAAGGAACAGGAGCAGTTGCAGAGACCTACGTTTGTCAGCATTGCTTTACTCTTATATCTTTATAGCAACACAGCCTTTTCCTTCTGGCATGGGGTTATTTACAAAGGGCTGCGGAAAAAGCATTAATGATTTGCAAAGCAAAGTAACCCAAAGCACCCATGATATTTCATCTGGGACCTAGAAGGAACAATTGGTTGCTATCTATGGCTGTATTTCTTCTGATCTGTCTTTAATAAAGGAAACCTATTCTAAGAGAAGATATGGATTATCATTTCTGACCTTTTCTCTAAAATGTCTTACCTGGCTGTTATTATGACAGTTTGGGTTCAATACTAGGAATCTCCGACCTGGAACAAGTATGCAGCTCATGAATGCTGACGTCACCTACTGCTTTGGTTTTCTGGGTTAGCTATTTAGAAAGTACTGAAGCCAGAGACAACTGACATTTTCAGAAGGAGGTCATCAATGGCAGCCTACATATGTCTCTACAGGATTCTTTAAATTAGCCTTATAGTGAGCAAGAAAGTTCAGAAAATTATGCAGCATACACACGGTCGGAATTCTCGTCGGAAAAAGCTCTGATGGTTTTCCCGTCGGAATACCAACGGAATTTCGCTCAAACTGTCTTGCCTACACACGGTCACACCAAATTCCGACGGTCAATAACACCGCGGCATACAACACGTTCAACGGCACTATACAAGGGAAGTTTAATGCTTCCGAGCATGCGTCAAATTGTTTCCGAGCAGGCGTCGGAATTTTGCGTGTCAGAATTGCATACACATGATCGAAAAATCCGATAGAGAGGTTTTCCGTCTGAAAAATTAAGAACAGGTTCTCAATCCAAAGTCCGTCGGAAATTCCGACAGAAAAAGACCGATGGGCATACACACGGTCGGAAAATCCGATGAAAAGCTCCCATCGGACTGTTTCCATCGGAAATTCCGACCGTGTGTACACGGCATAAGAGTCAAAGCTCTACACACTGAAGTTTTGGATGATACAAGCAGGTCATTTATTGTAGATTTCTTGCGTTTTCTCGTAATCAGTAATTGTAATCATAATCGTTTGCTGCATGAACATTAATGGCAGCATTCTTTATTAACCCACTCTGTACAAGGAGGGGAACATCGCACAGTACATTTTTTAATTATAATTTTTGTCCAATGCTTACTTTTCAAAGTAATATCTGCCGCCAGCTTCAGAGCACTCTGTACCGCCTTCCTGAACCTCTAGGGAATTGCGCACACCAAGCAGGCCACAGGGTACTGCTGGTATTCAAGCTGCTGTAGTATGGAAGAAGAGGGAAGGAGAAGCAGGGGAGTTTCTTGCTGCAGTGACTGTAATCTGACTGTGTAGATTAACACAGCAGCGTAAGGACACTAAGCTGCAGCCCTATCCAGTAGCACACATGCAAATGTGACTATATGAGACCCTGCAAGGAAATTAAGCCACCCTAAAGAACTGGGGGTGAGTCCTTTTTCAAAGATAAAAAGTTAAGCAAGCACAGTGGCCAGTGGCGGCTGGTGCACAAATATTTTTTTTTGGGGGGGGGCGCAAACAAACAAAAACAAATTTGGGGGGGGCGAAAAATTCTGAAAAAAAACCCCCATCAATTGCAGCCTCAATGTGCCATCAAACACAGCCACTGTGCCATCAAACGCAGCCACTGTGCCCATCAAACGCAGCCACTGTGCCCATCAATTGCCGCCACTGTACCATCAAACACAGCCACTGTGCCATCAAACACAGCCACTGTGCATATCAGTTACCACCACTGTGCCCATCAAACGCAGCCACTGTGCCCGTCAAACGCAGCCACTGTGCCATATCAAATGTTCCCACTGTGCCATCAAATGCTGCCACTGTGCCCCTGTGCCAGCATGGCGCTCGAGGGTCACCTCTTTTGACGCCTATTATAGCCTATGGCTCTAATTAGGTGCTTCAAAATCACCCCCCCCCCCGCCCGCTGTAATTCAGGCGCCCACCGCCCAAAAAGGGGCCGGGTGCCTGAATAGGGGGTGGCAGCGGCGGCCATAGATAGATTCATGCAATGCATGAATCTATCTATTGGTGCTAGAGGGGTCGCTGGAGAGAGGGGGCGGCACCCATGCGCCCTTATGGACGTACCATCACTGACAGTGGCTAAGTGGCTAGCGCCTCCGCCTGGCATCTCTAGGGTCGTCAGTTTGAATCCCAACCATAGCACTACCTGCCTGATGTTTGCAAGTCCTCCCTGTGCCTGTGTGGGTTTCCTCCGGGTACTCTGGTTTCCAAAGGCTTGCTGGTAGGTTGATTGGCTCCTGTCTAAATTGGCCCTAGTATATAAATGTGAGGTAAGGACCTTATATTGTTAGCTCCTTGAGGGAAATGACTGATATGAATGTATAATAAATATGTAAAGTGCTACCCTTTCAAATGAATGGGCTGCCGTGGCTAATTAATCAAACACAGATATACTTATATGGTCTGTGTTTGCTGTACATGTTGAACATCCAAATAATGATGCCTTTAAGCTTCCTGACCTTACAAGATGCACTAAAGAATGAGCACCCCAAACAACCTGAAAATAAAAAAAGTTAGACCAATTCTCTAAGCAAGGAAATTTACTCTAAGATAACAGCCATATACTGTATATTAAAAAAAAAGTACTCTATCCTGTTGTGTGAAAAAGTCAGCATACGTATAAGTATTTATTATTTTAATCTGTATTTCAAGCATCAGTATGTTGAATAGTTCTTCTAGGTTCACTATGCTCAAAAAGTTCTGTGTACGTTCAGTACAATACCCCATCCTCTCTGTATGGTGAACTGAGGCTTCTTTTAAATTAGGCTTTATTTTTCAGTATCCTTTAATAATAGATTTAGCCACTTAATGCCATTTTAGTCTTACATGGTTTGAATATCTACAAATGCTAACAGCACTTAGGTAAATAGAGAAAGCCACAAGGAATGGCATGGCTTAGCTGGCACATATTTCGATACAGGAGTGTACATTCTACATAAAGCCAACCTTGTTAATATATTATAATATATAGATATGTATATATAATATATTATTTGCCACAGTCTGTATTCCCCACTCCTTTTTAATACACTTATGCCACGTACACACAGCAGAAAAAGTCAGAAGAAATCTTTTCATTGGATATTCCGATTGTGTGTGGGCCATCTGACTTTTTTTTTCGAAAATTCTGACGGACCTAGAAATAGAACATGTTTTAAATACTTCTGATGGAATCAATTCCTATCTGGAAAACCGCTTATCTGTATGCTGTTCCGACGAACCAAAAACTATGCATGCTCTGAAACAAGTATGAGACAGAAACTATTGGCTACTGGCTATTGAACTTCCTTTTTCTAGTCCCATCGTAAGTCTACGTCACTGCGTTCTAGACGGTCGGACTTTGGTGTGATCGTGTGTAGGCAAGACCGCTTGAGCGGAATTCCGTCGATAAAACGTGAGAGTTCCAATTAGAACTGAAGACTAGGACAGGCTGTTGCATTTTTATACTAGTAATTACGGTAGGTTCTAGGTATCAGGTAACAATCGCAACCTTTTTTTCATACACCAGGATGTGTTACTGACAGTCAGCATAATGAGTGTGGCCATGTGCTGCCCCTGGCTGCCCTACCATCCTGGGTCATTATAGCCTATGTTGGCTAGGCGGAGATGGGCCCTGATCATAAGGTCATGTGCCTCACAATTATTGCCACCACTGCTCTCCACGATTGTACATTATACATTTTTACTGTTCATATAACTTATAGAGAAATATTGTTTATAGTCTTTGCAAAACATCTCCTTTTGACTATGGAATTTTAGTCCTATATGCGACACCTTCAGCACAGTTGTATATCCTGTAAGCATTTTTGTGTGGTTGATTAAGGTATTTGAACAGTATTTATATCTATCTATAAAAAGGATAAACATAGAGCTGGGTAACTGTTTAAAGAAAATTGTTCTGTATTTGAGACTTCCATGGTTTTCAGCTTATATAATAGGTGTTGATTGTAACCTTTTTTTTACTTGGTTGGATAATATGTAATTACTTGAAGTTATCTGTAGCATTTTATGTACTTTTTTCTCACTAAAGAGAAAATTGTCCAAGCACTTGCCTTAGAAACAGTTTGAAAGGAAGGCATTCCTGTAAAAAAAAAACTCTTTGCTTTCGTTGATCAAAACATTGATTTTTTTTATATCTTACTTTCTCTCTTGCAGTAATAGAGAGCCGGGCAACGATGGATAGTATACAGAGGTTCTCATCAGTCCCTGTCTATCTACCTGTGAACTATCACGTCTGTAATTCTGAGGTCTCCTTTTTTCTTAAAGAAGCCAATCAAGACCTTATGAAAAACTCAAGTCTGCAGTCCCGGACAGAACCCCTTTTCATATATAAAGCCAAGAAGCCACCAGCCATAAATGCCACCTATGGACCCTATTCAGCAGAGCAAACTGTGCCAAAAAATTTGATGATTACCTCAAGTACTTTCAGTTTCTCAAACAAATTCACATTTAACTGGCAACTAAAAGCTCACATCATTGAGAGTTCAATATACTCTGACAAACCCAAAGTGCAGGCATTATTTTATATCACAGGAAGAGACTGGGAGGACTATAATCCAGCAGAGATTTTACCATGCGTTCGAATGGTCGCCACCTTAGAAAATCGAGAAATTTCATCAAGCTGTAGATTGAAAGGTAATCTGGGATTGTGTGTTGCGGAACTGGAGCTGCTGCCCAGCTGGTTAAGTACGTCTCCTCCTACAGAGGACCATATTTACCCCCCTCCACCACAAGGAATCCCAGTGGAACTGCATCATATTGTCTATACGACTGGAGAAGATGAGGAATGTTATACAGAGGAGACTAAATGGTCAAACAGGATTCAGTTCAATAAAGATGCTGCCCACAAAGCCTCCAGTGCACTGGAAAGGTTTGGCAGTGTAATTGTTTATCCCACCCGGCACACTTTGAGGATGTCTCTGCTCAGACTGGATAGCAATATTCAGATTCGATACCCACCTGGCCCAGTAAAAGTAGGAGATGTTGTCACTTTCTTTGTGTCGATAGTTGGAGGATCAATGACACATCAGTTCATGTTAAGGTATGCTGCTTCCATATCATGTTATGTAGTGTTTATTATGGGATATATTTTGAGTTTGCCAATGCTAATCCTAATAACATATGCATATAAAGGTAAATGATTTTCAGGGGGAAAAAAATATTTACACATGGTGCCACATTGAAATAGAAATACATGGTACATTATTAGATTTTGGGTATCTGCTGGCATTGATCTCTAACACACTTTCAGCTTAACCCTAAGTACTTAAAACTGTGCCCTCCTAATGTCTATACTAACTCACCTGTGTAAGAAAGATGTACAGTATCTCACAAAAGTGAGTACACCCCTCACATTTTTGTAAATATTTCATTATACCTTTTCATGTGACAACACTGGAGAAATGATACTTTGCTACAATGTAAAGTAGTGAGTGTACAGCTTGAATAACAGTGTAAATTTGCTGTGCCCTCAAAATAACTCAACACATAACCCCTAAGTGAAAATGTCCAAATTGGGTCCAAAGTGTCAATATTTTGTGTGGCCAGCATTATTTGGCCATCTTTATGTAGAGCGACAATAATTTTTTTCAGATCCTCAGAGAGTTCTTTGCCATGAGGTGCCATGTTGAACCTCCAGTGACCAGTATGAGAGCGATAACACCAGATTCAACACACCTGCTCCCCATTCACACCTGAGACCTTGTAACACTTATGCCCTGTACACACGATCGGACATTCCGACAACAAAACCCATGTTTTTTTTCTGACGGATGTTGGCTCAAACTTGTCTTGCATACACACGGTCACACAAAATTGGTCGGAAATTCCGAACGTCAAGAACACGGTGACGTACAACACGTAGAAAATACAAGAGAAATTAAGTTTAATAGCCAGTGCTGCTCTTCTGCTTGATTCCGAGCATGCGTGGCACTTTGTGCGTCGGAATTGTGTACACAAGATCGGAATTTGCGCAAACGGATTTTGTTGTCGGAAAATTTGAGAAAAAGATCTCAAATTTTGTGCGACGGAAATTCCTGTGGAAACTGTCCGATGGAGCCAACACATGGTCGGAATTTCCGACATCAATCTCCGATCGCACATTTTCCGTCGGAATGTCCGACCATGTGTACGGGGCATAACAAGTTACATGACATCGGGGAGGGAAAATCTTGAATTGGGCCCAATTTGGACATTTTCACTTAGGGGTGTACTCACTTTTGTTGCCAGCAATTTAAACATTAATGGCTGTGTGTTGAGTTAGTTTGAGGGGACAGCAAATTTACACTGTTATACAAGCTGTAAACTACTTTACATTGTAGCAAAGTGTAATTTCTTCGGTGTTGTCACATGAAAAGATATAATAAAATATTTACAAAAATGCGAGGGGTGTACTCACGTTTGTGGCATATTGTATGTACTTACCTTTTTTTTAGGCTGTTCCGATCCGTACACGTAATCTGGCACCCCTGTGCAAACCAGTGGGGCTTCAGGGGAGAGTTCTGACAACTGATGGGCCATTGAAGTCTATGGGTGACATCACCACTCCAGGGTTTACTAGCCATTGTTGACGTGCTCTCTCCTCTTCCCTGCAACAAGCGTTGGCTGATATAGGGGATCACCTGACTGGACCAGAGAGAAAATAGGTAAGTATATACGTCTTTCTAACACAGGTTTGTAAGCATAGCTGTTAAGAGGAGGGTGGGACAGTTTTAAGATTAGTTAGTGCTAAGCCGGAATTCAACTTTAAGTAAATATTCTGCATAGTTTTAATTGTGCAGACTTAAAAGAGAAATATGGGTTTGGTGTTTTTTCCTCCATCATACTTACCTAGGTGGATGCAGCATCAGTCCGATGCTGCATCTGTCCCCCGGCGCCTCAGCACTGAGAACCGAGCCATCCAACATTGCCGATGGCTCGGTTCTCACAGCTCCCCAAGCAGAGAGCTGCTCACTGTCAATCAGCAGCTCTCTGCTCCTCCACGCTCACTGGAGCACTGAGCTGTGTAGGGATGGGAAGCGGCCGTCTCAGGCTCTCAGCAGCTCACTGAGAGTTTGAGACGGGTGTCAGTCCAGACACCTGGCGGATCCAGACTTTATTGTCACAATGATGCAGTGCCTGGACTGATATCCATGACGTCAGCAGAGAGCAGACTTCAGGAGTGCAAAACAAATTGCACTCCTGTGACTCATAGGAGAAGCCCAGCCAAACGAGCTTTGGTGAGACTTCTCCTTTAACTGCCTTGGTTTGTGTCAGGTTTGCTTTAATTTTGGTACATTTAAAGCAACAGTACAGTATCCCCTTTGTGCACCTAATAATTGGAACACTATTCTGATAAAAAAAAGCAGGATTTAGGGTTTGCATTCCTGTATACATAGCATACGATTTAAAGTGTTTATTCTGATACACAGAAACAATAAAGATCACATATTATGACATGCATGGCACGACACTAACTCTTTATTCAATACACGCTATATATAGCAATATATAGAACATATTAAAACAACTCCTTTACTGAGAGCATATAATGCCAAAATAAATATTAACTCTATGTACTCTCCAAATTTTGCAGTTTATTATAAAAACACAAATGTTCAAATGAAATATTCCCAGAAGTAATTTAACAACAACTTTCAGTAAATTTATAAAGTTAATTAGCATGCATGTCTGGAAAAACAATAAGCAGCTGAGGTATTACACCTTAGAATCAAGCAATGCATATCTGTTACAATGCCCAAACAAAGTATAAACTTGGCATCCCCAGGGCACAGGTAACAGGGCAACAATCTACACAATGCATAGTCAGTTCCCCCACATTTTTCTTGGCTAACAGCACAGCCAGTTTCCCCGGTATTTTCTCATTCTGCCTCCTCTGGGAATTAACAGAAAATACATGGAAGTGGATGAAGCATAGACCAGTCAAAAGATCAAAAGAAGGTACAAAGGATGTGCAGACTCAAAATAACTGTAGAAATCTTACTGAGTATCTACTCCAGCCTTTTATATATATAGCCCCAAAATCTGAGATTATTCTGCCAATGAGAAATACACATTGCTCAATCTTATTTATCTCAACATCAACATTTTTGGACTTCCAAATAAGTCAAAATAATAAAATATAAGACGTGTCTAACCACTATAGTCTCATGTATTTAATAAATGGAATTAAAGTGGAACTATATTGCATCTGAGCACCACAAATTAAAACCTCTATTTAATTCATTTATAATATTTTTAGCAAACTCCCCCATCTATCTATGTCTCCATGGATTATTTTGCTGAGAAATCACCCCCCTAGCATTTCCTGGCTGTGGCCATCTTAACTAAAGGGCAAATGATTCATGTTGCATTTACTTCATGGAATCCATCTGCCCTTAGCTCGGTTATGCAGGCAGGAGGGTGTGCTTAGCTGAGAAAACCCCTCCTGCCCTCCTGAAGATTGGGATGTTTGAAAACATTTGCTTAGGCCTGGAAACCGACAGCTCCGGTAAGGGGGGGCCATTCCCGCGGCCGATAAAAGCGATCTTGCAGCGAATTTGACCACTTTTATCTTGTAGCGGACCACCCGCTGAAGAAGAGGATACCAGGGTTATGGCAGCTAACTGCTGCCATACCAACAATATCACCCTTCAAACAGCCGAAGTAAAACTGCGGTGGGCTGTCCATAAGTGGTTAAAGGGGTAGTAAACACCTCTTAGACACTTGTACCTGTAGGTAAGCTTAGAATAAAACTCACCTGTAGGTACAAGGAATATCTCCAAATTGTGCATTGTTTAGGAGATAGTCACAGTTTCTGCAGCTGGTGACGTCACTGCCGCATGCACTCTGAAGAGACATACTAATGCTGTCCTGACAGAGCTCAGTGCTGCAGCCGTGAATCCCTGGGTGACATCATCGTGGCTCGGCCATTAAAATCTCCGGCGGTGCATTAAAAGGACCAGGCGGTCATGGATGTTCCCGAGTGCGCTCCCCAGGGGGCGCGCGGGAGCAAGATTCTGGGAGGACGTCCCACGGAGGTCCACCCAGAATAAGCTGTTGCCATCTTTCGGCTATGGCCCGGTCGGCATGTGGTTAAAGAGTATCAGTGTGGAAAAAATATAAAAGTCAGCAGATACAAATGGTGTAGTTGCTGACTTTTAATAAACATCCAGGGATCCAATAATTAACTAGTCCAGGGATCCAGTGCTGTCCGCACCTGGGCCAGTTCTTTGCTGGTTTATGGGTCCCAGTTGCCAACATCTTGAGTGTGGAAAGCCAGCTGTGACTACCTGCAGCTTCACAGGCAAGTCATGCTGCGCTGTCTGAATAAACCTGCAACCTCCTGAGACATGTGACGTGTCCCAGGGGCATATGGGCAGGGGGAGGGGGTATCCAACTTCTGCTCAGGAGGAGAAGCGGAACCTTTTTATAGTATTTTATATAATTTTAGAGTATTTTATAAGTATATGTGAACCCTCACCTTGTAAAACAACTCATTCAGTTTAAAATAGAAATGAAAGGCAAAACATTCATAATATAATATATATATAAAAGAGGGGGGGAATGTATAACTCCATATACTGGGACTTTAATTGAAACGCACAAGGAAGGGGGGGGGGGTAGTGCGTCTCCATCCCTATTCTAAATTCAAAAGACAAAACGAGTGTGGGACTTTAAATGAGGCAGGCTCAAAAATAATGTAAGAGTAGAAGTTTTATTATTAGTTACATGAATATCAGGGAGATGAGTGTTCAATACATGTACAGACATGACATCCAAATAGACATGATATAGAACTTAATTATCATAACAGGGAAAAAGATTTATACAAATTTCATAGAAATAGTACAGTAATGGTATACAATATAATTCATAAAAATGTTGTAAAAAATGATGGAAATGTGAGGGATTTCATCCTCAATAGCTCGACGCGTTTCGTCAGTAGTGTGTGTGTAAACACACACAAAAGTGAGTACACCCCTCACATGTTTGTAAATATATTTTATTATATCCTTTCATGTGACATTTTACTGCAATGTAAAGTAGTGAGTGTACAGCTTGTATAACATTGTAAATTTGCTGTCCCCTCAAAATTACTCAACAAACAGTCATTAAAGTTTAAAATGCTGGCAACAAAAGTTAGTACACCCCTAAGTGAAAATGTTCAAATTGGGCCCTAAGTGTCAATATATTGTGTGGCCACCATGATTTTCCAGCACTGCCTTAACCCACTTGGGCATGGAGCTTCACAGGTTGCCACTGGAGTCCTTTTCCACTCCTCCATGATGACATCATGGAGCTGGTGGATATTAGAGACAGATGCTTAATAGGGTTTAGGTCTGGAGACAAGCTGGGGCCCAATTAGCCATTACCCCTCCCTGGTATCATGTGACTCGTTAGTGTTACAAGGTCTCAGTTGTGAATGGGGAGCAGGTGTGTTTAATTTGGTGTTATCACTCTCACTCTCTCATACTGGTTACTGGAGGTTCAGCATGGCACCTCATGACAAAGAACTCCCTGAGGATCTGAAAAAAAAGAATTGTTGCTCTACATAAAGATGGCCTAGGCTATAAGAAGATTGCCAGGACCCTGAAATGGAGCTGCAGAACGGTGGCCAAGACCATACAGCGGTTTAACAGGACAGGTTCCACTCAGAACATGCCTTGCCATGGTCAACCATAGAAGTTGAGTGCACGTGCTCAACATTTGTTCAGGCAGGGGAGAGATAAGGGATAGGGGTTGTTTAATGTACGAAGTCCACTGTTACACTGGCCTGATAAACCATACATGCTGGGTTAAAGCTGCATGAACGTCGTGCAAAAAACTAGCCGCCCCAGGTGCCCAGTGCTGAAAACAAACATATTGGCCATTGGCTGTTTTTCACCCTTGACTGCGGCAACCGGGTTCAAACATTTTGCAATATTGAATTTTGTAGTTTGCTTATTATACTGGTGAGATATCCTCGAGGACTGGCTTGAGAACTGTAAGGTAATAAACAACAATTTTGTCATAGTTGGAAAGTGGAGGTAAATACTAATCAAAACAGAAGAAGCATTTTCATTATAAACAGAAGTGCTTATCATCACCCAGCTGAGCAGCCTCCTGCTTTCCTCTTTTCTTTAAACCTTAATTGAAGCGGTTGTGTTTCAGCAGCCTGAAGTTTTGTGACATCTCTTCAGGTTATTTAACCACTTCAAAGTCAAATGTAATGTGAGCAAACTGTTAAAATGCAGCCTGGTTAAGCCAGAATCTGTGAGTCTAATATATATGTATTTTTTTTTTTCTACTTGGTCACAGTCTTGCTGACAGTAATGGGATTGGATTAGCCAGTTTTAATTAGTTTCATTTTCAAAAGACTCACTCAAATTTTTCTCTTCCTAAATTTTTTTCGATGTGGCAGATCTAGCCAATTATCTTCAAACACGTTTTCCTTCCATTAATGTGTTTTGTTTCATTTCAAATGTCACAAGGACAGCTGCAAGGAGAAATAGACAATGCTGGGTTGTAAGGATGCTATACCCTTATTGGCTCACTTTTAAGTTATTGTATATTAGGAATTAGGCGTCCTGTTCTTTCCTGTTTTTTCATCAAATCCATATTGGCATTAAAATAGCTGTAAGGCTACTTTCACACTGAGGCGCTTTACAGGCGCTACAGCGCTAAAAATAGCGCCTGTATAGCGCCTGTAAAGTGCCTCTCCTGTGTCTCCAGTGTGAAAGCCCCTGCAGGACGGTCAAAAAAGTCCTGCAAGCCGCCTCTTTGCAGCGCTCCTAAAGCGCCCCTTCTCATTGAAAACAATGGAGCATCGTCACAAAACCGCCAGCAAAGCGATGCTGCAGCGTCGCTTTGCGGGTTAAAACCGCCCGCTAGCTGGAATAGTGGCGCTAAAATGATGGTAAAGCGTCGTTTTACCGCTGACGCCCACAATACCCCAGTCTAAAATTAGCCTTACCCATTCAGGGAGGGTTAGGAGCTGCTCTTTACCGTACATGCAGTTACATTGCATTATGAACTAGTGATTTTTACATTGGGTAAGGGGCCCAGTGGACCCTGCATTGCACTTCAAGGCACATTTTACTGCCTAAATTATTAATATAATGCAGGCACTCATAGATGCAGCACAGTACTTACCAAACTTATGTTTGATTTTGTGCAAAAAACATTTTAATAAGCAAGATCTTTTTATTAACCATGGCCGCCCATGAGAGGTTACAGCCAAGCCTTCTGTACAGTGCCTGGACCCTATCAGTTTCAGAAGGGGGACCAATGCAGCTGACAAACAGGGGGAATCAGATGGTAGACATGCAGGGTGATTGGTGTGTGGCTGGGGGGCAAATACTGGAACCGATCCTCCTGTGTGGCTCTCCCTGCAGCAGCTGAAAGCCAGCTTCTCCTACCCTCCCTCTTGCCATCTTTCAGCTGCTGCAGGGCTAGCCACACATTGGGATTGGTTCCAGTAAATGCACCCCCTGCCACACAGGGTCCCCTTCCCTCTGCTGTCTGGGCCCTCCCCCGCAGTGCTGCTGGCTCGCCTTCTCCCACCCCCCCTGGCACACTGCTTTCAGGATAGAGATGGGGGGCATCTAGGGTGACTGGGTGTGATAAATATTTCATATTTACTGGCTCCTTCCTTTTCTGAATGAGCACAGTGAGTGTGCAGTGTGTAAGGACAGGCAACAACTGTCAGACTTTAACCACTTAAGCCCCGGACCAATTTGCAGCTAAAGGACCAGGCCCCTTTTTGCAATTCGGCACTGCGTCGCTTTAACTAACAATTGCGCGGTCATGCGACGTGGCTCCAAAACAAAATTGGCGTCCTTTTTTTCCCACAAATAGAGCTTTCTTTTGGTGGTATTTGATCGCCCCTGCGGTTTTTATTTTTTGCGCTATAAACAAAAATAGAGCGACAATTTTGAAAAAAATGCAATATTTTTTACTTTTTGCTATAATAAATATCCCCAAAAAATATATAAAAAAACAATTTTTTTCCTCAGTTTAGGCCGATACGTATTCTTCTACATATTTTTTGGTAAAAAAAAATCGCAATTAGCGATTATTGATTAGTTTGCGCAAAAGTTATAGCGTTTACAAAATAGGGGATAGTTTTATAGCATTTTTATTAATATTTTTTTTTTTTATTAGTAATGGCGGCGATCAGCGATTTTTATTGTGACTGCGACATTTTGGCGGACACATCGGACATTTTTGACACATTTTTGGGACATTTGTCATTTATACAGCAATCAGTGCTATTTAAATAGCACTGATTCCTATGTAAATTACAGTTGTAGTTAGGGGGTTAACCACTAGGGGGCGGGGAGGAGTCAGTGTGACGTGTTGTGTTTTTTTTTACAGTAGGGGGGCGTGGCTGTACGTCTGACGTCATTGATCGGCGTTCCCGATGACAGGGAACCGCCGATCACTGACAGTCAGTGTAGTTTGTTTACATAGACCTCTCCCCGTTCTTCAGCTCCGTAACCCGATCGCGGGATACATGCGTAACTCCACTTTTGTAACTTTCCCCTCTGGTTTATCTATGTACATTGCAAGGATTATAACAAACTTTGTTGCAGATTCTTACCTTTTGTTATTTTGAAGAAATCCCTCTGTTCCTCTTTGCCCATGTGGGGAAATTAATCTAATGGGAGTGGTTTCCTAATTATCAACCAGATGTGCACCTGCAGGGCTCTAATGAGGAAAGCTGCTGGGAACTCCATCCCTTCAGACGTGTTCCTATTGGGATTATCTCACTAAAAATGAAATTTTTGTTGCAGGGGATACCTGAAATCTGACTTGTATCTTAGTGCAGACTTTTGGAAAAATTGGTGAGCCAATCACAAGCAGGAAATTATGTTTCCAGGGGTGTCCTGTACACATTCTGTGTACAGAACAACTCCAGGTAGCCATATTGCATTGCATTTTCAGAAAATTACAGTGGCTACAGATTGAAACGTAAAGGTAATTTTTAATGGCATTTAATTACATTATGACTTGTGTCGCAATTGTATACGCTATATTATTTTTTCTTTATTTGCTTTTTTTTTTCCCCCTATGAATGTGGAGTTACCCTTTAAATGCCTTCTTACTCTCTGTGACTTTAAAGAGTCTGAACTTAGATAAAGTAATAAGGCTAAATAAGGGGGAAATATATATATGCATCTTTTATAGGTATGCACAATTATAATTTATGTTTGAGCAAGTTTGGGCCTGGTCTTTATGAGCTGTGAGGCGAAGGACCTGGCCCACAGCTCACTGGAGTAAAAAAAAGCGGGAGTTTTGAGTTTGGGTTAGAGATAAGATTAGAGGATGCCTAAGCACATCTTGGAGTTACTCTTTAAAGTGGAAGTTCAAGAAATAATCAATTAACCAAAAGCATCCATATACCCCATGTACCTTCATAAATATATCACACCAACTTTGGATTCTGTTCCTACTCCTCCCCCCCCCCCAATCAGTCTTAGAAACTGCTGACTACTATCAGCAACATCATGCAATTCACGGCGTCGCCCAGCTCCCCTCCTGCCATCTATGTTTTGTGTTTGACAGCTTAAAGCATTTGTTAACCCAAAAAGAAAATAGATCCTGTTCCCTTAAAGCATGTTATATAGCACAGTGCTTGTGCTGTGTAATTTGGCCCCTGTATACCCTAAAAAACCTGGCTGATCCTGCCTGGCTATACCCTCCCCTTTGCAAGCTGACCACGATAATCATGGCTGCTGAGCTCTTGACACCGTGGTCAATTTGCGTGATTCCATTATCCGCAGCATGCTATCTGCAGCTCTCCCGTGTCTGTGTCTCCTCTGTGCTTCTTCCCCCTCCCTGCTCGTATCAGCATCCATGACCCCCACCACCCCCCACTCCTGCTGCTCTCATATCTTTTAATAAATTGTCTTATCCCCTCTGTACCATTATAACATGTGCCCCTGTGCCTGTGTAATGTAAAAAATCGGCAGATTTTTTACATTACACAGGCACAGGGACACATGTTATAATGGTACAAAGGGGATAAGACAATTTATTAGAAGTGGGTTAACAACCACTTTAAGTGTAACACTGAGATGGCATTATGGGCTTTGCTGCGCAAGCCTGTCATCAGTAGTAAGGATTCATCAAGGACGTTATGTCCCCGTCTACCACTTTTAGTGTGCCAACCAAAGTTGATTGCAGACTCTAATGGAAAATGCTGCCAAACACATACTCGTCAGAAATCAATAAATTGATTGTGTGGGTAAGTTCATTTTATTTATCTGAATTTAGTTGACGCTTCTTGTTTGATTTGGTGAATGTGGTAACTAATATGCTAACATTATCAGTATGATCTTATCAGTGTGAACAAACTGATTTAATAGGTTTGCCTTTATAACATCATCAGGAAGACAAACCTTTGTAAAGATAACAAAATCCTAAATACACTGGTGACATTGTTCTTTAGTATACCTCGCAGCTTTCTGAGATGAGCAAATGGGACGCCTTTTAGCAGAAAGTATGTAGGCCTAATACAAATAAACCAAAACTGTTTTACTACTACTTCTTCTTTATACTGACTTTTAAAAGTAATAAATACAAAAACATAGAGGTTAAATGAAGGGTTTAGTGCTGTATAACACTTTTGGTAATACATTTTTGTAAAGGTCTGTACATTAGATAAAATAGAGGAACAACTTGGGTGGCACAGTGGTGTAGTGGTTAGCACTCTCATCTAGCAGTAAGAAGGGTCACTGGTTCAAATCCCAATCCACGACACTACCTGCCTGGAGTTTGCATGTTCTCCCTGTGCCTGCGTGGGTTTCCTCCAGGTACTCCGGTTTCCTCCCACGATCCAAAGACATGTAGGTAGGTTACTTGGCTTCTGTCCAAAAAAAGATTGGCCCTAGTACATGAATGGGGACCTTGGATTGTGGGCTCCTTAAGGGTAGGGACCGATGTGAGTGTGCAATGTACAGGGATAGGGATAATTGTAGACACTCACTCAGGTTTAACTGGATGGACTGGTGTCTTTATTCAACCTTACTAACTATGAGGAGTTAAGAGGGATTTGATTCCAAAAGAGGGACAGTCCCTACTAATGAGGCACAGTTGGGAGCTCCACTATAATTAAACATTTACAAAATAGGAGCAAACTGTAGGAATTTTAATTAAACGCATTTTTCTTCTTTCCATGCAGGATTTTGGGCCTGTAAATGTTTACATTTACATCCAGCGTGACTTGTTAGTGAATTTACCTGGTCACCCCCTCGATACTAAATATCTTTCAGTATATGCTGAAGTAATTTATAGTCACTCTGAGCAAGACTGCTGTTAAATAAATTTTTAGTATAAACTGTGTGTTTTAGTCAGATACATTAAAAATCCAACATCTGCTCTATGATGATATCTGTTTTTCTGTGAGTGGTTACAGACCAAATCTCTTTGCAGTCTGTGGCTTTAGGCATCCCTGGAGTATGGCTGCCAACTGCCAATACCTGCCTTCTGACAGGTGTACTTCCTCAGGGAGCAGTTCAGTAGAATACTTTGTAAATTTCAATCCATACATGTATTATGTTTGTATGAAATCTTAGTCCCACTTTCTCATGGAATTCTTCTCCTTGCTGTGTGTCCAGGTTAATGATGCCTTATTTATGTGCACTGAGCTTCCTCCCGAGAATATTTAAAATTAACTTATTAGTAATTTTTATAGTCTGCGTGAATACATTGCTGATATGTCTGAAATGCACAACAGTATAATAAAAAAAATACCATACCTTTCACAGTTGAAAAGCAGTATTATTAATCTTGCATACATTGGCCCATGATTAGCGAAAAGCTCCATGCCCAAATTTCATACAATCTGGGACCCCTGGTTCAAGGCATTTCTCCCAACATCCTTTGATTGTTGCTTACTGGACTTTAACAGTCACTTAGGGCTTCCAATCCCTCCTTTCCTCCTTCCCACCTTTAATTAAAAGTTTTCCATTTTGCACATGTGTAGTAACAACCACTGCACAAGCACTAGTACCAAATTTACATGATTGTGTCCATGAAAGACCATGTCTCCCTTACTAGAGTATAGGGATGGGCCGAATGGACCCCTGTTCGGTTCGCACCAGGACTTCGGAACACCACAAAAGTTTGGACCCGAAAAACGAACCCCATTAAAGTCAATGGGACCCGAACATCAAAAATCAAAAGTGCCCATTTTGAAGGCGTATATGCAATTGGACATACAATAGTTATATACCCCTTCATTCCTTCTTCCCCACAAACCTCTCATCTCAAGCACAAATGATTTTTGCCCCCCCACCATTGTGTTTCCAGTACCATTCCACCACCCCATAACTTATAGCTGGGAACTGCGGGAGTAGTGACAACGGGAGGAGGTGCAGGCTGTGCTGTGCTCTCACCCCTACAGTTAGAGCAGCACTCCTCCAATACAGCAGATGACACATTTCCTACTATACTGTGTCATCTGCTGTATGGAGGAGTGCTGTTCAGACAGAAGGAGGGAGATCACAGCACAGCCCGCACCTCTTCCCAGCTCTCTCCTCTCTGCCACTTCTCCTATCCGGACTCCAATGTTCATTTTAGTTCACTGCGTCAGGCTGCCTTCCCCCCTCTTGTCACATCCCTGAGTGCAGGGATGGGGGTGGAACTCAGCAGGCCAGGCACAACGTCCACAGAGAAAGGGTTTCCTGGGGGCACAACTGAAATCTGGCGGGGCACAGCCCACTGCAGCTCCCCTAGATCTAGCCGTGTGGCTGCTATTTCATTACAGGGTGCAAGGGCCCATGGAAGGAACCACAGAGCACAACTGAGAGAAAGACGTTTGCCACAAGTGTGCAAGATGCTGAAGATCTTTCAACAAGCTAAGAACCTCAACTAAGCAGGCAGCAGGTCAAGTACGCTCTTATATTGAGAGTTAAAGGCCCTCACAATGTCTATGGCAAGTGGGAAAAACTGGGCACACATGTAGAAATCTGACTGCCAGACCGCTCCAAAAATACATATAAATCATATTTTCAAAATAATTATATGTCTAACATTCCTGAGCCTTACCTTGATAATAAAAAAAGGAAATAGATTAAACCTGTCCCACTGAATGCGATATCAGTATTGTAGTAGTGGAAGGATGAAAACAGTTTTCATGAAGTTTGTGTGCTAAATGTCCATTTTTACAGCGTTGAATAACAACTGGAGTAAATCAGCGTATGCCATTAAGTTCAAAAGGAAACATGCCCCCAAGTTATATCTTTGAAGACTTTATTTTAGACCTCCTGCAATGCTGGTCCCACAATTTATCGCTCAGTGCCATACTAGCCCCTTGGGATTTCCAGAAATGATCATGCTGGTGTTTGATTTTTTCTGGTTATAGTTTTACTGTGCATCCAATTAAGTTTATTTATTTCAGCATCCGTTTCTCATATAATGTATCATAACTCATTTTCAATTTAAAAAGGACATTGAGGATTAGAGGAAAGGTTTAAAAATACCCTGGGGGTGTATTTTCAGTTTTTCAGTTATGTTCATTTAAAACAAGTATGAATTTGCCTAGATGGCCAGGGATACTAATGTTATGCCTGTCCAAGCCATTAGGCAGTAGAGATAGGATTGATATAGGCTTGTGGATAGGGATCACATCCAAATGGGGTTTATTCACACAGTATTTTAATTTCACTTAACTTCAATAATACAAGCTATTGGTTATAGATCAGTTTGCTGATTACAATAAAACAATTAAAGTAATGTTTGCGACCATTTTTATTTGTACTATCAGTTAAATTTCCAGGACAAGCTTTTGAGGTGTTCCCTATTTATTTGTCCAGTCAGTAATGCTTAAAGGGTAACTCAACTTTTGTGGAAAAAAATAGCAAATAAAAAAAAGCCTCCATCAATCAAGATGTAATATCCCACCCCATTGTGTTTAGCTGGTTAGTAGGTATGAAAGAAGAGGGAGGGAGTGGGCTGTTATTTACCACTGTGTATGCACCCACATGTGTGACTCTATAGTCACATGTAGGGATGAGCCGAACACCCGCTGGTTCGGTTCACACCAGAACATGCGAACAGGCAAAAAAATTTGTGCGAACATGCGAACACCGTTAAAGTCTATGGGACATGAACAGGAAAAATCAAAAGTGCTAATTTTAAAGGCTTATATGCAAGTTATTGCCATAAAAAGTGTATGGGGACCTCGGTACTGCTCCAGGGGACCTGTATCAATGCAAAAAAAAGTTTTACAAACAACCGTTTTTTCAGGAGCAGTGATTATAAGAATGCTTAAAGTGAAACAATAAAAATTAAATATTTCTTTAAATACCGTGCCTGGGGGTCCCCTTAGTCTGCATATAAAGTAGCGCATCTGTGTGATGAGTTTTACAGTCCCGCAGCATAATGACATTTCTAAAGGAAAAAATTCATTTAAACTTGCTGTAATGTATTGCTGGCTCCCGGTAATATAGATAAAAATCGAGGAAAAAAACGGCGTGGGTCCCCCCCCAGTCCATACCAGGCCCTTTGGGGCTGGTATGGATTTTAAGGGGAACTCCACACCAAAATGAAAACTAAATTGGTGTGGGGGTCCATCCAAAATCCATACCAGACCCTTATATGAGCATGCAGCCTGTCCCCTCTCCTAAACCATACCAGGCCACATGCCCTCAACATGGGGAGGGTGCTTTGGGGTCACCCCAAAGCACCTTGTCCCCATGTTGATAGGGACAAGGACCTCTTCCCCACAACTCTAGCCCAGTGGTTGTGGGGGTCTGCGGGTGGGGGCTTTTTAGAATCTGGAAGCCCCCTTTAACAAGGGGACCACCAGATCCCACCCCCCCCCCCATGTGAATGGGTATCGGATACATTGCACCCCTATCCATTCACCAAAAAAAGTGTCAAAAAGTAAAAAACACAAAAGACAGTTTTTGACAATTCCTTTATTTAAAAAAAAAGTGTCCCACGATGTCCAAAGCAGAGCTTTTTTTTATATATGCAATATACCCCATACCCATTCACATGGGGGGTGGGATCTGGGGGCCCCCCACAACCAGTGGGCAAGGGTTGTGAGGATGAGGCCCTTGTCCCATCAACATGGGGACAAGGCAGTGGGGACGATGACGAGGCAGGACGTGCTGGCGTAGTGCGCAGCACGGAGGGAGGAGCCTGAGCTAGCGGGCGTTCGAATGCAGCGCGGGCTGTGAGGAGGGAAGCCACTGAAGATCCATGGAGGGTGAGAGGCTCCGTGAGCCCCCCCGTCAACAGCCCGGAATCAGCAGCGCGACTTGGGCAACAACACCAGCGTCTCGGCCTGGGGCGAGACGATGAACGGAAAACGGCCAGCCTCCTTCCACCACCTTCTGCCGCCGCCGACCTACCATCTTCCACCACCACCGCCGACCCGCCGCTGACCCCCCTACATCCTCTCTCCCCTGCATGATCACAGACCATCTGGGCATAAGACACGGACCGTGAGTATGGTACAATACAACGCTTTAAAGCGGCTCTTTTTTCAAACCGGTCCTCCGGAGGAGGTAAGCACTTGAATGAGCTATGAGTGTTACCTTAAAGTGAATAGTAATGTCTGATCTCCTTGTACATGGCCATAACTTTACGGAAACCTTAGAAATTACCAGAGGCCGGCCCTTCCTCCCTTATCTTTATTTGAATACAACAAGCTGATGGGCTCAGGGTTTGACTGGCTTTGGGTACGTCAAATTAGAGGTGAATGAGACTGGACTTTATGACATGCTGTTTAATCCCTTCCTGGGGGCACATCTCCTATCTCCCGCTGTGCTTCTTCTTTTTTCTTTTTTTTCTAGAAGCCACTTGACTATGCTACAAAGTGCATGGTATATTATATAAAAATCTCTCCTACGGGACGGTTTATGCAAATCTACAACTAGAAGGGAGTAAAGGGATGGAATGGATTATATAACCTGGATAATTTAAAAACCATACAACAGCCTTTCCTGGCTTGGTTTTTTCTTTGGGGGATGGCACTGTAGGTTCCCCCTCCTTCCCTAAATGGTAGCTATAAAAGAAGATTGGCAACATCCTGAGGAGGAGGTACTTGAACAAAGCTAGTATGAGGCTTTTAGTAGCTATTTCAGTATAACAGCTACCCTAGGTTTCTCGGTATACGTACATCTTGCTGGATGATAAAATCGCTGTATAATGAACTGATGCTAAACGATGTACTCCCCTGCCCGTGAACATTTAGGAAAACGGTTAAATCATTTAGTTGTCCCTAAGTGAATATCTATCTACACAGATAGCCAATCTTGCAGACTGGCCCTTGGGGCTCACACCTGTGAGAAAGCCGCCACCTCTACCCTGTCTATATAGAATTCTCACAAGAGCACAAAATAATTCTAATTCTAATTCTAGAAAATAGGACCGACTGGTACCTATGAGGACCTACTGGCTACGGGGGTTCTGACAGAAGACAGACACCTGAATAAGACCGAGACCCGAGACCGTGTATGTTGTTTGAAGCACTAGGTTTTTTCTAAAATATGAAACAAAGGTTTAACTACAAAATTCAAATGTCCAGGTGTTGCCCACATTTTTGAAATCAGCGACCCTTTGCAACATATTGTAATTACCGATGGATTTTTCCAGCAGAGCCATCTAGTAAGACCGTGGTAAAGCGTAAACTACCTATTGCTGAAGTTAACTGGTAGGAGGGGCGAACAAACCCCCCCCGTTAAAAGATAACAGCCCCAGCCACTGCGTAGGTGTATTGTGCCCTATCCTGAGATTCTAAAAGCGGAAAAGGCCCCCCCCCAGCTTCCTCGCAAACCCAGGTGGAAAAGGGCCCAGGAGGCCCAGGTTTGCAATAAGACTGGGGAAGAGAATTAGAGGTACAATCAAACACTATTTAAGACAGGGTGCAAGCCCAAAAACATCGGGAAAAGAAACTCGAGCCGGAGCGTCTCCGGAGAGCAGGGGCGGGGCGGAAGGAGAAATCAACGACTCCAGAGCGGACCTCACAATGGAGACCGAGACTGAGCCCAGTAGGGGGGAGGACCAACAATCAGGAACCCACATCCCCAATAAATCTGAAATGGAGGCGATGCTATTACGCCTGGAAAACGTAATCAAACTTGAAATCAACTCCCTACGTGAGGATATGGGCCATCTGCTGTCCAGGGTTGAAGTGGTGGAAGGGAGAGCGGACTCTATAGATTTGGAAATCGCAAAGCTGAAAACACAATTAAAAGGTGCCTATCTTACCCAGAGAGAGACCCTCTATAAGATAGAGGACCAAGAAAACAGGGATAGGAGGCTAAACCTGAGGTTGCGTGCCGTCCCGGAACAAAGAGGGGAAGACCTAGAAAGAAAACTATGGGAAATCTTGGGCCCTATAAGCGGCAAGGATTTAGACCACTTCCCCCATATAGAAAGGATACACCGAGTAGGTAGACCCGAAAGGGGGGGCACAGAGCGGATCCGGGACATAATTGTCAGATTCAGCCACTTTAAAGAAAAAGAGGACCTATGGGCGAAAATAAAAAATAAGTCCCCAATATTGTAAAAGGACGCTGAAATTCAGGTATATGCAGACCTATCGGCCCGAACCTTGGAAAGACGGAGACACCAGAAACCCCTGTTGGAAATATTGAAAAGGGAAAACATAAGATATAACTGGGGTTTCCCCTCATGCTTAATAGGGTTAAAAGAGGGATGCATAGCAAGGTTGAGGTACCCAGAAGAAATACAGGGATTTTGCACAAAACTCGGGATTGTAGCCCCGAACATGCAGGGTTGGATGGAAATGGAGGGCCTGGGGGACCCTGGGGGGGGAGTGGGGGGAGGGGGGGGGAGGAGGGGCGAATGCCCATACGTAGCTGCGTGAGAATTTTGTTCAAACTGGCCCGCCCCCCCCCTCTGCGCCCCGAGTACGGGGCGCGGAGGGGGAGGGGAGGGCTAAACAGGCTCCACCTCACCAGGAATCCGGAGTCTAAGGGAAGCCACAAAGGATGGCCCCCAACGACCCGGGGACCCCAGTAGGGATAGGAGAGGAGGGGGGGAGAGGAGGGGAGAGATGGGAGGAGGAGGGGAGGAGAGAAAGGGGGAGGGACAAATAAGGGAGGGGGAGGAGGGAGGGGGGGAAGGAAGGGGAGGGGAGGGGGGAAAGGGGGAGGGAAACACCATCCGCTGTGGGGCTGCCACCATTATCAATACTCCAGTGGGAAGAAGGAAAGAAGAAGGGATAAGGAAAAGGAAAAAAAAAAAAAAAAAGACAAAATCCCAAAAAATAAATGAAGGACATAGAAATTTAATTTTTGTCTTATAATGTGAAAGGTTTAAATTCTCCCGGTAAGCGCTCTAAAATCTTGGGGGAGGTAGAAAGATATGGCGCGGGTATAGTGTTCTTGCAAGAGACTCATCTGGCGCTTTCCTCAAATATTAGACTTTTTTCTCCAGCTTTCCCAAATTGGTTTTATGGGGACACTATCTCAAGCAGGGCAAGAGGAGTGGCCATCGGGATGGCGAGGGGTATCGACTTCATAGTGGAGGAGAGAATGACGGACCCCGAGGGGAGATACCTGTTTCTTAGGGGTTCCCTCTTAGGGGTAGAATTAACACTGGCCAATGTCTATGCCCCCAATATCAAACCTAGCTTATACCTTGAAGCAATTTTGGGCAAGTTGAGATCCTTCAGGAAAGGATATCTGATCCTGATGGGGGACCTCAATTTTGTGATGGACCCCGCGAAGGATAGTACGTCTGGTGGAACGGGAAGGGGTAACGCACAATTGAAACGGTTTAAAAAAAAACTTTCGGAGGACCAGCTGTTGGATGTATGGAGGATCCAGCACCCGCAGTTAAGAGACTACTCGTTCTTCTCCCCCGTCCACCAGACGTATTCACGCTTGGACTATATTTTAATAGATCATGGCATACTGGAAAGGGTTAAAGAATCAGATATCGGAATAGCCTCCCTTTCGGACCATGCGCCGGTATCCATGAGGCTAGGGTTCCCCGGACATAAACAGCCCTCTAGCGGATGGAAACTAAACCCAGAACTATTACATGATAAAGAAATTAGGGAATACATTAAAAAGGAGCTAGAATGGTTCTTTCAAACCAATGACAATGGGGAGGTTTCAGAGGCCCAACTGTGGGACGCCCATAAAGCGTTCATTAGGGGGCTCCTGATAGCGAAAGCCTCGTGGAAAAAAAAGGAGAGGCTGGGAAAAACGCAGGCCTTAATGGCCGAAATTAAAACCCTGGAGCAAAAGCACAAATCTGGGGGGGCACTTAGTCAGAGTATCCACACAGAGCTTATGGACAAAAGAGAGGAACTAAAAGACTTAGCGGAACAGGAAGTCAGACAGAAGTTCAATAAATTGGCGAGGGAACAGTATATCTGGGGCAACAAGCCAGGGAAATATTTAGCAAGGAAACTACAAAAAAAGAAAACGAGAAATTTTATTGAAAAAATTCAAACAAAAAATGGAGAGATGAAGTTTATCCCCGGTGAAATTGCCTCCACATTTAGAGACTATTACAAAGAACTCTACGAGGTGAAAACTAAGGGAAACGGCGACAGCATGGGAAACAGCCATAAAGCCTCTGAGTTCCTAGGGAGGGCAGGGTTAACGGCTCTGGGTGGGGAGGAGAGAGACGAGCTCGAGAGGCCAATAACCGAGGAGGAGATCGCAGCAGCCATAAATAATTCACCAACAGGAAAGAGCCCGGGTCCGGATGGCTTCACGGCGTTTTATTATAAAACATATAAAGAGATTCTCATACCGAGATTGCTGCGGTACATGAATGGCCTAGGGATAGACTATGACATGAGTGCAGAGGCCCTAAAGGCTACGATCACCCTCTTGAGGAAGGAAGGGAAGGATGGATCAGTGTGCTCGAATTATAGACCCATCTCCTTGTTAAATTTTGATACAAAACTATATGCTAAGATACTGGCGGATCGAATAAAAGGGCATTTGGGCACACTGATCCATCCGGACCAGGTCGGGTTTGTCCCAGGCAGAGAGGGGAGGGACAATGGAATCCGGACACTGCTAGCCATACAGAGGATGGGAGATACGAGAACCCCCAGTCTACTACTCTCAATAGACGCTGAAAAAGCATTTGACAGGGTAGACTGGGGGTTCATGTTTAGTACTCTGCAGAGGATGGGCTTCGGACCCAAAATTATTCAAAAAATTAAAACATTATATAATCACCCGAAAACAAACATCAAGGTCAATGGAACGACCTCTGCTGAGTTTGAACTGTTTAACGGAACCAGGCAGGGCTGTCCACTCTCCCCGCTCCTTTTTATTTTATCTTTGGAACCGCTGCTAGCAACAATCCGGGGAAACCCTGAGGTGGAAGGCTGTAGAGTCGGCAGCGAAGAGCACAAACTGGCGGCCTTTGCGGACGATGTCCTCTTTTACATAAGTTCACCCCAGAAGTCAGTTCCTATATTGCTTAAAATCTTAAAGGAATATGGGGAATTAACAAACTTCAGAATCAACGCCTCAAAAACATTTATCCTCAATATCAACCTCAATAAAACAGAGAAACAGAACCTACAGAAAACAGTTAGTTTTGTTTGGAAAAAAAGGATAAAATATTTAGGAATTGAACTGGCTAACAACCCGAGGAAATTATACTTAATAAATTACATCCCGCTCCTAGAAGACATTAAAAAAAAATGCCAAGAGCTCAAGGGAAAAATCCTATCCTGGACAGGCAGGATTAATTCGGTAAAAATGATGATCTTACCAGTCATCACATACAAATTCCAGATGCTCCCCCTTCCTCTCCCAAAACAGTACCTAGGCAAACTAAGAGCTATTATAATGAATTTCATATGGAATTACAAAAAACATAGAATCTCCCTCCAAGTTTTAAAACAAGATAAAAGCCAGGGCGGCCTTGCGGTCCCAGACATTGAAAGCTACTACCACGCTATAGCACTATTGAGAATCGCAGAATGGGGTAAAACAGGCAACACGAAAAGATGGGTTAGTTTGGAGGAAGCACTGAGTGAAGTTAGGCTGGGGAGGATTGTGTGGAATCCTCCGAAAAAGCGGACATTGGGAGAAAAAACACACATAATCACTATCACGACTTTGAAAATCTGGGATAAAATATATAAAATATTCAACAAAAAATATAACTCACCACTTATAGCACTTAAAGAAAATCCTTTTTTCCCGCCAGGATTAAAGGAAATAGGAGGCGAATGGATTAGAAAGGACTGCACGACACTAGGGGAAGTTATTAGGAAGGGGAAGATTATGACACTGCACGAGTTACAGAACAATGAGGCTTTTGCCATAGATGGATGGCGGCATCGCCAGCTAGCCCACTTTGTGGGCTCTCTCCCCAGCCCCCTAAGGGAGGCTAAGGATCTAACAAAATTAGAGAAAATCTTCACGGCAGAATGCTCAAAAAAAAGAATATCCAGAATATATAAACTACTATTAGAAAGAGATAGGCCGGAGAGGCCGCCATACCTAATTAAATGGGAAAACGAACTAGGAACACGATTAGAAATAGGCACAAGTAAGAAAATTTTAAAATTAGCACATGGGTCAGCGGTAGATGCGAAAACTGCGGAAACAAATTATAAGTGCATGGCTAGGTGGTATAGAACCCCGGACAGGGTCAGCAATTTCCAGGTGGATACATCAGCGAACTGTTGGAGGGGGTGTGATCAAAGGGGCACAATGGGTCATTTATGGTGGGAGTGTGTTAAAATCAAAAAATTTTGGGAGACCATCCTAAAATATATAAAAGAAATAACAACGATCGAGGTAAAAAATGATCCTTGGGTGGTACTTATGCATGCTACATCCAAGGAAATTAAGAATTACAAAGGCTCATTGATCCCCCATCTGCTTAATGCGGCCAAAAAGGTAATTCCAAGGAGGTGGAAGGACAGGGAAAGCCCACCCGTATGGGAATGGGTCGACGCGGTGGAGTCCACTTACATGATGGAATGTGTGTTGCACACCAGGGAGGAGGACAGAGAGGCCACGAGGACTAGATGGGAGAGCTGGAGAAAATTTAAGAGGTCTTGGAGCTATAGGGAGGCGTTGAGAGTGCAGACGTGACAACTGATGACCCCTAGGGGGCAAAGCCGAAAGAGATCCTGCCGTGGAAAGGCAGTTGCTAAGGGCAGGAGCAGACACTGGGGAGAAAGGGCCACTATATCACAACAAAACAGCGGATGGGGATGGGGAGGGCGGGGGGATAGGGGGGGGGGGGGGAATAAAACAATATAATAATAAAAAAAAAAAAAAACAACCCCCAGGGGGAGGAATAGGTATAGAGATGGAACGGAAGCGGAGGGGTAGTGGAGGCTGGGCGGGATATCAGATGTATACATGTTTTCTTGGACTATGTAAACTTTATGGATACCTAACCCAGGACCCCTATCCCCCCCCCCAACCCCAGGGGGGGGGGGAAAAAAAAAGAAAGAAAAAAAAAAAAAAAAAAAAAATAAAAAAAAAGGGGAGAATGAAACAATCCACTAATGATGCTAAGATAAATGGCGGGATGGAGATGCGGGCGTAGCTGATATTCACCCACGAGTATTCTTTCTGAAGTGGAAAAAAAAAAAAAAAAAAAAAAAACATGGGGACAAGGTGCTATGGGATGGACCCCAAAGCACCTTCCCCATGTTGGGGGAAATTGACCTGGTATGGTTCAGGAAGGGGGGGTGCTTGCTCGTCCCCCCTATCCTGACCTGCCAGGTTGCTTGCTCGAATAAGGGTCTGGTATTTTTTGGGGGGGCCCACGCCATTTTTTTAAATTTTGGCATGTGGTTCCCCTTAAAATCCATACCAGACTTGAAGGACCCAGTATGGACTTTGGGGGACCCCCATGCCATTTTTTTTATTTTGGCACGGGGTTCCCCCTAAAATCCATACCAGACCTAAAGGGTGCTCAAATTCCCCATGAACGCCCACTTAAGTTTGACTCGGAAGGTGGGCTCATCCTTAGTCACATAGGCTGCTCAGATGTCATAGTCTGCTCAGAAATGCTTAGCATAGAAACTCACTGAAAACTGAGCATGTGCAGAGTTGTCAATACTGTTCTACAAAATCCCTAGCTGCATTGGGGACATGAACAGAAGGGGGAGATAGCGAGCAGCAGGATCAACCTGTTTTTTTGCAGAATACATTATTTGATAGTTTTTTACGATGTGGGTTTTAATGACACTTTAACTAGAAAGCTATATCAGACTACACTAATGATGGACCAGAAAAGGCAGAACTTTATATGGCGTGTCTTAGAAATTGAGGCATGCCTGCAGGCCTTAGGAGAAGTAGTAAAAGACTTTCATATAGCAGCACTGCTACTCAGTGGTCTCCCAGATCATAACGAGGCAACCAGATGATGATCTTACACTAGAATGTGTTAAAGGCAAGCCTGTGAATGAAAATAGGCAATGAACAGAAGTGAAAATGCTCCTATGGCAGAGTCTGCACCAAAGACCACAAAAATAGTAACGTGCAGTGTGAAATGTTAATGTTTTTAAAACCTAGAATGAATCAGCAAAGAGATAAGTTTAAAAAATACCGAAGGTGTTAGGGAAGAAATAGAAGATGCTTCAGATAGTAAATGTACCTTTCACTTCAAAGAAGGCGCCTCATCATTGTTTACACGGTGCAATGATAAAAATGTATGCACTCAGCATGATCAAAGCAAGACAGGAAAAAATACAGCTAATGGAAAGTATATGGGGGGTTATTTACGAAAGGCAAATCCACTTTTCACTACAAGCGCAAACTACAGGTGCAAAGTGCACTTGAAATTGCACTGAAAGTGCACTTGGAAGTGCAGTCGCTGTAAATCTGAGGGGTAGATCTGAAACGAGTGGAAGCGCTGCTGATTTTATTATCCAATCATTTGCTAAAATGCTGTTTTTTTATTTTCCTTGCATGTCCCCCTCGGATCTACAGCGACTGCACTTCCAAGCGCACTTTCAGTGCAATTTCAAGTGCACTCTGTAATTGTAGTTTGCACTTGTAGTGCAAAGTGGATTTGCCTTTAGTAAATAACCCCCTATGTGTGGTGGAAAACTAACACTGCACATCACCCTGAATACACCATCCCCACTGCAAAACATGGTGACAGCATCATGTGGTGGGGATTCTTTGATTCAGCAGGGATAGGGAAGCTTGTCAGAGTTGATGGGAAGATAGATGAAGCCAAATACAGGGCAATTTTAGAAGAAAACCTGTTAGAGTCTGCAAAAGGCTCTACTTGGACGGAGTTTCACCTTCCAGCAGGACAATGCCCCTAAACATACAGCCAGAGCTACAGTGGAATGGTTTAGATCAAAGCATATTCAGGTGTTAGAATAGCCCAATCAATGTCCAGACCTAAATCCAATGTGGCAAGACTTGAAAATTGCTGTTTACAGATGGTCTCTATGCAATCTGACAGAGCTTGAGCTATTTTGCAATGGAGACATACCCAAAAAGACTTGCAGCTTTAATTACAGTGAAAGGTGGTTCTACAAAGGGCTGAATGCAAATGCACGCTACACTTTTCAGATATTTATTTGTAAAAAAATTTTGAAAACCATTTATCATTTTCCTTCCATTTTACAATTATGTGCCAACTGTGTTGGTCTATAATATATAATCCCAATAAATTACATTTAGGTTTTTGGTTGTAACATAACAAAATGTGAAAAATGTCAAGGGGTATGAATACTTTTTCAAGACACTGTAGCTCACCAAGCAAGGCCATGTAGTGACATTTGGAGGTAATAGCTGTATTATCACAAAAGGACGTCACATGCTAACTAAAAGAAAAATTACAGATGAACTGTCTTACAGCTGAAATGCTATGAAGTAGTTAATACTGTCAATAAGGAAAACTTTAGAAATGTTTTCACAGATGACACTGTCATCTTGGACACAGGGATCCCAAAACTTAAAAAATGAATCAGCATGCCTTTGGCATTAAAAATGATTTTTGCAGTCAAATAATAAAATGTTCCAGCTGAATAAAGGGAAAAATGACCAGGAAATAGTTTCTTAAAACTGGTACCGGAGAGCCCAACAGCTCCTGCAGTTAATTCATTTATCTCTATGTGATCCTATGAAAGCTTAGACTCCAGGAAAGAAAATGTATTTTCTCACATTCATTGATGACTATTCAAGGTCTACTGTGCTCTACATGTTACACTGCAAAGATAAAGCAACAGATAAACTTGAACAATATCTTGCCCAAGTAAACAATATATTTGCAAAAAATGACTCTGTATGAACAGAGTACACAAGTAGTAAAACACAATCTATTCTGAGGAAGCATGGGATTATGTTCCAGACTGCTCTACAGTACAATCCAGAACACAATGGTGTTGAATAGAGATAAGCTTCCGGTTGGCTTCCAATACAAAATCAGACATAACTTTCAACCCATTCTGCAGGGGGTCAAACATCACTTATACAGAAGTAGCAGGTTTTTCTCTCGCTACTATACAGTATATGTCAGCTTTCCTCTCCTGCTGGCAGGGTTGTTAAGGGGACACCCAGATACCGCAAGCCCTATGTGAATGAGTAAGAACAAACAAAAATAGCAACTCAAACAACTCAACATGCAACAATCAACTCAAACATGATATTTTGGGTCCTTTAGTAAAAGAAAAGTGACACCGTCCAGTGATGAAGATCCATGTTAACTACGATGAACAATGCCCACCAACCTGCCAATAGAAAAAACAAACAGCTGACACATCTGATTCCGACAACTGCTCATCCACAAATGACAGCTTCGGGGGATGACCATGCCCTGCCACTGGTGGATGACAGTAGAATATAAACAAAACAGTGAGGTCTTCTGGGTGATGGCATTAGCTAAAAATGGACAAGACCATATTAGGTCAATGATGTCAGGGAGATTTTCTTGATGTCTTTGTCCAAATGATGGGGGGGGGGGGGTTATCTGGGTACCTCCTTATTGTTAAAGGGGCTTCCAGATTCCAGTAAGTCTCCCACTGGCAGAACCCCACAACCATCCAGGCTAAAGTTGTGAGAAAGAGTCCCTTGTCCTCATCAGCATAGTATCCCCTATATTGGGGGCATGTGTATGGCTCAGGAGGGGGAGGGTGTACACTGCCCCCCCCCTATCCTTTTCTGGCCAGATAGGCTGCTCTGATTAGGATCTGCTATGGAATTTGATGGGAACCCCACACAGATATTTTTTTTGTTGGCAATTTACATTTTTTCTTCTTTGCAAATGTCAGTTTTGATCTGGTAGGTTGTGTACATCTTATGAATACAAAACTTCACAGCCAGGTAAAGGGCACCCCCCAGGCACATTATTTAAAGGAATTTTGCATGTTTAATTTTTCAGTTTAGGCATTAATAAAATCCTGCTTTCTGCTAAACAGTTTTTTTTTCTTTGGTACATGTTCCCCAGGACAGTGCCCAACCTCTCTTGTGTTTTGTGTGACAATACTAATATTAGCCTAGAAAATGGACAGAACTGATCTTTAACATTTTGCTCCCATTGGTTTCAATAGGGTTTGAATTTAGCATCCAAACTTCTGTAATGTATGCTGAACCTGCCTTGAATCAAACCCAGGTACATTAGGCTCACCCTTAAGCCTAGTATACATGGAGCGCAGGTCGGTATATCGGCCTGTTCAAAAGAAACCGGCCGATAATCGGCCTGAGTGTATGGCAGCCGGTCCGACTGGTGTTGAAAGCTCATGACTGAAAAAGGCCGTCCCACTGGCTCCCAAACAGCATTCTCAGCCAATGGCTGAGAGCGCTGACCAGAGTGTTTTGGTGGGGGGGCGGGGGGCTGTCCCCCTGTCAGAGCACAATGCTCAGCAGTGGAGATCGCTGTACAAGATAGGATTGTTAGTACAGCGGCACCAACCTGAGTTTTTCAGGTTTTTTTTTTTTTTCAAACCGCTGGGTTGAACAAAAAAAAAAACTAGTGCGTATGAAGAAAGAATGAACCACACTTTATGTGAAAGTGTCAGAAGCATGCTTTTTGATACACCAGCAACATAATTGGGAGATGCAACTATGACAGCCTGCTATCTCAAAAACTGCTTGCATGCAAAAGCAACAGAGAAAACTATATGAGATATGGAATGGAAGGAAGCCTGAAAAAAAAAAAACAGCAAAATCTTTGAAAGCAAACATACTGTACGTACAAGCAACATTGGAACCTTGTGCTAAGTAAGGTATATTTGTCAGCTACAGTGAGTCTCAAAAAGATTACAGAATTCTGTATACAGACACCAATAAGGTAACAATCCACAGAAGTGTAAGAATTAATGAAACACCTATGTGTCAAAAGCCCAATGAAGTAACACAGTCAGCACCAATTGAACAACAACCTGAGCAAGAAGCTCACCAATACTGCACAAAAAGGAACAAAACATCACTGAAATTGAATTTGGCATCAGTGATCCTCAGTGAAAGAAGCTGAACCACCTGCAGCCTCAATCTGAAAATCTGTGAGATCCAATAAGAGTATCCAAGTTTGACGTCTATTATTTATTCAGTACAGTGCCACGGATCGAGTCAGTGTCATGGGAAGAAACGCAAAAGCTACCTGTTCATGAGAAGCAAATGTGGATTAAAGCTGCAGATGAATACATCTCTCAACTAGCTACAAGCAGCTTACCTAAAATTGGCAGGAGATGAAGATATTCTACCCAACAATAGACAGTACAAAGAAGCTGTAGGGGCACTTTTATACATTGCAACTATTATACATCCATATATAAGAGCTGTCATGTTACATGTGCAGTTGTGTAAGTAAGCTCTCACAAAGAAACATAAATGTTAAAAACATATTAATGGAGTCATGTAGTATCTAAAACATAATCAGGACATGAACCCAAGAGTATTTTCAGGTGGTGAACTAGAACTTCAAAAGAAAAAAGTCCTTCAAAAGGACTTATCTGAGAAGCAACTGTTGAGCACAGGCAGCACAGGAGTGTAGTGGTTAGCACTTTCACCTAGCAGCAATAGGGTCACTGGTTCAAATCCCAACCATAACGCCATTTGCTTGGAGTTTGCATGTTCTCCCTGTGCCTGCGTGGGTTTCCTCCTACACTCCAATGGTAGGTTAATTAGATCCTGTCAAAAAAAATTGGCCAAGTATGTTGTATGTGTTTGTAAGCATGTCTGGACCCCATGGGGTAAAGGACCACACTATACCGCAGATGGACACCTGAGGTGATTTAGTTCGCATAGGTAGCGCTATACAAGTCATTCATTCAGTGGGGGTGTTAGCATGCTGTTAGAATGTTTAAAAAGACATAGGTGCAAAAACCATTCTCATATATTATACTGTGAGTGGAAGCTATGCCACTAGGAGATAGTGTTATGTGTTTAATTTATTGTTCATTCTAGTGATACTACTTGGTTATGCTTAGGGATGAGTATTACTTCCCTATTATTCATGACTGTCAATGATTTTTACAGACACTGTCAGGTGTAAGCACCGCTGAGTCCTTACCAACTAGTGTTATCGCTTGGCCCTGTTCATTTACATGGCTAGGAATTCTAGCCTTATCTGAGCCTGCAGCCTGAATGGACAGGAAAGGGGGGGTGTACGTACATCTCCATTCATAAACCTTGCCAGTCCACATGCCCTCAGCATGGGGGTACCTCTGTAAAAGCACTTTTTCTCTATGTTGATTAGGACAAGGGCCTCATCCCCACACCATTGGCCCAGTTGCTCTGGGCTTATTGGAATCTGGAAAACCATTTTAACAATAAGGGCACCTCCAGATACCACCCCCCCCATATAAATGAGTAAGGGGTACATACTACCCCTACTTATCTACCAAAAAGAATGTAAATAGTAAAAAAAAAAAGCACATACACAGTTTTGGACAAGCCATTTAATAAAAAAAAACAAAAAAACAAAGAAAATATCCCATGATGTACATGATGTCCTAGTGACTAGTGACATCATTGATCAAATATGGTCATGTCCCAGATATTGCCAGTGACGTCACCCGGGAAACCCTGCTCCTTTATATCAGCTGTCATCTGTTGGATCTGTAAGAAGTGGGCAAACAGTTGTCAGAGTAAGATCATATCGGTAGGTGGTGGGTTTTTATTTTCCTTTAGTGGGTCTGGACATCTGGCATTGTTGATTGACATGGAACTACACCCCTGAATGATATGATTGATGATTGATGTACAGTACATTTGTGGCCCATTTTTGTTTCTTTTTTAATTAAAGAGCTTTTACAAACTGTGTGTGTGTGTTTTTTTTTACTGTTTACATACTTTTTGCAGATGTGCCTTATTACCTCTTTGGGGGCTTCAAGATTCCGATAAGCACCTGACCCGCAGACCCCCCACAACCCTGGCCCAGTGAGTGTGGGGGGTCTGTGGGTCAGGGGCTTAACAAAGAGGCCCTTCTCCTCATCAACATATAGAAAAGGTGTTTTGATAGGGCATGTTGAGGGCATGTGGCCTGGTGTGGTTTTGGGGCATCTGATCATCCCCCCCCCTTTCCTGGCCAGCCAGGGTGCATGGTCATAGAAGGATCTGGCATGTATTCTTTGGGGGACCCCAATTTTGATTTTTGTGTGTGGTCTTCCCTCAAAGCTATTTCAATATGGAAATTAGGGTGAACCCCACACACTTTTTTTGTGGGGGTCCCCCTGAAAATTTATACCAGACTTGAAGGGTCTAGTGTGAACTGGGGGGGATGCAGTTTTCGTTTGTGTGGATTCCCTTTTAAAATTCATATCAGACCTGAAGGGCCTGGTATAAATTATAAGAGGGACCCAATGTTTTAGTATTTTTTTTTTTTGTAGGGTCCTTCATTAATATCTAGCTGAATGAGAATGGCATTTTGTCTGCAACTTGAACACACCTTTTCCTTCGTAAATGCCAATGTGGCTGTAGTAGGTTGTGTACATCGTATAGATGTGCCACTTCACAGGGCAGGGTAATAGAGTTTTGCATTTCTTTTTTTTTTTTTTAAAACTTTATATCTTTATTGAGTTATTTTATTTTATATTATTTTATTATATGCTTACAAAACATTCATTTCTATCATACATTCGCTCTTGGAAAGCAATATATCTAAAATAAGCAGAACAAGAAAAAAAAGAGACCAAAAAAGAAAAGAGAAAAAAGGAAATAACCGGGCGGTCCCCTATTTCTAGGGGATTTCCTCCTTCTATCTTACGGTATTAGTCTCGATTTTCCGTTTTTAAGCCAACAATAATCTCTCCCGTCATTCTCCCTACTCAATCTTCCATTCATCCTATACTTAGACTCTCTCCCTATTCTACTTCCTAGTTACATAACCATACACCTTCTTCTCTATCTGGTCCCCCCTGTCTCTTTCCTAAATCTCTATCTCTTTTATGTGCTCATACATTCGCTTTCTTTTTTCTCGCACCATTTTTTCCATGTCTCATCAAATTTCTTAACACAACCCTGCCTAATATATAAAGTTCTTTCTTTAAGGATCACCATGCTCATGTTCTGTTCCCATTCCCCACTGGATGGAGGGGTGGAAGACTGCCATCTCTGAGCTATAAGTTTCCTGGCTTGGAAAAGACATCTCAGGATTGCCAAGCTAGAACCTTTTGGTTTTCCCTTCCCCTCTAGCCACCCCAGTACACACGTCATGGGCTCTACTTCTATGGGTACCTCGAAGACATGGGTAATTATTTCCACCACCTCCATCCAGTACCGGAATAGTTTAGGACATCTCCAGAACATGTGGATCATGTCTCCTTCTAGCCTTCCACACCTTGGACAAGTGGCATCCTGTCTCCGTCCGAACAGAAAAAGTTTTGCGGCGTATAGTACACCCTATATAGTAAAAATAGATGTGACAGCCTCTGGGGCGGGGACAGGGAAACCCACTGGGCAAGCTCCAGGGTTCTTTCCCACTGGGTAGGGGTTATGTTTCCCACATCTCTTTCCCATTTCCTCCTAGCGGGTGGTTCCGGTTGTTTCTCCTTTCTTTTCCTATTTAAGCTTAGGTAGGTTTTGGATATTAGGCCTTTCGTCGATCTTGATTCAATTATGTCCTGTAATGCCGGTATATCGCACCATTCTATTTCTGTATCCCCGAATTGTGATGTCATTGCATGTCTAACTTGGAGATATCTAAAGAAGGAGTTTCTTGGGATTGCGAATTGCTCTCTCAACTCCTGAAAAGACTTGATTTTTCCGCTTTGATAGAGTTGGTGAATAAATTTTATACCGCGCCTTTCCCATTCCTTAATTGGCCCTATTTTCTGTATTTCCCCCAGTCTACCGTTGTTCCATAAAGGTGAATACTTTGTAAACCCTCTGTATCCCAGGGTTCCCTTGGCCGTCTCCCATATTTTACCCATTAGTTCGAGAGTAGGGACCCCACGCATTACCTTCCCTGCCTCTAACGCCTCCACTACCGGCATCTGAAAAAAGTTCCCCAGTAGAGTTTTCCTTTGATCGCTTCTTCCCATATACTGGAGCTGGGCCGCTATAAAATAATCAAATGAGTGGGGGAGTGCAACTCCCCCTTCTCCGTTCGGGAGCTGTAATGTTTTTAAACTGATACGGGCTGCTCCTCCCTTCCAGATCAGTTCCCTAAATATAGTGTCTATCTTGTGGAACCATTTTTTGTAAATCCATACTGGGGAATTATGCAAAACATATAAGAGTTGGGGCAAAAAAATCATTTTAATTAGATTGCAGCGGCCCGCTGCAGATAGCGGAAGTTTCTTCCAGATTTTTATCTTCTCCTTAAATTTAGTCAAGAGTGGAATTAAGTTATTTACTAAATATTTTTTGGGATCCTTTGTGATGTAAACACCAAGGTATTTCATTTGATTGACTATTTGAAGTCGTACAGCTTCCTGGGGTAGGGCAGTATCCATCTCGTCTATTGGTAGTAAGCGTTTTCTAATGTTTCATTTTATGCAGTATAAAAATAACTGCTTCCCTATTTATTTATTTATTTATTTTACTATAAATGTTTATTTATGAAATACCATGACATGTTGTTATAGACAGTAGACATGTCTGTATAGAATTTTGTGACAACACTTGATATAAAGTGCATATAAGCAAGGAAAAAAACTGTAAAAGGAAAGGTTACCAAGTAATGTGACAATTCTTGATGGCCAGATCTTGTCTACCCCCATTGGGCTCAAACTGTAAGTGGAGATTAGCCATCAAGTTTAATAATTTTCACACGAATCAAAGGAAATAGTACAGAATGGCAAACTACACCTATATCTCATAATTCTTAGAATTTTTTTTCAAACTTAAGAACATTGCCATAGGTTACAATCTTTTAAGTAGTTAGAGGCTCTAAGATGGGATAACCAGGCTTGCCATTTTATTTTTTAACTAATCGTGGAATAGTTCTTATAGGCTAGCATCAATTCGTACTGTGCTTGGGTATTCAATCTAATGATGATGTTTGATAGATTAGGTGCTTCAATGGATTTCCACAGACTGGTTATAGTAAGCCTTGCATCTATTAGTATATGAGCTATAATTGGTCTATACCAGGGGTCTCAAACTGGTGGCCCTCCAGCTGTTGCGAAGTTACAAGTCCCATCATGCCTCTGTTTGTGGGAGTCATGCTTGTAACTGTCAGCCTTGCAATGCCTCATGGGAATTGTAGTTCTGCAACAGCTGGAGGGCCACCAGTTTGAGACCGCTGGTCTATACAGTAAGGGGTATGTATCAAGATTTATTCCTAAGAATGCTATATCAGGAGTAAGCTCAATTAGGTTACCTGTAAGGGTGGCTATGAAGGAGGATATAACTTTCCAGAAGCTGTGCAGGCTTTAGCAGCTCCATAATATATGATAAAGGTTACCTACTTGTTCGTTGAACCTCCAACATATAGGAGATGTGGATGGAGACATTTTTGATAATTTGTACAGAGTCAGGTACCATCTATTTATTATTATATTTTTTGTGTGTTATCCCAATGTTTGGTACATGAGCAGGCTTTAGTAGTTATTAGTATGGCTTTTTGCCATTGAGCCCATGAGAAGTCTTGTGATAGTTATTTTTCCAATTTAATCATACAATAATTTTTGTTCTCTTTGGGCCCCATTTTTATTTTATTTTTTTACTTTTTTCTTACACTTGATGGTCAGTGATTAGAAAATATCTTGCCTATTAGCCTAGAAAATTACAAGTAATGATTTTTAACAGTCAGCATCCCATTGAATTCAGTGGGGTCCAGTTGGCAACCAAACTTTTCAAATTTTTGCCGAACTTTGCTTAAACCAAGCCCAGGTGTTTGATTTGTCACAAGTTATGGTATCATTTTTCAATGTCCTTGTGTTGTCTTAGAATAAATAGGAACGGCTCTGTGTCCAACACCATATGAGTGGTAAGAGTCATATCTGCAGCAGCTATCCAACATTCAGCTATTGTTTTCTCTGGATTATCCAAAAGCCGAGATTTTCTGTCTCTCCCTGCTTTTTCCTAACCTTGCCCAAAAAAATCTATACCCCAAAGCTCTGCTGCTTTTTGTGTTATCTAATTTCCTCAGCCAGCTCATTGGATCATACATATTATCATAAATATCATCACACCAGTAAAGTCTACCTTGAGATATCTCTTTTTCTCTAAATAAGAGGGAACAAATATCTACCATGTGCCAAGTCCTTTAGCCACTTCATCTAGGCAAGGGTGATGTCACTGTGGTTGCTTGTGGTGTTTTAGCTGCAATGTAGGGTAATGTATATATGGGGGTAATGCCGAAAATGTAACATGTATTAATGTATTTACTGCAGACATATGTACACTAGAGAGGAGAACAGGCTCTGTGTAATCATATATATATATATATATATATATATATATATATATATATATAGATATATATAGATATACATCTATATATATATAGTTTTCCTGTGTAGATTTAGAGATGAAAAATTACTAGATTGTGCTTTCACATGTCCTTGTTCATTATTCAAGCATTTTCAGATTGTCAGAGTTTTCCTATTGTCCACTTTTCCACTGTTATGTGACATGCTGTTAGCTCACAGACCTAGCTGACTTGTAACCATAGTGTTCATTTGTATGGAAAAAGATGAAATAGAACATGCATCTGTTCTTTGTATTTCAGGACCAGGGACAGCAGATGTAACCTTGCTTCCTATGCAGCTGTAGCCCAACACAAAAGACATTACATTTAAATATTTGTATGCTAAATGCTTAATGATGGCATCACTAATGAATGGTACCTGAGTGCGCCACTTCACTCTCCATTTCAATTAAAAAGAAAAGTACAGTGACAGGGGATTATATTAGAGGTCACCTTGAAATTCTGTACCTGATGTAAAGGCTTCTGTGTACTGTGGTGAACAACCAGTGAACAAAAGCTATAGCACATGATATAACTTTTATATCTTTCATTTATTTCAGGTATATCAGATTGCAATAAACCATCAAATATACTTACTTTTTTGGAGTGTTTTTTCCCCCAAGTTTTCTGCCAGTGGAATACTAACTTCCCTACAACATTAGAGTTTGTCAAATAGGATGTTCACTTTGAAAATGAAGTTGTCTTTTGCAAGGGAATTCTCACCAGAGTTTAGTGGACGTGCAAAAAATACCCAATCAAGTGCAAGAAAAATAAAGAACACCATGTTTGCTTGCATATTATTAGATGATGGAAACCATCAGAGCAATGTTTTAGTAAAAGTTTAACCACTTTCAAACCAACATACTGTACATATATATACTGTACATCTTCAGAAGTGGTGGTGATAAAGTCAGCCAGCGATTCTCTTTCAAGTAAAAGTGATATGAGTGGCTAAACAGCTGCTAGATCACTTTTACAGGTGGTGGAAGGGCCGGCTTCTGCCTTTCCCGGGCTCTGTGTCCCACTGCAGAGCCCAGGATCGATGCGACCCATTGTACATGTATGTGAGAAATGTCAGAATTGGCCGGATTTTGAAGTGGCGCTAATACTTCACTGGATATTTTTCTTGCTAGCCTTTCCAATGGAAATAACACAGTGGGAAAGTTGGTCGTACACGTTACAATCTCATTATACAATCCCCTTTACATGAAACAACTATGTAGTACAAAAGCCTGCTTGATTGGTTAGAACTTGAGTGGTGTTCAGGTAGTCTTCTGCAATTCATTGTTGTATACAAACTAAATTATGTAGAGGTTGATTAATATGTTTGTAATGTGTGTGTTGCCAGAAGGAGGAGGCCAGAGAAGTTTCACATTATATAAGTAAAAAAAAAAAAGAAAAGTCAATACAGTAGGGCAAAAAGTATTACAACCCCCCCCCCCCCCCCCCGACACAAGCCACCTATACTCAATGAACTATATCCCCCTTTTGAAACGTACTTTACAAGATCTTAAAAAATATGATCTTAATCAATATTCGTGGTTCGGGAGAATCAACATATTGAAAATGGATATAATACCCCGGTTCCTATACCTTTTTCAAACCACTCCTGTCTTTGTCCCTAGATCGTTTTTCTCTACCCTACAATCGGCCTTTACTAAATGTATATGGGGATATAAGAAACCCAGACTACATAAGAAATTATTATCATTGCCAAAAAAGAAAGGGGGAATGGGCGCACTTGATTTATACTACTACTATACCTCGGCAGTTTTGACTAGATTAGTAAACTGGTTCCATTACTCTGATACTAAACAATGGGTATTAATAGAGCAAGGGTTGAACCAACTGGATCTTAAGATGCTTCCCTGGTTAGATCCATCTACTTGTGATACCTATCGAGAGTTATTATATACTATGCTCTCTCTTACAGCCCACCTATTGAATACATGGGCTAAAACTGTTATACAGCTAGAATTGTCCTCATATGTAGGACCTATGACACCCCTATTCGGCAAAACTAATTTCCCACCGGCATTAAACAGGACAAGTTTTCTCACTTGGAATAAAGAATCCCACCAAAGATTGAACCATATCCTATGCCAGGGAACGGTTCCATCTTTATCAAACGTACTCTCCATGCGACAACCTTCATTTACACAAAGGTTGGAATATTGGCAATTATTGTCATTCTGGTCCTCTATCCCCTTAAATAGAACATTGGGTAGAAATTTAACATAACTTGAAACTCTCCTGACACAAGAACTTAAACCAAAACTTGTTCTTTCAACATTATATAAGATGTTTATTTAAAAAAAACACCCTGAGCGTCTGGATTACACTAACAAATTGGCGAATGAGATTAATGCTCAAATTGAAGGTGAAGAGTGGGAGAAGGCATTTAACCTAACACATTGTCTGTTACCAACCACAAAAGCACAGGAGACAATCTACAAGCCCCTTTAAGATGGTACTGGAGTCCATAAACACTTCAGCGTATATATCCAGACAAATCAGACATATGTCTGGGAACTAATCCCAAACACGCCACAAATCACTCTTCTATCTATCCTACTAGGCTCATATAAAACCATCAAAAGGAGCCTTCTCGGACATTGGCTAACAGCAGCGAGACTGGTTATACCGCGGCATTGGCGGTCAACACAGTCTCCATCGGTGGAAGAATGGACTATTGAAATAGATAATATAGAAAAAATGGAGATACTTTCCACAAAAAAAATTTACTCACATGAGAGGTGCCTCTGGATTTGGGCCCCCTGGAGGCAGTATAGGGAAACAATAAGAAGTTAGAAACCTTTAGGGAAAAATAAATAAATAAGATAAATGAGGAAGAGGAGGGAAGGGTTGAGAAAAAGAAAAGATAATATAGACGGTGGATGTGGTGGACAGAGTTTCAATACAAGAAGATTAAGAGTTTCGATAATGTAGGATCCCCTTTTTTCGAATTTTTCGATTTTTTATTTTTTCTTTCCTCTGTTGTCTTAGTTTTTGTTTTGTGTCAGGTTGAATGTGTGGAAAGGTATCCATAATTTGGGTGATGAAATAACCATACTTTTTATATATGTATGAAGATGTGTAAACCTGAACCTGTTTATGTGTGTATAATAATTTACAATAAAATCAGATTGAATATAAAAAGTATGAGGAAAGCTCATGTTTAACCACTTCAGCCCCGGATGAATTTACCCCCTTCCTGACCAGATCGTCTTTTTGCGATACAGCACTGCGTCACTTTAACTGACAATTGCGCGGTCGTGCGACCTTGCACTCAAACAAAATTGACGTCCTTTTTTTCCCACAAATAGAGCTTTCTTTTGGTATTATTTGATCACCTCTGCAGTTTTTATTTTTTGCACTATAAACAAAAATAGTGACAATTTTGAAAAAAAAGCAATATTTTTTACTTTTTGCTATAATAAATATCCCCAAAAAATATATGAAAAAACTAATTTCTTTCTCAGTTTAGGCTAATATGTATTCTTCTACATATTTTTGGTAAAAAAAAAAATTCACAATAAACGTATATTGATTGGTTTGCGCAAAGGTTATAGCGTCTACAAAATAAGGGGTAGATTTATGGCATTTTATTATTCATTTTTTTTATTAGTTATGGCGACGATCTGCTATTTTTATCGTGACTGCGACATTATGGTGGACACATCAGACACTTTTGACACTATTTTGGGACCATTGTCATTTATACAGTGATCAGTGCTAAAAAAAATGCACTGATCACTGTATTAATGACACTGGCAGGGAAGGGGTTAAACACTAGGGGGTGATCAAGGGATTAAGTGTGTCCTATGGAGTGATTCTAACTGTGGGGGGATGGGCTACCACTGGCATGACAGCGATCACTGCTCCCGATGACAGGGAGCAGTAGATCTCTGTCATGTCACTAGGCAGAACGGGGAAATGCCTTGTGTACATGACACGTTCGCAGGAAACCGGCAGACATTGAGCCTGCGGGATCCGCGGGCACGATCACGGAGTATGCGGTGGGCACTCGCCGACAATGCCGTGTCTTAAAGGAGATGTACCTGTACGCCCATTTGCGCAGCCATGCCATTGTGCCGATGTATATCATCGTGCACTGGTCGGCAAGCGGTTAAAGTGTATTTCCACTTTTGCAATCACATTTATAAAAAACACTGTGGGGTTGATTTACTGAAAGTGAGTGCAAAACCTGGTGAAGCTCTGCATATAAACCAATCAGCTTCCAGGTTTTAGTGCCAAACTTTTATTTTATTTTTTTAACAATTTATTTTATTGTAAATTTTTAAAGAAATACAAAGAAATAAAGTTGTACAATGTATGCACATAACAAAGGATTGTGTTAAAAGGTGTTATAAGCACATATTTCTATACATTAATACGTATACATGCATATAAATTTACACAATATTATGTTATATCCAGATAGGTAATCTGAAATATCAAGTGGGGGAGAGAAAGAATTGGGGGGAAAAAAAGATAAAAAAAGAAAAAAAAGGGGGGGGGGGGGGTGTACGAACAAAGGGATCTTAAGACATTACCAAATGGCATAAGACCTAAATCTAACTGGATTTAAATTTAGACCGTACATTCAAAGTTTATGGTAGTATACAGCCAAAATGGGGATTTCTGAGTTTTTTTTTTCATTGCTCCATGATCTGGTTATATTCATTAGAATATCTATATAAAACCCATGTGTTCCAGACCTTATGATGTGAGTCAAGACGGTCATATGCAATAGCCATAGTTTCTTCCATTACATGAAAATTTCTAATCTCAAATAACCAATCTTTAATCGTAGGTATGTATGTGGTTTTCCATGCTCTGCGGATGAGAACTTTTGCTTCATTCATCATATGTCTGGATAGTGAGTTTTTATAACGTCTCATAGGTTGTGTGGAGATATTTAAAAGGCAGAAAGCTGAGTCTAGTTCAATGTTTATCCCTGTAATCCTTTTTGTCATGTCAAACTTTAATTGAACAAGCTTAAGTTAGAAGTTGATTGGCTACCACCCCCAGCTTCACCAGATTTCACACTCTCCAGTTTTAGTAAATTATCCCCTATATGTTTGTTATGTGTGTGAACAGCATAGACATTTATAGTTCAATCTTTTTATTGAGTTTTAGAGAACAAAGAAGGCTCCCCTAGAGGGAAGTAACAGGCAAGTCAGGCTCTTTGGTATAGTCAGAAACAGTTACAACAAAGCATTCTATTGGAACAGGTCAGTGAAATTGCGATAGAGTACAAAAAGATTTAATGTTTTAACATGTGCTTAGATGATAGAAAAACAAACAGAATCCAATAAAGTTGTATCTCACAGTCGATATTCTCATCTGTAGACCTTTTCTTTCCTACACTGAGTGTCTACATGAATTGACCCATAATTTAAAAGTAAAATGTATTGTCGTCACCAGACGAGGGAAAAAAAAAAGAGGAAAGCAAGTGAGTATAGAAAGAGAGTAGGAAAGAGAAAGTCCCCGGACCGCACTACACCCTCTTGTGATAACAGCACCATGGCTGCCAGTTTCTGTTGAATTTCATCTGGGTATTATAAAAGGTTACATGAGCGTTTGTCATTAATCAGTATCCAGTTCACTTTTTGCGAATAAGGTCACCAACTGGTTCCAGTCTCTAATATTTCAATAATAATATACATTTTTTCCGCTATTTAGTAGTCTCAGTGTTCAGTTTTTGTAATAGGGCTATTTACTTGGGTCACCATGTGTATGAGGGTGAATGTTCTAATCTAGTATCTGGTAATTTTGAAGCATAGCCACCATATGCCACTTGACCACAACATCTAAAACAAGATGGGGAGGCTTGTAGACACATTTTAGTGACTCGGGTAACAACCATAAACCACCTTAGTAAAGATTTATAATTGGATTTCACCAAAGATGTATTCAGGGACACTTTCATCAAGTTGTTAGCTACTGTCTGCCATTCTTCAAGCTTGAAAGTAGATCCCAAGTCTCGTTCGTGTCACAGTTGTTAAAAGATCAATGAAGGTAGATACGTAGCCTTTCATGGGTGTAGCAGCTCTGCAGGAAAACTCAAAAGACATAAGAGAAGGCAAGCATGTAGGCTGTTTCAACTTAGCCATCAAGAAAGACATAACTTGACAATAGTGAAACATTTCAGTGGGGGGTATTTTCAAGTTAGTATGAAAATTTCTAAGGGAGTATTGCTCATTTTCATACAGGAGATCTCCTATTTGCAGCATCTCCTTGTTATCCAACATGGCCAATGTCCTGGGGGAACCCTGGGTTGTTAAGTAGAGGAGCGAGAGGTGTATCAGGTGAGTTTAACCTTCTAGCATATCTGTATCTGTCCCAATTCGCAAGAGTGTGGGAAAGAGATGGGACATCAAAGACATTTATGTGCACTTATACTGTATTTAGCTTTAAAGACAGACAAGGGGAGAAGTGCTTTATGCATGCAGCAGCACTACACATAGTAAAACAATCAACCCAAAATATGCTGAAACCTATGTTGGACCAGTTATTGCTCCTTAGACCATTCTGGTTTACCAGCTGATATTTAAAGTTATGGGTAATCATAGGGGCATTATATTATACATTACATGTTATGGGCTTGAAGTTTATCTGAGCCCTTATTTTTTTAAGCTTGATAGGTTGATGCTAGGAGATTTAATTTAAATAAACTTCATGTCATGAGAATGAAAACATTTAAGTAAAGAGCAGGAGACCCCCTTAAAATTTTATTAATTTGTAATTGAGCTTAATCTTGTCTCCTGTAAAGTTCATGAGAAATCCTTTTCAAAGCATTCACACACAAATACACTAAACAAAATTTGACTAAAGACTAATGCACATTAGTAGCTTAACATTTCCATATAAACTTTCTTAAGCTGTTTTTAATTACCTCTGAGAGAGCAACTCAGAACTTAGTTCATTTTCATCCAGCTCTACAGAAGAACTTTCTTCCTGTTAAAAGTGTTCTTTTAGTTTTTTTTTAAGGTAACAAATACATTAAGTCATAACCTAAATGATGCAGTTTTGCATAGTAACCTCTTGCTGACCAGCCGCCGTCATTATACTGCGCCAAGTTGGCACGGCTTCTAACCCCTTCCCTGCCAGGGACATTTATACTGTAATCAGTGGCTATGTTTAGCTCTGATCGCTGTATAAATGTCACAGGTCCCAAAAAAGTGTGTGATCTGTCCGTCGCAGTCCTGTTAAAAAAACACTGATCACAGCCATTACTAGTAGAAAAAAATGATAATAATAAAAATTCCATAAATCAGCCCTTCCTTCTCTGAGCTGTCCGCTCAGCTGTTGGCTAATTGCCAGCTCCTATCTCTCCACAGTGACTCACCTGTTGATGATATCCTGCTCCTCGGTCCTGCCTACTTAAGCCGTTCAGTCCAGAAGATCTCTGCCTTCGCCTTGGTCACATCTCTAGAGACGCTCTCCTGTGTTCATGTTAAAGACGTGCTTAGCTGACATTCCTTCTGGCTCCAGATCCTGCTTGCTGTTCTACTACGCTGTTCTCTGGCTCCCTGACGTTTTGGCTTGTCTGACTATCCATTCCGTTTTCTGAACTCTGGCTATGTTTTGACTATGTTTACTCTGTTTACCTTTTTTTATTATTATTAAACAAGTGTGATTTAACTGTACTTCTGTCTCAGTCTGATTCATGCTTTCTGACAATCCCCTATTTTGTAGACGCTATAACTTTTGTGCAAACCAATCAATATACGCTTATTACCAAAAATATGTAGAAGAATACATATTGGTCTAATTTGATGAAGAAATTCATATTTTTTTGGGGGGGATATTTATTATAGCAAACATTTTCTAAATTGTCGCTATTTTTTTGTTTATAGCGCAAAAAAAATAAAAAAGGCAGAGGTGATCAAATAACACCAAAAGAAAGCTCTATTTGTGGGGAAAAAATGACATACATTTTGTTTGACAAAGAAAAGTAGTTAAGTAGATTGTGCCAATAGCATGGTCGCTTTAATGTGAAAGAGGCCCTGGGACCAAAGAACCTCTTAGTCTATAGGGGGTTCAGCGTCTGGCTATGTATTGATTCATTTCAACAGAAGTTGGACTTGGCAGTCACAGTACTTAGGATAAAAGGGATATATATAGTTCAGACTACTGTGTCAAATTGCACTAGATGTAATTAGCATGTCTTAGCTTGGCTTTTAAAATGTTACTGTTATTTTCTGTTGAATCCTACAGTAACACTTTTATTAAATACCATCTGACGTTTTTAAGGATACATTGCATGTTGATAATAGGAAACAACTGTCAAATCTGTATTTGCAGTAAAATACAAAAAAAACTATATTCCTTGGCTTAGAAAAGGGTTAATGGAAATGTTATTTCACTGCTTGAAATAAGCTTTTCCCCTCTAAGCTGTTTTTTAAAGCTCTTGCTATTTACAGTAATATGCCGCAGTATAAATCATTCATTCTGCAGATGCTATTCCTTATTCATATTATTATAATTAAAACCTCCAGTGCATGGCTGCATATCCATGACCTGGACCTGTGCTGTTTCTGTCTGTTCTACTTCAGCCCCCATTGCTTGTCTATATGAAAAGTGGAAAACTTGGACGTTTATTGGCTAAACTTTTTTTTTCTTAGATGGACTGATCAGTGTGTTTTAAATGAGCATAATGTTCACAAGTAACTCTTTTTACCCAGCCATGATGCACATTAAGGGGGAGATTTACTAAAGCTGGTGGACAGAGAATATGGTGCTGCTGTGCACAGTGATAAATCAGCTTCTAACTTCAGCTTGTTCAATTAGGCTTTGACAATATAATCTAGAAGCTGATTGGTTACTATGAATAGCTGCACCAGATTCTGTGTGCACCAGTTTTTGTAAATCTCCCCATAATGCCGCGTACACACGAGAGGATTTTCCGGCAGAAAAATCTTGGATGTTTTTTCAGACGAAATTCCACTCAAGCTTGGCTTGCATACACACGATCACACACAAGTTTGCTGAACTTTCGACCATCAAGAACGCAGTGACGTACAACACTACGGCGAGCCGAGCATGCGTCAAATTGTTTCAGAGCATGCGTAGGAATATTGCTCAGTGGAATTGCTACAGACGATCGGAATTTCCGATCTGAACTTTTTCCGACCGAAAAATTGAGAACATGCTCTCAATCATTTGCTGGCTGGAATTCGGCCAGCAAAAGTCCGATGGAGCATACACACGGAATTTCCGACCAAAAGCTCTCATCGGTCTTTTGCTGGCTGAATTTTCAATCGTGTGTACGCAGCATTAGAGTCTGATAATATGGGCTGTTCAAAATGTGTTGTCCATTGCCATGTTCATTTTATATTTGTTTGTATGCATCCCTAATTGTGCCCATAAAAAATAACCTATCATCCAATACAGATTACAGTTGGCTCCCTAACCTAAGATAACACCTCCTATCTATCATATCTCAGGTCAAGAAGTGATTGTGGATTTTCTACTGTTATTCCCAGACAGGAGGCCAACTGCCCATTCTTTAATCATGCATCAGTCAATGTAATCATGCATGCTTTTGCACCAATCATTAATGTGAATGGCTGTTTGGTGATTGGAGCTATAGATTACCATATGCAGGAAAAGTGGTGTTTTTGGTATAATTGGACAAAGCTGGAAACCAGGAACATTTCTAATGCCCCGTACACACGGTCAGATTTTCCGACGGAAAATGTCCTATCGGACCATGTTGTCGGAAATTCCGACTGTGTGTGGGCTCCATCGGACTTTTTCCGTCGGAAAAATCCTGCTCTCAAATTTTCCGACAACAAAGTCCTATCGTACTTTTTCCGATCGTGTGTAGCGAATTCCAACGGACAAAGTGCCACGCATGCTCAGATCACATTACAAGACCAAAGCTATTGGCTACTAGCCTCTATGTAGTCCCGTCGTACGCAACGAACGTCACCACGTTCAGGATGTTCGGATTTTTCGACAACTTTGTCCGACCGTGTGTATGCAACACCAGTGTCGGACAAAATCCGTCGGAAAAAATCAGACGGATTTTGTGGTCGGAATTTCCGACCGTGTGTACGGGGCATAAGAAGAAAAATGTTTTAGGTAAAGACAATCTTCAAAAGAAGATCAGAGATTATTGGTAATAATGAAACTATGAAAGAAACTAATAACACATCCCTAACCACTAATATAATTTAGCACTTGCACAGATTAAAACATGGCAATAGATAGATACATGAAGGTATGGGAACACACACCATATATATTAATGAATCTTTCTATCTTTATCGGATGTAATGGCTTCCCTGAGTTTGCATTATACTGTGGTGAGCACACAAGGTGTTACGTGAATGGAAAAGGGAAGATCCAGCCATTTACCCTCCCCTCCTCTCCCTTTGACCCAGTGGAGGCTGGTGGTATATTTTTTTTGGGGGGGAGCAAACAATCCACCCGCTGCCACCCCCCATGGGTCGGTCAGTCGGGTCAGGGGCACCCCCTGTTTGGTTGGTCAGTCACTAGCCCCGCACTTACCCCATCTTGATCGTGGGCAGTGCTTACCCTGGGCGGCGGTGGTGGTCAGCGTCTCATCCTCCTGGTGCTTCACGACGACTTCCCCTGCGTCTTCTCCCTCCTCCTCCTCGACGGCCAATAGGATTGCTTCTCTTCTCAGCCAATTGGGTGACGGGTCTCAGGACCCGCTTCCTGATTGTCTGGGAGGAGAATCAGGAAGACAATAGTAAATATTAATTTGCTATTGTCACACAACTGGGTGGGCTCAGGACGCAGTGCTCTGCGCCCCGAGCCCACCCTTTTTTGAAGCCAATCAAAGCCTCTGGTTTGCTAAATGCAGATAGGCTTTTTACTTTGCAAGGGAATTTTCACTTTGCAAGGGAATTATCTCTTAGCTTAGTGAATGTGGGGAAAATTCACTTTGCAAAAAAACCCCAATAAAGTGCAAGAAAAAAAATGATTTTCTTGCAATTAATTTCATGCTAAAAGTCAACAGATTTTCACTTTATTCACTAAGCTATGAGTACATATCCTTGCAAAGGCAATATGCCTAAGGTAAACCAATTACCCAAGATTAACACAACATTAGCGGTAACTTCTTCATACAGAGCACAATCATAAAATTCTTAATTGTTCATTATTTTTCATTTCTTAGTCCTACAATATGGGGTATAGGATCTTTAGTTTTGGGTTATATGCAGCTACCTTCAAGTGATTATACACTGACAAAAAAGAGAAGGCTGCAAGGACATAAACACTCTCACTCCCATCCAGCCTCAGGTATTGGCTACTGTCCTTGGTAATGGGCCTCTTTCTACTGAGAGAAGATTGCCTTTTTAATAAGGATGATTTTTCTCTTTGATGCTTCTTCTGTCAAGCTCCCCAGCTGAACTTTAGCCACTACAGCTCTATTCGAAGCTTTTAGATCAGTTGACTCCTCAGCAGAGGCTTGGGGAACTATACCTGGATTCTGCCATAATAAGAGAAGTGGGGCTGGCCTGTAATGTTGCTGGGATGCACTGGATTTTGCTATAGGTGGTCCCCATGGCACACATGGCAAAATGTGAAATAAGCTTCAGGGTGCTTTTCAGGTCCAGGGCCATGATCTGCCTTGCACAGAGCCATGTGTCTTAAGATCTCTGAGAAAGTATGCCCATCAAGGAGGGTAAAATCAGGATGGGGCTGAACACCTTTTATTTTTTTCCTGCAGTGCTTCTGCTGTGGGTACTGGGTGGAAGCCCTTTAAACGTTTATTGCTAGGGTGACAAGAAAATCATAGACATTTTGAGATGTATGGTTGCAGACAACCACCCTCCAATAGTTGCAGATTAGAGATGGGAGTGCCGATTTTTTAATTTGAATCTGGCGCCATTACATGCACTGGCGTGTACTTAATTGGCACTGTGGCTTAGTTTTAGACAGAACAGGGAAGGGTTAAAACCCTTAGGAGCTTTCTCTTTTTTGCCATACCCCAATTCACTAAAGGGAGATGCATTTAACACATGGTAGAGACTAAAGATTCTGTGCCCTGTACTGTTCTTCAAGAAATAGATTTCATTGGTAATTCAAAAATTCAATGTTTTTGTTGCCTAGTTCAGTCTTGGCACTTCCCAAGTTTTATTTTTTTAATTGATCCGAAACACATATTTGCAAACAGCATGAAAGGTGAGCTGAATCTGGTCATATGCAGTTTTGTCCTTTCTATACAGTAAAGTACAACTATATTTGACGTGTGTGCCGACTGGCAGCGTTACACTGGTTATAATTTAATTGGCTACTAAGTACATCTAATCTTGTCAAGTGATTTCCCATGTTAGTCTAAAGTACCTGGTGAGTACAGCATTATCACTACTACATTATAAGAAGTGTTTGCAATTGCCAGTTTGAGGATGTGTGTAATTGATTTCAATCTCAGTCTTTGGAGACTTGGAACACATCCGATACATCATTATGTACACGCTTTAATTGCTAGGAGAGGACTTTACTGGGGGTATGGGATATTGGAAGTGACAAAAAGATGCTATGCATATGAATGAACATATTTATGATAGGTGGCTATATAGATGGAAAATGGAACAATATAATAGGTCACACTGCTTGGATGTATATTATTCTAACAATAACATTCCTATCTCCTGCTGGATAGATTTTTTGACAACACGGTCCGATCACACCAAATCCGATCGTGTGTAGCGTTGTCCGACGGACAAAGTGCTACGCATGCTCAGATCACATTACAAGACCAAAGCTATTGGCTACTAGCCTCTACGTAGTCCCGTCGTAGGCAACAAACGTCACCACGTTCAGAATGATCGGATTTTCCGACAACTTTGTCCGACCGTGTGTATGCAACACCAACATCGGACAAAGTACGACGGACATGATCCGACGGACCTGGTCCTCGGATAATCCGAGCGTGTGTATGGGGCTATAGAGAGCCTTTTATTTACAAGGTACTCTCTAATTGGATGAGGGGGAAAAAAAGGCGGTAACCCAACTCCATGACAAAAATCTAAATTTAATAGATCATTATGCATTACTTACCTTATTTTTTGTTGTTCCTGCCAAACATATCTTTGTAGACCATATAATGGTGCCCTCACTGAAAGTCTTGGTTTCTTCCAAGGGGAATAGTCATTTCTTGCTCTAGGGGTTTGGCCACTGTACGCCACTAGATTAACTCTTCAGGGTTCGGTCCTCTCACCACCCCTGTGTACATTGTCTGAAGCTGATTGATTTAAGAGGCCCCCAATGCTGAAAGCTTTGCTGCTGCCATTAGGAAGTGTCCATGTCAAGAAGACAATAATGTGGACACCTGGAAGAAGGACACGCTGGATGTAAACAGAAGAGGAGAAAAACTCGGTGTGGGGGATTCACATGATTGTGGCTTAAATTGTTACTAAAAGCAGGACCTTGCATTCAATATATCTGGTCTCCCATAGTACAGAGAGCATGGAAATGCAACTATTTTAGTAAATATAAGCTGCTAAGTACCTTTTCTCATCAGCAGTATATAGCAGTCTTTTGAGTTGTATCAGTGTCTGGTTAAAGCTGGTAGGAGGAGTTTTCATTCTCCTCTGACTGTCCTATGAGGCTGCATGACCCTGACTCTCTGTCTGGACGGTGCTGATTGGCCCAGTGCTGATCACATGCACCCTCCCAAATAAAAAAAAAAAAAACTCTCTAGCAATACACACCACACTGAGCATGTGCACAGTGCCTCCAAGGCTCTGTTCTACCAGTAGATGGATTTGGGACAATAAAAGAAGGGGAGGATCAGAGAAGACAGGATCAAACAGCCTTTTTACACAATGCACATGATAAACCCCTTAGGTTACACAGTGAGTATAACAAGCATGCTTTACTGCATTTACAGTCTGTGCTTTTACTGTTGTGGGTTTAGTAACACTTTAAGGTAAGTGAAATGGCCATTTAGACAGGAATCTTTACAGTTTATTCCAGATATCAGTGAGAGTAGGATGGGGGTAACGTAATTCTGTAATGTGGGGTTTAGTTAAAAAAAGACAATCTGTGAATGATGGCAGTACCAAGCAAGTGAATCCCTGTGGTCAGTGTGCAGTGAGCCAGCTGCTAGGGAGAGGACCCAGAAGATCACAGCGATCACTGACGTATCACTAACTGTCAGCTTAACCACTTCCCGACCGCCCCCTGTATATTTACGTCGGCAGAATGGCACGTACAGGCAGAATCACGTACCTGTACGTGACATTCTTCCGGCGGTTGGGGGGTCCGATCGGACCCCCCTCCGCCGGCGGGGACGGTCGGGATCGCTTCAGGAGCGATCCGGGACGAGGGGACGGCCAGTGGTTTCTGGCCACCCCCTCGCGATCGCTCCTGGCCAATGAGAAACTTCCCCTTCCTGTCTATTGTATAGACAGGAAGGCGGAAGTGATGTCACGCTCGGTGCGCCGGTCTATGTGACCGGAGACGCCGAGCGGCGAACATGTACAGGTTAGTGCACAACACTACACTGACACCAGTACAGTTAGGCACATATTCCACCCCCCTGTCACCCCCCTGATCACCCCCCAGATCACCCCCTCCCCCCCCAGTCACAGTGTCACTAATTGCAGTGATCATTTATTTACTGATCACTGCATTTAGTGTCAGTGTGACTGTAATAACTGTCAGGGCAGTTAGTTTTAGGTCCAAGGTAGCCCCCTACCCCCCCCTAATAAAGGTTTAACCCCTTGATTGCCCCCCAGGTAACCCTTTCACCCCCTTTTGCCAGTGTCACTAAGCGATCGTTTTTCTGATCGCTTTATTAGTGTCACTGCTGTCGCTAGGTAACCATTTTTTTTTTTAGGTAACAGCCATGTTTATATAGGTTCATAAATAGGTTTATAGGTCAGGTACCCCCATATTACAACCTAAATAAAGGTTTTAACCCCCTGATTGCCCCTAGAGTTAACCCTTTCACCAGTGATCACTGTATAACTGTCACTGGTGACGCTGGTTAGCCAGTTAGTTATTTTGTTATTTAGGTTCCCCGTCAGGTTTTTATATAGCGTCAGGTACCCCCATATATTACCTAATAAAGGTTTTAACCCCCTGATTGCCCCTAGTTAACCCTTTCACCCCCTTTTGCCAGTGTCACTAAGCGATCGTTTTTCTGATCGCTGCATTAGTGTCGCTAGGTAACCATTTTTTTTTTTTAGGTAACCGCCATGTTTATATAGGTTCATAAATAGGTTTATAGGTCAGGTACCCCCATATTACAACCTAAATAAAGGTTTTAACCCCCTGATTGCCCCTAGATTTAACCCTTTCACCAGTGATCACTGTATAACTGTCACTGGTGACGCTGGTTAGCCAGTTAGTTATTTCGTTATTTAGGTTCCCCGTCAGGTTTTTATATAGCGTCAGGTACCCCCATATATTACCTAATAAAGGTTTAACCCCCTGATTGCCCCTAGTTAACCCTTTCACCCCCTTTTGCCAGTGTCACTAAGCGATCGTTTTTCTGATCGCTGCATTAGTGTCGCTAGGTAACCAGTTTTTTTTTTGTATTACTGTTACGGGTGACGCTGGTTAGTTAGCTTGTTTTTTATACTGTCAGGGCACCCGCCATTTATTACCCAATAACGGTTTAACCCCCTGATCGCCCGGCGGGTGATATCAATTAGGTTTTAGGGTCAAATAAGGTCTGCGTCGCCCCAGGTTAGTGCCAGTACCGCAAACACCCACGCGCAAAGCATACACCTCCCTTAGTGGCACAGTATCTGAACAGATCGATATCTGATCTGATCAGATCTATACTAGCGTCCCAGCAGTTTAGGGTTCCAAAAAAAAAACGCATTGTTAGCGGGATCAGCCCAGATACCTGCTAGCACCTGCGTTTTCCCCCTCCGCCCAGCCCAGCCCACCCAAGTGCAGTATCGATCGATCACTGTCACTTACAAAACACTAAGCACACATAACTGCAGCGTTCGCAGAGTCAGGCCTGATCCCTGCGATCGCTAACAGTTTTTTTGTGGTAGCGTTTTGATTCAGTCGCTTCAGTCAGGAGCTTTTTTACCTGTGAATCTCAAAAAAATAAAAAAAAATAAAATAGTTGTCGTTTTATTGTTCTCTCTCTCACTCTATTCTCTCTCTATTGTTGCTCTTTTTTTTACTCCATTCTATTCTGCAATGTTTTATTATGTTTTATCATGTTTTATCATGCTTGCTTTTCAGGTATGTAATTTTGTTTACTGTGTTTTAGTGTTGAGCATTTTTTTGTTTTCAGGTGCGCCATTCAGTTGCAACGCGGATTTATTTATCTTGACAGCAACAGCGTTTGCTCCCACGATACATAAAGCCGCGACTCCAACGCTGTAGGAGGTGATTTCACCACCACAGTTAAAAAAAAAGAGCATATATGCCGAAGCATGGGGGCAGCAGGGGGGGGAGGAGCGATTGGCTCCTAATGCCACGTACATACGGTCGAAATTCCGACCGTGTGTACACGGCATAACTTTTGCGGGAGGATGCCCATCATTAGAAGTGGGTGGATGAAGGGAGGTATTCTAATGGTGGGCATACCCACCAATCAATCTCTTTTTTTTCGTTCAGCCAAGAGGCTGCATGAAAAAAAAAAGATTACAATATATGTCCAGTATGTTGCTGGACTTTGAATGGTTATACCAGAATGATGCCTGCAGGTTTAGGTATCATCTTGGTATCATTCTTTTCAGCCAGTGATCGGCTTTCATGTAAAAGCAATTCTAGCGGGTAATTAGCCTCTAGACTGCTTTTACAAGCAGTGGGAGGGAATGTCCCCCCCTCCCGGATATAAACCGCGCCATTGGGAAATTGGGAAAGCATTTTATCACACCAATCTTGGTGTGGTAAGATGCTTTGAGGGCAGAGGAAAGATCTAGGGTCTAATAGACCCCAATTTTTTCAAAAAAAGAGTACCTGTCACTGCCTATTGCTATCATAGGGGATATTTACATTCCCTGAGATAACAATAAAAATCATAACAAAGAAAAAAAATGGAAGGAACAGTTTAAAAATAAAATAAAAAAGCTAAATAAATAAAAAAAAAAACAAAAAAAAAAAAAAAAAGCACCCCTGCCCCCCCTTCTCTTGCGCAAAGGCGTACACAAGCGTTGGTCTGGCGTCATATGTAAACAGCAATTGCACCATGCATGTGAGGTATCACCGCGAAGGTCAGATCGAGGGCAGTAATTTTAGCAGTAGACCTCCTCCGTGAATCTAATGTGGTATCATGTAAAGGCTTTTAAAGGCTTTTAAAAATGTATGTAGTTTGTCGCCACTGCGTGTTTGTGCGCAATTTTAAAGCATGTCGTGTTTGGTATCCATGTACTCGGCCTAAGATCATATTTTTTATTTCATCAAAAATTTGAGCAATATAGTGTGTTTTAGTGCATTAAAATAAAAAAAAGTGTATTTTTTCCACAAAAAATGCGTTTGAAAAATCGCTGCGCAAATACTGTGTGGAAAAAAAAAATGCAACACCCACCATTTTAATCTGTAGGGCCTTTGCTTTAACAATATATATAGTGTTTGGGGGTTCAACGTAATTTTCTTGCAAAAAAAAAATATGTTTTCATGTAAACAAAAAGTGTCAGAAAGGGCTTTGTCTACAAGTGGTTAGAAGAGTGGGTGACGTGTGACATAGGCTTCGAAATGTTGTGCATAAAATGCCAGGACAGTTCAAACCCCCCCCAAATGACCCCATTTTGGAAAGTAGACACCCCAAGCTATTTGATGAGAGCAATGTTGAGCCCATTAAATATTTTTTTTTTTTGTCCCAAGAGATTGAATAATGAAAAAAAAAAAATATATATATTTTTTTTTACAAAAAGTTGTCACTAAATGATATATTGCTCAAACATGTCATGGGCATATGTGGAAATACACCCCAAAATACATTCTGTTGCTTCTCCTGAGTACGGGGATACCACATGTGTGGGACTTTTTGGGAGCCTAGCTGCGTACGGAACCCCAAAAACCAATCACCGCCTTCAGGCTTTCTAAGGGTGTAATTTTTTTATTTCACTTCTCACTGCCAATCACAGTTTCGGAGGCCATGGAATGCCCAGATGGCATAAAACCCCCCAAAATGACCCCATTTTGGAAAGTAGACACCCCAAGCTATTTGCTGAGAGGTATTGTGAGTATTTTGCAGATGTCGCTTTTTGTCACAAAGTTTTGAAAATTGAAAAAAGAAAAAAAATTTTTTTTTTTTTCTTTACTTTCTTCATTTTCAAAAACAAATGAGAGCTGTAAAATACTCACCATGCCTCTCAACAAATAGCTTGGGGTGTCTACTTTCCAAAATGGGGTCATTTGGGGGGGTTTTGTGCTATTTTGGCATTTTATGGCCTTCGAAACGGTGATAGGTAGTGAGGAGTGAAATCAAAAATTTGCACCCTTAGAAATCCTGAAGGCGGTGCTTGGGTTTCGGGGCCCCGTACGCGGCTAGGCTCCCAAAAAGTCCCACACATGTGGTATCCCCATACTCAGGAGAAGCAGCAAAATGTATTTTGGGGTGCAATTCCACATATAACTATGGCATGTGTGAGCAATATATCATTTAGTGACAACTTTTTGAAAAAAAAAAAAAATCTTTTTTATTTTTGTCTTTATTCAATCACTTGGGACTAAAAAAAAAAATATTCAATGGGCTCAACATGCCTCTCAGCAAATAGCTTGGGGTGTCTACTTTCCAAAATGGGGTCATTTGGGGGGGTTTTGTACTTCTCTGCCATTTTAGCACCTCAAGAAATGAAATAGGCAGTCATAAATTAAAAGCGGTGTAAATTCCAGAAAATGTACTCTAGTTTGTAGACGCTATAACTTTTGCGCAAACCAATAAATATACGCTTATTGGCATTTTTTTTACTAAAGACATGTGGCTGAATACATTTTGGCCCAAATGTTTGACTAAAATTGAGTTTATTAGATTTTTTTTATAACAAAAAGTAGAAAATCTCTTTTTTTTTCAAAATTTTCGCTCTTTTTCCGTTTATATCTCAAAAAATAAAAATCACAGAGGCAATCAAATACCATCAAAAGAAAGCTCTATTTGTGGGAAGAAAAGGACGCAAATTTCGTTTGGTTACAAAATTGCATGACCGCGCAATTACCAGTTAAAGTAGTGCAGTGCGAAATTGAAAAAAGACCTCTGGTCCTTTGGCTGCCAAATGGTCCGGGGCTGAAGTGGTTAATCAGCGTTCCCTCAGGTATGAGATGTGCTTACTTATATTGGTCCAAGTTGGATCAATGTAAGCAGGCAATTAGGATCATACCTAGAGTTTAGCTTTAAGCTGAAAGAAGTTTTCGCTAAAAATGTGTAAATAGTCATTCTATCGGCTGTCTACACGCTGTAATTAGCCTCCTGTCTGTATGACTGTTGACACAAAATCTATGATAAGGTAAGACTCTTTGCTATTTATTCCCTTTCCTCCCTCTTATTTTTGTTCCCTTTCACCCCCTTTCTGCAGACCCTTTCCTCTACTTTACCTCTGATTCTATATCTCTTTCTTTCTCTCTTTTCCCACTTGACCCAACTAGCCACAATTTTTCAAGTTACTCCCCACCCACTCCTCCCTCCATCTCCTTTTTCCCCAGCTTGGACTTTGGCTATTAATTTCACACCCTAGTTCAGGGATATGCAATTAGCGGACCTCCAGCTGTTGCAGAACTACAAGTCCCACGAGGCATTGCAAGACTCCGAGAGGCAAAGGCATGATGGGACTTGTAGTTTTGCAACAGCTGGAGGTCCGCTAATGGCATATCCCTGCCCTAGTGGGAACATTTTGTTTTATGTTCACACCTATGGATGAGATGCTACCGTGTAAGTAACTTGGTTCCAAACTCGGTTCTATAAAATTTAACTCTGAACTTACATGTGGCCCAATACCAAAACCCAACTAGCCTGTCAGATGTCTATATTTTAAACCTGACATTAAAGGATGAGGACTGTACTCCTTTCAGTGTTCAACCTTGGTAATAGATGGGTGCGTGTAGTGACTGTAGTGGATGACGCTGCGTACATCACAATAAAACAATGAGACGTCACCAGTACTCCCCTGCAAACATATGCACTCATTTATTAGTGCAATCTCACATTAGTCAAATAAGCCAGCGTTTTGGGGTCGTGTAGGGTCCCTTCCTCAAGGCAACATAGTGACCCTGTCGTCTTGAGGAAGGGACCAGGTGGGGCCCCAAAATATTGGTTTATTTGACTAATGTAACATTGCACTAGTAAATGAGTGTGTATGTTTGCAAAGGAGTGCTGATGAGTTCATATTACTAGCGTATTACTATAGTTTAAACCTTTCCTTGTTATCCCCTAAAAAAAAAGAAAGGACATAAAAAAGGCTACAGTTTCACTTTAAGATTTATATTTTATACTGTATATATATATATATATATATATATACATATATATTTTTTTTAACTTGAGAGAGGCAGGCAGTCTTTGATACTCATGCTGACATCCATCCTCATATATTGTTTATAGAGTTAAACACTCTTGCAAGTAATACTTGAATATTGCAAATTTTTCTTTTTTTGGACAACATTGTTGCTTAACTGTGTGACAGGAATGGTCATCGTTCTCTTCTGACCTTTACAGAAAGTTTCACATATATCCTTTATAATTACACATGAACAGGCAAGCCATTTACAGTGCCCAGATGTATTAAACAAGATGCCAAATCAGTTTACATAGAATAAATTAGAAGACATAAAACTCAGCTTTTAATAAAAACTTATACAAAGCAATAAAGGAAAGTAATTGATTGTGTTAAATGATTGGTTGTATCATTTCTCAGCTGCACTAGACCTGATTTAACAAACGTAAAATAGCATTATTGCCAGTGGTATCCATATTGGCTCACACTTCAGAGATTTTCTTCTCCAGCGCTGCTCTACAGGAAATTACCAAGACAAAATCAAATTCTTACATTAGTATCATTTACAACCAAATTTAATATTGTGCAATGTAAACATAAGTACTGTTATTTTTTCAAATTGGTTTTTCTTGTAAATTTTTTTAAGTTTATTAGTGTGTTCCATTTCTAATATTTTATACAAAATCTACTTGTAAAAAACAGATATTATTTGATATCTTTTTTTTTCTTTACAATTCATAGATTTAGTTTCAAGCAAAAAGAAAATAATTGCAAGTATAATTTGGTCTTAGACCATGGTGATCAATAATTAGCAGTAATTATTTTGCACTGCGAAGGAGAAAAAATAGGGCCATTTAAAGCCTCAGACGTGGCGTGTGAAATGGCAGGTGCCTGGACTGTTCATAACAAGAAATGAACTTATTGGATTTGTATTACAGACATAAAAGGCAGAACAAGCTATCCTTGAAGCTACTGCCTCTCTACAGCTTAGATCAATAACTACAGGAGCATAGCTTTCATGAATTAGGCAGATGGGTACTAATTGGATTTCTTACGTGTTTAATTTATATTAGCAAGCCTTTTTTACACATATTTAGTATATATATATATTTATTATTTTGTGCGCCCATTAAACTTCTGGCAGAGTAAAAACCACTTATTCTCTGTGTGCCAATTGACAGCTATAGAAGCAAGCAGTAGTCAAGCCTGTGTGATAGTGGGAGGGGGTCCCAGTGTTTACCTGATCCATATCTTCTCTAAACAGACTGTTTAGTCCTAGTGGGAAGTTGTACACATGAAAACTGAAAAGTGTTATGCCTGACTGGAGTTAGCACACATAACAGCCTTTGCGGGAGACTTACCAAATCTGGTGCACACAGAATCTGGTGCAGCTGCGCATAGTAACTAATTAGCTTCCAGGTTTGATTGGCCAAGCTTAAGAGCCGGTTCACACAGGGGCGACTTGTCAGGCGACTTAGCCGCCTGGAAAGTCGCGTTCCATTCTGTACAATGGAACCGTTTTAATAGGAACGACTCAAGTTGGTCCGACTTAAAAAAAGGTTCCTGTACTACTTTGGGGGTGACTTGCAGCGACTTGCATTGACTTCTATACAGAAGTCGTTTTGCAAGCCGCCGCTGAAGTCGTGTGCAGGTCGCCTCACAGAGTCAGCCTGCAAGTCGTGCTGCCCCTGTGTGAACCGGCTCTAACTGAACAAGCTAAAGTTAGAAGCTGACTGATTACTTTGCACAGCTGCACCATATTCTTTGTACACCAGTTTTAGTAAATCTCCCCCAGTCTGACATGTTTTCTTTAGAATCCATTGTGCTTTTTTCTCTCATATTTTTCATATTTAGGGTTTTGACTAAAGTTTTCCTTAGTTCAGTTAGCAAATTGCTTTATTTTCTAATATTTCTCTGCTGCAGCTCTTGCATGATGAAAATGAGGTTGTGAATATTTTTCATATCCTTATAACGTCTGGTCAATGTAACATTGTGCAGTAAAATCTAGCAGTATTCACATTTTTAAAAATGAAATACAAAACAACAATTTGTACAAGGCAAAAACCATGTGAGATGTCTTCTCTAACAATATATTTTTTCCTGAGTTTGCTTAAGATTAAGAGTAAACTCATAAACACATATACTCAAGCTTGCAGATTGGAAATCTAGCTCTACTTCAGCTATCTTGTATTCTAAATAAGTCATCACAGCTCAACTGGACTTGAAACAATGGGTCATAGACTCCCTATGATGACTCCTTACTACAGCTGTGTTTAACATAACCGCAGGCACCATGCAGGATAAATGTTTGACCAAGCATATACAGCTTGTACTATTTTTGCTGCCCATCAAGTATCACCTAGAATGGATTCATGAATGTCCTTTCTGGCCATCTTAAAGGCCAATGACTGCTTGCTTCAAGTACAGATGAATTCCACTAAACTACTGTAGCATGAACCGCAGCTCAGCCGATGGAAGTGTACTGTACTAAATGTGCTTGTGCCTTAAGTAATTCTTACAAAATCTGGTTTATAAGGCAGGCAGAGTACACAATGCAGTAATATATATGCAGCAATAAAGAATCTTTACCTGTCTGTTCTTCTGTGAAGAATATATTCTGCATTGTAAAGTTAATTTCTTTTAGCATTGAGTAAATGTCTGTCAGCTTTTTTGTAATATAAAGCAAGCTAGTCAGTATACAGACAAAAGTCTAAGCCCCCGTACACACGGTCGGAAATTCCAACCACAAAATCCATCTGATTTTTTCCGACGGATTTTGTCCGACACTGGTGTTGCATACACACGGTCAGACAAAGTTGTCGGAAAATCCGATCATTTTGAACGTGGTGACGTTCGTTGCGTACGACGGAACTATGTAGAGGCTAGTAGCCAATAGCTTTGGTCTCATAATTTGATCTGAGCATGCGTGGCACTTTGTCCGTTGGAATTCTCTACACACGATCAGAAAAAATCAGACGGATTTTGTTGTCGGAAAATTTGAGAGCAGGATCCGATAGAGACCACACATGGGCGGATTTTCTGACAACATGGTCCGATCGGACATTTTCTGTCTGAATTTCCGACCGGGCATAACTGATAATCTGCAAACCAGCAAATGCATTTTGAAGTACTAACTATATTAAACAGTATATATATATATATATACAGTATCTTACAAAAGTGAGTACATCCCTCACATTTTTGAAAATATTTTATTCTATCTTTTTCATGTGACAACACTGAAGAAATTACACTTTGCTACAATGTTTGTATAACAGTGTAAATTTGCTGTCCGTGATGGGCGTGACGATCCGCCCCGTGAACATCTGCTTGCTCAGTGGGGATCGGTCCGTTGATCCCCGCTGAGCCAGCGGATGACAGGGTGGTTCCTGCACACTGTGCAGGTACCGCCCTGACAGATCTCCGCTCTCCCCTATAGGGGGGATCGGATGAACACGGACCGTCTGTCCGTGTTCATCCGTTCCGCTCTGCAGATGGATAGAAAAATAGGATTTTCCTCCGTCTGCAGAATCGGAACATAGCGGGGACGGATGATTTAGGGTTTTCGGATCCATCCGTGTGTGGGCGCCGGCGGACTTTTTTTGCCAAAGCGGCGGACTAAAGTTTCAGGTTTTGTTCTCAAATTATCCGCTGGACTTGGCAGTCTTGGTCGTGTGTAGTATGGTCCGGCGTACCAAAAAGGACGCATGCTCAGTAGCTATTATGTCACGGACTCGCTCGGTCTGGTAAAACTAGCCTTCGTTTTGAAGCTCGCACAATCGTCACGCTGTTGAAATTTTTTTTTTTTTTTTTTCTGACAGCGGGATTTGTATGGTATCGTACTTGAAGAATGATTTTGCCTTGCTGCTTGTATATTCACGCAGAGTACTCCCGAACGTTTTTTCTTCAGCATTCTTTAGTGAAGTTATATATATATATATATATATATATATATATATATATTATATATATATATATATATATATATATATATATATATATATATATATATATATATATATATATATATATATATATATATATATATATAGATATAGATATAGATATAGATATAGATATCCAAATCACCAAATGAAAAATATATCTATATTTCTCAATAAGCGCCAAAAAATATATATCGATATCTACATATATATATATATATATATATAAATATATATAGATATATAGATCTATACGTGTATAAAAATAAAATTATATATATATATATATATATATATATATATATATCTATATATTATATATGTACATATATCTCTATATAGATATTTTTTATTATTTGTTGGTTATCAAAAGGATTAGTTATTACACATGATACAATTGTGGAGTCAGCAGAGCTTGCCCTTAATTCCGATGTTAAACCTCACCTTTCCAGCGACTGCACTTGCAGTTCCATTGAAGTTGCACTTTACACTTGTATTGTCAAATGAATGTTTAGACATGTACCTGCCTACTCCTAAAGAAACTATGTTTTTGAATAACAAGCACGTATATCATTATTTGATGAAAATTAAATGACCATTTATTCTGGTTAAAACAAACAAGGCAAAACAAAATAGGAAGGCAACACTGGAGCCACTTGTAGATTTTGTCAAGACTTTTTGCCCCAACGGCAGACACCAAGTTTGTGAAGCCAAAAATTAAGCTTGGGCACATTTCATACAATATAGGGAGCACAAGAAGATTGACCAGGAATCAGACAGACCAGGAACAGCAGCAGATGACATCTATGTCCCCAAGCTGTGGCACTACAACAGCCTGTGTCTTCTGTGAGACCAGACTGAAGCCAGGCAATCACTTCCGACTCTTCGCACCACGCTTCCCTGCACTCTTCCCTGCAGTCTTCCCTGCACGCTTCCTTGGAGGCTGACTTGTGGTAGGAGGAGGAGTAGGAGGAGGAGGAGGAGGAGGAGGAGGAGAAGGAAGACGAGGAGGAGGAGGAGGAGAAGTTGGTGTCGGGCCTTCATGGGTCAGGCGGGTGGATTCTCGTAATTCACCCCTCAAACCCCCCCTAATTGCCTCAGAAATTAGGCCCTCACACAGGTGCCGTTGGCCCCTCTCCATTTCCAGCAACCTGCTGGACACGTAGCTGGCATAGCCCTCTTCTGGAAGGGGGGGTTTGTCGAGAATCGCACTCGCCTTCCGAATCAGTTCCAGTGATTCCTCCTCCACAATGGTCATCCTCCTGGGCCTTCTTGGGGGTAAGGGCAGGGGTCGAGGTAGACTTCTTAATTGGGTCTGGCTGTCACTCTGGCTCGTGCTGGGCCCAGCCACCTCCTGGCTCTCGCTGGGCATGTCCTCCTCCTCCTCCATACCACTTGTCCCGGCATCATCCTGGGTCAGCTCATCCTGTGTGCAAATAAAAACAAAAATCAAACACCTGTTTTGTGGTTTCTGGCCTACTCAATCATCCAATTGTAAACTTAGGAACGAGCATCTAAATTTTCCAAAAGATCCAAAAGGCTATCATTTGGACCCCTGCATTTTCCAAGCAGATCACCAATGTTGTCTAACGCTTTTTTTGCCACTACTGGATGTATGTATACACTATATATGTATCGATATGTTGCACCAACACTTTTTAGAAGTGTGCATAATTTTTGTCAGTTTTTTTCACAATTCTGAGTTCAGGGTGTTAATTGTTTCACATTTTAACGTTGACAGCATTAATATTCACACAATCACAATTTAGGCTACTAAATATATACCTGGCTCCAGCTGGGCGCATCAGCCTGCTCCAAGGTGGAGGGGTCTTCTCCTTCCGTGGAAGCCTCAGCTGGGGTGGAGGGAAGAGTGGAGGGAAGAGTGGAGGGAAGGGTGGAGGGAAGAGTCGACAGTGATTCCCTGGGTTCCATCTGGTCACCTATAAAAGTCAGTTGGTTGTAGTACCACAGCTTGGGTACATAAACATTCTCTGCTGCTGCTCCTGATCTGACTGATTCCTCAATCTTCTTGCGCTCCCGCTTGTACATGTGCCTTAAACTTGCAATTCTGGCTTCCACAAACTTGGTGTTTGCGTTGGGGACTTTAGTCTTCACAAAAGCCACAAGTGGCCCCAGTGTTGCCTTCCGGACATCCCTATTGCCATACAAAGGGTTCTTGAGCTGCCACAGGTTGGTATTTTTTCTGTACAGGGCAATGAATTCGGACATGAACTGCTGGTCCTTGAATGGATTCAACTGGGGTGATGACATGTTTGTTTCTGTTTTGTTAGTAATGGCAATACAAAAGACCAAAAACACAAATGTTACTTAAAACGCACAACCAGTTTTTCTTAACAAACATTACACAACACACCCACACACAGGCAGCAACACATCCACACAGGCAGCAACCCCTACACACAGGCAGCAACCCCTACACACAGGCAGCAACCCCTACACACAGGCAGCAACCCCTACACACAGGCAGCAACACATCCACACAGGCAGCAACCCCTACACACAGGCAGCAACCCCTACACACAGGCAGCAACCCCTACACACAGGCAGCAACACATCCACACAGGCAGCAACCCCTACACACAGGCAGCAACCCCTACACACAGGCAGCAACCCCTACACACAGGCAGCAACACATCCACACAGGCAGCAACCCCTACACACAGGCAGCAACCCTACACACAGGCAGCAACCCCTACACACAGGCAGCAACCCCTACACACAGGCAGCAACACATCCACACAGGCAGCAACCCTACACACAGGCAGCAACACACACATATCCTTAAAAAATGCTGGCCCAAAACCCCAAAAAAAACACAGTAATGCATCCTAGAAAACACTTACCTTCGTACAGAGCGCTCGCTACTTCCGTTCGGCAACACGTGGGCCCCTCAAACAGCCTTATATACACTGCGCACGCGTCGAAGTCCGCCTGCGTCCTCCGCGTCGCCCGCCCATGACGTTCCTCATGACGAGTATTCCCCGCCCCGCTTCCCCTCGTTGCATTGTTGGTGAATTAATTCATGAATATGGCGGACACATTCTCAGCCAGTAGCGCGGAGGAAAGCCAAGAAGCCAACACATCTGCATCCAGCAGCAGATATAAGGCCACCAATATGGCCTTTGAAGAGATGGTGGAGATGGTGGACATCCTCCAAAGGGAAGATTACGACGGGGAAAATGGCCCGTACCCTGGAGCAGAAATTCGGCGTACGAAGGGGCAAGGATCAACTGCGCAAACGATGGTCCGACATCAAATCCAGGGAGCACGATCAATACAGGAGAATTCGAAAAGCATCAAAAAAAGTAAGTCAAGCACGTGCGCTACTATGGTTATACTTGATATGTCTAATCTTGCGCAGATGTAATTACCATTCGTCCGTGAAACTTGCGCAGATGTTATTACCATTCGTTCGTGAAACTTGCGCAGATGTTATTACCATTCGTACCAGAAACTTGCGCAGATGTTATTACCATTCGTACCTGAAACTTGCGCAGATGTTATTACCATTCGTACCTGAAACTTGCGCAGATGTAATTACCATTCGTCCGTGAAACTTGCGCAGATGTTATTACCATTCGTTCGTGAAACTTGCGCAGATGTTATTACCATTCGTTCGTGAAACTTGCGCAGATGTTATTACCATTCGTACCTGAAACTTGCGCAGATGTAATTACCATTCGTCCGTGAAACTTGCGCAGATGTTATTACCATTCGTTCGTGAAACTTGCGCAGATGGTGACTTTTCAAAGAAGTACACTCACCTGTCCCTTGGATGGTGCAGCTACAATCTCTGATCTTGTCCCTTCTGTCTTCAAGTAGGATCTTCTAACAAACTGCTAATAATTGGCAAGACTTTTAAACAATGTTTACTAATCCTATTTTGGCACTCAAATATCAGTGTGATTCAAAAGTGTACCTTTTTGTGTTCCATTACCATAGGGGGCAAAAGACTCAGACGTCAGTCCGAACCTACGAGGACCTCCCGGCCTCACCAGACTAATTGGGCAGTTAGCCCAAGCCCACGCGTGGATGTGGCGGAACAGGTCGTTGAAGTCGATCAAATCTGCACCCACCAAGTGAGTGTCTCAGAACACAGATTGAGCTAATAAATTAAGGTCTGCATGTTTTTGACACTTTTTTTCTTGTGTTTTCTCTACCCAACTTTTAGGTGATGCTGATCTGTTTGTGGGAACGACAAGCTGCGGAGCCATTTACCACTGACAGTGCCCACAGGCTTATTGGGCAGATCATGGCCTGGAATCTGCAGCTGGAAAACATGCAGAAGGAGATGGCCACCATGCAGCAGGGAATGAAGGACATGATTGATGTTTTGGGGAGAATCTAAAGACCCCTTTTACATTTCTTAACATCAATCATGTCCTTCATTCCCTTTTGAAGCGCTGTTTAACTAATTTTAGAGGCCAAATTTTAAATATGCACACGGTATGTCAACATGTGCTATGTGCCATCAGGGGATCTCAATGGACGCATTTTGTGTTTGCAACCCCTAATGCTAGTAGGTGAGAGGGAAGGGGTTTCACACACAAAACACGTCCATTGATTCCCCATGATGGAACATAGCACAAAAAAAAAAAAATATGTTGTGAGAAAAACACCAAAAAAATCAAAAAGATTAAAAAAAAAAAAAAAAAATTCTGTCCAAAAAAAAAAAAAAAAAAACAAAAATCCCAAAACAACCAAAAAAAAAAAAAAAAAAAAAAAAAAAAAAAAAAAAGTTTAAATAATAAAAAAATAATGTTTGCACAAACTCAAAAATGTGTGGCTTCTTCTTTTTAAATACTACCAGTTTGACAAAAACATGTTGTGGTTCATTGACAAAGGGGCTTATTTACTAAACGCTAAACAAGTTTGCCACTATTAAGATGTGCACTAGGACAACATATAAAACAGGCCAAATTAAAAGCCAAACAATACGAAACGACCAATATTTCAAACATAAATAACTGTATTTATTCATTGTAAATGAAAAAGATGGTTTAAGGGTCTGCTGCCATTTCAATGGCCCCCCTACCATTAAAATACTGTAAATAAAGGTCCCGCACTTGCTGGGCTGATTGTGGTGCGGAACCAAGAGGGCGATTATCCAGCCCTGTCATGTTGCCTTCCACTCCGGCCTCAGGGCCAATTGGTAAGGAGTATGTTCCTGAATGTTTCCGTAAATAATTGTGCATGACACAGCATGCAAGAATAATAGTATTGAGTTTGTACTCTGCCAGATGTAGCGATGTAAGGAGCAATCTGAAACGGTTGGCCATAATACCAAAGGCATTTTCCACCACCCTTCTTGCTCTGGCCAACCGATAATTAAAAATCCTCCTCTCAGGGGTGAGGGATCGTTGGGGAAATGGCCTCATCAGATGGTCACCCAGACCGAACGCCTCGTCGGCAATGAAGACGAACGGGAGTCCCTCCACATTATCTTCATCTGGTGGCAGCTCCAGCCCACCAGTTTGGAGACGATGACCGAACTCCGTGTGGTTGAAGACTCCTCCGTCCGACATCCGGCCGTTTTTCCCCACATCCACATACAGAAATTCATAGTGTGCCGACACCACCGCCATCAACACGATACTATGGAACCCCTTATAATTCCAATAGTATGACCCCGAATGGGGTGGGGGCACAATTCGCACGTGTTTGCCGTCAATCGCCCCTCCGCAGTTGGGAAAGTCCCAACGGGCAGCAAACTGGGAAGCCACAGTCTGCCATTCCTGTGGCGTGGAGGGACACTGTGAAGTCAAACAGAAAGATACAATTGAAATTATAAACCAGCCAAAACACCAAACTAAATGCAACAAATTAAAAAACAATTTGGAAGAACATATGTATTTATTTTGTAAATCCTTGAAATAAAGCCAAAAGATTAAGGATAAAAGGGACAAATCTCTGATTGATGACCCCTCTGATGGACCAGAGAAGATAATAATGGGGATGTGGGTGGGGAGTAAATAATGGTAAGGTCACACAATACACATGCAATTAATTAAAGGTGTGTGTGGGGGGGTGGGGATAATTACAAGCTGACTAAAAACACATGATATTAATTATCAGGGGGTGTGTGGGGGGGTGGGGATAATTACCGTATTTCATCCGAAAACGCATGGATGAAATACGGACATACTGTCCGCACGTGTGAAAGGGGCCAAAGACAACCTCTGGGTTTGACGCTGAGCATGTGCACTCAACTTCTTTGGTCGACCATGGTAAGGCCTGTTCCGAGTGAAACCTGTCCTGTTAAACCACTGTATGGTCTTGGTCACCATGCTGCAGTTCAGTTTCAGGGTCTTGGAAATCTTCTTATAGCCTAGGCCATCTTTATGTAGAGCAACAATTCTTTTTTTCAGATCCTCAGAGAGATCTTTGCAATGAGGTGCCATGTTAAACTTACAGTGACCAGTATGAGAGAGTGAGAGTGATAACACCAAATTTAACACACCTGCTCCCCATTCACACCTGAGACCTTGTAACACTAATGAGTCACATGACACAGGGGAGGGAAAATGGCTAACTGGCCCCAATTTGGACATTTTCACTTAGGGATGTACTCACTTTTGTTGCCAGCGGTTTAGACATTAATGGCTGTGTGTTGAGTTATTTTGAGGGGACAGCAAATTTACACTGTTATACAAGCTGTACACTCACTACTTTAAATTGTAGCAAAGTGTAATTTCTTCAGTGTTGTCATGTGAAAAGATATACAGGCATACCCCACTTTTAAGTACACAATGGGGTTTATTTACTAAAGCTGCAAAGTGCAAAATCAGGCTCACTGCTGCATAGAAACCAATGAGCTTCTAACCCCAGCTTGTTCAATTAAGCTTTGGTAATAAAACCCAGAAGCTCATTGGTTTCTATGCAGCTTGATTTTGCACTTTCCAGATTTAGTAAATAAACCCTATTGTGTAATGCCTGTAATAAAATATTTACAAAAATGTGAGGGGTGTACTCACTTTTGTGAGATACTGTACAGTACTGTATGTGATTTGCTCTGGTGTTAAAAAACGCTGCATGTTGTATCTTTGATGCCGTTTTTAGGAAAAGCTAATTTTTACAGTTTAGGAAGGGTTGCTTTCTGTAGACCAATTCCCCCTCACTTCCTGACCTGATGACACCATGTCTCAGGTCACAGACACCAGTTAAAGCTGACAGAGAATCCAGCAACACCCAACTGCACTAAAAAAGGATTTTTTTTATTGCTATTATATCACTATTGTAGATAATTAGTCTCATGTTCTGGTCTAAAAGGCATAATGACAGCAATATATTACTGACAGATTACCCAGCCCTTTCACACTGAAAAAAAGGTATTGCCTTGAGTTCTACTCTAAGCCTTTATCTTGACATTTTAACCTCTGTTTAACGCCTTATCAAATCCTTCCTGGAAGTCCTCACAGTGGCTGTGATCTCTGAAGACTAATGCTGCATACACACGGTCGGAATTCTCGTCGGAAAAAGCTCTGATGGTTTTCCCGTCGGAATTCCGACGGAATTTCACTCAAACTGTCTTGCCTACACACGGTCACACCAAATTCCGATGGTCAATAACACCATGGCATACCACACATTCAACGGCACTATAAAAGGGAAGTTTAATGACTCTGAGCATGCGTCAAATTGTTTCCGAGCATGCGTCAGAATTTTGCGTGTCGGAATTGCATACACACGATCGGAAAATCCGATAGAAAGGTTTTCCGTCGGACTGTTTCCATCGGACATTCCGACCGTGTGTACGCGGCATGAGACGAGCAGAGCAGAAGTTAGGTTCCCCACCCTCTCTGCACGCAACCTCTTGGGATACGTCACATGTCCCAGGTGACTGCGAGACCATTTAGATTCAGTGCGTCTTTATGCATTTGCTGTGGGAAGCCGGCCGAGAAGCATCAGAAACTCAAAGTTGGCTTCTCACAGTCAAGATGGCAACACCAGGGAACCAAAGACCAGTGAAGAATTGGCCCAGATGAAAACAGAGCTGGGTCAATTAGCTCATTTGACTTTAAGCAGCTAAAATAAGGTTGTGCATAGTACCAAGTATCATAACCCTGGGAATATATTCAGTATGCCCATGTGGCAAGTCACATCTTGGTAAATCTAGATATAGGAAAGAGTACCTAAGAGTGACTGATAAATAAAGAAACGGCAGGGTTTTTATAAAACACATATTCATCTATTCATAGATCACTGTCAGGTGTATTCTAAGATTAGTATTCTCTCAATATTCACTCCCTACAAGCTACTCAGCCTTGTCTGTCCCTGTTGTACCTGTGAATACATTTCCATACATTCAGTCTAGTGTCTAAAAAACAACTACGTTATATGTTTTAGACAAAAAACCCAACATGACCAGAATACGCTGATAGAAAACAGGTTTTAATCTGCTTCAATCCAAGAGATTCCCCTATTTACTGTCAGATCTGTATTTCTCATTTCTAAGCTCCTCACCTTATAACTTAACTTTTGTGGCCTTTCCTACAATAACAGATATCTTTTAGATAAACAGAGACTGCTTTAATTGGGTTGCAGGTTTGGATACTTATTCTTTTTGACTAGGTTTTATTAAGGAAGAAAGCTGAAAAATGACATACACATTTTCTTGTAAATATTATGCCGCGTACACACGAGCGGAAGTTCCGTTGGAAAAATCTTGGATTTCCGCTCAAGCTTGGCTTGCATACACACGGTCACACAAAAGTCTGCTGAACTTTCGACCGTCAAGAACACGGTGACGTACAACACTACGACGAGCCGAGAAAATTAAGTTCAATGCTTCCGAGCATGTTTCGAATTGTTTCAGAGCATGCGTAGGAATTTTGCGCGTTGGAATTGGTACAGACCATCGGAATTTCCGATTAGAACTTTTTCCGACCGAAAAATTGAGAACATGTTCTCAATCTTTTGCTGGCGGGAATTTCACCAGCAAAAGTCCGATGGAGCATACACACGGTCGCATTTACGGACCAAAAGCTTTCATCAGACTTTTGCTGGCAGAATTTCCGCTTGTGTGTACGGGGCATTACAGTACATCATTTTCACAGCCACAGCTCTTTACCCCAAAATGTAATTGATAAAGTCATTCCGAAATTATATAATACACAAGGGATTTTTCTAATACATAGCTCACAGCTATGTGTGACTGTTTGTACAGCCATCGATTACCTGCGCTGATTGTGGCTGGATGCACTTCATGTCCATTCAGCCACAATCACCGCTGGTAGTGTGCATCGTAGCTGGACACACTTTGTGTACATTCAGTCACAATCACCGCTGGTAATCTCTGGCTGTGCGAACAGTCACAAATAGCTGAGACTTCTGACAGACATACAGACAGTCATTGCACTGTATGGGCTCAGCAGCCACAGCTATAGGCACACAGCTGTTAATCCCAGACATAGGAATCAGTAGATTTCTCAGCGTGGCTAAACGCCTGTACGAGTGAGGTCTTATACTATGTGATAAGATGTAATAACTTTTATGTGTGCATTTTCTTTTTTAAAGTAGAGCTTTGAAAAAAAAAACACTTGTGGGTTTAACCAATCATTTTTGGCATATTACTTCTTCTTGGTCCATGTAACTGGGGGAGAAGGGTGACACGAGTGTGTCCTTTGCTTACATACTTTGTTCTGCTTTGTCCCTCTTTTTAGTTATGGAAGTTGGGAGGTATGAATGTATAAGCCATATTAGTATTTGGTTTTATCTCCTAACGCATCTACTAACAGTTGTAATGTTCTGCATAGTACTTTTTGATAACTTTAGTGTTAAGGGGTTGCATAAAGGCTTCTTAAGGCTATGTAGTTAGGAGCTGTGCATTTAATAATATGCACTAAGGCTATATAGTCAGGTGCTGCATTATGCACTAATGTAAAAAGTCTGATTTCTGTGACAGATTTATTATAAGAACATGCCATTCTGACCTACCGGAGACCAGGGACAAATAATCTTTTCTTACTATAATGATCTGGGTCCTGTTATACCACAGAAAGCTGTTATCCTCTGTCACAGCAGATTCGTAGCGCACGCTGGAAATGTTGTGACAGATGTAATTTATTTTTTCTTAACAAGTGCTTGAGGAACACGTCTTTCTCATTTCCACTTGCTATTAGGGCTTGTAAATAATTGCAAACAAAGAAGTATTTGACGGCCAAGCACGATTTACATTTCTTTCAGATAATAGGCTGTCATTTGGATACTCTTAATGCTGCCATGTATGAACAGGCGAAGGGTTAAATCCTGTTGTCTGCAGTGGAAGACTTGAATATTTTGCAGAGAACAAATTGATTCTTGGGGAATTGTTGGTAGATGCTTTTGCTTGCAAATGTTCTCATATTGATAATAAAAGGACAGGTCTCTTCACTTGTACAGTAGATACTGATTACATTACATTATTTACACCTAAATGTGTTTTCCAGATTTAAATGAAAATGTCTAGGCTTTCTATAACCACGTTGATGTTTATTGAGATAAATATTATCAGCCTTTGCCACTTGAGATTTTATATGCCTTTTGTGTTGGTCGATTTTGCATATTATGTTCTGTATTTTAAAATGTATCTAAAGCCAAAACATGTTTTCTGTCTTGGATAGAGTGGTGAGGGTTAGAACCCCTGCTCGGTTTTTACTGTTGTCTATGTCCCAGATAGGGATATTTACTCTTTCTTGTGCTCTGCTGTTATTGTACTCGCATAAATAAAAAATGCATAAAGTGCTGCTGCCCCTATGCACTTTTAATGGGTGCTCTCCCTGTCAATGCCCTGTCATTACTTTGTATTCTGCTTGTTAAAATAATTTTCTCCCTGTTCCTGTTCCTTATTTGAGGGTGGCTTTGTTCCTCTGCAGAGACCCATGGAGCCATCCTTGCATGCACGCTTCTGGCTGAGACTACAGCTATACATCTATATGCTGATTGCGCACACATATGTAAGCAGCCCTGAAGCATAGCAATGCAATCCCCAAAGCCCAACCTCTGAACTTTTCCCAATGTAATAAGTTGCTCCGGAGGTCAGGTCTGTGATTATGGGGCATAGTGATAGAGATGATGGGACATGTAGTCCCGACAAGTGTAATTAAGGGACATGCTCAGTGTGCGCTTCCCGACTGAACATTCAGGGAAGCACTGTTGAGAAATTCAGAGTCAATGGCTGTGATAACTTTTATGTGTGTAGTGACCTTGCCCTATGCTGTTGTGTCTCCAATAAATGTAAAAAGGGTTACTGCTAGGCTGTAATCAGCCTGAGCTGATGTTTACCATATTTCTGGGTTCTGCTAGTTTTACCTAAGCTCCGGAGATTGATTACTTTTTTCTGTTATTGGGGGAGCCTCCAGCATTTAGTTTGGAAAGATCAATCTCTGTGTTGTTAATATGTATCTGATACAGCCAATTCCTGAGCAGCAGCTACATTGCAAAGTATAGCTTGCGGAGATGGCATATTTTTAGGAGCGGCTTTTCAGAACTTTTTCTTCTCTGGGGCTTCTACCTGGGAGGAGGCCTATATGTAGAATAGCAGCTTGGTCTTGGCCTCAGTATGAGCTAAGGTGTGGGTATGAGAAACTAAGCTGAAGATGGTGTACATACCTGAAGGGAACTGGGATGAAAAGGGGATCTTCTTGCTGAAGAGTGTCGCAGAGGAGCTGGGTAGAAATGCAATCTGGACAACTTCAGAAGAATTCTTGCCCAAAAAATGAAAGTATGTTTTTCTGCTTACAGAGGAACAAGGGCATTTTAGGAGCAAGAAAAGGTAGTGAAGCTATAGTAAAGATCACTTTCATAGATCCTACTGCTGATTCAGTATATCACTCCTCGAATGTTGTGTTTTTTTTTCTGAACCACTACACCCTATCTTTAGCTTAAGTACTGCAATAAAAAGACCCTAGTGACAGGACAGGTAGCCATGGGATAGGTGGAAGGGCCCAATTTTTTACAGAGGTTACCTAGGGAGTAAGTGCTGCATGTGTACATTTTTTACACATATTTAGAGAAAGTGTTTTATTGAGGAGTGTTTTACTGGTGGATATCAATATATTAAAGGTAAAACTTAGCATTTAATACTAGTTTATGTGAGAAGAAATCCAACATTTTCTCACTTCCAGTTGTGTTTACAGGGCAGGAAGTGAATGAAAATCTCACTAATAGCACACAGATGGCACAAAACCATTTCCTACTATATACAAAACTGAAAAATAAAATGTGTTGTCTATGTAGCGCTGGCTCCTGACAATCAGGCGCTATTGTTTTTCAAAAATTAAGTTGCCTGAGGCCACAGTTGGGCTTCAGTATAATTTCTCAAAATTTCTGGTTTCAGTACCAGTCCAGCTGGGTTGCACTGGGTTCTCCTTGACAGTAGGTGTCGCTGTCACCACCGGCAAGAGTAGAAATGCAGTCTAGCTGGATGCATTGAATGCCACTTATCCCTCGGAACCAGCACATAGTGTTTTCCTGCTGTGAATTCAGGGGGGTGGTATTTAAGGTACCAATGCAATGTTGGCGGGGGATTTTCTTTTCTGTCTGTCTGTTTGGTTGGTTCTGGTGGTCCTCCTGACCCAGCCCCCTGGCCCTCCTGGCCTGGGGTACGGAACTATGCATCCTGTGTCTCGGGGCTGGCTGGCCCGAGGCGACGCAACTGAAGGGATAGGCCCGAGCAAATTCCGAAGCCTACCGATCCAGGGATGGTCCGGTGCCGTCTCATCTAAAGGGAGAGGCCCAGCAACTGAAGAACCCCAGGGGAGGACTCTTTCAGGGGGAAGACCGTGCACAAGGCTGGTTTCTCTGAAGGAGCCTGGAGGCTTAGTTGAAGGACGCAACCTGGATCAACACTCATACGGTATCGCCGGATCGGCTGAGAGAAACTGGTACCGTATGTCAGTTCTTTAAATTCATCCAAATCCTTCAGTAACGCTCAAGTGCAACTCACAAGTCTGTGGCAGAGACTTTACCGAGCATCCCACCAGCTGCTAGGCCTAGTGAGAGAGGTCTATCCGGGGGTTGTTGAATCCAGTTTGTGGAACAGTTCTTATCCTCTGGATTCTTCTAACACCTTCACCCTGCAATTTAAGTACCTGAACTCACCCCTAACCCTCTACCCTTTATTAAGAGACTTTGGGGGTTATTTACTAAAGGAAAATCCACTTTGCACTGCAAGTGCACTTGAAAGTGCACTGAAAGTGGACTTGGAAGTAAAGTTGCTGTAAATCTGAGGGGGACATGCAAGGATAATAAAAAACAGCATTTTAGCTTGCACATGATTGGATGATAAAATCTGCAGAGCTTCCACTCATTTCAGATATACCCCTTAGATTTAGAGCAAATGGACTTCCAGTGCACTCTTAAGTGCACTTGCAGTGCAAAGTAGATTTGCCTTTCGTAAATAACCCCCTTTGACTTTTTTCTAAATAAATAACCCAAAAGAGGATTCAGTGTCAGTTTCAACATTTTTGGGCCACTTTCCACTGGATCGCCAAGACAGAGAAGCGAGCAGGTGAGGTAACGGTAAGCCCAAATTAAACCAGCAGCTCTTTCGGGGATCAGTGCTACATCTATATGTACACTTTAACAATGTGTGTATACTAAACTTATAATCTCTGCTGTAACTTCTAAGACATATGAAGGTATTATGTAGTAATGTGGTAATAATAATATGTAACAACACAGAAGAGTCCCATCGTCTACTAAAAGGCAGCAGTATGATTGTAGTTCCACTGTTATTTAAGCTAATGTCATATTGAAGGTCGTCGGCTAAGTTATAATTGTGACCTTAAAGTGCTATAACATTCAAATATATAAATTGCAGTATTAGACCCCAGTTGCAGGTGGGCTAAAAAGGAAATATGAATTAATGGGCTGGATTTACCAAAGCTCTGTGCATGCGCAAAGCAAATTAGCAGGTGATAGGGAAATTGCATATTACATATTTCCGTAATTAAAGTTGTTTAGCGGTCTCACAAATATCTAATAATGGATTCTAAACCTAGTTAAGGGGCCATACAAGGACAAAGTCTGCTTACTCATACCAAAGGAATGTGTGATTGTAAACTGACCAAGTACTTTAAAATTGTTGCTTACAAAGGGAGTTGGCTTGGGGGTTTTCCGTTCTCACACACAAGTCTATATACTACAGTTATCACTTAGAACAGTTAGTCCTGTCTTCAGAGCTTGCAATCATGCATGCACCTGTGATCACCTGTGCCATGCTGCATGCGCAGATGGGACTCCATGGCACCGCATCTTTAGTATTATTGTTATATTTTCTAATATTATCTAATATTATTCTAATATTTTCTAATATTATCTGTATCTGTCATTACTTTTAATAAATGCTATGCTTATAAGTATTTGTGTGATCTCTCTCTGCACATATCTGGGTATATGTTAATATCTATCATTAGAATCTTAATTCCACACAGCTGTGTATGACAGTCCAGAATGTGTTTTTTTCATGGCCACAGCTGGCATATCTACATATCTTTAGGACCACTGTGATGCCCTCAGCACAATGTACTATGGCTTTGGTAAATTTAGTAGTAGTAAAGTCTCACTTTTTTAAGTAGCATTACATTTGTATAGAGCAATCAAGCATTAGACAATGAAGCAGAAGACAACAAACACTTGCCTAAAAAGTTCAGACACACTTACAATTTATTATTTTCAACACTGCACCACATTTCTGAACTTTTAGTCAGGAAGCGTGCACTGATCACTTCATAGTAGTGCTCCTGATTCACCCCACTTGCAACAACATGTCCCATAATGCCAAGAACCATTGTGGCCAGTGTGTACGCATGCTCCATCAGTCCTCTGTGGCTGTTTGTGCATGTTAGCACAGCCAGCCTCGTAGTGTTGGCTTTGATTTTGTCTCTCTCCCATTGACGCACATGTAAGAAAGGAGTCTAAGGACCCTGGAAGGCTACGGAGCCACCTGGGGTCTTGGGGCAGCTTGTGTTTCTTTCAGGTAAAACATGTTGATAGGCACATTTCTCAGTGCACTTTATAGGGACAGATGGCAGAAAAGCAGTCTTTTATTAATGTGGAATTTATACAGCAAATAAGGGCTGTACCATACACATTGAACATCTGTGTACAATTTGCTATATAGGCAAAGGGATTGTGGTTGCCATGCAAACATGCATTATGTGATCCTGTAATGCAACATAGCAATTTAAGCCTGTACTTCAGTTCTCTCAGGCTCAATTACTCCATATAAATTAGGAAAACATTTGGGGAAACTCTGTGTTACTACATGGAACAGCCATAAAGGAAATGTATTTCTTAAACAATTTTACACCAGGAAGTATACATTTACAAATATCTTTGCCAAACAATTGCACATTAACACCTAGATTCAATCAAATTGTGCAGAATATATTTTCCCAAAATACTCACTATGTTTCTAAATTGTGAACAATTCTAAAACAGGTAATTCCAGCTAAGAATTACCAAATTAAATTGAACTGCTGGGCAATTGTATTCAAATAGTGTTCAGTAGCCTGTGTCTGTCATTCTGACACTTTCATTTGTTCAGTGGGTTACAGACCAAATGTTTTGTTCAGGCTGGTCTTTTATTCTTGAGTTCCCTAGTTTAGCTTCTGGCAAGAAAATATTAGGTGGCATTCATATGTTAATGTCTATAGTAATGTAATCAGGATTTTTCTGCAAACTTTTTTGAGTTTTCCAGCACTGAAACATTATTTGGTACTGTTAGGGCCAGTTCACATCTCTCTATCCCCCCCTTTTTTTTTACCATTAATAAACATTTAATGCAACAAATAAAAAAGGTTTTAAAAAATTTAAAATTAAAATAATAAAAATGATTATCCAAAGCCAAATTTTTTTTTCTTTTTCCAAAGTGGGGAAGGATTTCTCTTTTTTTTACCATGTTCCATTGGGGAGATTTTTCTCCACACCCAGCCTCACAGTCAAAACAGACAAAACTGTAGATGATGGGAAATAACTCCAAAGAAAGTGGGAATCTTCTGCTAGATAGATTTAGTGGGAATAGGGACTTCACTGGAAAATGTATCCAGTATTTCTGTTCTAATTGATAGCTCACAATTTTGGATTTTTTTTTCACAATTTTGGATTTTTAACTACTTTCTGTACTGTTAAAATAGGTCACAAGGACAAAGAGGAGGAATCTCACCAATGGCAAAACAACAATAGAAACATGATAGTGGATCTAACCACATGCCACTTTATTCAAAAAGAAAATAAATGAGTTTAGATTCCCTTCTTGTCAGTTTTCTGAGAACTGCTTTTTTTTCCTGTTGGAGGAAAGCCATTCCTAACACGCCCACAGTAGAGTCCTTACTGTGTCTTTTATGCATGAAACATGATGTGGTAAATTGTCATTACTAAAAGGTTTCTCACACCATCAAATCACATTCAAACCTGCCTTGGAAGTTTGAATGTAACAAGTAACACAGGAATTTACATACCGCAGGCTTTAGGAAATACATGCCTAGTGACCCTATGATATGCTGTTGGGATTCCAGTATACTTCTTAATATTTTCTAGGTGAACTTGTTGACCTTAATATATTTTCTTTATACAAAAACATGAAATACTTTTAAGTATACAATGAGTTTTTGGAACTGTAGTATGAATTGTATAACCTAGCGTTAAACTATCAATACACAAAAAGATTGAGTAACATGACCGAACTTGCATAGGTGACTTAGTCTTTCACCCAATTCATATATGTCCAAAGTGAGCTGTCCTGGATATTCGGCACTTAATCTAAACGTGTTGCTTGTCATGGGTATGGCACAGAGAAGAGACGGTTTTAAAACTCAAACTCACCCCACATGGTTCCATAAAACTTTCCATGTAAGTGTTCTTTAGAGAGTAACGATTTAAAAAAAAAAAAATTGATAGCCTACATTGTTGCATGTGGTGCTCAGTATACATTTTAGGCATGCCTTTGTGCCAGAACAAATAAAATCCTGAATGCATGTAAGGGAGTAATGTCCTCCTGGGCTGGTCAAGCAAGAAGGCCAAAGTTGCTGATTCTAGAAGAAGACTGGGGGAATATGTTGGCACTGATAAGAGAGTTTGCAGATGTTGCATAGCTGGAGGAGAGGTGAGTAAGCAAAATGTAGTTCTGCTTTAAGTTTGGGTTGGCAAATACAAGTATTTTGAGACTATGGATGTGGAAATGGATGTGGATATGAGTGTTACATTCACCTCTTTCTCTTGTTTAAAGTGATGGAAGGAATTTAAAGACTGTTGTTGTTGTTGCCCTTTTTCGGAAAACACTAGTTGCTTGGCTGTCTGACCTTATTTTTCAGGGCAGACTAGGAACAAGCATGCTGTAAATGTGTTGAGGTTGCTAATATCTATAATAGTTCAAGGTCAGTGACCAAGAAAGTGTTGAAGCCTGGGCATCAACATGAAAGCCAGGAAAGGAGCATTTAGAGATCAGCAAGGGCAGCTTACATAGTTCTGTAATGACAGGTGTAGTTTCCCGATAGAAGTGTATTCCTGGTCAATGACTACCAAAATAAAGCACAGATAAATATCGCTCAAATACAGAGAATACAAACCAGCGGGACATGTATTTGAGTGCGTTTCATTCATTCGCCAGGAGTATATTTTATTATTATCATTCTCTCCTTTAACAAATTGGGCCCTGAGGGACAATTTATGTCTATATAACCTAAAATCATATTTCACAAGGCTGGTTGTAAGCCGATTGCTGGCGAATGGAGTTATTGTACTAAAATAAACTAAACATTTAGCTTTTTCAGATATTTCAAAGTTTTTCTATGTGTTTACACTCCCCATCTGCTCGGCAGACTCAAGCACTCCTCTCTCGGGAACCCTCCTGACGTTGTAAATTGATCTAAATGAATAATTTATATTTGTCAGGCTGACCAAACTCCTGCTGACACTGAACACAGACTACCGAAATACCTGCATATTATTACTCACTTACATTTAACTGGCAAACAAACACCCAGGAGAACTGAACATTAATGTCTTAATCTGGAGCATTGAAGAGTTTGTTAGCAGGGTCAATTGGGCTGCAAATAATTAAATAAAAGGCTTAACAAGCATATCAAGTTCAGAGATGGGCATCAGTAGCTTTAATATGCAGGCAGTGAATAGGATAATGTTATCCCTGATATAATAAACTAAAGGGAAGCGCAGAATACAGTGTTGAGAGGTGTGCATGCTTTCTGTATTAAACAATCGGTTCTCAATAGGTTCCTTTTTAACCTTTTTTGTTAATTTTTTAATAGCACTTAAAGGTCTTCAAACACACTTTTATGCAATAGAAACACATTAAAACACAAAAATATTGTTCTTATTTTGTTTTACACAATTTGGTCTCCTAACTGAACCGCAATATAGCGGGGGTTTACTGTATTTTGTTTACTTTGTTCCTACTTATGGCTAGAAAAAGTTTGCTCATTCCAGAATGGGATAATTTGCAGAAAATGTGCACTCACCGGCCACTTTATAAGGTACACCTTGCTTACACTGTGTTGGACCCCCCTTTGCCTTCAGAACTACCTTACATTTTCATGGCATAGATTCAACAAGGTGTTGGAAACATTCCTCTGAGATTTTGGTCCATATTGGCCAAATAACAGTTGCTGCAGATTTGTCGGCTGCACATTCATGAATCAAATCTTCCTGTCCACCACATCCCAAAGATGCTCTATTGGATTGAGATCTGGTGACTGTGGAGGCCATTGGAGTACAGTGACCTCATTGTCATATTCATATTCCAGAAATCAGTTTGAACTGATTTGAGCTTTGTGACATTATCGTTCTGGAAGTAGCCAGAAGGTGGGTACACTGTAGTCATAAATGGATGGACATGGTCAGCAACAATACTCAGGTAGGCCTTGGCATTTAAACAATGCTTAATTGGTAGTATGGGGCCCAAAGTGTGCCAAGAAAATATCCCCCACACCATTATACCACCACCAGCCTGAACTGTTGATACAAGGTAGGATGGATCCATGTTTTCATGTTGTTTACGCCTCAGTTTCCTGTTCTTAGCTGACAGGAGTGGCACCCGGTGTGGTCTTCATCTGCTTCAAGGTCCGATGTGTTGGGCCTTCAGAGATGGTATTCTACATACCTTGGTTGTAACGAGTGGTTATTTGAGTTTGCCTTTCTATCATCTCTAACCAGTCTGCCCATTCTCCTCTGACATCAACAAGGCATTTTCATCCACACAATTGGATATTTTCTCTTTTTCGAACCATTCTCTGTAAACCCTAGAGATGGCGGTGCGTGAAAAACCCAGTAGAGCAGCAGTTTATGGCACCAAAAACCATGCCACGTTTAAAGTCACTTAAATCCCCTTTCTTTCCCATTGTGATGCTTAGTTTGAACTTCAGCAAGCCCTCTCCACCACGTCTAGATGCCTAAATGCATTGAGTTGCTGCCATGTGATTGGTTGATTAGCAATTAGTGTTTCCAAGCAATTGAACAGGTGTACTTAATAAAGTAGCTGAGTGTACATGACAGTTCAGAATCTGCATTTGACCTGCTTTGCAGTGCATGCATTTCTTTAGATACAGCATGTCCCATTGAAAGGCATTTGAAATGCAGGCAATGCCATGTTTTCCATTTTAACTCTGTATATGTTTAAATGGAAGACAATGCATCATTTGACTAGAAATGCTTCTCTGCAATAATCCTAAAGCAGTTCTTGACAGAAGTGTATAATAACATAATTCACGCCAGCAGCATGCGTTATACCAAAGCTACTGGTGTGCTCTGAGAAGGAGCAGTGCAATGCATTGTAATGATGCATCACACTTCGCTTTTTTTTGTAACTTTATTAAAATGTGGCAAAAAAAATGTTTTTGGAAACATTCATTGCAACACACAGTTAAAAAAATGTGGATTTCCTAATTTTTTTTCAGCACACACCACTCACCACTATAGTGCAGTGGTGTCCACTGAATTAATAGGGTATAAGGCAACTTGCCTTGTCTATGCTTTTTTTTTTTTATACAATGAAAGATCTGTTCACAAGTTTCAGCCAGACCCACTCAGTTTGAAATGATACAGTCTTTCTTCTGAGCTTTTGATTAAGGAGGCTGGGATTGGATACCTTCTTTAGGAAAAAAAATAGCAGACTGTTCTTTGTCCTATGTTAAATTGTTATCTTCTTACCTTTTTTTTTTATAGTTTAGAAACTTGTGTTTATCCCCTATTAGTTCCGAAAGGAGACTTCAGAACCTCCTGGGCTGTCTTGTTTCTGCAAACTCAATCCTCCTGATAAAAAAACAAAACACCAAGAGGAGTCCAGGCTCTCTTTTTTTGGTGCTTAGGTTAAAGAAAGAAAACAGGCAGAAGCAGCACAGGGAGGAATGGAGGAGTGACTGGGAGAATACATGGTGTCCCATGAGTATGTGCAATTGCTTACTGAGTTATGCTTTCTTTTCCCTCTGTAGCAAGAGTCTGATGTATAATATTTTGCATGCACCCCCTGACAGTGTTTCTATTGTAAGAATGTAGTATTTTTACTGAATTTATTTTTGCATTTTTGTGAATTCTGTATCAGTGGGCTGTATTCAGTGTAACTGTGCCTCAAGGAGTCTTTCTTTAAGCACAGAGGGGGAAATGAACAAAGGTTCCTATGCAATTACAATGGCGCAGGAAACTAACATGAGTGGCGTGTAGCACAGTAGTATAGAAATCAGAAAACTGTAGCAGATTCCCATTTTAGACTTGGCATATGGGATATTAACTGTCATGAACACACTACATGAGAATCTCCTTTCCCTGCCTTTTTACCTGGCAATTGACCCCAGCAAACGCAAGGGTTATGCCCTGTATACACAATAGTATTTTCCGACAACAAAATCCATGGGATTTTTTCCGACGGATGTTGGCTCAAAATTGTCTTGCATACACACGGTCACACAAAGTTGGTTGGAAATTGCGAACGTCAATAATGCGGTGATGTACGACGAGCCAAGAAAAATTAAGTTCAATAGCCAGTCCTGCTCTTCTGCTTGATTACGAGCATGCGTGGCACTTTGTGCGTCGGAATTGTACACACGATCGGAATTTCCGACAATAGATTTTGTTGTCGGAAAATTTGAGAACCAGATCTCAAATTTTGTGTGATGGAAATTCCTATGGAAAATGTGTGATGAAGCCTACACACGGTCGGAATTTCTGACAACAAGGTCCTATCACACATTTTCCATCGGAAAATCCTATCGTGTGTACAGGGCATAACGGAACTTTGCATGCATGGTGGATGCATGCAAAGTTCTGTCCTCCCAGGCTGTCTTCTTTCTGCAAACTCACCGCAGGTGGTCACCGCAGGTATTTGTTGACTGTGTGAACTGCCACGGATAGCTGTGGCTGCCGGTGACCCACCATTAAAGTGTATGGGCTTGGCGGCTGCAGCTAGCCACTCAGAAGTGGCAAAACCAGCAGATTCCTGCTACTGACATTTGCACCATGGCTAATCACCCCAGCTAAAATAAAAAAAAAACGAAAACATCAGCATAAGGGACATAACTTTCAGCCAGTAGGAAATGTATCTTGTGCTAACTCCTCTTCTGTTAATGGAAATCATGCTCTATTCCCCCAGAAGATCAGGGGAGTGGGGATAGAAATAAGGGGCTATATGTAGATATTTTTCAGCACACCAAGGATCATCAATTTCATCCAAACGTTTTTTATTAAAGTAAGATCACATCACAAGACAGTGTAGTGCAACATTTCCTATGAGAGATCTGGAGATAATAATGAAAATGCACATCTGACTTCTATAATTGAACCACTTGCCGAACGTATACTGTACATATACGGCGGCATGAAGGGGGGTAAACTGGTCATGAAGGGGGGTAAACTTTCCAGAGCTGAAGTGGTTAAGAGCCATCCCATCTAATGAATAAGCCTTTCTAAAGATGTTGGTGGATAACACATATGGTACTGTGCATACTTTCAGCTGGGTAAAGGTGTTGGATCCATTTCCAAGGAAATTCTTTGTGTGGTTAATGAAACAGTTAGGCCCATTCAGATAGGCGTCCTGGTCAGGTCAGCCCAACAGTTTTTCAGGCATCAGTCAATGCATTCCTATGAACAGGTGGGTATAAACGGACTTGTATCTGTTTACATCCACCTACCTCTAGGTCCAATTGGTTCTGCTAAATAAAAAAAAATACAAGAGGACTCGGTCCTCTTCCATTTATGTGGAATGGTTCGGAGGTGGCCAGGTGTAAATGGAGAGCGGAGTACGTTAACTCCTGGCTGCCCATAAGGCAGAGCGACTCTGTCCGTGTCTGCTCTGCATACATCCACCTGCTCTGTTCCGATCAGCTGACAGATCCCCTGCTGATCGGAATGGAATCCACCCATATAAAAACGGAAAATTGTATCATACTTACCGTAATTTTCCTTTCCTGGTGCCAATCCATGGCAGCATACATGTGATAGAGCTCCGCCTCTACTCCGCCTTCAGGACTAGTGAATAGCATAAATTAAAGGGCATAGCCCCTCCCCCAACATTCTTCGTAATATAGAATACCGAGGGTGGGAGTTTATGCTGCCATGGATTGGCACCAGGAAAGGAAAATTACGGTAAGTATGATACAATTTTCCGTTTTCCTGGTGCCTCCATGGCAGCATACATGTGATAAATAACTAGCTCACATGGGTGGGTTTAATGCTTTAACAAAAAATAAACTTTAATCAAACACAGACATAGCAGCATGAAGCGCTTTACTCCCGAACTCTACGGTTGTAAGAGCCCCGGGATCAATACGATAATGTTTGAGGAACGTGTGTCGGGAAGACCAAGCCTAATGCTTCAAGAGAAACATTTGCCCTCGCTGCCCAAGATGCCGATACTGCTCTTGTTGAAGGAGCATTCACCTGAGCCGAAACTTGCTGTGGCTTCCAAGTAGGCCCTGAGAACTTTGGATATGTCTAACTCATAACAGGAGTTTGATTCTGAGTCCATGAAAACTGGTAACGCCCATGGTTCTGATAGGTTTGCCATTGAGGTGACCTTGGGTGTGAAACCTCTGAGAGGGCGAAGTTCTACCCTATCTGGAAAAAAAGGGATATGTGATCATCCCCAATGCCCAGGGAGTGGATTTCCGAAATCCTCCTGTCGGATGTAATAGCCAACAGAAAAGTTGTTTTTAAAGTCAAGTTACAAATTGAGACCTCTTCAACCGGTACAAACGGATGAGTGGATAGGACTTCCAATATTAGAGGAGGATCCCACTTTGGAAAGGAATGTCTGGATGGGGGACACATCTTCAATACTCCCCTGAGGAACGTAACCACTAGAGGGTCTTCTGACCCCCTGGTGTTAGTTGCTGCAGAAGTTGCGGAAACTTGTACCTTGAGGGAACTCTGGCTGAGCCCCAAATCGAGACCAGTTTGCAGAAAACTCAGAACATCAGCAGTGGAAAGAGAGAGATAGGATCAAATCCTTTTCCTGGGGCATAGGATAAGAACCTGTCCCAAATTCTTGCATAGATTGTGTTGGTTGTAGGCTTTCTAGCTTTTAACAGGGTGGATATGACCTCTTGGGAACAGCCTAACGATTCAAACCTCCTCCTTTCCACTTCCATACACAAAGATCCAGCTTCTGTGGGTCTGGATGGTCCAGCCTGCCCTGGGTCAACAACTGCAGAAAGGGAGGAATTCTGATCGGATGATCCACACTGAGGTGCATGGCTAGTGGAAACCACGGTCTCTTCGACCAATAGGGTTGCACTGCTAGCACTTTAACTGGTTCGTTCAGGAGTCTGAGGAGAAACCTCGAAATGAGTGGGCGAGGAGGAGAGGTGTAAGCTGTCTTGAAGGTCCAAGGACAAGATAGCGCATCTACTCCTTCCGCCTGTGGATGTGGAAGGTGAGAGAAGAATCTCCTGATTTTGCAATTCTCATGCGTAGCAAAAGATCCACCAGTGGGGTCTGCCCTAGATTGGAGATTTGGATGAACACATGGGGATGTAGAGACCACTCGTTGTCCCCAAACCTCCTCGATAAGACATCTGCCTCTGTGTTCATCTTGCCTGGGAGATACATTGCCCTGAGGTCTACCAGGTTCCTCTCTGCCCAGAGCATTACAGGTTCCACTTCCCTCAGAAGTGTCTTGCTGTGGGTGCCCCCTTGTTTCTGAAGGTACGAGACCGCCGCCTTGGTGTCCAAACATAGAAGTACTCTCTGTCCCTTGACCTGAGATGCAAAAGAGGTTAAGGCTAGAAATGCTGCCCTCATTTCTAGGACGTTGGACACTGTTCCTCTGGTGGGCAAGGACCATCTTCCCTGAATTCTCTGCAATGGGCACCCCACCCCTGGCCACTCGCATCTGACGTAATTGTGGACCATGAGTGGGAACCCAAATGATAGAGCCGGGAGAGATTCTCTGGATTCATCCACCAGTGTAATGACCACTGCTTATTAGCGTTGTTAAACGGATTGTCTGAGACAGATGTTGTCGTCTCCATTGCATTAAGAATCCCGTCTGGAAGTGTCTCAGATGCTAGTGAGACCATGGAACTAGAGGTATGCACGAGGACATCGTGCCAATAAGGCTCAGACACTGCAAGGCTGATAGATGGGATCTCTATGACCTTGGATACCTTCTGAATGATGCCCTCCATCTTCATCTGGGGTAAAGAGACTGTGCCTAGGAGCGTACCGAACATTGCTCCTAAGTAAACCATCTGCTGTGTTGAAACTAATTGGCTCTTCCGATGGTTCACCAGCCACCCGAACTCCGACCACGACTGGAGAAGAATCTCCCTGTGGACTAAAAGGTGGCTCGAGTTTTTTTTTTTTTTTGACAGCAAGAGGATATCGTCCAGGTAGTGATAAATTCTTAACCCCCTCTCTCTCTCATAGGGGCCAAGACAGATATCAACACTTTTGTGAACACCAGAGGGTAGGTGCATAGCTCTAAGGGCAGAGCTTGAAATTGCAGGTGGACATGACCCACTGCGAACCTTAAGTATTTTTGGAAGGATGATAGAATAGGGATGTGGAGGTACGCATCCTGCAGGTCTATCGAGATTAATCAATCTCCTGGTTGTATGGTTTGTATGATCGTTTGGAGTGACTCCATCTTGAAGCTTTCGAGATGGATGTATTGATTTAGCTTTTTCAGATCTATTACAGGTCTCCAGTCACCTGTTTTTTTCTGCACCAGGAAAAGGGTGGAAGAAAAACCTGTAAAATCGATCTGATGGGGGGACAGGTATTGCTGCCCCTTGACGCTGCAGGGACTCCAAAAAAAAAATTGGTTTAAGGCCAGTGCCTTCTGTGGGGAGGCTGGTAACTGTCTCTTTGAAGGACGTGTGAGGAGGCTGTTGAGAGAAAGTCCAGAAGTGACCGTACCGGATCGTTGCTAGGACCCATGGGTCTTGACATTTGGAGGCACAGATGGGGAAAACGTTTTTTTAACCGGGCTCCCACTGGGGGCGTTTCCTCCCCGCTGACGTCAAAAGGACTTTGTCCCCTCCTGGGGAGCAGTGAGGGACTTGTACTTTCTGGCTCCCAGAAAAGAAGTCTGGGTGCCTCTCCACGATTTCTTGTTGTCCCTAAAGGGGCGAGACTGCCTGAAGTCTCTAGAATTTGATTGCCGGAATCGTGATAAATAGGCCTTTGTTCTCCGGACCTTCCTGTCCTGAGGAAGTAAGCCAGATTTGCCCCCTGTTACTCTGGAGATTACTTTGTCGAGTTTCTCAACAAACCAAGATTTTCCATCAAAGGAAATCTTGCACCAATTCTGCTTTGATGCTAGATCGGCTGTCCAAGGCTTTAGCCATAATGCCCGCTTTGCCATAACAGAGTTGCAGCATTGAATTGGCTGAACACCGGATTGTGTCAATTGCAGCTTCTCCCACGAAATCCGCCAACTTAAGCTCCTCCAGAGCTTTGATTATGTCATCTTTGGGAACGTCTTGGTGCAGGGATGTCTCAATATTTTCCGTCCAAGCCCTGATGGCATTGGAAACAGATGTCAGCGCAATGGCTGGTCTGCAAGCCACCCCTGCTTCTAGATAGATGTATTGATCTAGACCTCAAATGGAGCTATCTAGGGGATCCTTGAAAGACGTTGAATCCTCCATTGGCATTGTTACATTTTTTGCCAGACGCACTACAGCCGCATCAACCACAGTCATTGAACTGAGTATCCAAATCTGCCAGTGGATACATTTTGCATAAACGTGCTACAGAAAACTCTATCAGTTTTGTTCCACTCATCCTCTATGATCTCCCCCATTAATGGGAAGAAGATTTGGTTTCTCTTGATGAATGAGAAATAGTTTTTTGATTTTTGAGGAGGCCCTTCCGGGTCTTCCCAGGCAATGTCGCTCCTCACCGCTTGTACAAAGGGTTGAACCAGGGAGAAATTGAAACCAGACGGTTCTGTATCATCTGAGGACTCCTCGGATGAATCTACCGGTGGGATTTGTTTAGCTGTTTTTCCTGATGGAGGCAAAGGAGTACTAACAGCTGATGGGCCCGAAATGTCGGGGTCCAAATCCAACACCTGGGCAGCTTGTGAAACCGGGTGAGCTGGAATCATGGCCGTCAGTTCAGAAAGAGAGTCTCTCATGGTTTGCTTAAGCAGGTCAACCACCTGCTGGCCTTCTAATTCCCGGTTAGCTGCGTAGTCCCTGAGACAGTCTCTGCAGACGAGCTTATCAGGGATTGGAACCGCGCCACAGGCCCAACATTTTTTCCTTGACGCCCGCGGTGGAGGCGAAGGCGAATGACGACATCTATAAGATCCTGATCTTCTGGAAGATTTATGATGAGAAGAGCGCGGTCTTCGCTCAGGACTATCGTCATTGTCATAGCGCCTTGAGGACTTTCTGGACCGCTTTGAAGGAACAGGGCTGAAACAAACAAAGTTTGTCAGTGGCGCACTCTTTTTTTTTTTTAAATACTCACGTACAGGTGGTCCACATACCTATTGGATATGAGAGGATCTTGGCTTTGTGACGAATGGCTCATGGTAAATAATGGGCAGGAGGATCAGCTGTAGTAAGGCGAAGTAAGAAGCAAAAAGAAATAGAGTCTATTTGCACACCAAATTTTTAAAACGAAGTCAACGCAATAGGAGTGAGATAAAAGTATAAGGCTGGCCATACACTACCCAACCCCCGTCTATAGATCTCCCTCAGATCTATAAAAAAACATACAATATGTGGTCAAATCTAATCACCCCCAATTTGCATGCAATCAGGCAGGCCCCTGTACCACACAGTTGAAGGCAAACCTAAAGGAAATTGAACAAGAAAATTGCATGGTGCATGGCCAGCTCCACACATACCTGTAATGCTGAAGTAATCTGGACTGCAGGGCATACACCTGATATGCAGAGCAGCCCTGAGTCCAATTTAGAGCCAACACTTTAAAGCTAAAAAGGGAGAGCAGCTTAATTTAAAAAGGACCTACCTTATTACTGGCAAAAAAAAAAAAGAAACAAAACCAAGGCCACGGCAAGAGAGTGAGAACCCTGAAGGGTAGTACAAAAAAGCTAGAGAAAAAAACTCAGAAATAGCAAGGAAACGCCCGTTCTGCACATGTGCAGACCAGGAATAAATGTCTTAAAGGGGACATTTTTTTTTTTTTTTTTTTAAACCTATAAGCTTTAACCACCAGGGCTCAAAAACAGTGCAGACATGGAAGCAAAAGGAAAACCTAACCTGACCAAGAAGGAAGAGAATCTGATCCTCCCGCCGTCATCACCAGCATTCGTTTTTCTGGAAATTCAGCAGACTGCGTTCCTATGAGGAAACTCTGCAAGACCCCAAAAGATCCTCAGAAGGGGTTCCCAGTCTTATCAGTGCATTGAGCGGACCCAAGAACAGGGACTGCGCACGGGAGAGGCTTAACCCGGCGGACGCTGCCGACTGCAGAGGTATGGACATACATACTGCTACTCTTCACCAGTCAAGAGGAATGAGGAAAAAAAGGAGAATGTTGGGGGAGGGGCTATGCCCTTTAATTTATGCTATTCACTAGTCCTGAAGGCGGAGTAGAGGCGGAGCTCTATCACATGTATGCTGCCATGGAGGCACCAGGAAAGGGGCCTTACACAGAAATAGTGTGGACATTGTAACATTATATATTATTTGTAGCATATATATTTGAACTTTAGTGCTGGTTGTGTATGTGGATACATTATTACATTTATTTATTCACGGCTGCTTTTCACATTATAACGTTTTATAAAAATGTTGATTTGTTGGATAGCACAGGTTTAGGGGATATATTATTTTAAGTGACAGTCCTTGAACTGGACAGACATATCCATTTTATTCTAAAAGGCTTTTTTAGACCAAATAAAGACTATGTTGGCTGTCAGGTACTACTATTTTATCAGAAAACATAAAACAGCAAACAAATGTATTTCAGTTGGGCATTCAGCTTTTATGCCCAGAGCTCCACTTTAAATAAGGCAAAGGGCAATGTGACATTTTATTGACCTAAAGCAATCAGTCAGTAATCACTTTTGGTTATCCTGATAAAGGAATGTCAAATCTATTACTGCACTTTGCATATGATCATTGCTGTTTGCACTGCCTCAGTAAATAAGCCAGCAGCTGTCTTCACATGTCTTTCTAAAGAGACACATTTTGATCATTATTTTCTTATTTTCTTTCATTTAGTGTTTTTACTGGGAAATGCTTATACAGGGAAAACAACAAGCAATAGTTCTTCACACAAAGCTTTTCAGTATTCTTTTTCTCTTGAACAACAGGCACTATACCACGTGTTTGTTTTTATCTTCTCAGGCTGTTTTATAGGTCTTACTTTTTCACTTTTCACATGCATACTATGAATATTGCACAAAATACAATTGTACTGGCAGAACAAAAAAATTAACCCATCTATAGCTAGTATAAGCCCGTGTCTTGCTCTGAATTTTGGTAGTTTTTTTTTTCTTATAGTCTTTCTTTAGTCCATATTTTAAAATGACAATTACTTTACCTACAGTGATTCTTTGTAATTATAAGCCAGCTAGGAATTACAATGTAAGGGGCAGCAAAAGTGAAAGGTAGCAATTTTGAAAAAATATATATATATATATATATACACATATATATATATATATATATATATATATATATATATATAAATCCATATTTAATGTTCAACTTTAAATATTCAGGAATCAGTCTATTGATTTAGGCTACTTACAATTTCTATTTGTATTAAAACGGATGAGGAGAATGAGTCTATGCTTTTGCATCTGGGCTCTCTGTCTTTGGTTTACTGCTGTTTGACTAATTATTGATTTTTGGGAGAATCATGGCAGTGAATCCTATTAGCAATCATCCATAAGTAATTATCCACAGGTGTGCTGACATCTTTATATGTCTCTTATTCACTGAAACTTTTATACACACAAGCAATCATTTTTAAAGCTTTATAATGAATGATAAACAACTTTCTGTGTGCCACTGCACCTATTTACTGGATTTGTGGAATTTGTAGAAACTTCAGTTTTGGGGAAAAAAAAAAAGTCTCCTCTGGGTCAACTCCGTATACTGCAAGGATTTTAGGGCTGATGTATACCCTCATCTAGTTCTGCTCTGCGGATATTGACGCAGACATTGAGTTGCTTAGTGGTAAAGTCTTCTTTTCATCTAAGTACAAGATTCGTCCCGGTGTTATAAAAGAATACAGTACAACCTCGGTTTGAGAGTAACTTGGTTTGAGAGCGTTTTGCAAGATAAGCAAACATTTTAAATAAATTTTGACTTGATATACAAGCAATGTCTTGATATACAAGTAGCGTCAAGTCACAACTGAGTATACAAGAGAAAACAGGCACCTCTAAGTGTAGCAATATGGTTACATTTAGCCACTTCAGCCCCGGAAGAATTTACCCCCTTCCTGACCAGAGCACTTTTTTGCGATTCGGCACTGCGTTGCCTTAATTGACAATTGCACGGTCGTGCGACATGGCTCCCAAACAAAATTTACGTCCTTTTTTTCCCACAAATAGAGCTTTCTTTTGGTGATATTTGATCACCCTTGCGGTTTTTATTTTTTGCACTATAAACAAAAAAGTGCAAACTTTTGAAAAAAACACATTATTTTTTAAATTTTTCTATAATAAATATCCCCCAAAATCAAATAAAAAAAACAATTAGTTTCCTCAGTTTAGGCTGATACGTATTCTTCTACATATTTTTGGTAAAAAAAAATTGCAAAAAGTGATTATTGATTGGTTTGCGCAAAAGTTATAGCTTTAACAAGATAGGGGATAGTTTTATGGCATTTTTATTAATATTTTTTTACTAGTAATGGCGGCGACTCGCGGAGCTTGCCGCCTCTTAAAGGGCCACTTACAGGTACATTAGTTTGCCTGTATGTGCCCTTCTGCCGCAGTATATCTGCGTGAATGCGGTCGGCAAGCGGTTAATGAAGGTACAACATTTAGCAAATCACATGGTTGATGATTAAAACAGGCACATCTAAGTATACAGGCATCCAGGGTAAAGCTATCCACATAGACAGTCCTCCAGACCTCCATCGATGTCATCCCTTGTACACTATGCTCCATCAGCGTGTCAAGCCTCACTTTCAGATCGCTCTACTGCAGGGTAATCTTCCCGGTGTTGATTGCAGACTGACATCGGTCAGAGACGGTGGTGCGGAGGACGCTCTATGTGGACAGCTTTCCCACGGATGCCTGCATACTTAGATGTGCCTGTTTTAATCATCAATCATGTGAGTTGCTAAATGTTTTACCTTTATTAAATGTAACCATATTGTTACACTTAGGCCCCTTTCACACGGACGGACCGTCTATCCATTTTTCTTCCATCCGTCGACGGACGACAATGCATTCCTATGGGCAGACGGATGAACATCCGTCACCATCAGTTAACCTCTGCTTCCGTTTTTATCAGTTTTTTTAAACGTACAAGGCTACGTCCAGATCCGTCAAAACGGATAATAACTGACGTTGACGGACATTGTCCGTCAACGTCCGATCCGTTAAGATCCGTTTTGTGTTTATCTGTGAACTCAACCTCTTAAAGGCACAGGCACACATATAAATGGAACAAAACGTATACAAAAACGGATGAAAAAACGGACGTAAACGTGTGCATTTACGGATGTAAGCGGATGTTAACGGAACATAAGACGGATGAAAACGGACATTAACTGGAACGGATGACGGATGAAAACGGATGAGACAACGGATAAGAACTGATGCGTTTTTGACGTGCCTAAACTGACTGCGTCCGTGTGAAAGGGGCCTAAGAGGCACCTCTCTTCTCTTTTATACTCTGGAGCTCCTGCTGGATTTTGCTTCTAATCTCCTTGTGGAGGCTGCCATTTGAGAATGAAAATGTTATGGTTACACAACCAATCACATTGCTATAATCTTCCATTATTTCTTATGGGAAAATGTTGCTTTGATATACAAGTACTTTGGATTACAAGCATGTTTCCGGAACGAATTATGCTTGCAATCCAAGGTTTTACTGTAATTGCAATATACCCACACAGCTCATCAGTAGTACAGTACCATTTGCAAGTATCTGATTTAAAATTGAACTGCCATACCTGTAGGTCATATACAACACCCTGCCTGTAATTGGTCTTCAAGTTCTGTAAAGACTTCCGGGAAACCTACTGAGCCAATTACAATAGGGGAGGGGGGGGGGATTCCGGGAAACATTCTCTACAACAGGAATATTGTTGCCATGGCTCCAAGGAAAAGAAACTTGAAATATTTTGGAAATTATAGCAAATATAACTAGCTGAGGGCCAAAATGAAAAGAACATTTTTAATAGCATGAAATTCCAAGGTGGCTTGTGCCACAATTATATGTTATGTCAGTTTTTTTAATTAGGCTTGAGTTTTTGTTTAGTTGAAGTTCTCCACTGTATTACATTCATTATGAAAAATGTCATTAAGCCTAATTTTGTTTCCTCTTGTCAACCTGATACTTTTTGACATAGAAGGATATGGGTGTTGACACGCATTTTTTCCTCTTGTCAACCTGATTCTTGTAGGTAAGGGAGGATATGGGTGCCACCAGATGGATTGGAGCTGTATTTTTAAAATAAATAATATAACAGCATAATTATTACTGACTATAATTTGTTGGCCATGTTTCAGAAAACAGCCGGATATGCAATGTACTCAGAGGCAACAGAAATAGTTATATGCTAAAGGATCCATAAGGATCTTGCATTCTCTGGTTGTTGTCTATCTTTTTGTCTACACATTCCCTGGCTTAGCTCTGGCTTAGTCAAGTGAATGATCTGTGTCTTCACCCTTTAGTGTCTCAATCTCACCTGTGTGTGTCTCTGCTCTGATCAAATTTGTGCTCCTCTTTCCGGTCTGAGTCTTTACCCAGTTTTACCCCACTGTCACTTGGCTCTTGTTCTGGAAGGCTTTTCATGTATGTGCATTGTTCACTGGCAATGTTAGTTCCACGATTGTCAATTTGGATCCCAGTGATTTCCTTATATTTAGGCCAGCCCTTATTCATGTCATTTAAACTTCTTTGATCCTGTCATGGTGTAAACTTCTGTCCCAGCTTTCATGGTATGGTTGCCTCCGCCGGTGTGTATTTTCATTGGTAATGGTTAGACCCTGCTGTTGTTGTTGGGTTGCCTGTTGCCAAGCGTCTATTTTTTCTTCTGTGGTATCATAATTGATTTCTTTCGCTGTTCTACCTGTAGGCTTAGTGTTAACTAGCCTCAGGAGCCCTCATACTCAGTGTCTGCTCAGGGGCACCAGACCCTTCTCCTTGACCTGTGTTACCTTTTCACCATCTCCCTCCACCATCCTCTTGTGCCTACATTTGTTTGCTTTACTTTGGTTGACTATCATCTATAGCTAGGGCAACTGATGAGGCAGTACAGCCAGCCCTCCTGTACTGGGCCCGGGCACAATAAGTTCAAAAGGGGGGTCCAGGCACCTGCTGAGCAGCAGAGCCAGCTGTACCATCTTCTTGCAACCACTTTTCCTCTTCTGCATCCCATTGCAGCACTGGCAGCTTCTCTTCCTCTTTCTCCATTTGGCTGCACCGCTGGTGGATTGGTCCTAGCAAATATTCACCTTCCATCTGCTTTCTGGGTCCCCTGTTTGCCACTTTTGCCCGCTTTGGGCTTCCCTCCTCTTCTCTCCTGCTGGAAGTTACTGCTGGCACAATGGGAGATGTTTGAGAATAGAGAGTGGGGGAAGGGGCAGGTTCTTGATTAGAGTTTAAACACTACTGATTGGCATTCTCTATTCCTTGGATATCTGTTTATATCCCTTTCCTGTCTTATACAGTTTAACTACCTTTTCCCGCATATCCTTTGACAATTCTTTTGCTTTTCCCATGACTCCAGAAATTTCAGTGCAGCACTGGATAAAAAAGATGCAAGGGTCTGTCAGGAGTCCAGAAACTCATTGACCTTTTCTACACACACACTAATTACAAGCAAACAGATCACAGGTGAGGATGGTTGCCTTTAATAGCTATTCAAACCCATTTGTGTCAACTTGTGTGCATGTTATCAGGCCAAAATCACCAGGGTATGTAAACTTTTGATCAGGGTCATTTGGGTAGTTTCTGTTGTGATTATGATTTAAAAAGAGTAAACACAGTTGATTGATAATCAATGGCTTCAGCCAAACACTAACCATGAGTGAAAGAAATGTTTTTGTGTTATCATTCATATTCTCTGAAAAATAGCCACAAAATCATAAATTCTGCCAGGGTATGTAAACTTATGAGCACAACTGTATATGGGCCAGTAACATATCAAAACAGTGTATGTTGTATGTGCCAAAAAATCAGGTGAATTTAAATCAATACAGTGCAACAAAAAGATACAATATAAAAAAAAGTCCAAAGTAAAAAATTCCAGTGCAGTAAGTGACTAAATATGGCATTGGTGACAGTCCATAACCATCCTCATATGTGAATATCCACCATCGAAACCGAATACTGCATTTACCAGTGCTATTTCAGCAAAGCATATATGCTCCAAATATTAAGTATGGAAGCAGTTCAGAAGATCTTGCATCACCGCCTCCTGACTGAAAAGGATTGCCACTCACTCGGTTGTTTTCAGGTTCCAATGGCTCATAAAAGCAAAAAAAAAGCCTCCACATAGTGTAAAACTGTATTTGTATATTTATTAAAAAAGGTAGAAAACTTACATCACATCCATGGAAAATTAGCTTGTCATCAAATCCAACAAAACAGCAGCATGTGGGATGCAATGGCCTGGATAGAATAAGGTTCCAACGCGTTTAGTCTGCTAAGACATCATCTGGGGTTTCCATCTATTGGGGTCTTTGCGTATATATAGACTTCTAAGTGATTATGATTAACTGATTGGCAGTATCACCTGCCAACATTACATACCCTTACAATACACTCAGCAGTATGGCGGCGCGGCGTGCGTCCCACGCCTCGTTCTCACCATCCCATATGCGCTTCATGCCTTCTTACAATTGGAGATGTAGCGAATTCGTGATTCAGATTATAGGCGTGCGCCGATACAAATACGGCACCTGCGTCATCAGAATAAACGGGAATTGGAGAGAATATATCACGTCTCAAACTGGAGATGGTCCGTCAATGCGTGTCAAGCCTCACCATGACTAGAGTCTCGGCAGTAACCCACCACGAGACCTATCTACCCATGGAACGACGCACCACCCCATAGGCTACACCTAAATGCCAAATTAAAGGGCCATACCACTGGAATCACTGTTATTGTCCAGGGCAATAAATATAGGCAATGCAGTACATAAAGATATTATAATTGTATCCACATCCACAGTAATATAAAATGCAAATATTGGTAAATGTCCTCTACAAACAAGAAACAGTGTACGTAAACAGATATTTATTAAAAGTCAATTTCGGCCGAGAAGGGGGGCCCTGTCAGGTAGGCTATATGGGACCCTGTGAATTCTAACAGCAGCCCTGTTTATAGCTCTCCATCCTCGGCTACCCCTTTCTATTATATGTTGCTGTTCATAATACTCTATATTTCCAGTCCCAGAATTAGGAAAACATAATGCTACAATCCTGGTTAGCAGTCTGCTTCTGGTTCCATCAATATGTAGGAAAATCAAGGTGATATAACTGAGGATTGGCATCATAGTTCGCAAAGTAAGTAGAATGAAGGTTGCAAGTATTGCTGAACCCATTGTTGGCTATAATGATTTTTGCTTTTCATGGGACAATTTACCTGTATATACCAATGAAAGGAAAAAATGGCTACATAGACCCTGAGTTATGAATTGTAATGGATTTCACTTTGCAGCATTTCCATTTGAGCCACTTTGAACATATTTCCTGTGTCGTTCTAATCAGAGACCACAGTGACTACATGTCATAATGTATGAAACAACTTCCAAATGCAGTACATTAGCAAAGATATTGTATATACCACATGCTGATTAGCATATGTTCCATCATGACTTGTTGTGCCCACGCTAGTCTTCATCTCACTTCCCTCTCAAATCATCTACATCAGAGGTCAACTTACTGGACACATTTAGCTTGGAATTCAGAGAACAGCTGAGAATACAAGGCAACCCCTTTGGTTATATATCCACCAATTGATATGTTTTTAATTTATCAAATTGAATACTTTGGTGGAATTACAATTCAGACAGTATTGTACTGTATACTCATTGGCAGTCAAGGGGTTGCCTCTCGAAAATAATAAACTACAAACAGCCACAAATTGCATATGTTCTTGCTGGACTGACAAATAATTAGCAGAGCAAATCCCAAGGAAACTATCTCGTGGGTTGTTTGTGGCAGAGGTCCAAAATTTTTGCTTGGAGGAGGAAAATAGTTGTCACACTTGTCAAGCTGTGAGTATGTTAGCTGTAAAACTAACAGACAGATCCTTCGGGTCTGAGGTTCCTAGGAGAGGACGGGAGCAACACCCACACCTGCAGGTGCCGAAGAAGACATATGTCGGTGTGAATAATTATATGTTGTTAAATCAGAAAATGCTGAAGATATAGCCACCACCTGGATGGAAATCTGAAGCAGTGTTTTTAGATACTGATTGGGATTAAATATTATCAGATCGACACTGTACATTCGATTTTTCCATCTGCGTAACTTTTTATTGAATGTTGTGCAGGTTTCAGTCTATATAATATTCATAGCATAGACGATTCTTCCATTTCTAAATGTGCACAAAGATGGACTGCTATATGATGATTAAAAATTACATTTTCATAAATTTTATGAAAAAAGTTAATTCAACATATTTAAGAAACATATAACAGTCCGATTTTGCAAATGTAAGGTTATATGTTATGTTATGGTTTAACCACTTCAGCCCTGGAAGATTTTACCCCCTTCCTGACCAAAGCACTTTTTACAATTTGGCACTGCGTCGCTTTAGCTGGTAATTGCATGGTCATGCAATGCTGTACACAAACAAAAATTTGTGTCCTTATTTTTTGCGATATAAACGAAAAAAGACTCAATTCTAGTCATACATTTAGGCCAAAATGCATTCAGCCACATGTCTCGGGTAAAAAAAAATTCAATAAGCATATATTTATTGGTTTGCGCAAAAGTTATAGCGTCTACAAACTAGGGTACAGTTTCTGAAATTTATGCAGCTTTTAGTATGACTGCCTATCTCATTTCTTGAGGTGCTATAATGGCAGGGCAGTGCAGACCCCCCCCAAATAACCCCATTTTGGAAAGTAGACACCCCAAGAAATTTGCTGAGAAGCACGTTGAGCACATTGAATATTTTATTTTTTTGTCACAAGTGATTGAAAAATGAAAAAAAAAGAAATTGCACAAGGTTGTCACTAAAATGATATATTGCTCAAACATGCCATGGGCATATGTGAAATTACACCCCAAAATGCATTCTAAAGCTTCTCCTGAGTACAGGGATACCACATGTGTGGGACTTTTTTGGCAGTCTAACTGGTTACAGAACCGTGAAAAACAATCACCACCTTCAGGCTTTCTAAGGGCGTAAAATGGTGATTTCACTCCTCACTATCTATTACAGTTTTAGAGGCCATGAAGTGCCAAGATAGCACACACCCCCCCCAAATGACACAATTTCAGAAAGTAGACACCCCAAGCGATTAGCGATTTGCTGAGAGGCATGTTGAGTATTTTACATACATACATTTACAGATCTCGCTTTTTGTCACAAAGTTTTTTTAAATTGAAAAATTCTTCTTTTCAAAAACAAATGAGAGCTGCAAAATACTCACTATGCCTTTTAGCAAATACCTTGGGGTGTCTACTTTCTAAAATAGATTCATTTGGGGGGGGGGGGGCGTTGTGCTATCTTGACATTTCAAGGCCTCCAAAACTGTTATAGGTAGTGAGGAGTAATCACCATTTTACATCCTTAGAAATCCTGAAGGCGGTGATTGGTTTTAGGGGTCCTGTACGCGGCTAGGCTCCCAAAAAGTCCCACACATGTGGTATCCCCATACTCATAGGAGAAGCAGCAGAATGTATTTTGGAGTGTAATTCCACATATACCCATATCACGTGTGAGCAATATATAATTTAAGTGACAACTTTGTGAAAAAAAAAAAAATATATATAATTTTCCCGAAACTTGTGGCAAAATATAAAATATTTCATGGACTCAACTTGCCTCTCAGCAAATAGCTTGGGGTGTCTACTTTCCTAAATGGGGTCATTTGGGTTAAACTGTCCTGGTATTTCATGCAAAACATTTGAAGCTATTGCCACACATAACCCACTCTTCTAAACACTTGAAGACAAAGCCCTTTCTGACACTTTTTGTTTACATGAAAAAATATAATTTTTTTGCTAGATAATTACTTTGAACCCACAAACCTTATATATTTTTTTAAAGCAAAAGCACTACAGATTAAAATGGTGGGTGTTGCAATTTTTCTTCCACACAGTATTTGCGCAGCGATTTTTCAAACGCAATTTTTTGGGGAAAAAAACACTTTTTTGAATTTTAATGCTCTAAAACACACTATATTGCCCAAAAGGTTTGGTAAAATATAAAACATGATCTTATACCGAGTATAGATACCAAACACGACGTGCTTTAAAATTGCGCACAACCATGCAGCAGCGACAACATACATCTTTAAAAGCCTTTAAAAGCCTTTACAGGTTTACCACTTTAGATTTACAGAGGAGGTCCTGCTAAAATTACTGCCCTCGATCTGATATTGGTGGTGATACCTCACATGCATGGTGCAATTGCTGTTTACATATGACACAAGACCAACGCTTGCGTTCACCTTTGCGCGCAAGCATGGGGGGACAGGGGTGCTTTTTTTTAATTATTATTTATATTGCTTTTTTATTTTATTTTTACATTGTTCCTTTCATTTATTTTTATTTTTTATCATTTTTATTCTTATCACAGGGAATGTAAATATCCCTGATGATAGAAATAGGTAGTGACAGGTACTCTTTAAAAAAAAAAAATTGGGGTCTATTAGACTCTAGATCTCTCCTCTACCCTCAAAGCATCTGACCACACCAAGATCGGTGTGATAAGATGCTTTCCCAATTTCCCAACTGCGCTGTTTATATCTGCGAAACCGAAGTCATGAAATGCTTGTAGCTTCCAGTTTCTTAGGGCATAGAGATGATTGGAGCCATTCTGGTCTTCAATCAGCTCCATGGTCAGCTGGAGGAACCACCGGCTGCATTCTCAGGTTCCCTGGTAGGACAGGAGAGCCCAAGAAAACCATGGAAGATGGCGGGGGGGAACGTTCCCTCCCACTGCTTGTAAAATAAATCCACTAGGCTGAAAAGAACGATACCAAGATGATACCTAAACCTGCAGGCATCATTCTGGTATAACCACTCAAAGTCCAGCAACATACCAGTACGTTGCTGGTCCTTGTTGGGCATATATTGTAATGTTCTTTTTTTTCATGCAGCCTGTAGGCTGAACAAAAAAGGGATTGATCGGTGGGTATGCCCACCATTAGAATACCGCCCTGCATCCTCCCACTTCTAATGGGCATACATGCACCATTTTTTTTAACTGTGGTGGTGAAATCACCTTCTACAGCGCTGGAGTTGCTGATTTAGGTATCGTGAGAGCAAACGCTGTTGCTATCAAGATAAATAAATAAGTGCTGCAGCTGAAAGGCGTACCTGAAAAAAAAAAGCTAACAATAAAACACAGTAAACAGAAAAGTATAAAAGAATTACATATCTGAAAAGCAAACATGATAAAACATAGTAACTATAAAACATTGCAGTTAAAAAATACAGTAAATAGAGAGAGAACAATAGAGAAATAGAGAGAAAAAACAAAAAAAAGACAACTATTTTTGGCTTTTATATTTTATATAAATATTTTTTTCTTTTTTTTTTTTACACTTTTATTTGTAACTGTAATGCCCCGTACACACGTTCGGACTTTGTCCGCCGGACCTAGTCCAGCGGACTTCCCCACACACGCCCGGACTTCCGAGCGTGTGACTTGCCCACACGCCCGGACTTCTCCGGCGGACAATCCGCTGGACAAAGTCCGCGGGACTTTTGAAAATGAACGGACTTGCCCACACACGGAGCAGTCCGGGACTGTGACATCACAAGGGGGCGGGGTCACCATGTGACATGAGCATGTGACTCTGTCCCCTTGTCACTATATAAGTCCCAGCACAGCGCGGCTCTGGCCTTCCGGCCAGAGAGAGCGACGGGTCAACATCGGAAGAAGAAGAAGGCGGCGCCGGCGGCGCGGAAAACGACGACCGCGGCAAGAACAGAAGAGACCCTGGAAGACCCCGGAAGACCCCCGAAGGCGGATTGAAACCCCCAGACAATGGCAGCGACGACGAAGAAGGTAGCCGGACTTCTCCGCTCGGTAATGGAGCTAGGTAAATGGCGGAGGAGTCCGGCGAGAAGACCCCCAAGACGGAAGAAGACCCCCGGAGCAGTGCAATAAAATATTTTTTCAAAATTGTGTGGTTTTTTTACTTTACATTTTACACCTTAGGTGAATGGGTAGGGGTACATCGTACCCCATACTCATTCACATAGGGTGGGGGGCCGGGATCTGGGGGCCCCCTTATAAAAGGGGGCTCCCAGATTCCGATAAGCCCCCCGCCCGCAGACCCCGACAACCAATGGCCAGGGTTGTCGGGAAGAGGCCCTTGTCCTCATCAACATGGGGACAAGGTGCTTTGGGGTGGGGGGGCCGCACGGCCCCCCTTTCCCCAGGGCACCCCCCATGTTGAGGGCACGCGGCCTGGTATGGCTCAGGAGGGGGGGGCGCTCACTCGTCCCCACCCCTTTCCTGGCCTGCCGGGCTGCGTGCTCGGATAAGGGTCCGAGATGGATTTGGGGGGACCCCCACACCATTTTTCGGCGTGGGGAGTCCCTTTAAATCCATGCCAGGTGACGGAGCTAGCGCGGCGGCATTCACTGCCTACGCTAGCTACGTATACCTGAAGTCACGTGTTAAATGAACGGACTTTCCGATGAGCGGCAAGTCCGTTCATTTCAAAAGTCCGGCGGACTAGCCTACTAACGGCGGGATTGTCCGCCGGACTGCCAGATTGTCCGCCGGACTGCCAAGTCCAGCGGACAATTTTAAAACAAAACTTAAAACCTAGTCTGCCGGACTTTTGGCGCCAAAAAGTCCACCGACGCCCACACATGAGGGGATTGTCCGGTGGACTTGAGTCCAGCGGATAATCCCGCGGGATAGTCCCTTCGTGTGTACGCGGCATAAGTGTAACGGTTCCAGGTTCGGGTCTCGCAAAATGTGATGGCATCTTTGGAGACCTTGTGAAAGTGTATCCTAGACTGTACCGTGCCCTACCCTACGATAATACTCCACTAGTGTGTGATAGCATTCGAAACATTCACTAATGCAAAGCCCAGGTTGGCCAGGACAGGGGGGACAATAATAATGGGTGTCACGCCTATATCGGCGCTTGCTACAGACTCTTCTTTGGAGTGATCCTTGGGTAGGGGTGCCAGGGAGGACATACAGAAAATGCCTCTCATGCAGCCGGCTCACTGCATTTAGATTGGGAAGTTGGGCCACAGCACCGTCTGGAAACAGAAGGGCTGTGATGATCTCTTCCTGGAATTTAAGGAAGGATCCAGTTCGTCCTGACACTTTGTATAGCAAATAAGCATTCAGAAGAGCCAGTTGGAATAAGTATACAGACATTTTTTTGTACCAGCGTCTGGCCTTACGGGCAATTAAGTACTGGTCGTTGAGGTCCACCCCTCCCATATTAAGGCTGTATTCGTGGACACAGAGGGGTTTCTCAACAACACCAGTCCCTGTTGGAATTTGGACTGTTGTATCTACGTAAAGGGAGGACAGAACGAAAACATTCCGATTATCCCTCCACTTCACTGTGAGCAAATTATTACTTCTCAAGCAGGCTCTATCCCTCAGTCTAAGTCGGGACTCTACAAGCCGCTGGGGTAAGCCCCGGCGATTAGATCCATGATCAAACAAGTAACTAAAAAGTGGCACACTCGTGTAATAATTGTCCGCGTACAAGTGGTACCCCTTTCAGAAAATTTAATCAGGGACTCATCAACACAGACAACTTAATCGGGAGTAAACAAGGCTGCAAACTGTTGGTTGAAGTGGTTTACAAGGGGCCTAATTTTGTGGAGCCGATCGTATCCAGGGTCACCCCGAGGACGACAGAGTTCTTTGTCATTAAAATGTATGAACCGCAATATCTGCCCCTGGTCATGGAGGCAGAGAACACGGGCATATGGTGAATTGGGTCAGTGGACCAATATGACCACAACTCACTTTTTTTAGTTATGCCCATGAGGAGGGATAGGTCCAGAAAGGTCTTAAATTCAGAAACCGTAATAGGTTTCCAATCTCTGGCAAGGGTCAACTGGGGATTAGTGATGATGAACTGACCAGCATACAAATTGGTTTGGTCCACAATAGATCTATAGAGATCTTCCGTAAAAAAACAGCGAATACAAATCAAGTGATGTAAAATCAACTGTTTCCACCTGAATTTTGGGTTGGCCAGTGAATGGGGGAAGTACGGGTGCTGCAGAAGTGGTGGGCTCCCAATTCGGATTGGCATATTCTGCAGGAAGGGCACCATGTGATACTGCAGTTGTGGATTTACGACCAGGCGGCACTAGTACTGAATCTCTTCTCCATACAAGAGGCCTGCGGTCCTTGCACCTCAAGAACAGAAGAAGAACGGGTCGGGTACTCCTGACCTTAGCAGGGACCACAACTCCGTCATCAGAGCTATCTGTCAGGGTGCCGCTGCTGTCTACCGGTTAGTATTCAAGCCTGAAGCTGACAGATGGGTGACTTCCTCTTCACTCTCATCTGTCATGCGCAGAAATGTGTAGGCCTCTTCACTGGTGTACCTCTGTTTGGACATTTTGGCCTCTACATTTACAGGTACAACTAGCGCGACTCACAAGCAAAAAGAGCAACTGGTTGTCAGCGACTGCTTCAATGGCTAACAAAAAAATTGTTAGCGTTCGCAGGGATCAGGCCTGTCTTTGCGAAAGCTGCAGTTATGTGTGTTGTGTTTTGTAAGTGACAGTGATTGATTGATACTGCACTTGGATGGGCTGGGCAGAGGGGCTAAACATAGGTGCTAGCAGGTATCTGGGCTGATCTTGCTAACGCTGCATTTTTGGGAACCCTAAACTACTGGGGACGCTAGTATAGATCTGATCAGATCAAAGATATTGATCCGTTAAGACACTTTAGAACTAAGGGAGGTGTATGGTGCGTGTGTGGGTGTTAGCTCTACTGGCACTAATCTGACACTACCTGGGGCTGACGCTGATCCTAACTGATGCTTAAACCTGATGTCACCCTGTCGAGTGATCAGGGTTTTAAACCTTTAATAGGTAATATATGGCGGGTACCCTGACACTATAAAAAACAAACTAACTAACCAGCGTCACCGTGACACTAATATGGTGATCACTGGTGACAGGGGGTGATCAAGGGGTTAAACCTTTATTAGGTGGGTTTAGGGGGGTACCCTAGGCCTACCTGGGCCTACTACTAACTGACACCAATGCAGTGATCAGTGAAAAAAATCTGAAAACTGCAATTGGTAACACAGTGACAGGGAGTGAAGGGTTAACTGGGGGGGGGGGGGGGCGATTGGGGGTGATCAGGGGGTGAAATGGGTGCCCAAGTGTACTGTGTCAGTGTAGTGTTGGTGCAACTCACTTTTAGATGTCCTCTCTCCGCGCTCTGGAACCAAAAAGAATTCCAGAATGGGAAGTGACATACCTTCCTCTGCCTAAGTTTTAGCCCGACGGCTGGAAAGTCTACACCCTTTCTTTAGGAATGGAGAAAGATCACAATCCGTGGACAAGATTGGTAGATGTTTTTTAATAATATTTAATTTGATAAAATTCTCCTGCATAGGTGGTAGCAAAAGTAAGAATATCTTGGCCGTCAGATTTGCCTTTTTTTATGGGCCACAGCACCGTCTGGAAACAGAAGGGCTGTAATGATCTCTTCCTGGAATTTAAGGAAGGATCCAGTTCGTCCTGACACTTTGTATAGCAAATAAGCATTCAGAAGAGCCAGTTGGAATAAGTATACAGACATTTTTTTGTACCAGCGTCTGGCCTTACGGGCAATTAAGTACTGGTCGTTGAGGTCCACCCCTCCCATATTAAGGCTGTATTCGTGGACACAGAGGGGTTTCTCAACAACACCAGTCCCTGTTGGAATTTGGACTGTTGTATCTACGTAAAGGGAGGACAGAACGAAAACATTCCGATTATCCCTCCACTTCACTGTGAGCAAATTATTACTTCTCAAGCAGGCTCTATCCCTCAGTCTAAGTCGGGACTCTACAAGCCGCTGGGGTAAGCCCCGGCGATTAGATCCATGATCAAACAAGTAACTAAAAAGTGGCACACTCGTGTAATAATTGTCCGCGTACAAGTGGTACCCCTTTCAGAAAATTTAATCAGGGACTCATCAACACAGACAACTTAATCGGGAGTAAACAATGCTGCAAACTGTTGGTTGAAGTGGTTTACAAGGGGCCTAATTTTGTGGAGCCGATCGTATCCAGGGTCACCCCGAGGACGACAGAGTTCTTTGTCATTAAAATGTATGAACCGCAAGATCTGCCCCTGGTCATGGAGGCAGAGAACACGGGCATATGGTGAATTGGGTCAGTGGACCAATATGACCACAACTCACTTTTTTTAGTTATGCCCATGAGGAGGGATAGGTCCAGAAAGGTCTTAAATTCAGAAACCGTAATAGGTTTCCAATCTCTGGCAAGGGTCAACTGGGGATTAGTGATGATGAACTGACCAGCATACAAATTGGTTTGGTCCACAATAGATCTATAGAGATCTTCCGTAAAAAAAAAACAGCGAATACAAATCAAGTGATGTAAAATCAACTGTTTCCACCGGAATTTTGGGTTGGCCAGTGAATGGGGGAAGTACGGGTGCTGCAGAAGTGGTGGGCTCCCAATTCGGATTGGCATATTCTGCAGGAAGGGCACCATGTGATACTGCAGTTGTGGATTTACGACCAGGCGGCACTAGTACTGAATCTCTGCTCCATACATGAGCCCTGCGGTTCTTGCACCTCAAGAACATAAGAAGAACGGGTCGGGTACTCTTGACCTTAGCAGGGACCACAACTCCGTCATCAGAGCTATCTGTCAGGGTGCCGCTGCTGTCTACCGGTTAGTATTCAAGCCTGAAGCTGACAGATGGGTGACTTCCTCTTCACTCTCATCTGTCATGCGCAGAAATGTGTAGGCCTCTTCACTGGTGTACCTCTGTTTGGACATTTTGGCCTCTACATTTACAGGTACAACTAGCGCGACTCACAAGCAAAAAGAGCAACTGGTTGTCAGCGACTGCTTCAATGGCTAACAAAAAAATTGTTAGCGTTCGCAGGGATCAGGCCTGTCTTTGCGAAAGCTGCAGTTATGTGTGTTGTGTTTTGTAAGTGACAGTGATTGATTGATACTGCACTTGGATGGGCTGGGCAGAGGGGCTAAACATAGGTGCTGGCAGGTATCTGGGCTGATCTTGCTAACGCTGCATTTTTGGGAACCCTAAACTACTGGGGACGCTAGTATAGATCTGATCAGATCAAAGATATTGATCCGTTCAGACACTATAGAACTAAGGGAGGTGTATGGTGCGTGCGTAGGTGATAGCTCTACTGGCACTAATCTGACACTACCTGGGGCTGACGCTGATCCTAACTGATGCTAAAACCTGATGTCACCCTGTTGAGTGATCAGGGTTTTAAACCTTTAATAGGTAATATATGGCGGGTACCCTGACACTATAAAAAACAAACTAACTAACCAGCGTCACCGTGACACTAATATGGTGATCACTGGTGACAGGGGGTGATCAAGGGGTTAAACCTTTATTAGGTGGGTTTAGGGGGGTACCCTAGGCCTACCTGGGCCTACTACTAACTGACACCAATGCAGTGATCAGTGAAAAAATCTGAAAACTGCAATTGGTAACACAGTGACAGGGAGTGAAGGGTTAACTGGGGGGGGGGTGATTGGGGGTGATCAGGGGGTGAAATGGGTGCCCAAGTGTACTGTGTCAGTGTAGTGTTGGTGCAACTCACTTTTAGATGTCCTCTCTCCGCGCTCTGGAACCAAAAAGAATTCCAGAATGGGAAGTGACATACCTTCCTCTGCCTAAGTTTTAGCCCGACGGCTGGAAAGTCTACACCCTTTCTTTAGGAATGGAGAAAGATCACAATCCGTGGACAAGATTGGTAGATGTTTTTTAATAATATTTAATTTGATAAAATTCTCCTGCATAGGTGGTAGCAAAAGTAAGAATATCTTGGCCGTCAGATTTGCCTTTTTTTATGGGATTTGTGTTTTAATAACGTGGATCTATCCCTGTCTGCAGCTGTGGCTATTGCTCTGTTTACACCCTTGGACTTAAATTTTTCGTGCTACTAATGTGTAGATTTTCCAGCCATTGGGCTAAAACTTTGGGAGGAATGTTATCACCCAGCTTGTTTCTGTCCAAAAGTGTGGAGAGGACATGGTTAAGTGCCAATGGATCACATGTCTGTGGCACTAACAAAAATTCGAAGACAGTACAATCTAGTGCTACAGGGAAGGAGTTTTTTTCTGCGGGACTAAATAAACTGTGGTTCCTCCAACGTAGTTTATGGAATAGAGTGTACTTTGTGCAGTCTGAAGTACGTGGGCTGCACAATTAGATCTCTCAGGATACGGGTGAGTGAACACTTTCTTAGAGCTTCATATCAGAATGATAAGGGTTTATTGAATTTATCTAAACAATTTAAATATGTGCATCATGGTAATATGTCCTCCTTCACTTGTTATGGTCTAGAGAGAGTAATAAATCCACCTAGAGGGGGGGACACCCACCGCAAGCTATTAGAGAGAGAGGTTTGGTGGATTTTTAACTTAAACACGAGAATGCCAACAGGAATTAATTTTAGATATGATGTTGATGTATTTTTACATTAATAGCCACATCTAATAGGTTGGATGAGTAATTTTATCATCTATTTTCATATGCCCTAATTTTCCCTCAATATCTCTTACTATGAATCAATTCTTTTCCTGAAATCTTTGTTTTGACCCACAAATAGTTTATTGTTTTTTTTTTCGATTTTTAAATCACAGAATTCATGTACGATAATCTATGATGATTATTATCATTGTTTTTTTCATGTTTATTGTGTCAATGTATAAATGCATTTTAAATCTATGCAAAAAAAAGTTTTTTACCTTCATTGAGTCTCTACACAATGGTGATTCTCATCTGTAACTAATTGCATTGACTAATAAATGGGGGAGGTTCTAGTCTCTTTTTGTATATATATATATGTGCGTAACTATGCTGTGAACAAGGCTCTTCGCCGAAACATGTTAGCAGTTTGTCAGAAACTATGAAATCAGACCAAGACAGAAGTACAGTTAAATCGCACTTGTTTATTAATAAAAGTAAATAGAACAAACATAGTAAAAACATAGACAGAATTCAGGGCACGGACCGGATAGTCAGACAAGCCAAACGTCAGGGAGCTGGAGATGAGCATAGTAAAACAGCAAGCAGGATCTGGAGCCAGAAGGGATGTCAGCCAAGCAAGTCTTTTAACAGGAATGCAGGAGAGCGTCTCTGTGATGTTGACTAAGGCAAAGGCAGAGATCCTCTGGGCTGGATGGCTTAAGTAGGCAGGACTGATGAGCAGGATATCATCAACAGCTGGGTACCTGTGGAGAGATAGGAGCTGGCAATTAGCCGACAGCTGAGTGGCCAGCTCAGAGAAGGAAGGGCTGAGCCCATCCCTGACACAGTTACTTTACACTTGGTGATTATTGAATAAAGAATTTGGACCGATTCCAGAGTGCGGGTTCTTTCCATATATCCATATTCCGAATTTAACACTGAAAGGGGTGCTTACAATAGTCAGCTTTTATTCATTTATGTAAAACCTTTATTCCAAAAGGAAACAATAACTGTTTCTGTAGCTGCTTAAAACATTTATCTGGAGTTCAGATTTATTTTGTTAGTCATGTTCATCTAAATCTGCTAGTGTGTCTTAAGCCTTATACACACAGTATGATTGTTGGCCAACCGAGCGTTTGATTTTTGTCAAAAGGGCGTGTGCCAGAATCTTGTCTTGCATACTAATGTTAAACAATTGTCGTGCCACAAACACGAACATAGTGACGTACTACGAGGAATTTCAGCTCTTGAGCGCTATCCTTTGGGCCTCTTCTGTTAATTTTGTGTTTGGTGAGCATTGATTACGAGCATGCATGTTTGTACTTTTGACTTTTGTGTGACAGATTGTGTACTGACCATACGAAAATCTGACGTCAAACTGTTGTCCACCGAAAATTTACTAGCCTGCCATCCAACATTGGTAAGACTAATGGTAAGATTTTAGGACAACAGTCTGTCAACAGACAATCCCCTGCTTACAATCGTACCGTGTGTACGAGGCTTAACACTACCATGCTCCCAGGTAGACAATGCTGCTGTCCAAACGTGTCTCCAATGCTCCTCCATTTAGAGTCAGGTCACCCTAGGACAGGAAATGTGTTGCTGGCTGGATCACCAGGTGAGAAAAAATAGAAAAAATGCGTGAAAAATAAGTAAGTAAAGCAACCACCACATTTAAGGATTGTAAGCTGCACTATGATAATTATTGTTTTTGGGTTTGGGCTTGGGTATGTTTTAAGTGTGTAAACTCTACATCTATTTTTTAGTATGTTTGGTATCATGTCACTGTAAACAGTTTTCTTTTTTTTGGTAATATGTTGCAAGTTGTACTTGAAGATTTTGCCAGTAACAGCACTTCCTGTTTTCAACTTGCCCTGTATTGACCATTGGACTGTCTATCTGGTAGACCTGTTTCTAGCTCTCTGGGTTCTCTTCAGGTAGATGTACCCTAAATTCTTATCTCTGTGACTACACAGAAAGAAAAGGGAAATCATCCAACCAGAAAAACAATAACAAAAACAGACTCTTCCCTATCCTACACAAAACTAAAAGAAATGTTGTCAGCAGGGGTACTGAAGTTAGCATGTATTTAGCATTTTATACAGCTTCTGCTATCTATGTTATTATGCATGTCCTATCTAAGCCAGTAATTGGAAACATTTTTTTTTAGCCCTCAAACATTTTTCTCCATCAGACCTCATATAAACATAAAATATCTTAATTGAAAGATGAAGAGTTAGATACTGATTACTTAGTTTTGGGTTATTTGGAAAATTAATGTTTGAGATTTAAACTGAAAGTCCTAGTAAAACCTGTCCATGTAATAAAAAAAAGGGAAAAAAAAAAACTTACCTGTCTTGCACTCAGTTTACTCAGTTACATTAGTGAAAAAAACATCTTCCTCAGTTTCTTTAGAAACCAACTATTTCAGGAGATGTTGAGCCCCTGAGTACCTATTTGTACTCTGTGGTTCCTCAGGTCAGCTCTTACATCACTACAGGACTCATTCATGACGTAGGTCGAAAGAAGCTTAGTACACATAGGCCGAATGTTTTGGGTGGCATCGGCTGGTTCAGAAACTGGCTGACATTCGGACCATGAATATGGGAAGTCTGTGGAAGGGTCATAACCGTTAAAGGTCTGCCGACCAGCTCCTGATCAGCACTCTCAGCCAATGGATAAAAACGCTTACTGGAGTCAGAACACCCCCCCTGTCAGAACACAATAGCACAGCAGGGGAGATTGCTGTACTAAAAGGTTATCAGGGGTGTACACCAAGGTTCAGTGTTGGGACACTTACTTTTTAATATCTTTATAAATGATAAAGGATCTGGGATTAAAAGTACCATTTCAGTCTTTGCAGATGACACAGATCTATGCAGTGGAATAACATCCTTACAGGAACTTACAAGCCGACCTCAGTGCACTATTTAATTGGGCAACTAAGTGCCAAATGAGGTTTAACCGCTTCCCGACCGCCTAACGCCGATATACGTCGGCAAAATGGCACGGGCAGGCAAAATCACGTACCTGTACGTGATCGTGCATGTGCCTGCCTGTGGGTCGCACGCGCGCCGCCAGCGGCGCGCTCGCGATCCGGTCGGGAGCTCCGTGACCCCGGCCGCTGGTATCCCGCGATCGGGTTACGGAGCTGAAGAACGGGGAGAGGTATGTGTAAACAAACCTCTCCCCGAGCTGCCTACTCTGCCTGTCATTGATCAGCTGTTCCCTGTCATCGGGAAAGCCGATCAATGACGTCAGACGTACAGCCACGCCCCCCTACTGTAAAAAAAACACAACACGTCACACTGACTCCTCCCCGCCCCCTCGTGGTTAACTCCTTCACTGCCACTGTCATTTACATAGGATAATTTCTGTATAAATGACAAATGTCCCAAAAATGTGTCAAAAATGTCCGATGTGTCCGCCATAATGTCGCAGTCACAATAAAAATCGCTGATCGCCGCCATTACTAGTAAAAAAAAAAATATTAATAAAAATGCTATAAAACTATCCCCTATTTTGTAAACGCTATAACTTTTGCGCAAACCAATCAATAATCGCTAATTGCGATTTTTTTTACCAAAAATATGTCGAAGAATACGTATCGGCCTAAACTGAGAAAAAAAAAATTTATATATTTTTTGGGGATATTTCTTATAGCAAAAAGTAAAAAATATTGCATTTTTTTCAAAATTGTCGCTCTATTTTTGTTTATAGCGCAAAAAATAAAAACCGCAGGGGCGATCAAATACCACCAAAAGAAAGCTCTATTTGTGGGAAAAAAAGGACGCCAATTTTGTTTTGGAGCCACGTCGCACCACCGCGCAATTGTCAGTTAAATTGACGCAGTGCCGAATCGCAAAAAGGGGCCTGGTCCTTTGGCTGCCAATTGGTCTGGGGCTGAAGTGGTTAATGTTGATGAATGTAAAGTTATGCACTTGGGGGCTAAGAATATGCATGCATTATACATACTAGGGGAGTACAACTGGGGGAGTCAATGGTGGAGAAGGATCTGAGTTTTTTTTAGTAGATCATAAGCTTAATAGCATGCAATGCCAAGCTGCGGTTTCCCAAAGCAAGCTAAATGCTTTCTTGTATTAAGAGAGGTATGGACTCCAGAGAGAGATATCATTTTGCCCCTGTAGAAATCATTAGTAAGACCTTATCTGGAATATTCAGTTTAGTTTTGGGCACCAGTTCACAAAAAGGATATCGGGGAACTAGAGAAAGTGCAGAGAAGGGCAACCAAACTTATAAGAAGCATGGAGGAGCTCAGCTATGAGGAAAGATTAGAGGAACTAAATTTATTCTCTCTTGAGAAGAGGAGATTAAGGGGGATATGATCAACATGTTTAAATACATAAGAGGTCCATATAGTGAACTTGGTGTTGAGTTATTCACTTTAAGGTCATCACAGAGGACAAGGGGGCACTCTTTACTTCTAGAGGAAAACAGATTTCATCTCCAAATACGGAAAAGTTTCTTTACAGTAAGAGCTGTGAAAATGTAGAATAGACTCCCTCCAGAGGTGGTTCTGACCAGCTCAGTAGATTGCTTTAAAAAAAGGACTGGATTCTTTCCTAAATGTACATAATGTAACAGGGTACTAACAGTTTATTTTTGGGTACATTGTAGCAAGCTGAAACATCCACCAATTTTGTATATTTCTTGGGGACTCCCAAGCTTGAGTTCCCTGGTCTGTTACAACTATTTTTCTCTTTTTTGAATTCATTTTAAATTACAAGAATGTACAGCAAGAATGAAACTTCCTGGCAGCATTTTGTAAAGGATAGGCCATACGAGCCTGCTCAAACCTGAAATATTAGTTTTAGGTGACTTGACCCACTTATGTACAATCTGCATATGTGTATTTTTTTATCCTGTAAAATTACAGAGCTTGTCTACATTTCCCCAAGTTACATAATTACAGTCCTTTTTATATATTTGTTTACATTCCTGTTGTATTGTATCATATTTTTAAACTCATGTTCATAATCTTGTCATTTTAGCGAATGACAAAAACATCTTGAATGGGTATTCAAACACATATGTAGAGTTGATGATAAAGGATGTAGCGCTAAAAACAATAAACATGTATACCAATATACAAATAATAACTGGGTGACGAAAATCAATCTCATATAAAACAATCAAAACATAAATGAAAGTGTAAGTGAAAAAAGTCCAATGAATGGAACGGTCCTGAAGTATACTGGTATAAGTCCACCACCGGATGGTGGTTGCTCAGGGATGGCGTACACTGCCACTAGCCGGTATGTAGAGCATCAAGGATGGTACATCTATAACCAAAGGGAGAAGTATATCTACTCTTACCGGAAATGGTGGACTCGAGTGTCAGTGACGAGTCAGTCAAGCAAAGGTGCCAGGATCGGCAGATTGACAGATCTCCAAAGGAACCGAAGACCTCCGAACACGACTCCAAGGGGTGTACAGGTAGCTTCAGAGATGGAACTCAGACAAGGCTGGAACTCAGGCTTTGAAAGCCAGACTGGACAGCCAAAGGAGTATCATTGGGGGGTATATAAAGAAAAAATGCCTCCATATGGTGTAGGTCAAAAAGTGTTTTTTTTTATTATATAAACCAGCATACACTGGTAAGAATAAAAACTGTGATCACAGAGTAAAAAAGCAATGTGGGAAGCAGAAAGCCAACTCCAACATGTTTCGTCCCAATGGACCTCAACTGGGGCATATTGGTATTAATTGGGTTATTGGTAATAACTGGGTTATTGGTCATAAGTTAACAAAATTAGCACCCAGCAGTCATGTTATGCAACACACTGTGACAGAGCCAGCCAGAGCCATGATAGAGCACCTGCTGCCTGTGTGTTATCATAATGCTGTTGATCTTAACCAGTTGCCGACTGCCTCATAGCAGATTTACTGCTACAGGGTGGTCCCACTGTGCAGGATCATGTATATATATATGTGATCCTGCATTTATGGGTATTGGGGCCAATCAGCGGGTCCAGAAGACTTGATGTCTGCTGGTACCCACCAATCATTCTGTACACAGGCAATACGGTAGTTTGCCTATGTAAACAAGGCAAATCGCTCTGTCAGTATGGAAGACATTGATCCTGTGTTCCTGCAAAGCAGGGGCAGAGACCTATGCCGTCCCTTAGTAAAAGCACCACCCCACAGTGAGAAAACCCTTGTTAGGCACACATTTAACCCTTTGATTGCCCTAGATGTTAACCCCTTCCCAGCCAGTGTCATTAGTACAGTGACAGTGCATATTTTTAGCACTGTTCACCGTATTAGTGTCACTGGTTCACACATAGTGTCACTTAGTGTCCGATTTGTCCACTGCAAGATCGCAGTCCCGCTATAAGTCGCTGATTGCCGCCATTACTAGTAAAAAAAAAAAATATGTCCTCGAATTTCATTTTAAAAATCTGGTAAACCTTATTTTAAGTAACCAGCTTATTCTACAGTGCTTGCATTCAAATTGCTGTTTCACTTTTTCCCTTAAAGTGGGCAGCGTTTAGAAATTTCGCCTTCAATGGCAGCGAGTCTGTCTTTTACAGTCTGTGTTCAATGCAAAAATAAAATAAAAAACATATCCATTGCAATAAATGTTTACAGATACTAGTATTTTTTTCCTTAGCATAATGCAACCTTATAAAGGCAGTATTCATTGGTGAATCCTCATATCCTGCCTAGTTATGATAGGGAGGGACACATCATCCCATAGCTTGCTTAACCACTTCAGCCCCAGACCAATTTGCAGCCAAAGGACCAGGCCCCTTTTTGCGATTCGGCATTTAACTGACAATTGCGCGATTGTGCGACGTGGCTCCAAAACAAAATTAGCGTCCTTTTTTTCCCACAAATAAAGCTTTCTTTTGGTGGTATTTGATTGCCCCTGCGGTTTTTATTATTTGCGCTATAAACAAAAATAGAGCAACAATTTTGAAAAAAATTCAATATTTTTTACTTTTTGCTATAATAAATATCCCCAAAAAATATATAAAAAAATTTTTTTTCCTCAGTTTAGGCCGATACGTATTCTTCTACATATTTTTGGTAAAAAAAATCGCAATTAGCGATTATTGATTGGTTTGCGCAAAAGTTATAGCGTTTACAAAATAGGGGATAGTTTTAGAGCATTTTTATTAATATATTTTTTTTTTACTAGTAATGGCAGCGAGCAGCGATTTTTATTGTGACTGCGACATTATGGCGGACACATCGGACATTTTTGACACATTTTTGGGACCATTGTCATTTATACAGCAATCAATGCTATTTAAATGCATTGATTCCTGTATAAATGACACTGGCAGTGAAAGAGTTAACCACTAGGGGCCGGGGAGGGGTTATGGTGTGTGACGTGTGTTTTTTCTTTTACATTAGGGGGCGGGGCTGACGTCTGACGTCATTGATCGGCTTTCCTGATGACAGGGAACAGCCGATCAATGACAGGCAGAGTAGGAAGCGCGGGGAGAGGTTTGTTTACACAGACCTCCCCCGTTCTTCAGCTCTGTGACCCGATCACGGAGCTCCCGACCGGGGTCGCAAGCGCGTGGTCACGGAGCTCCCGCCGGGTGGCGCGCGCGCGACCCACGGCTAGGCTCTTAAAGGGCCACGTACCTGTACGTGGTTTTGCCTAGCCGTGCCATTCTGCCGACGTATATCGGCGTGAGGCGGTCGGGAAGCGGTTAATGATCATTGTTTATTTTATCTGCTCAGAATATTATTTCCTCATACTCTGTCTATTCTTGGGGGCTTTTCTATGTATAAAAATGTATAATTGTAAATAACTGAAATCTCTGTATTAGTCCCTTTAATATTACTAGATGTCTCTAGAGGGAATTGAGCAATGCTGTATCATTCAAGATAAAATTCTTCCAACATTCGCAGCAGATCTGATTGGTAAACAGCGGAGCCTCTAAAGTCACCTTGAAGAAAGTACTTTTTCAATAAAACATAGCAAAGTGTTCTTAGTACATTTTGTTTTTGAGTAAGACAGATGATCTGGCTGACTCCAGTGTTAATCTGTGTGATTCATGTTGGAAACAAGCATTTTGGGTGAAAATAGTTCAAAACAATTTTGAAGCAAGTTTGCTGTTTGCAGAATATATGATCTGTCTGGATTTAGTGCCAGTTAAATTTGTACAAATATATATGGAGTAATGTACCTCCTGCTGTAATTGACAAGGATATTAACCACTTCAGCCACGGAAGATTTTACCCCCTTCCTGATCAGAGCACTTTTTACAATTTGGCACTGCGTCGCTTTAACTGACAATTGCGCAGTCATGCGATGCTGTACCCAAACAAATTTTTTTTTTTTCCCACAAATAGAGCTTTCTTTTGCTGATATTTGATCACCTCTGCGGTCTTTATTTTTTTTTGCGCTATAAACAAAAAAAAGTGTCAATTTTGAAAAAAAAAAAACAATATTTTTTATAATAAATATCCCCCAATTTAAAAAAAAAACAAACATTATTTTGGTAAAAAAAATTGCAATAAGCGTGCATTGTTTGGTTTGCGCAAAAGTTATAGCATCTACAAACTATGGGAAAGATGTATGGCATATTTATAGCATTTTTTTTTTTTTTTTTACTAGTAATGGCGGTGATCTGCGATTTTTACTGGTACTGTGACATTGCAACGGACAGATCTGACACTTTTGAGACATTTTTGGCTATAAATATGCACTGATTACTTTATACATGTCACTGGCAGGGAAGGGGTTAACACTAGGAGACGATCAAGGGGTTAAATGTGTGTTCCCTCAGTGTGTTCTAACTGTATGGGACTGACTAGAGGAGGAGACATATCGTTGTTCCTACTTAGTAGTAACAAACGACATGTCTCCTCTCCCCTGACAGAACAAATCCCCATGCTGGCTCTTGTGCACGCAATTGCGCCTGGTCGGCGGTGATTGCGACAGCCGGCCACGCGCATTGGGTCCACGTGCCCTCTGGCGGCTCTTAAGAGGACTCCTGTACACATACGGGGTTTCGCGCAGGGGTGCCATTCTGCCCCCTTAAAAAGAATTGAGCCGGTCGGAAAGAGTAAAATCAGTCTGTATATGCAGTAAAGCATGCTTGTTTTACTCACTGTGAAACCTAATCCTCTGCATTGTGTATAAAGGCTGTTTGATCGTGTCTCTCTGATCCTCCTCTTCTTTCACTGTCTCCAAAAAATAACCTGATTTATGGGCTGCACGTGGTGGTGGTGTGCATTGCTAGAGTGTTTTTTTTTTTTTTTTTTTGGGAGAGTGCATATGATTAGCACAGTCCAGACAGAGGATCAGGGGAGAATGAAAACTCCTCCTACAAGCTTTACTAGGAACTGATAAAAGTCACAAGGCTGCTATATACTACTGAGGAGAAAAGGTATTTATCCATTAATATTTACTAAAACAATCGCATTTCCATGTTCTGTGTACTGTGGGAGACCAGCTATAGTGAATGGAGGTTCTGGGTTTAGTAAAAATATGTGAGCCTTGGCCCATTAGGCATTTATACGGGTATCACTAAACTCATCATTTAATCTGAATATCAATAATATTTAATTTTAAGGAGTATTTTATTCCTTGTAATACACCAAACTTGACACAGAGGGAATTATTTAATAAATAAGTAAATGCTATTCACTTTACAATGCAAATATTCACTTAGCTTAGTGAATCAAATTAGTTCATTTGAATATCAAGTCATGTGCCAGGACAATTGAAAAAAGTTTTTTCTTTGCTTCCACATGATTGGATGGTTGAAGTAACACTGCTTTACTTTAATTTATTAAGGAAGTAAATGCTATTCACTTTGCAAAGCAAATAATCACTTAGTTTAGTGTATCAAATTGAGCTAATTTTGAAATTCCAATCGTATGCCAGGAAAATTGAAAAAAATGTTTTTTTTGCTTCCACATGATTGGATGGTTGAAGTGAACACAGCCTTTATCTTATTTACTAAGCAGTAATAACTCTCTAGTTCTAGAACTACCACTGTACCAATAAACAGTGGTAGTATATGAGCAAATGTGTCAACATGTAAGGAACATATTGACAATTGTGTCAATATATTGGCAACAGACTGGCACATTGGTAATTGTGGCAACATGTGAGTAACTTACTGTCAGAAAATGAGGGCAGTACACGTGGCTATAGGTGTGTAATAAGTGTAGGTAATACACTGGCAATCATGATGATACGTGAGCAGGAAATTGTCCTTTCTGGCAATACGTAGACAACAAGGGGCAGTCATGATATGTGACCAAGAATTGGAAAGTTATTGTATTACATGGGCAAAAAAAAAGAAGAAAAAAACAGCCCTGAGAATATTTGGGCAGCAAATGGGCAGTTGTTGTAATATGTAGCCAACAAATAGGTAGTCATATAAATACCTGTGCATCAAACAGACAATCATTACAGTATGTGGGCAACAAACAGGCAATAGTGATAGTATATGGGCTACAAATGGCCCTCAAAAATTAACAGAGTAACAAATGGGCTATCATGGCAATATGTGAGCAAAATGGGCAATGGTACCTTAACACAGGCCATGTGTGGAGGTCATTTTAAAAACTCACTGTAAATGAGTGCTGGATAGCAGTTAAAAACGGATGCCAGGGTTCTAATGCTTCCCCATTCTAAGCAAAAAACATGTTATGGCTGGACTTACAGCTTATTATTCTACTATTCTCCTGTCTCAGAGTTTCCTGGACTGATCTGAGTTGCACTCTTTACAGAAACCCTTTTACAGAATACTTGCATGGAATGGAATAAGTAACTTGTGCATTGTGTCTCATTTGTTAATGCTGGGGTGCAATGGATTTTCCTACTGGGATCACCTTGAACAACCTGAAAGAGGATAACAATCTGCAGGTATAAAATAATTTGAGTGAACCTGTCTTCTAAGAGTCAAACATCCCTGTTTTCATTATTTTCCCATTGCAAATAGATTATTATTCCTCCATTTTCTTCAGCACCGGCATTCTGTTCTCCTTGCCATTCTCAGTTCTGGATGAGTAATTAAAAGCTACTTCAATAACACTTTGTGAAATGTGTAATCTTTGTCTGACATGGAAAGGACAGTGTAAATGTGTAATTAGTAGCTACCGAGCTACCGAGAGCTTAGTGGCAGTTATCAAGGCGTTGTATGGGCAAATAATTAGCATTTAGAAAGCAAAGAGGTGGGTGGCTGTAGTATTAAACGGCAACATTAATTTACTCTACTTAATTCTTGGCAGTGTTTTGGTTGATTAATCTTAACTTCTTCATGACTGAATCAGTCACTAAGATACTGAAGAAGAATACGTGGCCTCAAGGATTCCCGGGATTGTGCGTGTTAAGCCTGCAGGTCATTTAATTTCCGACAGTTATTTCCTCAAAGGCACATTAAGAACAGAGGACATTATGAATAGCACCGTGGGTGTTTTTTTTCCCTCCTTTCTTGGCTTCAGAAATTTGTTTCTGTTATTTGCAACCATTGTTTGTCCCAGGCAATGTTACAGCTTTGTGTCACAAACTGGGAGAAGCCAAAAAAGTAGCGTTACATAGCAAATATCAACCCCATCGTTAATTAAAATGTTTAAAGCTTAGAAAGAGCCTGGGGTGAGAGGTTTGTTAACAGAGATCCTGGCCCCTGAGCCAAAGTGCACACATATAGTCATTTACTGAAAATATGCTTAATATCATAAGCTAAAACTGCGCAAATAGTTTACTGTTGTGACACATTAATACATTTATCTTGGTAGACACACAGGGTTAGAATTGCAAGCTGCCTGTTTACTTTAGTGAGCGTTTAACATACTAAACCTTACTCATTAAATGAGCTCATGAGTTTAAAGAAGACCTGTGCTGAGAGAGATGCTAGTTGCATGGCTGTCAATGACTTCGGTACTTTCTGAGTCAGCATGCACAGTAGATTGTTCGAGTGAGATCAAACATCCTCATCTGCATATTTGTTCCAATTAAAATGTATTTAGTTAGTCAAATACTAACTAAGCCTAAACCTTCTCCCACCTAAATTCTAAACCTATTCTAACATAACAGGTGAGGTTGAAAAAAGACACAAGTCCATCAAGTCCAACCTATGTGTATGATTATATGTCAGTATTACATTGTATATCCCTGTATGTTGTGGTCGTTCAGGTGCTTATCTAAAAAAATTTAATTATCGATGCTCCCCGCTGAGACCACCACCTGTGGAAGGGAATGCTACATCCTTGCCGCTCTTACAGTAAAGAACCCTCTACGCAGTTTAAGGTTAAACCTCTTTTCTTCTAATTTTAATGAGTGGCCACGTGTCTTGTTAAACTCCCTTCCGCAAAAAAGTTTTATCCCTATTGTGGGGTGACCAGTACGGTATTTATAAATTGAAATCATATCCCCTCTCAAGCGTCTCTTCTCCAGAGAGAATACGTTCAGTGCTCGCAACCTTTCCTCATAACTAATATCCTCCAGACCCTTTATTAGCTTTCTTGCCCTTCTTTGTATTTGCTCCATTTCTAGTACATCCTTCCTGAGGACTGGTGCCCAGAATTGGACAGCATACTCTAGGTGCGACCAGACCAGAGTCTTGTAGAGCGGGAGGATTATCGTTTTATCTCTGGAGTTGATCCCCTTTTTAATGCATGCCAATATTCTGTTTGCTTTGTTAGCAGCAGCTTGCAATTGCATGCCATTGCTGAGGCTATCATCCACTAGGACCCCCAGGTCCTTTTCCATCCTAGATTCCCCCAGAGGTTCAACCCCCCCCGGTGTATAGATTGCATTCATATTTTTGCCACCCAAATGCATTATTTTAAATTTTTATACATTAAACCTCATTTTCAATGTAGTTGCCCACCCCATTAATTTGTTCAGATCTTTTTGCAAGGTTTCCACATCCTGTGGAGAAGTTATTGCCCTGCTTAGCTTAGTATTGTCTGCAAATACAGAGATTGAACTGTTTACCCCATCCTCCAGGTCGTTTATGTACAAAATAAATAGGATTGGTCCCAGTACAGAACCCTGGGGGACCCCAATACGTATCCCTGACCATTCCGAGTACTCCCCATTTATCACCACCCTCTGAACTCGCCCTTGTAGCCAGTTTTCAATCCGTGTACTCACCCTATGGTCCATGCCAACGGACCTTATTTTGTACAGTAAACGTTTATGGGGAACTGTGTCAAATGCTTTTGCAAAATCCAGATACACCACGTCTACGGGCCTTCCTTTATCTAGATGGCAACTCACCTCCTCATAGATTGGTTTGGCAAGAACGATTCTTCATGAATCCATGCTGATTACTGCTAATTATACCGTTCTCATTACTAATATCTTGTATATAGTCCCTTATCATCCCCTCCAAGAGCTTGCATACTATTGATGTTAGGCTAACTGGTCTGTAATTCCCAGGGATGTATTTCAGGCCCTTTTTAAATATTGGTGCTACATTGGCTTTTCTCCAATCAGCTGGTACCATTCCAGTCAGTAGACTGTCAGTAAAAATTAGCAACAATGGTCTGGCAATTACTTGACTGAGTTCCCTAAGTACCCTCGGGTGCAAGCCATCTGGTCCCGGTGAGTTATTAATGTTACGTTTTCCAAGTCTAATTTTAATTCTGTCCTCTGTTAACCATGGAGGTGCTTCCTGTGATGTGTCATATGGATAAACACTGCAGTTTTGGTTAACTACCATGTAAAAGAAAGAAGTCTGCATGAACTGCATTCTCTTTCTATCAGCATGCTTCTTGTCAGCACATGAACCGAATGACTTATAGTCAGTAGTTATACTACTTTGCCTCACACTCCATCTCTACAGAGACTGCAAGAAGCTTTAAATAAAACATTTAATGATGTTTTATTGATTACAGAGCTGCATTAATGTGTGTCTTTTATGTCTGCCTAAAGTTCAAATGGTTATAAAGCTTAAACATTTTTCACCTTAGCCACTTGACCTCCAAAAGATTTACCCCTCTTCATGACCAGGCCATTTTTTGCGATACTGCACTGCGTTAACTTAATTGACAATTGCACAGATATGCAACGATGTACTCAAATAAAATGTATGTTATTTGTTACCCACAAATAGAGCTTTCTTTTGGTGGTAACTGATCACCACTGCGCTATAAACAAAAAAAGACTGTCAATTTTGAAAAAAAAAAAAATATGTTTTACTTTCTGCTATAAAACATATCCAATAAAAATGAAAAAAAATAAAAAATCTAATTTTTTCATAAATTTAGTCCTATATGTATTCTGCAGCATATTTTCCATAGAAAAAAAAAACCTCCCAAGAAGCGTATATTGATTGTTTTGAGCAAAAATTATAGCGTCTACAAACTATGGTATATATATAGTGGAATTTTTATTATTTGCGGCAGACAGACACTAACTGACTTGGAAAGGGTTAAACATCTAGGGCGATCAAAGGGATAAATGTGTGCCTAGCCAGTGTTTTACTGTACTATGTGTGCTGCTTTACCTCAGGGGTGGATTTTATTCCCTTCTTTGCTGCGACACAAACCCCTTCCCTTCTCTGCTGTCAGAACGGAGATTTGCATTGTTTACATAGGCCGAGCTCTGTTCTGTGTCTCTGCCTGATGATCGGTGGGTGCCGGTGGACATCCAGTGCCCAGCACCTGCTGATCGGCTTCTGCTGTGATTCCGCTGGCCGTGCGCCCACCCCCTAGGCGGAAGTGCAGAATCATGTAATTCTGCACAGGAGGGCCGCCCTGTAGCAGTAAATTTGCCACTTGGAAAGGGTTAAACATCTAGCGCGATGAAAGGGTTAAATGTGTGCCTAGCCAGTGTTTTACTGTACTATATCTGCTGCTTTACCTCAGGGAAGTGATGGATTTTATTCCCTTCTTTGCTGCGACACAAACCCCTTCCCTTCTCTGCTGTCAGAACGGAGATTTGCATTGTTTACATAGGCCGAGCTCTGTTCTGTGTCTCTGCCTGATGATCGGTGGGTGCCGGTGGACATCCAGTGCCCAGCACCCGCTGATCGGCTTCTGCTGTGATTCCGCTGGCCGTGCGCCCACCCCCTAAGCGGTAGTGCAGAATCATGTAATTCTGCACAGGAGGGCCGCCCTGTAGCAGTAAATCTGCTATAGGGTAGTCCTTAACTGGTTAATGTATTCCTTGCAATAAGGTAAAAAATAAGAAAATCACCCGATCCCCCCTTTCTACTTACCTAAGCCCTCATTTGATCCAGTGCTGTGCCATCTGCAGATCTTCACTCCCCTCACTTCTGGGTCTCACTGGCTTTGCTGAGACTTTCTATGGGGGCACTCACCAGAGAGGAGGAGGACAATTCCATTGCACAGAGCAGGTAAGTATAAACCAGTTAGGTAATTAAAAAAAATGCAAAGAGTACAGTCACTTACAGTTTTAAAGAACCCAGAATAGTTAATCTGGCTTGTGTGTTGTGTGGCAAATACTTGTACCATTCAATAGAAAACTAAAAAAAAAAAAAAAAAAATCCTAGGCTGTGTACTCTTTCCTACAGCCTCTAACAAGCTCATTAGCACAGAAGCTGTAATGTACAATGAAGAGAGTGATCTGTTATATGTGGGAGGCTCCAAGTGAAGATTTTGGTCTATAGAAAAGACAAAAAAAGTGCAAATCAGTAATATAAATATTCAATCAACACTTATTGGCAGCAGGTACGTGGTGGATATGGCTATGCAAATGCAGTCGATTCAAGACCAAAAAATAATGAAACTAGGCATCACTATTTATTTTAATAACTCCTCTCAGAGCTGGTTAGGAAGGTTTAAATAAATTGATTAAAATTAGTGTCTTCTGTATGTGATTATTATATATTATGTATGACAGCGCTTGTTTTCAGTGGTTGTTGTCACTTGAACCACTGATTAAATGCTCGACAACAACCCAGTGCAACACAGCCCTTTGTGTTATGTTTAAAAGGGAAGGGCTGTGGTATCATCTGTGATGCCCATGGCACTTTCAGTGGGCATCTGTGTTTAAATAGTCGAGCCTAGACGTGACTGCACATATTTCTATCAGCTTTCCAAACCTTTATGGACAGGCTTTCTTGATAGTACTTACCGTGTTACTAAACCCAGGACCCTGCACTCACTAGATCTGGTCTCCCACAGTACACAGAATATGGAAATGCAATTATTTTAGTAAATATTACCTGCTAAATACCTTTTCTCATCAGCAGTATATTCAGTAGCAGTCTTATGACTTCTATCAGTGTCTAGTTAAAGCTTGTAGGAGGAGATTTCATTCTCCTTGGTTTGTCCTATGAGGCTGCAGGACCCCTGACCTTCTGTCTGGACAGTGTTGAGTAGCCTTGTGCTGATCACATGCACCTCCCAAGAATAAAAAACAACTCTCTAGCAATACACACCAAAATGAGCATGTGCAGCTTGCTTGCAAGGCTCTGTTCTATCAGCAGATGGTTTAGGGACAGTGCAAGAAGGGGAGGGTCAGAGAAGACAGGATCAAACAGCCTTTTTTACACAATGCAGAGGAGTAACCCCTTAGGTTCCACAGTGAGTATAGCAAGCATGCTTTACTGCATATACAGACTGATTTTACTGCTGTGGGTTTAGTAAGTAACACTCTAAGCATGCTCATCTATTCCTACCTGTTTTCACATTCCTGTTGGCCAGCAAAGCTGCCTATCACAGGGATGGACCAATAGGAATGTGTGAGGTAGGGCTTAGTGGCACGCTCCAAAATTATCTGGAAGTGTTGAATTTTTGCATGATCGAATATTTGACTGTGACCGGAAGCTTTGGGAGGCTGCTGCTTGAACCTTGCTTTCTTTTCTCCCAACTAACAGAGTCTCTTTAAAGCTTAACTCCAGACTGGAGAAAAAAAATATCCTTGCAGTGAATCCCTCTCCATACTGCAAGGATTAAATGTCTATGTGGGGATGTCTAGGGGGGATGAATAAGGTGACCTATTTACCTTATTCCTTGCATCTCTGACATTTGGCATTCTCCTGCACCCTCTGATGCCCCTTGTATGTGGGAAGGCCCTTTGTATCCTCAGGCAGCGAAGTGAAGCAGCTTTGGGGGACTGATCTTAGGAAAAAGATGATAACTACAGAAGTGAAGAATAAGATAAGTATTTCACCTTATTCATCACCCTGTAGACACATTGAGAATTTAACCCTTGCATTGGTGAGTTAAGCTTTATGGGTAGAAGGGGGAGGCTTTGGCAATGTAGTAGTTTTTTACTTCTAGTCTTGGATCTTGTGTAATATGTTACCATGTGTCCACCACGTGGTTACAAATCAGCTTCAGTATATCTTCCTAGGAATCTAGCTTTTATAGTGTTTGTAGTTTTTTGAAATACAAAAACGTGGATGGCAGGAATTTTATTTATGTTATTTTATGTTATTTTATTTATGTTTATTTCATTTTGCAAAGCTTCTACAAATCCAGCAATATTACTGGTAAAAGGAAATCTTTAGTTCTTTAGTACTTAAATGTTGCTCAGTCTTTCCCTAGACACAGATATTTCTTATACTAATAAATAACTGTAAGCAGTGAATCACGGATTGTGGATAAAGAGCTAACCTTTCGGTATGAACAAACCATTTCAATTCAATTTAATTTAATACATTTTAATGGAAATTAAATCTATAATGGATTGGGTCAATTTCCCCCCTCCCGATTAAACAAAAAGTTCTAAAGCTTTATTTACCCTCTTCACACTGCAAGATGTCCCTAGCTTTGTCCTCGGTCTAGCACCTCTAGTCCCTTGAGCCTGTCATTGACACCATCATGTCATTGAATGAATGAATAATGATTTGTATAGCGCTACAAATGCGAACTGAATCACCTCAAGGCGCTTGTCTGCTCTTGTTGTGAAGCCATGTTTAGAAGAGGTGGGTCTTGAGTTTTTTCCTGAAGGCCTGATGGTTTTCTTCCAAGCGGATGTTGTTTGGTAGAGCATTCCATAGTCGAGGTCCATGTACTGCGAATCTTCGTTCTTCCTTTCGATTTGTAGCGGGCTTTGGGGATGAGAAGGCGGTTTTGGTTATTGGTCATTATAATACAGGACACATCATTATATTTACAACTTAATATATAATATTTTATTTGGGACACTTCTGACTTTCATTTGGTAGCAGATTTGGATGCATATAAAATGCATAGAATTTTATTTCCTTGGTTTTTATCGGGAATATAAAAAAAAATGACAAAAGGCATTTTCCTGTAATTTTCCCCAGGACAACATTTACATAGCAGGAAGTATCAAAAGAACTCGGGACAGCCGCACACCGGAGAAAGATAAAATCCTATGTAGTTTATTTTAAAAAACAGGAATCCCATCAATCCAATGGTCCACATGAGTAAGCACTGTATATAGCGCGAAACCCGTCAACTCTTGTACCCCCCTTTTTTCTTTGCTGTGGATCATTGGATTGATGTGATTCCTGTTTTTTAAAATAAACTACATAGGATTTTATCTTTCTCCGGTGTCCAGAGTTCTTTTGATACTTCCTGCCTATTGTGTTATTGGCCAGCACCTGGGGCTCCTAAGCAGGAGAAAGAGCATTCGCCCAGAAGGGCTATCCTGGAGCGGTGGTTACCTTTTCCTTTGCATGTTTGTCACACTTAAGTGTTGCGGAACATCAAACCAATTTACAATATCTACAAAATGTACAAAATGTGTTTTATTATTAAAGGTGAAAAAAAATCCAAACCATCATGGCCCTGTGTGAAAAAGTTCTTGCCCCCTAAACCTAATAACTGCCACGCCAGATATACTTGGACACACACCTTACAAAGAGTTCCACTTTTGCCTCATCGGTCCACAGAATGTTGTCCCAGAAGTCTTGGGGATCATCAAGATGTGTTGTGGAGAAATTGAGACGATCATTGATGTTCTTTTTGCTCAGCAGTGGTTTTCTCCTTGGAACTCTGCCATGCAGGCCATTTTTGCCCAGTCTTCCAGGTCCTGAAGCACAAAACAGCCCCAGACCATCACACTACCACCACCATATTTTACTGTTGTTATAATGTTCTTTTTCTGAAATGCAGAGTTCCTTCTACGCCAGATATAATTGGACACACACCTTCCAAAGAGTTCCACTTTTGTCTCATCGGTCCACAGAATGTTGTCCCAAAATGGCTCTCACTGTGGTTCGCTGGATTCCCAAAGATTTGGAAATGGCTTTATAACCCTTTCCAGACTGATAGATCTCAATGACTTTCTTTCTCAATTGTTCCTGAATTTCTTTGGGTCTCGGCATGATGTGTAGCTTTTAAGGATCTTCTGGTGGACCTTACTGTGTCAAGCAGCTCCTATTTAAGTGATGCCTTGATTGTGAACAGGTGTGGCAATAATCAGGCCTGGGTGTGGCTACAGAAATTGAACTCAGGTGTGGACAACCACAGTTATAGTATGTTTTGACAAGGGGGGCAATCACTTTTTCAAAGTGCCATAGATTTTACACCAAAAAAAATTGCAACTGCTCACACTGAGCCCTTGAACTGAGTGTGACTGTGTGGAGTGAAATAAGGGACTTTGAAAGTGCCATAGATTTTACACCAAAAAAAGACGTAAAAATAAAAGACATATTCTTTATTCTGTAAAATCAGTGTACGAGCGCTACCCAAACTTAACTATAACACAACTAGTAGCATTGTGTAACCAAATTCCAGCTGATAAATCAAATGCAATTCAAAGTAACAATGAATGAATTGAATATAGTCCATAAAGATCCTTTGATAACATCTCGTGGGAGGGACGAAGCGCGTCAGATACTGTGGGTGGTGATGTCATTTTTGGCCAGTGAGACGCAAGTTTATGTACACTTCCGGTTTACATTTTTTTAATCGTTACAGTGTGTTTTAATATGTAAGTGGATATTACTTGTTTTATGGAAAAATAAAATGGAATTATGCTATATTTCTTTTCTCTGCCATTCATTAATACCCTTATGAACGCATGCTGAGGATAATTCGAGCCATAGCCTGAGATACAGCCTGGAGGACAACAAAGCCCAGCCATCCATATAAGCACTAGAGACTTCTGTTATGGGAGTCCATAGCATTTGGTGAGTGAGAGGGCACACAGGAGGGGAGCACGGATTGCATGGAACAAACTGTTTCATCACTTGGAGCTTTCATTTTGAACAATGAGAATCTGCACTATGAAGATTGTGGAAACTTATGAACCTTATATGGACTATATTTAATTCATTCATTGTTATTTTGAATTGCATTTGATTTATCTGCTTGAATTTGGTTACACAATGCTAGTTGTGTTATAGTTAAGTTTGGGTAGCGCTCTTACACTGATTTCACATTTAACGGCTCAGCCACCTTTAAGAGCAGCAACCTATTAATTTTAGTTTTTTTTTTTTCACACAATCGGAATTATTCTTTGCAAATATTTATCAATTTATTTATCCTATCAGTATGGTGTATCAGTATACACATTTACATACCTATTAATATATTCTTTATTCTGTTACATAGTAAAATCTAGGAGTTAAAAATCTTTACATAGAATCTAGTATATAGAAAACTCGAAACATTCAACATTCAGTCGTTGTATGTTGTAGTATGTAATGCAGGATCAGCTATTATTTGCAAGTGATACGCATGCAGGATTAACGCGTTTCACTTTTTCAGTGCTTCGTCAGAATAAATGGCAGCATTAAGGCTGTTTACATTTTATTTTAGCAGAATTTTGCTCCCTTTTTTGATGCTATATTACGAATCCAGCAGGGTAAAAAACTGTTTGTGTAAATTGTTAACAAAACGATTATATTGGATTGATAAAAGAACAAATTATGACATTTTCTAATTGGTGTGCAATCGCTAAAAATTCAAATGATATTGCAAACACTTATATGATCATTTGACACGTGCGCAATAAACAAACATTATCCAGATCATTCGTATTCATTATTGCAACCTGGGAAATAATCAGTGCGAAGGGAGTCATTTTTTTATTTACTTTGTATATGTCTTATGTTTTTTTATGTATTTACTATATATATATATATATATATATATATATATATATATATATATATATATATATATAGTAAATATATCCTTCCTCCATCAGCTCTTACCTTTTGTATCAATTGACCCTTCCTTTTTACATTGTAAGCTCTAATGAGCAGGGCCCTCTGATTCCTCTTGCACCAAATTGTAATGTAACTGTAATGTCTGCCTTTATTTTGTTAAGCGCTGCGCAAACTGTTGGCGTTATATAAAACCTGTATAATAATAATATATAATGTGTATATATATATATATATATATATATACATACCCCTTGACATTTTCCACATTGTGTCATGTTACAACCAAAAAAGTAAATGTGGTTTATTTGGATTTTAAATAATAGACCAACACAAAGTGGCACATAATTGGGAAGTGGAAGGAAAATTATAAATGTTTTTTATAGTTTTTTTATTTGTATTCATGCCCCCTGAGTCAATACTTTGTAGAATTACCTTTCCCTGCTTTTACAGCTGCAAGTCTTTTTAGGGATGTCTCTACCAGCTTTGCACATCTAGAGATTGAGATTTTTGCCCATTCTACTTTGCAAAATAGCTCAAGCTCTGTCAGATTGGATGGAGAGCATCTGTGAACAGCAATTTTTAAGTCTTGTCACAGATTCTCAATTGGATTTAAGTCTGGACTAGGCCATTCTAACACATGAATATGCTTTGATCTAAACCATTCCATTGTAGCTCTGACTGTATGTTTAGGGTTGTTGTTCTGCTGGAAGATGAACCTCTGCCCCAGTCTCAAGTCTTTTGCAGACTCTAACAGGTTTTCTTCTAAGAATACCCTGTATTTGGCTCCATCCATTTTCCCATCAACTCTGACCAGCTTCCCTGTCCCTGCTGAAGAAAATAATCCCCACAACATGATGCTGCCACCACCATGTTTCACATTTTTTTTTACAATTTATTTTCTACATAGGACTCTCAGGGACCACATCCTAATCTCCCTTGTAGCTCTACAACAGCACATCACTTATAATATTGATCTATTGCTGGCTGTAATGGACAACTAATAGATCAATTATAGCAAGGATTTACGGCTGCAGAGAGAGGCTGGACAAAATTGCTGCAGCTTTGACTCTCTCCACTTGAGCCTATGTTTACATTGCTGCTGGTTAGAATTTCATCTGAACTCGCACGATTTCAACCCGGCAATGCAGTACGACTTCGGGGGCAATTTGACAGACATCTGTGTGGGTTCATACACAGATGTCTATACAAATCGCCCTCCCCGAAGTCACCAAAAGTAGTACAGGAACTCATTTTGGGAATCGGTGTGACGCAGAGGTGAATCTAAATCAGAGTTAAATCTCTGAAAAATGGGCCCACGAGTTTTATGCTGTAATCTGTTAGTATACACAGCATATTAACACAACATGAGAAAAGACAAGATAGAGAGGCGCCTCTGGGTGCAGACTGTATAACAGTTTTAATTCTGTGCAGTAAACAGTAGTAAAACACACTCCCATTTTGTAGGCAAGTGTTAGGCAAATAAAGTGTCCTGTGCAGATGGTGTCAATCACTGGGGCTGGATCTTTAGAGGGGTTCCTGGTCCTAATGCAGTGGCAGATGTCCTCCGACCGCCTGTGGTGGATGGGCTGCCAAAGCGAGGCTTGGAACTCAAACAGGCTATCCAGGCGCAGCAGTAATGACGTCACTACTGCACCCAGAGGCGCCTCTCTCTCTTGTCTTTTCTCTTAGTGCTCCGGGAACAAAGGTTTCTGTTCCCACTGGATGGCTGCCGTTGTTGTAGACTTTAGTATATCCCACCCCCCCCCCCGTCACTTCCCCTGTCATTTTATCTATTTGGTTTGGCTATTTTAAAAGTTACCAATTGGACATATACACAATAGCTGATATCAGGTGTACCCAAATGTATCTGCTCCTGTGTTTTAGCACCGTGCATTGTGTTTTCTATTAATTCAAATTCCTTTTGGATTATTGTTTTAAGTTGTTGCGCCAATTACTTGTATTATTAACACAACATGGTAAACTTACCTGGCGAGTGATACCTTCCAGTGCTAACACAAATGCTTCCATCTTCTCTGGGTCTCCCCTCTGGGTACAGACTTCAGCTGCTTGATTGGCTGGGCCATGATGACATCACAGGGTGATGTGATCTCATCAGAACACAGAACAGTGCCATAAATGTATGCTGAGCTGCGTGTACATTGCACAGTGTATACAAATGCTGACAGGCAGGGAGAAAGCCCCCAAAAGATTCTCTTCGTTCAGCAATTTTGTACTTTGTAGGTTTAAATCCACCTTAAATTAAACTGCTGTACATGCTCTGTAAATGTAATTAGAGATGAGAGCATGCCAATGGCTACTTTGTTATATCTCGTGCTTCAGTATATGAACGGCTGTCCTTATCAAAACAGTGCCTGTTCTCCTCAGCTGTAATAGTGCCCAGCACTGGGACCACTAAACCAAGGGCCGTTTCACTCCCGAATCACACAGGAATGTGGTCTGCGGTGCCGTGCGATTTTCAGCTATTCATTTGAACGAGCCCTTAAATGTTTGTGAACACAGTGATATCATATACATACTGCCCTGCATAGCCTCATGGGCTGGATTCACACCTAGGCATTTTTTGTGCTTTTTGCATTTTGCTGATTTGCACTACAGTCCATTTAACATGGGTTCCTATGGAACACGTTCTGTAGTGCAAATCTGCAAAATGCAAAAAGCACTAAAAATGCATAGGTGTGAATCCAGCCTTAAAGGGGTGTAGCTGCTGGCTTTTAATAAATGGACACTTACCTGTCCTGCAGTCCCTCGATGTCGGCACCACAGCTGATGTCTCCATCAGCTGTCGGGTGCTGCCGCCGCCATTGCGGGTAAGGTAACCCGGCAGTGTAGCCTTTCGGCTTCACGCCGGGAACCCTACTGCGCCTACTGCGCATGCGCGAGGCCCCGCTCCTCTCTCCTATTAGCCCAGCGGCCAATGGAGGGGGAGGAGGGAGCACCTCGGTGACGTCACCGCCGCGTTGCGGCCGCGGCCGGACTTCCGGAAGTGGGAAAGGATACCTGTCAAAGACAGGTATCCTGTCCCCCCTCCCCCCGAAAGGTGCCAATTGTGACACCGGAAGGGGGGAGGAATCCGATAAGCGGAAGTTCCAATTTAGGGTGGAGCTCCACTTTAATAGGAGAAACTTCAGCTGGTTTCAAATATAAATCCTTGGAATTTACAGGTAATAAATACATTTCACAACATAATTGGGAATGAGAATTATTACTTTTTTGTATGGGTGGCTGCATGTCAGCCTTATAGAACTAAATAGACATGAATGGAGATAGGAACAAGATTTGCATAGAACTTCAGCTGCCTATATCATTGGATCTTCTTATGTATTTTTCTGCAGTTGTTTGTTTCATAAAAGGTTATTTTGCCTCTTTATCCTTTCTTAATCTGTCACCTTTCTTTCCTGCTGGCATTTGCAGTTTAATTCCAGTAGTTGCAGTATGCATATAAGAGCAAGCCATCAAATTCTAAGTATTCAAAGAGCGTACCGCACAAGGTGGTAACTGCAAACTGCATCTTTCCCCAAGCTGTGTTTTTTTTTATAGAGTGAACTGGATAGATAAAGTTTCATATGTTAGGGAATAAAATTGCACACCATATCTCACTATCACCAACTGTAATGGGAACCAATGAAACCCAGAAGCATATAACTACAGCATTGTGCAGCCATGTGTAATCAAATGCAGGTATGTGTGGCTGAGCAGCTGAAAAGTGCCCTAAAAGACACACTAGAACATTCTTTCAAGCAAGACATAGTTAAGAAAATCGATAACTATCCACCATCATTCTTCATTTTTATTTTATTTGTTAGGCCATATGGATATGTGACTGTCATTTAAATGCAATCAGTAGATTAAGGTGACCTCTTCTCATCTAATAACATTCAGCAACAAATGTACCATACAATTATTTATTCAAAAAAAAATCAGTCTGTATGCATTTTCCTTGGTTTCCCTAAATTGTTCACCTCTATTTTATTGTCTATAGCTTGAATCAGATAAAAGGAGATGAGCACAAATTACTGCAGATTGGTAGGGAGCAACTTGAAAATGGCACAGCCCATCATGCATTCTGTATAAGAGTAAAGTCTACACTATGATAGTAGAAAAAAAGATGCATGTTTGGCTGATTCGGAGAGAGAGGGCATCCTTACTCTGCTTAGAGTTCATCTGCCCAGAAGGTCTTCCTTCTGCAACACTATCAAGTGATGTTAACCATAAATGGTGATTGTAATGGCTCCATTTTTTATTTTATTTTTTTTAACCACCTGCTTACTGGGCTCTTAAACCCCCCTCCTGCCCAGACCAATTTTCAGCTTTGAATGACAATTGCGCGGTCATACAACACTGTACCCAAATGACATTTTTATCATTTTTTTCCCACAAATAGAGCTTTCTTTTGGTGGTATTTAATCACAGCTGGGGTTTTTATTTTTTGCTAAACAAACAAAAAAAGATGGAAAAAAAATTAAAATAAATTATGTTTAATAGTTTGTTATAACATTTTGCAAACAGGTCATTTTTCTGCTTCATTGATATGCGCTGATGAGGCGGCACTGGTGGGCACCGATAGGCTGCACTGGTGGGCACTGATAGGCTGCACTGGTGGGCACAGATAAGGTGGCACTGGTGGGGACAGATAAGTCGGTACTGATGGGCACAGATGGGTGGCACGGATGGGTGGCACGGATGGACATTGATAGATAGCACTGATGGGCACTGATAGGTGGCACTGATGGGCACTGATAGGTGGCACTGATGGGCACTGGTAGGTGACACTGATGAGCACTGGTAGGTGACACTGATATGCAGCACTGTAAATGCACATTGTGGGCACTGGCACTGTGGGCACTGACAGATGGCACTGTGGGCACTGACAGATGGCACTGTGGGCACTGACAGATGGCACTGTGGGCACTGACAGGTAGAGCTAGTGGGCACTGGTAGGCGGCACTTTTATAGGGCACAGAGCTCAGTTAGCTCAAAGTGTACTGACTTGGCAATAAGGATAGATACCCCTCTGGAGTGGGATGCGTGGGTGGAGTGATAAACCCACCCCACCCAAGGTCTGCGGAGTGCCCTTTGCATTTGTCCCTCAACCACCGCCATGACATCAGCTCTCTGCCTCTTCAGGAATGTGAGAGCTGCCGAGCGCTTAATCTTGTCTCGGAAACCCCTCACATTCCAGGTCAGGAATTTTAAAGATGCCATGAGCGTGTTTGCGGACATGAACATAACCCATCAGCAGTGACAACAGATTCTATAGTTAGAGTGACAATCGCACATATCATCAACACAGTATACCTATGGTATGCATACCTGTAAAATAACAAATAAAATAGAAAGCAATACCTGTGCAAAAATTTTTTAGCGACTTGCATTTTTGAGTGCATAAATCCCCAGAACTCCCCCTCCCCGCCCTGCACCCCCCCCCAACTGGTGCGGGCATTGCCCCAAACCAAAAATTGACCTGCAGTCCAGCAGAGAAAAGTTAATGTAGCCAGAGAATGTAAAACAACAGTTTGGTTACACATTTGATTGGTACAGTACTGAGGTAGTCCCCCAGACCACGGGTGGTCTATCTTCCTACTATCATTGGCTTCAGGTCCAACGTGTGCAGAAGGAGCATTGTCAAAACGGTGATCATAAGAAAGTGGACTGCATATCTTAACTGTGTTTAGTGGTACTGGGGTCAGGCGCTACCTGTAACTCAAGTGGATGAGATATGTCACCATATACAGCTAAGAGAGATATATAGATATGAAGATATAAATGGAGAGAGGCCTATACAATGCTCTATTACTGCTATACAGGTCCGCTAATTGGATATCCCGAAATTTACTAGGTAACACCTAGTATTTGTGCGCTGGTGATGTAGATAAAGTGTCACACATGGAGAAATAATACACACGAGGTGATAGTTAGAATGCTATATGCCAGATCTAACCTTAGTATCCAAACCAGAAGTGTATGTATATATAGATAATATACATATACACCTTTGTGTGTCGCTTAAACGAAAGAATTAGTGAAAAAATGTGTTTGTGCTTTTACATAAACTGCACTGTGCAGAACAATTCCAGTGAGCACAGTACTGTGTATTGTGCACAGTTTAATGGTAAAAAAGTGCTCCGTATACAGTGAGATACCATATGAAATGTGAATCACCATATAGCCACACGTCTCGTCCCCACTAGAATCTATGGGAAAGAACAGGGACAGCGGCTATATAATTGTATATACCCATGTACATAATTAGGTGTACTTGACCATATATGCTAGATAAGCGTATAGAAAAAATGTGTTAACATAAACATATATAAGTAAGAATGCAGTTAAAACGTAAAAAATATATCCAGAGAGTCCATAAATGTGCATGGATAATTAGCGTCCACAGAGATGAAAAGTCCTTATACTCTGATGCTAAATATGTGTGATTTTTCAATAAGCCAAATATTGTCCTGCCGGTATATGGAGGCTAATATGAAAGCTACTTATGATGATACCAGAATCCTACAATAAGGGACCATAGGCAGGACAAAACGTAAACAGCATAAATGGGCATATCTTAACTGTGTGCAGAGGTAACTTTCGCTGCACTTTACACTTAGGTGGTAGGACTAGCAAAGCTCCTGCTACCTAGGTAGCTGCGTATGCGGTGCACTGGACCCCCGGAGGGGGGCAGTGCCCAGTAGTACAAGTGAATAGACATGGTAAACATTCCACTGTGCCAACAGTATACTTGTTGGGTGAAGACAGTGATAGATTCCAAGGAAGAAAAAATTAAGAACCAGGAGGGGTAAAAAATCTAAAGAGGACAAAAAGGGCCAAGGCAAAAATAAAAGAAGGGGGGAATCATCTCTGTGTATAGTCAAGTCAGTCTTCAACAACCAGCATGGGGGAGAAGGCTTCCCTACCATACGTGGTAATAAGCAGCTGCTCCAGAAATGTGGTCGGATCCTTCCCGCATTTCTACTTTTACAAGTTTTTATTAAAGGAAGATCTACATTATGCTGGTGCGCTTTTGTCCCTCATTTTGGGGAAGGGTTAGAACTTCTCTCTGATGGGGTTACGGACGGAAATAGAAGGTTTAAAGCAGATCTTCAGTCATTCTGTAATGCTGATTCTAAAGGATGTGTATCTCCCTCCTTGAATGTCAATGATTTACAAAATTGCATTATCCTACCTGTAAAAACAGTAATTCCAGTGAGACTGGTCCTCATCTACGTCATTTACCTAGACAAATGACATAGTCAGCTCTAGTCCTGCTGACCCCTGGGATATTATTGTCACTAATCCCAGGAGTCAGCAGGCTTTTTTTTGTATTATGAAATTTCTACAGAGGGGAGGTGAGCTAGAGGAGGGCGGAGACAGGCTGCGAGGGGCAGAGACAGGAGGAGATGGCGGGGAAGGATGTGTCCTGGAAGCACTTCATCTTTATTGTGCAGGGATTTCCGCGCTGTTCCCTTAACATGCAGGCGCTTCCAGCACTTTGTGTACATGTTACCATAGCAGCGACAGCAGAAGTTCGCTGCAAATGCTATAGGAGCATGTACGTGAAGGGCTAGCCCGCAGAAACAAGATGGAATCCCCAAAATAGAGCAACCATGGCTTCACCTGCCCAGAGTTAATATGGCAGCATACATGAAACCAGTGAGTAGGAAAACAAGTAAATTTTTACATGGAAATAAGCCAAATTATTAGCAATACACTTCCTAATTAGGATTATCGCCCCTTTGAACGACTGAACGCATATTTTTATACATTTATCTGCTTTGCCTGGAGTTCCTCTTTAAGGATCAGCTATATCTATATTCAAAATGTTTGTAGAAAAATTAGTCTACTACCTTCTACTATATCTGTAGTGTTTATTTTTCTGGTTTAAACCTACTCAGCCTTGGCATGCTTAGAAGGGGAAATGACCATACACAAAAACAAAGTTTTAAAATTCTCCATGGAAAGAGTTGCCTTTTTTATTTCATTTGACCATTTCATAAAAATAATATAAGTTAAACAGTGGTAATAGAATTCTGGAATGGGCTTATTCACCAAGTCAGAGAGGAATGTGCAAAGTGCATAAACCCAAAGCAACCAATCATAATCAACCCTGAACCAGTATTGACTTCAGAAACCCTTAAGGTGCTGCACTTTGCACTTAATCATTGCTTTTTACATTGCTGGATTGAGTTATTGAGTTATCCAGTGACGGGATCACTATACAAGACAAATAATTACTCATCCTTTTCAAAACATTCCTTCCTCACTGCCTGGAATGAGCCTGCAGTCACTGTTGCTGGTAAATAGGGATGAGGCCGATGCATAGGGTATTCGCCTGTTCGACGAACAGCGAACAATATGCGGTGTTCACAGAAAATTTGAAAGCCGCCGGAACACCGCTAAAGTCTATGGGACACTAACATGAAAAATCAAAAGTGATAATTTTAAAGGTTTATAAACAAAAATAAAGTACTCAAGCGCTGGTGGGAACCAAAAATACCTAATAAACCAATCTAGAAGCTGCACCAATGTAAATGATCTCTCACTGTGCAAACAATAATGAATAAAAATAAGTGCGATACTAGTAAAAAATCGCTGTGCAAAACAATTGCTGTGCAAAAAATTATATTGCAATAATGATATGGCTCTATTCTGTGGACCAAATCAATAGGAGTATTCTAAATTAATAAAGTGCAAATCCATAAAACTGAAGTGCTATTAATGTAAAGTGCTTATATGTAAAGTGATTGTATATAACGTGCTGGTATGTAATCCCACATCTATGTACCAAAAAGTTCAAGTGCTACCTAATAATCTTATATAAGTAAATGCCACTGTGCTAGAACCTGTTCACAGATTTTTTACTAGTAGCGCACTCATTTTTATTCATTTTTTTAAAGGTTTATATGCAAGTTATAAAAAGTGTTTGGGGACCCGGATCCTTCCCCAGGGGACATGTATCAATGCAATTTTTTTGTGAAGTGAAACAATAAAAATTAAATATTCCTTTAAATATCGTGCCTGGGGGGTGCCTGTAAAGTGGCACATTTTTCCTGTGTTTAAAACAGTACCACAGCAAAATGACATTTCTAAAGGAAAAATTGTCATTTAAAACTGATCACTGATAAAACTCATTGAAAAAAAAAAATTGTGTGGGGGACCCCCTAAAATCCATACCAGGCCCTTCAGGTCTGATATGAAAATTATGGGGAACCCTGCACCAAACTGTTTTAAAAAAAGGCGTAGAGGTCCCCCCCAAAATCCATACCAGACCCTTATCCGAGCACGCAACCTGGCAGGCCACAGGATACATGTCCCCTGGGGCAGGACCCAGGTCCCCAAACACGTTTTATGACAATAAATTTCATATAAGCCTTTAAAATTAGCACTTTTGATTATTCTTGTTCGTGTTCCATAGACTGTAACAGTGTTTGTGCGTTCTGCCAAATTTTTTGCCTGTTCGCATGTTCTGCTGCGAACTGAACCGGATGGTGTTCGGCTCATCCCTACTGGTAAGAAGCATTCTGTAGCATTTCCATATGCAAAGGAATGACACCTCTCTAATTTAGCCAATATGAACGAAAGCAGGAGAATACTCTCTCTGCACATTTTAGCAATCCTGTCATTGGCAAGTTGTCCCCAGCATCAGAATGGCAAGTATGCCCTGGGTTTTACTAGATTCTAGGTTATATTTTTACATTGGTTTTACCTTTAACGTAATACATTGTACATATTCATTATTTTCAAATGCAAATATTTCTTTAGTGACTTCATTTCTGCACACTCATTGAAAACCATATTATAAGTATGAAGACAACAATGCTTTTGCGTGCCATTTTTGTCTTCAGGGTGAACACTGCACCGTATTCCCTTACTTCCAACCAGTGTTTGAAGATGATGCCCTTGGATGAGAAGTTGTGACAGTGTGGCTCAACATTCAGAATCACGAGCACAGCATGTCTACCCTTGTCAGATTGTCTGTTCTTTGCCCTATTAAAGATGCTGTGATGGAGCACAGTGTCAGTGTTCCTGTGCTTTATCTTACCAGACAAGTGATAGAATGGAGATACAGTTAGAAATGTTGGGAAATGGAGCATTCTGCTCTTACCTATGTGCTTATGTGATCATGCAATGATGTGTTTGTACAAGACTCAATGATAGACAGAAAATCTCTGAATGCTGAACTGAAAAAACCCTATAGATAACAAAATATAAACATGCATGAAACCAGTATAAACTAAGGGTGTGTTTTCCCTTTTTAAAATAAGGTAGAACAAAATCGTATAAGTTAGTGTTTCTATGTCAGACAGAGGTCAAACGAACCATCGTTTAGGTTAACTGTGTAACAAACTATGGATACCATTAGTACATGCCCCTCATTTAAAAGAAATTTCCACTGCAATTAAAAGGCTTTTAGTAACACAAAGATGATCATGCCAGCTGTACCTTCCTACTAAATGATTTACAAAGTTAAAAGCTGAAAACGTTGCCCTCTTTGCCTTAGGGCAAATACTCTTATATTAATTCAAACACATTTCCGGTTAATATTAAAATATTTTTTTTGGTGCAGTTATGACTTGTGGAAGGTTTATATGTTTTAGTAGAAGTCGGATACATTGTGGTATACATATAGACTGTGTTTTAGAATGTGGGTTTCTGGGTATCAATAGGAGGACTTAAAATGAACTTGTAGTCACCTTCTTGTACCTGCTATTGAACCTCATTGTTGTTATACATACTAATATACATCTGAAACATTCGCTATAAGGTTCATTTAGATTTTTGAGGCTGCTATATATGCTGCCTTCGTTTGAAAAGATCGCATTAAGCCTGTTAGAGGGGAAACAGATGGAAAAGGGTACATGAAGGAAAGAAGTGTGTTGCTATGTTTTATGTAGGATAAATTACAAATACACAGCTGGTAATGTGGGAGGTATGCTTGGATTCCATGATTTCAAAGAGTCTGTCCCATCTACATCCTCTGCTGTTCCTGCAATTATCCATTACAGGTTGTAAGAAAACACTGGCTCCTAACATCACAACTTCATTATACATATATTCAATTCTGATATGTTTACATTTACCTTGAGATATACCAAACTGCAATAAAAGTTTACTAGAATTGTGGAATATCTTCATCTCTTAAAGGTATCCATTTATATCTGCCTGTAAATTTTATTTGTTAAAGCTTTTGGCTAAGTACATACAGTATATTCAATTTATGCAGGCATGACTTCTTCTGATTATGTCTCTTATCTACTTAAAATTTTCTACCAGCCACTTGGTAAATATAATTTTTGCTAACTTCTTCTTTTACGGTAAATTAAATTGGTTCTATAACCAAAACACTTTGGGGGGGGGGGGGGGGTCACATTCTGTGTGTCCTGGTTACCATTGTCACCGGGGCAGGAAACTGCTAGAACACCTAGTCTGGTGACAACTGTGTAAAAGGGGAAATCCAGCTATAGTGCACTTCTGTTGCATCTCCAGGACAGAAAGGAGATCTTCGTGAGACACAGGCAGCAAAAAAGTAACTGTCAAGAGTTGTATTCCTTCCCTTCCTCACCTGAAAGTGGTAGTATGAACACCCATTGATAAAAGTATTTTAAAATTGAACACTACCTCTTTGTTGGCCCAATTCCCTAAGCTACACATGTGCTATTTGCTATAGTGAGCTGTAATTTCAGCCACCAGATGGGTAGTTTCAGCTCTCATTGGCTCTCCTTACTGAAAATAACATTTCATACAGCTTAGTGAATAAAGTTTTATGTCAGTTAAGACTATTGCAAAGGTTTTATTAATCTTTTTTGCTGTGTGGTTTAAACATACATTATGCACCCCATTTAATTCTTCCTTCGTGAGTGCTCAGTAGGACCTGCCTTCTGCAATCACATAATACGTTCTGGTATTGTAATAAGATGGAGGTGGAGGTGAAAAATCGTATGGCCAGGACTTGATATTTCTTGGGATGTTCTGTATAAACATTCTTTTTCATTGTGTTTAAGTGAGAAGGCTAATTGAAAAATAAATATATATATATATATATATATATATATATATATATATATATATTATAAGTATGCATCTTATGGCAAATGTTACAAAAGCAGGGTTATACTTTAAAGCAGTATATTATAGTTCCTGTTTTCAATTTTTTTTTTTTAAGATATTTTTCACATAAAAACATTCCATTGCATTTCAAAACCTTATACATGAACATACTTATCATACATATATATAAAACAAAACATATACTAACCACATTATACTCAACATTTAACTCAACACTTGGATCTGTCTCATAATACCTTCTTGAGTTATTATGGATGTTCCTCCGTCTCCCCTCCCCTCACCTGTCCCAAAAAAAAGGGGGGGGGATCCTCTATGACCTTCCAATCTTTATATTATAGTGTACCCCATTCCTCTGTCCTCACTACTTTACCTGTGTGTGAAAACCATCATCTATTTAGTTAAATTCTCTTAGTGATTGCCTTTTTGTGTGTGTAAGAATGTTATAGTTCCTAAAGTTATGATGCTAATATTACCTGTGTCTGCACAGCACTAACCTTGCATGCATGCCATTGTAGAAGAAAAGTATTTGTTCTGTGATGAGAACCATTACATAGGACATAAATGCAAATTGAAGACTGAGTACATCTACAAATAGAAGTGCTTGTGTGTTGGGTTTGTTTAAAAATATGTTTTCCTAGATTCGTGACAGCATCTAGAAACACTGCCTCTTCAGATTTCTGTCAGAAACAAGCAGTGCTTTTCATTTCATGGCAGCTTAATTTTTTGCATGGGAACAGGCGAAGAATCTCCGATTCAGGAGCTGCATTCTAAATATATTTAGTAAGGTGAATTTTTTCAGCCATTTGCCTTTCAGTCTTATGAGAGAAACAAGAAATACCTTTTAAACAAAATGTGTCAACATGGAACTAACATTTAAGCGTCCTTTGTAGGTATTGCCTTGCCATAAAACGGATACGTATGCCACCACATGAGATAAAAATGTCCAACTGTGTTAAATTATAGAAAAGATATCATTTTACTATAGTGCTTTAGGACAACGCTGCTGGAGTCAAATGGTTGGACCACCGAAACAAGTAATTATCTAAAGGCAATTTTGAAGGATGCTCTTCCTGGTCTCTCCCCGTGAAAGCTTCACCAACGCTGCACTTTATATGCTTTACCTATCCTAGGGTATAATGCCATGGGTAAAGGTTATTGCAGTAAAAAGTCTCAGCTTGGTGAGAAAGTGGCACTACTTTGTTAAGAGAAATCTTGGGTGACTGTAAAAAGATAAGAGAAGCTAAAGTCTGCTCATTTAAATGCATTATGGAAATGTGAGCTGTCAACACAAGCATGCCTATAAATATGCTAAACAGTCTCAGCGGTCTACTGCCAAGGCATAAAGGTGGCAAGGGAAAAAGGTGGAAGTACATGGAAAACAGACAGTAACAGAGCTAGCAAAAGTAGTATAGACTGTGTCTTGGTTTAAAAAAAAAAAACATATTAATGGTGAAAAATAGATTCAGTATAAGTATCTAATAATCTTGGTTATTCTAAGCTGAGCTTATTTTATGGTATGCACTTCACCCGTAACATCTGAAACCTAGATAGGATAGATTTATCAACAGGGTATGCTGGAGCTTTTTATAATAAACAATAATTAAAAAATTCTATGAGTCTGAACTATAGTTTTGCTCCATAACAAATAGAATATTCTTTCTTATTTAATAGAAAATTAAGTCCATTTCCAATGAATACACATGTTATGTTATTATTGTAAAGTTTACTTGAAAGTAAATTGTGTGACTTTCACATTTATATACAGTAACATGGCTTTTCCCATCGTTTTATGAGGGCATTTCACATATAAATTTGTAGATTGGACATTATGACACATTTTTAAATAGAGACATTGTTTTGACCTTATATAGACTTGAAATTCATGATGTTAATTAAAGGAGTTGTAAAGTCTCATGGTTTTTCACCTTATTGCATTCATGCATTAAGGTGAAAAACCTTCTCTACTGCAGCACCCCCCCAGAGCCCCCCTTTTTCTTACCTGAACCCGAATGTTCCAGCAATGAGCATGAGTCCGGCAGCTCCAGACTCTGTCTCAGATCCTCATTGGATAGATTGATAGATTGGCTCCCGCTTCTGTCAATCAAATCCAGTGACGCAGGAGCTTGGGGGTGGAGTCAATGGACGCAGCAGCGGGTCTCGGGAGCACGCAGCACCAATTCTCCTCTTCTAGGGTCCCCTGCCAGTGCTCCTGGCCCCTCCCTCCTGCCGGGTGCCCCCAGAGCAAGCAGCTTGCAATGGGGACATCCAAGCAGGCATGCTCCTGAGCTGATGCTCTGTGTGTTCATTCACACACAGAGCCACGGCTCGGCCCCAGCCTCTCTCCCTTCTCTTGGCTGTGATTGACAGCAGCAGGAGTCAATAGTTGCTGTTTCAGCCAATGAGGAGAGAGAGACCCAGCAGAGCCAAGGCTCTCATGCACAGCACTGGAGAAAGATCAGGCTCAGGTAAGTATAAGGGGGGGGGGGGGGAGTGATGCACAGAGAAGGTTTTTTACCTTCATGCATAGAATGCACAGAGGTAAAAAACCTTGAGCCATTAGAACCACTTTAAAGTGTAGTTTTGACTAAACTTCCTCAAAGGTGAAATCAATACGTTTGTGGCTTGATCAATTTCATGTTGGTAAAAATTTCACATTGACATGCACAAAATCAAAATCACTCTACTCATACCTATCCAAGACCACTCTAATTCCTTAATTTCTTACCGCAGAAAGCAGTAGGGAAACTGTTACATTAGTATATTCTTGAGTGTGCCCAGCAGACTCTATGCAGTCCTGGTTGTGACTGAAAAAAGACATAATCCATTATATTGACTGATTAAAATTGTAGGGATGGACCAGCTGAGTAAATGTATTTTATGGATAAGAAGATAACTAAAGTCAGGAAAAATGTTGACAGACTGAATAACTAATAAAATGTTATGTTGAAGCTGTTGGTACTTAGATTTTGTTTAAAACTGATAAAATATTACTGTGAAAACAAAATTGAATTGTTACATTGGAGACATTACAAGTCAATACTGAACATATTTATGGTTTTAATATTAAGACCACAAATACGTTTCTTGCATGCATTGCCAGGTTCCTATTACAGAAAAATTCAGTTTCTATGCTACAGAGTTAATATACAGGTTTGGAGTAGCATTACAGTAATTAAATCATTAGATAGAGTAGGAGAAACAGCTTTTGTATCTTTTCTTAATCTATTACATGTCTGTGTTTCTCCAAGGCTCCAGTGGCAGTATCTCTGGAGGTAACAGATATAATGTCTGCTTTAACCATACATAAAGAGATCTGATCAACTGAGAAAGGTTCAGTCAGACCCTTGGATGATCCTTGCTTTTCTTGACAGGCCCATCGCTATTACGTGAATGTTAGGTGACTGCCTATTATTGGGGGGATGGATTCCTTGCAGAACCAGTACTGTTATCCTGAGGCATATATTCCTTCCCATACACCATGAAAATATTGCACAATAATGCCAGAAACTAAGATATTTTTTTTCTAGAACATGTCTCTCTTTGAACCAAACAAAATATTCAAGGCCTCAAAAAGATCTCACCCCAGTGGAGAATTACATATTAGCAGACTAATTACCTTGATTGCTCTTTAAGCCCAGTTGAATTGTGTTGTTTTTATCTCCAACAGTAGCATGAAATCATCATGCATGGGCACCTGAATCAATATTGGACCACTGCTATCTGGTGTGAGCAAGGGGTCTCTCTGCAGACTGCTCTAACTGGGGATCAACACAGGGCAGTGTTTTGCGATTCGTGCCTCAGTTGGGGAGCATGCCCAACCAGAAAGCAGTGGCCCTCTATGCAGTCTGTCATCTGTTTCTGATGTTGGAGGTGTTGTTTTTGTTGGAGGTGAAAACATTAAATCCTTCTAGTTATCTTTGGAATTTGATATAAAATAAAAGTTGGGCTTTAAGCACAACAATGCATAAATGGTTGTACCCATATGATCTGCGAATGAAGAAAAGATAAACAAATGGCTTCCATTTTAAATGCTTAAATGCCAGTTTTGGATAGGCTTTTAAGTTATCCTGTCAGGGTAGCATGTGTCATTCATTGTTTTTTGGTTTGATTGGCACCCCTAAACGTTCTGTCGGTCTGACCACTCTATCATTTCACACTTGGTCATGCTGCTTCAGTTGCAGGTACCAAACCTTCTCTGGACCTTGCCTCTTTTCCATGTGCAAACCAGCAAATGGGACCACTACTGTAGCCCTGGAGGACCAGCCAATGTATCTTGTGAAATGGCTCCCCTATTCTGCAAGTAGAACAGAAATCACATGCCTGGTTATGATAGTATATAATGAGCGCATTTCTCAAGCAGTTTAGTCCACTTACATTCTACCTCACAAAACAATGCAGAACAAAGACACGTCAACACTTATAGGATTTAAGGAATATTATGTCTTTTATTCAGCAGGTGCTGCGATGACACAAATATCTCATTAAAGAAAAACTATGAGCTCCGTGGGATATCATAGTTAGTTGTACAAGCAAATTGGATAATCTCTTTTAACTTTTTATTCTAAGCTATTCATTTTCACTGCATATAATCCTACAGATATGTATGCTTGTCAGTCTTTTTCAATTACTCTTTCGGCAGATTTCTTTTGCATGGTTACTAAGCACATCTTGTGGAGAATCAGTCATTAACAATGATCTAGAGAAGGTGTCATACCGCTGAAGTCTTTTTGCATTGTTAGGTTCTTGATGCATTGCTAGCTGTCATCAGAGATGCAACGCTAAATAATTTTCCCTATATTCTTGCTTCTGCAGGGTCAAAGCTGCTCTTGGTGCCAAAGTGATTGCTATAAGAGTGGATGACTCTGAACAGTGGAGAGTTCAAAGACAGATGGAGAATGGAGAAAAACACACAACTGTTACACTAGACTGTGTGCGGCAAACACCTTTCATACAAGGCAGGTAGGTTTTCCAAGGAAAGAAAAGCAAAAAAGCTTACTTAGGTGCTTTGTCATATACGCATGGATGATATCTATCATCTTTTTGAATTTTTGACCAGCTTGATAAGTAGTTCACAGAAGTCTGCACATTTCATCAAGTTCATTAGGCCATTGTTTCTCAATCTTAATTATTTTAGGGTCCTATTGTTGCTTTCTTGAAAAAGTAAGGTCAACTCAAGGCTTCAACTGATTGAAGCTTGCTGAAAACTATACAAATGCTTTGCAAAAGCTTATTGTACTCACTGTTCTTATACAAGCTGAAGCCCTTGTGAAGTTTTTTGATTTAGTCTATGAAAAACCAATAACATAAAAAGTAGCATGTTTAATTGTTTGGTGAGGTGGTACAAATGGGACTAATGCCCCATACACACGGTCGGAAGTTCCGACCACAAAATCAGTCGATTTTTTCCGACGGATTTTGGCCGACACTGGTGTTGCATACACACGGTCGGACAAAGTTGTTGTAAAATCCGATCATTCTGAACGTGGTGACGTTCGTTGCGTACGACGGAACTACGTAGAGGCTAGTAGCCAATAGCTTTGGTCGCTTAATTTGATCTGAGCATGCGTGTCACTTTGTCCGTCGGAATTCGCTACACACGATTGGAAAAAGTCCGATCGGACTTTGTTGTCGGAAAATTTGAGAGCAGGATCTCAAATTTTTTCCGACGCAAAAAGTCCGATGGCGCCCACACATGGTCGGATTTTCCGACAACATGGTCCGATAGGACATTTTCCGTCGGAAATTCCGACCGTGTGTACGGGGCATAAGACACATATAATGAGCACAGTGTCATGTGGCGCGCAATCAGAATGCTTGATTATTATTTTTTTTACAAAGTGGAAGGTTAAATCAGATTTTTTTGTTATTGGGAAAACTCTTTCTGTGCCTATTTTATTATCACCAGTCATAAATAAGCAACTTTTTTTTCAAGCCCAATAAGGCCCCTTTCACACGGGCATTCTATTTGTCCGTTTTTCATCCATCCGTTGACGGATGAAAAACAGACAACAATGTATATCTATGAAATAACGGATTTAAACGGATGATCATCTATTTACAACCATTTACATCCGCTTCCGTCAACATCTGTTTTCTGGAATGGATCAAAGCCTTATTTTTCTTCCATTAAAAAAATGGAACATACAAAAAATGAATGTAAATGGACAAACGGTCCATGTTGCATCCGTTTTTGCATTGGCAGTGGATGTAAAAAAAACCTGATGTACAACTGATGTAAAACTGATAAGAAACTTATGAGAAACAAATGTAAACTGATCCGTTTTTTCTTAGAAAAAAACGTGACTGAACTGATGAAACAAACGGAATGCTTGTGTGAAAGGACCCTTAGGCCCCTTTCACACGGGTTGTCTGATCAGGTCCATCTGTCAGTTTTTTTAGGCGGATTGAACACTGCATTGTCCTCTGTGAAGCGGCGGATGTCAGCGGACGCATATCCGCTGACACCCACCACCATCCAATCCAATCCTGTCCACCAAAAACAGATGGATAGTGATCCTATTTCCCATCCATCCGGCAGATCAGTTGGTATGGAAACGGACAGGTGGTCTATTTTTTTCCAATTTTCCCATAGAGGAGAGCTGGAAAAGATAATCAGTACTATTATATATTACTATTATATACCTTGGGCAAGCAAGCTATATGCCAATAAAACACAGACTATATTTTAGGTTCAACTTTTCCACTTACCCTGATTGTACACTCAAAAATCCATTTCCAGACCAATATCTACATATCTATCTATCTTCAACAACTGATTAGAGCTAGGTCTTCAATTGTCAACACCTTAGCTACTTTTTTGTAATAATTGGGCCTTTTTTTCCTTTTTTTTAATTGTAACTTTTATTTTGGGGTTATTGGAACTGACAGTCTATTCAAGAGCATCATTTTTTCACAGCACCTCAATGCCTCCTTTAAAAATGAAAGGTAAAAACACTGTGCACCGAACACCCTGACCCTAAGGCTAGGTTTACACTAGCCCACTCTGTGCGTTCCGGTTGTGGGAATCGCATTGATTTCCATACCCGCAACCACCCACAGAAATTCTTTTTTCACATAGGGTCAGGCAGGTTTGAACAACTTTTTTCCCTTAATAAATGAAATTATCATTTAAAAACTGCTTTTTGTATTTACTCGGGTTATCTTTTGTAATATTAAAATTTGTTTGATGATCTGAATCATTTAAGTGTGACAAATATCTCCAATAAAAAAAAAATCTGAAAGGGGCAAATACTTTATCACAGCACTATGTATGAATGTAACACCGTTACAATAGGAATTTTGGATGATGGATAGCTTTGAAAGCTTAGGAAGTACTAAAGTTTAGTCTCAGTTCAAATAAAAACAGACTTACGGATGTCTATTACTTCTAGGCCAGCCTTTTTCAACCGGGGTGCCCAGGTACCTTGGGGTGCCTTGAGGTTTCTTTAGGGGTGCCTTGGCAAAATGCCTACAAATGTATCAAAAATTGTATACAAGACAGAGGGTGGATTAAGCCTAACTTTTGCAAATATAGAAAATAATCGGCTAGCTAAAGGGTACCTCATCCATATATATTCCCATCTGCCAAAACATTTTATGGTAGATTTGAAACTTTAAGCCTAACTTTTATGTACACAAAGCCACAGGTTTTCATTATGCGTACTAAGAACCAATGGCGTTATCAATTATTAAGGAGGATGTCTGTTGCCACCACAGTATCCTAGTTTGACCCTTCTCTGCCCCTCTCCTTCAGCAGTGGGGTCACATTAGCTGACTGATGGAGAGAAATTGAGAGCGAAGTGAAACATTGGAATACTAGCCAGTACCAGTGTGCAAAAGTGTATTTGCTTTGGAAGAATAAATTACCTCTAACTTTGAGTGTCCTACATGTGGATGTTGCTGCATTATATAAAGCTATTACAAAAGTTTCCTACATTTTAGAATGGGGTGCCTCGAGACAGTCCATAATTTTAAAGGGTGCCTTGAGATTGTCTATAATTTTAAAGAGTGCCTTGACTAAAAAAAGGTATAGAAACACTGCTCTAGACTGTTTTACCGCCAGGCTTTGACAGCCATTTACATTACAAATCTCTTGCAGATCTTGAACTAAGTAGAGACTGATGTTTCTGTATTCCTTTTTAGCATATCTGCTTTGTGCAAATGGGGTTGATTTACTAAAGGCAAATAGACTGTTCACTTTACAAGGGAAGTTGCTTTCTGCAAGGGACCTATCCCCAGAGCTTAGTGAATGAGGTAAAGCTATGTAAGCTTCCATCATCCAATCATGTGGAAGTAAAAATGCAGTTTTTTTTTTACCTTGCATATTATTAAGTATTCTTTGCAAAGTGATATTGCACCACATTCACTAAACTCTGGGAAAAATTATCTTGTACAGTGAACAGCCTATTTGCCTTCAGTAAATCAACCCCATTGCACCTTATGTGGACTGTTATCTTTTTGACAATGAGTTACCCACCATAAATGTGTAGCACAATTATGAGATTTAAATCTGACTAATTTAGTTGTCAACTTGCAAATTTTGTTAAAATGAGGGTAGCATTATGTTCATTACAACTTCCCCATTTTTTCACACAGTTTGGGAATGGACTTCAGGCTACCCAGTCGGGGGGAGGATGTGATTAATTATATCAATAACATCTGCAATAGGTTATTGTAAATCTATAGATCATTTATACATAACAAATGGTGGTGACTGGTGGGAATAAAGTCAATGTGGGACTGCCCAGGTCATGAACTAGAGGAAGAAGGCTGTTTTCATCAACTGGTATTAAAGCAGTTGAAATCTTTAGGCCTAAAAAGATTTTTTAGGCCTATATGGCTCTGGCAGTAAAAAGGTTAAAGGTTTTAACAAGCATGTAATTTACAGGACTGGTGTTTTTTCCATGTCACCTTCAAAGTTGCAATTAAAGGACTCTCTACCCACTGTATTTTTTTATTGTTTTGCTTTGTTAAATGTCCTTAATGGCAGAGCCCAGCTCTCAACTACTTTTTTGACATTAGCTTGCCTATTAGGCTTGAGAATAGCCAGAATTTAATATCAAGTTTTGTATAATATTACTAGTGCGCCACTATGTGAATATATTGTGAACTACAAAGGATGACTCAAAATAAAATACAAATAAAAAACTGATGAACAGCTGCAAACACTGAATTAGTGATCTCACACCTACATGAATATAAAGTAAAAGAATGGTGCGCTAATTCAACCTGTGAAGCATATAACTGTGCAAAAAATATTTTGATAACATACTGCTAATTACCATCAATAACTAGAATGCCTACTGTGAATAAATGAAATGAGTGACATATAAAACACTCCTCTACACCATGTACTTCTATGTATCGAAATAGATACATAAGGGTTGATTTACTAAATCTGGAGAATGCAATATCTTGTGCAGCGCTGCATAGAAACCAGCTTTCAGGTTTTTTTTGTCAAAGCTTAAAGGGTTACTAAGCCCTTGTGTTTTAAAAAAAAATAACAAACATGTCATACTTACCTCCACTGTGTAGTTCGTTTTGCAGAGTGGCCCCAAACCTCCTCTTCTGGGTCCCCCGGTGGCGCTAGTAGCTCCTGCCGGAACCGGGAAACCACCTAGGAGAAGCATTCTCCCGAGTCCAGCTTTTGCGTTCATAGACACAGAAAGCCAGACTCGACCCCGTCCCCGGCGCCCGCGTCATTGGATTTGATTGACAGCAGCGGGAGTCAATGGCTGCGCTGCTATCAATCTATCCAATCAAGAGCCGAGACACTGGCCAGAGAGGGTGAGCGTATCTCCGGCGTGGGAACGAACGGGCTCAGGTGAGTAAAATGGGGGGCTGCTCAGTGAAATAAATTGACATAGGATGCATTAAGGTAAAAAAACACAAGGGTTTATAACCACTTTAATTGAACAAGCTGGAAGTTAGAAGCTGATTGGCTATCATGCACAGCTGCACCAGATTTTTCACTCCCAGTTTTAGTACTTCGACCCCATAGTCCTAAAGATACAAGAGGCCCTTTGAGGGCAGCCATAATGCTGATGCGACCCGTGATAAAATTGAGTTTAACACCCCTGGCTTAGATGATCTCTCACTTCAGCAGGAATTCAAGACAAGACAGGAAGACAAAAGGTACACCTTTCAGAGCACCACATAGGCATAATTATAGTCTCTAGATGTTCTCTATAAAATAGCAAATCTTAATTTTTTGAGGTCAGGTCAACCTTAAAATGATTGTAAATGATCACCTTGTAAAACAACCCATTCCGTTTAACATTTGTGTAAAGATAAAAAAACATAAATACCATTCACTCTGTTCCCTCTGTTCTCAGCTGCATAAGGGGGAGGAGAAGCAACAGCACACTGATCTTTTCAGTGAAAGGCTGTGCAGCGAGGGGTGTGTCAGGACAAGTCTGATCATTGGAGGAGAGCAGGCTGAGTTCATAACATAGCTAGAGAACTGACCATGCTGTGCTCTCCTCGGGTCAGTTTTTAATAGGAAAGCAGAGGGACTGGTAGGAACACAAGGGATTTCACACAAGGGAAGCAATATAAAGAACACAAGTACATGATACAGCATGCACATATCAGGAATATGAAATGTTGGGATAACAAACACATTAAAGTGGAACTTCAGTCATTTTTTCATCTTTCCATCTATTAAATACTCTGCCCTTGTTGTTTTAACTTTGGATAGTAAAACATTTTTTTTCTGCCAGTAAATATCTTATACAGCCCACTTCCTGTTTCATGTCTGGTAAAATGCCTAGGCTTCTGATATCATGCACAGCTCTCTCTCTCACTCTTGTGAAAGTTTGCCAGGAAGGGAGGAGGGATGAGTACTAAGAGAGCCAATGAGAGTTGCAGAGCTGGAGGTGTGCCTTTGTGTGTCTGTGTAAATCCAGGAAGTGGACAGGCAGCAGCTTCAGCTGCCCACAGTTAAAATAGCTGCAGCCATACTTAGTAGAGGGAGATTTCTGCAGCATATTTGGCAAGCACAGAATCACACCAGTTATAAAATAATATGCAAAGCGGTTGGAGGGAAGCTTCAGAATGGCAAAGATGTTTTTATTACAAATGATGTGAGCAGACTGCAGTTCCTCTTTAAGTGTGGATGTCATACTTGCAACAATGTTAAATTTTTGGTTCTGGCTATTATGATTTTCACCCACTGTATAAACATATACACATGTGTCAAGTGACACTCAACTGGCTCTGATGTGCATTTGTGTGTGATTGTGATGTTACATAGTAAGGAGTAAGGAATGATGGGGAAGGTTCTATGTGCCATATAAAGCACTGTAGATTTTATCATAGCAATATAAATGAACAGAGTTAATAGTATAAGCTAATAACCTCAATCTACTGTAGATCCAGTTGCAGTAAAGATAACATGCTCCTAACTTCATTAGATTGTTTCATATTATGGGAATATATTTATTCCTAAAATGTACTCTTTAGGCCTTTATTTTCTTGTCTCAGTGAGATTTCTCAGCTTTTGCAATTTGCATAATTTAATTAATCTGGAAATATTAAAAAATGTATCGCACAAAGGGAAGAGCTGAAGTGCTAATTAACTATAGTTGTGCTTTCTCAATATAATTTAACAGATATGTACAAAACTGTGAAATGTCTGCTAATGGAAGTTCTGTTGCTGGTAACGGGTTTAAATCGGTAATTTAGTAAAACATACATATGGGCAGATCGTTGATAATAAGGGGCTTTCAATCATTTTTAACTTTCATTAAAATTTTCTTTTAATCCTTACATTTCTTTCATGAGCAAAGAATGTGAGCAACAGTAATAGCTATTATAGCGGAATAGTCCTGTTCTTGTAACAATCTGAAGGGAAGATTAAAGGGACACTCCTATCAACATTGAAAACATTTAAACAAATAAAAGGAGCACAGTCTACCAACACTAAAGCCTCATACAAATGATCGGATTTTCTGACAGGAATTGTGTGACGTCAGGCTGTTGGCGGAAAATCCGATCGTTTGTACGCTCCATCGGACAATTGTTGTCGGATTTTCCGCCAACAAATGTTGGCAAGCAGGTTTTCAAATTTTCCGCCAACAAATGTTTGTTGTCGGATTTTCTGAGCGTGTGTACACAAATCCGTCGGACAATAGTCCAAAGTACAAACGTGCATGCTCGGAAGTAAGGACGAGCCAGAAGCGGTCGGTCTTGTAAACTAGCGATCGTAATGGAGAATTAACATTCGTGACGTGGCAAATTATGTAATCTCAAAATGCGGCGCACATTCTCTTCCTTTTTAATGGGATAATAATGAAGCTGCTTTGCTGGAGATACTGATGGAGTTATCGCAAACTTATTTTCAAAGGCTTTTTTTTCTAGTGATATCAAGAATAATATTATTATGCAAGTTACCACAACACCATTATCCCGTAGTTCAAAGATACAACTATGTTGGCGTCCCTTTTTTACATTGTATTTTTTTAAATGTAACTGCCTACTCCCAAACTGTCATTTGAAGTAAAACACATAGCCAAGTATTATTCTCCACAGTTTGTTTATTGTGCATTAAAAAAAAGAAAACAAATAAAATTAGACATGCTATCTGCCAATAGAACTTAGCCAAAAAGTGCATTCTATGCATCCAAAAATATAGAAAATATACCAAATCAAATCATTATTCAACCAAAAAAATAATGTCAAAGCAATAACTCCAAGGCCAATAATAAATAACACGTTATCTCCTCTGATTCTGCAACATGTCTTATTGACGAACGGCCGTTCAGAAACGAACTGAAAAGCACAAAATGAAAAGTGCTAAATGAAAAGCGCAAATCAAGACTCACCAAACTTCTACTAACACAAAATTAGCAGAAGGAGCCCAAATGGTGGCGCTAAAGAGATGAAAGACCACGTAGTACATCTAGTACGTCACTACATTTGTAATTGTTGGCCAACAATTGTGTGGCCGTATGTATGCAAGACAAATTTGGGCCAATGCCCTTCGGACCAAATTCCACAGTTTTGTTGGCAGAAAGTTCGAACGTGTGTATGAGGCTTTAGCCGTTGCTTGCACAATTTTTTTGCTAACGGTAGATAGTAGTGAAATGGTTGACATATGTCAGAGCTTCTCTGCGGATTGCTGCAGTTCACAAAAAACATAGGCGGTGCCCTGTGTGCCAAATCACTACCTTACTGCAGACATTCTATACTTTCATATTAGTAAAGCTCTTAAAAACTTAATTCACCTTTTAAAAAAAAGAAAACTGCCTATGCAGATAAGGGGTGTCTGTAGAAAAACAAAAACAAAAGCAAACAAACTGTGCAGTTTTGACTTAAATTGAATAATGCCCCTGCCATAGGTGTAGGTCATAGACATACCTCATGAACATATGCCTATGATTAGGAGTGCATTGGTTATCTTATACATATCTCATTAAGCCTGACTGGAAAACTCCCAGGATGTTGCTAAGAGGGGCCCAGCTGTTACTGTTCACCTTCACAGGAGTGAGCTCTCAAATGCTGGACTCAGAGCTACTGTATCAGGGGAGAGAAAGTGCACGTGGGAAAAGAGAAAGCTCGCCCCTGTGATGGTCGAGGTGAACAGTAACAGCTGGCCCCTCCTGGAAACATTCTTAGCCATCTCCTGGGAGTTTTTCAGCCAGGCTTCACGAGGTACATAAATGGCCTAAACCTATAGCAAGGGCATTATTTGATTTGGTCAAATCTGCATGACTTGTTTTTATCAAGTTTAGGCAGTTTTTTGGTAAAGGTGAACTATGCCATTGGCCTTTAATAAGTAAGCCTTATTCATTTTAGGCAAATAATATCACAGGGGTGCTGAATTCTTCTCCCATGACTTCCTTAAAGTGTTACTAAACCCACAACAGTAAAATCAGTCTGTATATGCAGTAAAGCATGCTTGTTATACTCACTTGGAACATAAGGGGTTAAAGTGGTTGTAAACCCTTGTTTACAACTTTAGGTTACAGGTAAGCCTATATTAAGGTGTGTGTTATTACTTCATTATCCAATTTACAAGGAGCAGATAAAAGGTCCAGAGTTCATTTTAAGTGTGCTACTTGCATTTGGAATCTGTTGCTGTCAACTCTCAATATGAGATCCAAAGAGCTGTCACTATCAGTGAAGCAAGCCATCATTAGGCTGAAAAAAACAAAACAAACCCATCAGAGATAGCAAAAACATTAGGTGTGGCCAAATCAACTGTTTGGAACATCCTTAAAAAGAAAGAACGCACCAGTGATCTCAGCAACACCAAAAGACCCGGAAGACCACAGAAAACAACTGTGGTGGATGACCGAATAATTCTTTCCTTGGTGAAGAAAACACCCTTCACAACAGTTGGTTAGATCAAGAACACACTCCAGGAGGTAGGTGTATGTGTGTCAAAGTCAACAATCAAGAGAATACTTCACCAGAGTGAATACAGAGGGTTCACCACAGGATGTAAACCATTGGTGAGCCTCAAAAACAGGAAGGCCAGATTAGAGTTTGCCATACAACATCTAAAAAAGCCTTCACAGTGCTGGAACAACTTCCTATGGACAGATGAGACCAAGATCAACTTGTACCAGAGTGATGGGAAGAGAAAAGTATGGAGAAGGAAAGGAACTGCTCATGATCCAAAGCATACCACCTCATCAGTAAAGCATGGTGATGGTAGTGCCATGGTGTGGGCATGTATGGCTGCCAATGGAACTGATGATGTGACTGCTGACAAAAGCAGCAGGATGAATTCTGAAGTGTTTTGGCAATATCGTCTGCTCATATTCAGCAAAATGTTTCAGAACGCATTGGACAGCGCTTCACAGTGCAGATGGACAATGACCCGAAGCATACTGCAAAAGCAACCAAATAGTTTTTTAAGGGAAAGAAGTGGAATGTTATGCAATTGCCAAGTCAATCACCTGACCTGAATCCGATTTGAGCATGCATTTGACTTGCTGAAGACAAAACTGAAGGCAAAATGCCCCAAGAACAAGCAGGAACTAAAGACAGTTGCAGTAGAGGCCTGGCAGAGCATCACCAGGGATGAAACCCAACATCTGGTGATGTCTATGCGTTCCAGACTTCAGGCTGTAATTGACTGCAAAGGATTTGCAACCAAGTATTAAAAAGTGAAAGTTTGATGGATGATTGTTAATCTGTCCCATTACTTTTGGTCCCTTAAAAAGTGGGAGGCACATATACAAACCGTTGTATTTCCTACACCTTTCACCTGATTTGGATGTAAATACCCTCAAATACCCTCAAATTAAAGCTGAAAGTCTGCAGTTAAAGCACATCTTGTTCATTTCATTCAAATCCATTGTGGTGGTGTATAGAGCCAAAAAGATTAAAATTGTGTCAATGTCCCAATATTTATAGACCTGACTGTATATGTGTATATATATATATATATATATATATATATATATATATATATATATATATATATATATATATATATAAACCCCCTAAACCTAATAACTGGTTGTGCCACTCTTGGCGGCAACAACTGCAATCAAGTGTTTGCGATAACTGACAATGAGTCTTTCACATTGCTGTGGAGCAATTTTTGCCCACTCTTCTTTGCAGAATTGTTTTAATTCAGCCACATTGGAGGGTTTTCCATCATGAACGGCCTGTGTTAGGTCATGATACCACATCTCAATTGGATTTAAGCCTGGGCTTTGACTAGGCCACTCCAAAACCAAAATTTTGCTTTGTTTGAACCATTTGGAGGTGGACTTGCTGTTGTGTTTCGGATCATTGTTCTGATGCATAACCCAAGTGCACTTGAGATTGAGGTCACAAACTGATGGCCGGACATTCTCCTTTAGGATTTTCTGGTAGAGCTCAGAATTCATGGTTTCATCAATTATGGTAAGTCGTCCAGGTCCTGAAGCTGCAAAGCAGCCTCAGACCATCACGCTACCATCACTATGTCTGACTGTTGGTAAGATAATCTTGTTATGAAATGCTGTATTCGTTTTATGCCAGATGTAACGGGACGCATACCTTCCAAAAAGTTGCATTTTTGTCTCATCAGTCCACAGAATATTTGCCTAAAAGTCTTGGGGATAATCAAGATGTTTTTTGAAGTCTGGGAAGAAACTTCATCCTTACATTGTCCTTAGATGTTTCTTTTAGATGTTTTTTTAGTAAATGTGAGATGATCCTTTGTGCTCTTTTTGGTCAGCAGTGGCTTTGGCCTCTCCCATGGATGCCATTTTTGCCCAGTCTCTTTCCCAATTGTTGAATCATGAACACTAAACTTACCTGAGGCAAGTGAGGCCTGCAGTTCTTTAGATGTTGTTCTGGGTTCTTTTATGACCTCCTGGATGAGACGTTGTTATGCTCTTGGAGTAATTTTTGTAGGCCCACCACTTCTGGGAAGGTTCACCACTGTAGTTCCAAAGCCTTAGAAATGTCTTTAAAACCCTTCCTATACCGATACATGTATGTGTGTAATCTGTTCTTGAATTTTTTTAGATTGTGGCATGATATGTGGCTTTTTGCGATCTGTTAGTGTGCTTCACTTTGTCAGACAGCTTCTATTTATGGGATTTCTTGATTCAGAGGTCATGAGGTCTGGCAGTAATCAGTTATGACTAAGGCCTTATAGGCTGAAACACGTCAACTGACTTAATCTGCGTTTGTTCACTGTGGCTATTCAATAAAATGAAGACATTTTAAGAGCAACAACCGGAGTGCGGATCATTTTTTCTACATTACGGACAGTAATCAGGCCTGGGTGTGACAAGTGAAATTTAACTCAGCTTTCCAAAAAATTGTGGTTAATCACAGTTCATTCATGATTCAGCAGGGGCCCTTTCACATAGGGCCAGGCAGGTTTGAACAGCTTTTTTCCATTAATAAATGAAATAATAATTAAATCTTGGATTTACTCGGGTTATCTTTGTGTAATATTAAAATTAGTTTGATGATCCGAATCATTTAAGTGTGAGAAATATGCATGTATATATATATATATATATATATATATATATATAATATATATATGTGTGTGTGTGTGTGTGTGTATATATACTGTATTTTCTGGCGTATAAGACTACCTTTTACATCGAAATTACACAGCCAAAAAGCGGGGGTCGTCTTATACGCCGGGTCAAGAAGCCGCCAGATGGATATCAGTCCGCCGGGGGCTCTGTAAAATTGTAATATGTATACAGTATGCGCCGCTCAGCCAATCCCGGCGGGCGATGCACTCTGATGAATACAGAGCCTGCATGGATTGGGTAACAACCTCTGCCAATCCGAGCAGGCTACATGAGTCAGAGCAGCGCGTGCTGATGTCACAGCCTCTGCCAATCCGAGCAGGCTTTGTATCCATCAACAGATTAGTAAAATACAATGCCTGCCGTGATTGGCTCAGCGGTGCACACTGTATTCTGAAGTGTACCTGGCGCTACTGTACTAACACAGCATCATATACTGTGTGTACTTGGTGCTCTACATATTAACAAAGCATCCTGTACTGCACATACAGCTCCAGATCTCCCCTAAAATACAGGTATGATTTATGGTGCTTTGGAGGAGAGGATTCATTGTTGCTGCCTACCAATTGTGGGATCTCTGGGACTTGTAGTTCACCAGTTTCCCTTTTCTGATGTTAAGTCTGATGTTTTTTTTGTTTCTGATGGTTTTTTGTAAATGGTGTTGCCTCGGAAGGGGGGGGTAGTCTTATATGGCGAGTATAGCCCCAAACCTAAGTTTTCACTGGAAAAATAGGGGGTCGTCTTATACACCCAGTCGTCTTATACGCCGGCAAATACGGTATATATATATATATATATATATATATATATATATATATATACACCGTATTTATCGGTGTATAACACACTTTTTTCCCCTGAAAATTGGGGGCAAATCAGGAATGCGTGTTATACGCCGACAGCGTACCTTAGAGGGGGACGAGCACCGTCGGAATTCACTGAGCCATCCTCGGCTCTCACACGGCTTTCACTCGGCTCTCACTTCACACACAGTCCCGCCTCTGCCCCCGGCATTGGACCAGTGTTCTGCCTATCACAGGAGCTGGTCCAATGCCGATGGCGGAGGCAGGGCTGTGTGTGTGTGAAGTGAGAGCCGAGAGGAGATGATGATGGCTCAGTTATTTCCTGATTCAGGCTGCTTTTATGAGAGATGGTGAGGCTGTAAATTATGAGAGATGGTGAGGCTGCAAACTAATTAAAATTAGTTTTAAAAAACTGAATTAAGCAGGCTGCATTTATGCATTGATCAGGCTGCATTGATGACTCTATTTAGGCTGCATTGAGGACATTAATCAGGCTGCATTGAGGACATTAATCAGGCTGCAGATGGGCATTAATCAGGCTGCAGATGAACATTGATGGGCACTGACCCTTAATTTGCTTCAAAGTTGTTTATTTTAAAAATATGTTTTTTTCCTGAAACTTCCCTCTTAAGATTAGGGTGCGTGTTATACGCCAGCATGTGTTATACACCGATAAATACAGTATATATAAAAAGTTTACATATCCCTTTTATTTTGAATTCCCCCCTCCTAAAAGATTTCAGTTTGTTTTTCAATTGATTTGTACAGTTTATAGGTCACATTAATGTTCTGAAATGATTTATCTTTATCTCATCTTTTTACATCACAGAGGGGTGTGTAGACTCTTTATATCCACTGTATGTGTATATGTGTGTGTGTGTATATATATATATATATATATATATATATATATATATATCCAAACATACACACACACACTCTTATAGCAGAGCCGGTCTGTGGGAGATCTTTCCCATCGTCCTACCGGCAAACAGAGTGATATAAATTTAATTTGGGTACAGTGTTGCATTCTAGTTAACCTCCCTGGCGGTATTCCCGAGTCTGGCTTGGGGTGGAATTCAGTACCATTAGCGGTAACCCCGAGCCAGACTTGGGATCACATCGCAGGATACAGGGAAAGTTTCTTACCTTGTCCCCTGGATCCTGCAATGTCTCCCTGCTGTGTGTGTGAGCTGTCTTCTCGCTCGATTCACACAGTGCCAAGTGCCGCTGAGCACCGTTCCCTGCGACGTTGTGACGCACGGGAGCGGAGATCGGCGCCAAATTCAAAAAAGTAAAAACACAATACACATACAGTACACTGTAATCTTACAGATTACAGTACTGTATAGAAAAAAATTACACATCCCCTTTGTCCCTAGTGGTCTGCCCAGTGCCCTGCATGCACTTTTATATTATAAATACAGGGGGTCCCCGGGTTACAAACAAGATAGGGACTGTAGGTTTGTTCTTAAGTTGAATCTGTTTGTAAGTCGGAACAGGTAAATTTTTTAAGTGTAGCTCCAGCCAAAAAATCTATTTTTACGTTTTTTAGATAACATAGAGAAGGGTTATCACCCCTGTAACATTTTTTTTGCTGTCTGTGCCCCTGTTCAGAAGATTTCACCTCACCTTCTGTCCCAATGACAATTGGATTTTGAAAATTTTAAGTTGTTAGGGAAACATGGACTGGTGATAAAGCATCAGTGGAGACACCTTTTTCCCATATTAACTCTTACAGGAGCGAATTTCCCTTCCTAGGGGTAGATTTCCTCTCACTTTCTATTGTCTCCCTCCGTTTGTAAGTAGGAGTCGTTTGTATGTCTGATGTTTGTAAGTAGGGGACCCCCTGTACTGTTTTTTTCTGCCTGAAATTTGGAGATTGTCCATAGCAACCAAAGAGTGTCCCTTTATGTCAAAAGTGGTTTTAGACCAGCTAGAAAACAGTGATAATAAATTAGAATCACTTTCAGAATTGAGCGATAGCGATTTGTGGGGAAATTCGTCATCAAACACTAAATCTAATGACAGTGACAATTCTGCAACTGAGCAAATTTCAGTGTTTTTGATTTGATTACATTAGTGAATAATTTTTATTATTATTATATTATAATTTGTTATAATTATTTATAGTTATTTATTATATTATAATTTATGATTTTGTGTTTCAAACTTTATCATACCGGGATGTCTACTAAACTCTGGTTTGGACAGATTTAAGTGAGTTATTCCTAATGAAGCACTGACCCCCGAAGGAGCGGCTGAATTCTTCTGGGCTTACCTATTACCTCCTCCAGCTCGTAACTCATTATCCTTGTCTAGGGGTTCCCAGGGTTGATACCCAGTAACTGTAGAGACCGACACCTGAATTCCTTTTTAGGATTTTTATTTGCAAAAAACAATTGAACAAACTCAGTCTGTAAGTTGGGAATAGAGGGTATAGGATGAAGTTTAGCTCAGGTGCTTGGAATTGCTGATTTCAATAAAAGTCTCTGTACATAATCCAGGGAATAGCTACTCACAATTGGATTCTTTAATTGCTGGATAAATCCTTGAGCTTGGATCTAGCAGCCAACAAGTAATTCTATCTTGGCAAAGTCTCTCACACAGACTTGGTTGAAAAACTTAGTTGTAACCAGAAGGTAAAGGTAGGAACTTTTCTTACTGTACCAGAATCTTTCAGCCGGTCCGGCGATACCATAAGAACTGTGGATTCAATTAATGTCCATGGCAGCTCAGCTTCCAGGCTCTTACCGAGCAGCCAGCCTCGTGCGTGGCCCTCTTCTGAAGAGTCCTCCCCTGGTTTCATGTAGAGTTGCTGGGCCTCTCCAAACCCGAGATGGCACCGGAACACTTTAGAATCCTCCTTCCAGTTACTGCGCCTCGAACTAGCCAGTTCTGAGGCTGGGAAATGGATGGATCCACACCCCGGGCCATGAGGGCCTCTGGGGGCTGGTCAGGAGGACCAGGACCATGGAGTCAGCAACAACTTCTGGACTGGACCCCTCACGGGGCTGGTCAGGTCCGGAACGAGCCCCAAAGCGCATGACTTCAGCACCTTAAGTACCCTCTCCCGGAATACACAGCATGACAAACGTGCCCACTGATTGGCTCTGAGAAGAGATTGGTACCCAATGCGTCCAACCAGACTGCGTTCTAGGCCTCTCACAAGTAAAAAACCCCCACCTATGACCAGGCAGAACCTCAATACAGCACAGTCAAACTGATGCCAATGTATAATTTAGCACAATTAACCCCAAAACTAAACTACAGTTTTGGCCAAAATCTAAATTTAAATGCATACCGCGTACTCATCAGGAGTACCGGCGCTACACTAAGAATTGCAGGCCTACAATATAAAACCCCAAATTTCCATGCAAAATAATTGTACCACTTTCAGCACCTAAAATCAGAAATAATCATTCCGGCAGGGAGGTTAAAGTAGCACAGTGCTGAATAGCAAAAAATGCTCTGGTCATGAAGAGGGTAAAACCTTCAGGAGATTAAGTGGTTAAAGCACTTTTTTAGTCGATGGGGGGACTGTGTCCCTTCTGGTCAACAGGGCAGGAAATGAAAGGAAATCTCTCCAATAGAAAGAAATTTGCATATAGTTTTATCCCTATCCATATCCAATGCTTGAATGTAAATGTAGTTGAATTTTCTGATTTTCTGATTTTCTACAGTGCCAGTGTTTCTGGATAGCACTAGCAGATGCATTTTTTTTCCCTTTGCCTTTAAATAATTTTAAAAGAAATGTAACAGAATTTGTATTAAAATATATATACAGTACATCAGCACAGACAACAAATCATAAAACTGTCCCAAATATAATGTAACCAGACAAGTTTACCATACAGCTGTATAGTTCACTCCAGGTTCACATTTTCAGATTCAGAACAACTTTTAGAATCCCTGTAGATATTCATATTCATGTGTATTCCCAACATGCACCCTCACTGCTTTTACAATCCTTGTTCACACATAAATGTCCCTGCATACACCACAGACTCCCAACTGGATAAGAGCCATACAAAAAGAAAGTGATGTGGAGAATCACAGCTGGCAATTCTAATGAAGGGTATATGTAACAATAATAACATACTGAAATGCAGGATTTACTCAGTTTGTAGACCTATTGATAAATTATTAAACTCTAGGCACATAGAAAAAACACCAGTAAACTCAGATATGTGTTCACTAAAACAAAATGAAGTGTATTATTTCCTGTAACTAGTGTAAGGGCCAGTCTCAATGAATTTCTTTCTTTCTTCTTTCTTTCTTTCTTCAGAGATACTTTTTTCTTTTTGCAATGAATTCTGAATGATCTCAGAAGCATCTCAAACCAATATCAGATGTTTGCTGCATTTGCTCATTGAAGCCCGTAGACACAGGCCCTAAGTATGTCCATTTGTTTTGGTATTGGCCTCCAGCAGACCCCTACATAGAAAGGACTAATGCTGCGTACACACGGTCGGACATTCCGACAGAAAAAGTCAGATGGGAGCTTTTCATTATATATTCCGACCCATTAAACACGTCACCGACTTTGGTGTGACCGTGTGTATGCAAGACAGCTTGAAAGGAATTCCATCGGAACTCCGTCGGAAAAACCTTTAGAGTTTATTCCGATGGCAAAACTGGTCATGTGTACAGGGCATAAAAGGTAATAAGACTCTTCTACAGTCTTCATGTACTGGTAAAGCACATGCTGATAGCAGGAGAGAGATCAGAGTGATGAAATATGGTGCTGCTTCTCATTCACTGCCCAAACAGCAGCAGACCAAGATCAGAAGTTGGGAAAGTGGGACAATCTGAAAAGGAGAAATAAAAATTGGGCGTAAAAAGGTAGGCGTGGCTAAATTGTGCACGATTTTGGGTGTAAACAAAATGAAACATGGTATAGATAAGATAATAAACCCTTTGGTCAGGAGTACACCACAATGTACAGAGTGTAGTGGTCAGCAGTATGTATCATAGTGTCCCTTATGCTGCTGGCCTTTCTAAGGAAAAAATAGCCAGCGTCTGTGGTCAGTGGGAGAAAAAAAAGTAATTGAGAGGAGAAAATGCCTGGCATTGGTGGTAACTGGATAAAAAAAAAAAGGAATGGAAAAGTAGGGGCAATAATGTGACCCACAAGAGAAGTATGGCCAAAAAAGCTTTGACCATACTTCTTTTTTAGGCTGGCCATACTGTACATGAATCAAATTTTGTTACGTGGGTCATCCTGTTGGCACCACCGACTTGACAAAACTTGACAAAACTGTATTATTATTAATACAGGTATTTTTTTAGCGCCGACAAATAATGCAGTGCCGTTACATATTGTACATTTACATTAGTCCCTGCCCTCAAGGAGCTTACAAGCTAAGGTCCCTATATTTCCTATCTCACATTCATACATGCACATACTAGGGACAACTGTATAGGGGCCAAAGTAACTAGCATGTGTTTGAATTGTGGGAGGAAAATGGAGTACCCGGAGGAAACCGACACAAGCACAACATGAAAACTCCTTGTAAATAATGGCTTATTAGCAGACCAATGTCTGTACTCTGTAATTTACCTGGACTTCATGAGGTCAAGAATGAAGCCACACAGGTAAAATATATAGTGCACACTGTTCCGCTAATACACTATAGTTTGAACAGATTTTTTATCCCTTTGTTGCAATCGTAATCATTTTCTTTGATTAAGATGGGCCTCTATAAATATCGTCTGTGAAATTTTGTAAACCTTTGTGATTGAACAACATCTATCCTTATTAGCATGCTTATGCAAGCCCTCCCAATCACAGCTCTGCATTCTATTCACATATGCTGTGCCAATAAGCACAGATTTATAATTAAGTATCTATAGGCCTAGTAATAAGACACATTGTTCTATTTATAGAGGGTATCCAATCACAGCGCATTGAATGATGGCACTTCTAGTGTGATCCTGTTCAGCATCTGGTGGGAATTTATCTTCAGCTGCTTCATAAGTGAAACATAAATATGTAGTTATTCTGAATAATTACTCAGCCACCATTATTGATTCACGGCTTGTAGCAGAGCCAGTTGGAAATTTGGTAAAGTGCCCAACAGTATAGGCCTCGTGATGTGCTTGTTTAAAAATCAGTCAAATCAAAATGCGTTGAAACAAAAGGTAACATTATACTACTGAAGGGGATAATATGTAAGTACATTCAATCAGAAAATGTTAAATAGACCAATCTCAATTAATCAATTCCTTTTTTTTTTTGGAGATGAGGGAAAGCTTTTATCTACTGTATTTAAGGGCTTTAAAATAATCCTGTGACAGAATTTGTGGTGTGCACACATGATGATGAAAAAGGAAACAGGGCTTTTTTGTTCCTTTTCTTTTATTTTTTTCTACATTTTTATCTAATTACATTTCTTCTTGTTTCTCCAAGCTAGCTCTTTGGGCTGTGCTAGTTCCCCTTCATATATCCGTACCTGTACTTCACTGTAATTAGTTGAAAGCACAGTCCTGGACATGTTCTCATCTTTTTAGTAAATGTAATACCTTAGTAGTCTTTGGCATTCACCTTCTTACATACCGCTCTACAATGACCCCAAATTTATAGTTGTCATTAAATTTCATGGACAAACACAATCTGAAAACTTTCAACTCTTGTGTGCATTACCATTATATAGATTCTACTTTTCTTAACCATATTGTAAAAGTTGATCTTTTAAAGTGGAAGTAAACTTCCAACATTCCATTTTACCTATAGGTAAGCCTATAATAAGGCTTACCTATAGATAGTGTAAATATCTCTGAAACGTGCACAGTTTTGACATTTAGTGTACATGCAGCCAATGAAATCACTCGCGCATGCACTCTGAAAGAACGGCTGCCCATGCCGTTCCTTCAGAGCCCTGTGCTATGAACGGCGGCTCCCGTGTGCATTATGGCTTTCTAAAAAAAAGAAAAACGTCCGGCGGTTTACAACTGCTTTAAAGCAACATAAACCTAATTTACAAAGTATAAAGACCTCTAAAAGTTTGGAAGAAAATGCAAAGCTAACATGTTTCGATAGCTAAAATGTTTTGTCCTGGTGCCTACATGGCAGCATACTACTAGTGATAGAGCTCCACCTCTGACCCCACCCTCAGAACCAGTGACTAGCATAAACAAGAAAAACAAGTATGTTCCTACCTCTGCCTACCTCTGCCTGCAGCATCCACCTGGGTTCAGCCTCATCCAGATGCAGTCCCAGTTCTTGGGTTGCTAAAAGTCCTAAAAAGGCTGGGAGCCCCTTCTGTGGGTCATGTGGGGCATGCAAGATCTGCTAACTAGGAATGGTATCTGCCTGGCTAAAGTGTTTGTTTTGACTGGGCACAGGATGAGCAATGGTTTGTGATGGACATTCACTTCAGCATTTGCCTTCCAGTTTCAATAACCTCCTTTCATGGGGGAGTTTGTTCACCTGAATATACACAAGCTGGTCCTTTGAGCTTGGCTGTTTAGAGGAGGAGATTGGAGACATTGGATGCTCCTTGGATGTGATTTCAGTGGTCTTGAAAGCAAGGAAATATTCCAAAAAATAACAGTATGCATGGATCTTGGAAAAATGTTTGTCTTTTGCTACACCTACTATCTCACCTTCTGTGTCACACTTTCTAGGTTTCCTTCAGGCTGGTTTAGATCTGGGTCTTAGCCTCATCTTTCCTAAATTTCAAGTGGCAGTGATCTTTGTAGTGAAAGACAAGCTACAATTCTGCATTTATCAAAGCACTACTTCAAGAAAATGCTTTTTTTCTCAGTGGGTCTTAATCGTAGCAATTCTCACTAAGCAACCCTTCGCTCCAGCATGGAGTAGTGAGCATGGAAGCTCCTTTACCATTGAAAGCATATTTCACAAGGACAGTTGCAGCATCCTGGGCGGCGCATTTTAGTGTATCTATTGAAACAATCTGCAGGGTGTCTACCTACATGTAACATCTCATCAATTGCCACATGGAATCAGGAAAATTATACTGCATCAACTGCTCGAGTTGATTTATTAAGACTGTAGCCAAAAAAAAATGAGGCTGCCACACACATCATAAGCATTCTGGATTCTTTTTGAAACATAATGCACGTGGTCCTTGGCTTTCTTGACACTGCTTAAAGTAAACTGTCCTTAAGGGCAAGGCAACCATGTTTTAAACACCCACCAGTTTTTTTTGCCAGATCTGTTGCTGGTGTTGCAGTGGCAGAATCTCTTAGGCAAAGTATCTACTTCTCCTAAGGAAACCACTTCCTTGTTGGCCTTGAACTTTGCAGATTTTTCTTGCTTGCAAGGGAGCAGCTATAGAGAGACATCTCGTTGCTCCAGCTAGGAAAGGAGCACAAGGTCAGATGTTAATGATCCTGATGCCAGTTAGTTGACCTGGCTTTAAGGCATTACCTTTGTTTTAGTTTGAAGACAACAGCTGAACTACATTATTGTGGCCCAAGATACTCTTGTGGGATTTGCCGTACTTTCAGATTAGAGCACATTAATGTGTTAATAAGTGTGGTGGAACTAGAAGATGGAAATTTTGCTGAAAAATACTTTTAGAAAGAGCCATGCAGGAACTGTTATACACAACTCTGTGTGAAAGTTAATTTTAAATGATAGATTTCCTTTATTTCCAAAGGGGCAAGAAATTGACACTGTGGAAGCCTGTTGCTGTAGAAAATTCAGATTGTGTTATCACTTGCAAGAGTCCTGGAGTAAAGTAAAATTAAATTCATTGGTACATTAAACCAAAATGTTAATGTCAAGGTTGCAGGCAGCCAGCATAGAGAAAATTAAGCAAATATTGTGCCTTAAAGGACACAAATGTTGAATCCATTGCTGTTCAATATTTTTTTTTTTTTTTTAAATTCTTTATTTCTTTACAGGACTACATAGATATACTGTTTAAACATAAAATAAAAAGATACGGCATAGCCTTTACATATTGCATCACATTATCTTCATGTTGCATATCTGCTGTTCAATATTTTATGTGCTTTATAATAAGGAATGCATGATAACAGGATGGAATATGAACATCCTAAAGCAGACACTAGGATTATTCAATAAGGTAAAATAGATGTAGCAATTGGTACATTTATTAATATATTTTATTGTTTGCTGTAGCTGCAAACGTGGAAGCTTGAAGTATAGTATTGGTTAATATGAGTAACTAAATTTTGAACACCGATATTTTTTTTTACCTACTATTTTAAAATTCAGAACTGTTTGATCTGCTAGTGTTCATTTGACTTGCTTAGGAAAAGTATATTGAATACATAGCGGTTGATTTACTAAAGGACAATAGGCTGTTAACTTTGCAGGGGAAGTTGTAATTTGCAAGGGATTTTGCCCCACAGTTTAGTGAATGTGGTGAAGATTAACTTTGCAAAGCATGCCCAATCACATGCATTAAAATAAAAAAAAAAACTGTATTTTTGCCTGCAATTATTAGATGGTGGAAGTCATAGGTAATTCACTTCATTCACCAAGCTCTAGGGCAAATTCCCTTTCAAAGTGCAAATTCCCTTTGACAGTGACAGCTTATTTGCTTTTAATAAATCAACCCTGCTGGTTCATGGCTATTGGTCTGACTCACAAAATGTTTGAAATAGTGGAAATGAAGCGAAACATTCCCGGCTTACAGTAGAACTTGGGGAAGGGTTAAAGTCTTGGCTACATTTTTATTGTAGTAGTATGCATTCCCTGAAGATATTGAAGATATTTATGTTTACTTTCTGTTGTGCAGCTATACAGGAAATAGTAGCAGTTTCCCCAACAGTAACACAGATAGCTAAAAAAAATAAAAAGAATAAACAGTCAGGTTCTAACTTTTTTATATTCTATCCACAACCTAAAACTTTGGACGGAGTTTCAATTTAATTTGCCCTCACATAATAAAAATCAGATCTTAGATCTGTACAAAATACAGCAGAAAATACATAAAACATGTATGTAAAAACGGGCAAGATTTCATGGTAGGGACCAGTTGCTCTGTGACCTGAAATGCTGGATAAGGAATGCAATGCTGTGCCCTCTTCTACGTAGGATGGATTCAGGGGACCTCCTAAAACATTCATTGCATAATTTTCTCTCTCATTGCTCTCTGCATTATTAATCTCATTTAAAGGCCAAAGCAGATTTTAGTTTGATTAGCGACTGGAAATCTAGTAATGATTATGATCTGCAAAAAGCATAAAGTGGGTAGGTTAGAGAATAGTATTTAACCTTAAAGTTAACCCTGTAGAAAGGAGAGCGACATCCTAAACAAAGGAAGGGAAACTATAAAAACCACAGGAGAAAGGGACTTTAGATTTACCAACCAAATGAGGAAGTGGCAAACACCAGATATATAAAAGCAAGAATTTATTATGTCACATTAAAACAAAGTTCCATCTAATTAAAACCACGAAGTAACAGAGACAGTTGATTCATTTAGGCAGACGATAATCGATGATACAAGCATGTAAAATCAACGTGTTTCGCTGTATTAGCTTCCTCAGGAAGCTTGAAGATGGCAACTGGGGGAAAAAAAAAAAACTTGACACCAACTAAGAAGACATTATAAACAAAAAACCTAATACATATCAGTACATACTAGTTCATCATATTAACCAAGGAGGACCAAAAAAAAGAGAGGGGGGTGGGGAGGAGTCAAAAGGCATTCCTGGGGGGACAGTGAGAGGCACAAAGGGTCCCAAATAATCAAATATAAGAAAAACATTGGGGGTAAATAATGATTGTTAGAAGTCAATCCATTGTCTCTACCACCGTTAGGTGTTCAGTCCTCTAACCAAAATGCATATGTGAAAAAGAAGGAATTTGCACCCGGAGGGTGTAAAGATCTCACCCAGGGCAAAGAAGCGGTTAATTGGGCAGAAATTAGACTTGTTTAAATTTCAATAAAAGGAATAATTCTTGTTAGGCACATGATGTTAGTGGGAAAATACATAAACAAAACAACTAGTCACCCCAAGATATATAGCCACAGTAAAAACGTGCCCATAAAGTTCATGCTGATCTACACAGTCTGTCAGGTCCCCAAATTGGTTAGAAGCAAAAAGTGGGGCCGACAAGACTCCCTTAGAGCTCACACCAAATCAGATGATGGAGTTTAAAGGTGTCACAGGTATGGATCTGCAAAGCAAACAGCAATGTTATGCTTCAGAAAATTCTGCTTAAACACTCAGGTTATAAAATATAAAAAAACAAAAAACAAGGAAAGGGGGCACCTCTGAGTATGTCAGTCAGGGCAGCCTCCCGGGAAAACCAGAGAGCGGGTTCCAATAAGCTAGAAAGAAAAACAAGGAAAGGGGGGCGCCTCTGAGTATGTATCAAAAATCAATTTATTACAGCAACATTATCCACTCACATGGGGGTATATGATGTCACGTTCAGGTCCTGCATGCTGGGCTGGGAAGACTGTGGAACTGCAGGTCGCAGCAAGTCCGGGTCACAGCTACTCCACTTGGGCTTGCCTCTCATCAGGGTATGCTGGTATGGCAGAGCGTGGTGCTGGTTTTTCTTCCAAAAGGTCCAGATGCAGGTGGTAAAAGTCCGGTCCATAAATGGAGGAACTGGGCCAGTTTTTCAGAACAGGGGTTCCGGTGATGGGGTGCTTGATAAAGGAATGCGGCCACTCCCCCAACAGCCAATTCTGAAATGCGTCGCATATCGGTGACGTCACCGCCGGGCGACCCCGCTGTCTGTTTGCTCCCCAGGCCTTGCTTTCGCCTCCCCATGTACACGGCCGTGTCTCTTTACAACTCAGAGGTGAGACCGACGGCTTTTGGACACATCACAGTGCTTTCCCGGCAGTGGCGCTTTTTCACTCCCTTCCACCCCATCACCGGAACCCATGTTCTGAAAAACGGGCCCAGTGCCTCCATTTACGGACCGGACTTTTACCACGTGCACCTGGACCTTTTGGAAGAAAAACCAGCACCACGCTCTGCCATACCAGCATACCCTGATGAGAGGCAAGCCCAAGTGGAGTAGCTGTGACCCGGACTTGCTGCGACCTGCAGTTCCACAGTCTTCCCAGCCCAGCATGCAGGACCTGAACGTGACATCATATACCCCCATGTGAGTGGATAATGTTGCTGTAATAAATTGAGTTTTGATACATACTCAGAGGCGCCCCCCTTTCCTTGTTTTTCTTTCTAGCTTATTGGAACCCGCTCTCTGGTTCTCCTGGGAGGCTGCCCTGACTGACCCCAAGACACCCTAAACCAATGAGGGTATATATATGTATACACATATATATACATATACCGTTATCACCCCTGGAGTATTTGGTATTATTGTATGAGGTATATATACTTGTGTTTTGCGTCTTTTTTACTTGTTTTTAGGTTATAAAATATGTACCAAAAAACACACACCTTACCAACCTTATTCAAGATGACACATACTTCCAAAGAGAGGGGGTTCCCTATGTTTGATGCAGCAGAAAATAAAAATGACATAGTTCACACCAGTACAGTATGTTCCAGTGCAGTCAAACAAATTAGAACAAACAACAAATTGAACTGTACTGCAACCAGGCAAAACACATCAAAAATACACCACAACTCATCTAAACACATACAAAAATCCAGCGGCCCTAAAACATCATATACTTGTTTCAAAACGAATTCTCAGTCTTAAAATATGCTGCTTTTATTAAAACAATACTTGATAATCCATCCATGAAGGTTCTTGTACAATCACTTTCTTTTATCGGTGACAACTGCCTCCCAGTTGTGCTTAATTGTTTGATGTTGTTGTGTCTTGTGTACCCTTTAGATACAAGTATCTGTTCCAACATACATTATGCAGGCATGCTCCACCCTTTGTCACTATGATGAAGTTATTTCAGCCCAATGGTGTACAGACAATACTGAACCTAGTGCATGTAGACAGAAAGTGGTTTAAAGGATGGAGAAAATTAGCAATGCTTAATGTAGTGCGTACCCCCATGGGTACTATGTTCATGTGCCCACCATACACCTTGGCAAACCTAGATTCATGGGGAATATTTATTGCAGAGGAATATGCAGAAGAGATACAAAACAACAGCAATGATATACCTAACAGGTAAACTATGCAACAAGGAATATATTGCAAATAGGTGAATAGTAGAAAGAAATATATTTAAAACAAGCAATGAGTGTAAAGAGCAGCTTCTCCTAAAACGAATGCTGCTGCAATCCTAACTGAGGAGAATAACACCACTCTTAACAGTTCAGCTGCCTTTAATATACTCTCTTCTGCTGGCCAGCTTGTTGGGGCCCAACTGTTATGTCAGAGTGCACAGGATAATGTTGCTTTAAGCACCAATGATGTTACCAACTCTGGTCCCTTTAGGCACTAATAATGTAATAGGTAACACTGTCCTTTTTTTTTCAAAGTGTAATGTGGATTTGGCCTGCAGCCTCTCACCAGCTTATTGTATTAACAGATGATCTCCCTCTGTATACTGTGTGAAACAAAGCCGGTCTATATCTGCAATATCCTTCTCCCTTGATTCACCACCTACATTCATGGCTCTCCACAATGTCCTCAGATTCATGCCGCTGTGCTTCTCTACTTCTCAAGTGCAGAAGTGAGTAGTCTGCCAGCAGCTAACCAGGCACACAGTGGGGGGGGGGGGGTGATTTACTTAAATTGGAGAGTGCAAAAGCTAGTGCAGTTCTGCATAGAAACCAATCAGCTTCCAGATGTTATCGTGAATGCCTAACTGAACAAACTGAAGTTAAAAGCCGATTGGCTACCATGCACAGATGCACCAGATTCTGAGTGCTCCGGTTCTAGTAAATCTTCAGTCCTCTCAGATACAGCCTCCACACTTCCCGCAGCCTGGGAAAACAGCAGGGGACCACCTCTCCACCTTTCCCCAGTGCCTTGTAGGATCTGCAGTCATCTCATTCTAGCTTACCAAGCTAGCTCTGTCTTTCAGATCTACACCTCTCACAATCCTTGCAGTCCAATTTCTGTGTGCATCACTGATCAGTAAAGGGCAAGCTTGATTCTGGCTGCACAGTTCTACAATAACAGTAGTCTCCACCCTAAACTGTGTCTGTGTATAAGTCTCCTCTGCAGCACAGAACTGCAGACTGGGCTGCAATGGAACGTGCAAAAAAAGTATTAAAAAAAAAAAGTCAAAGCAGTACTTAAGTACTTACAGTATAAAAAAGAAAAACAACTGTAAATGATACACAGTGCATTAGTAAACTAAATTTCATTCTGTTACAGTTTAAATGTATTTATAATTTCAATTGGTAAATCAATATAGTCAAGGTTAAACAATAACATTGAAACTTGTGAATTGCTTTTATACCACACAATCTCAGCTTGAGATGGCAAATGAACATATGATAAAGAGCTGTGACTGTACTCTCTTGGATTATTCTGGAAAACTTTTAACAGCAAACAAGCAAGACAGCCAAGATATTTTGCTTACAAAGCAGTCTGTTGCTTGGACACATAACCTTTTAAGTAACTTAAGTGCTGACACCTAAATACTGTCTTATTATCAGCAGTCCTAATAGAATTATACTGTGCTCCTCACACACTGGGATACAAGATCCCATTTATCTGGACACGTTCTCATACAGTGTGGTAATATCAGAAGAGTAAAAGGAAAAATCAAATATGATGAAAAAATATAAAATACTGTATATGATGAAAAATATAATTTTACCAGATACAAGTAAATTACAGTTAACAGGCCAACATGTGTAGTGTAGTTATGTTTTATATTTAAATATCACATATATACTGTATCATTAACTGAGCATGTATAACTTCGTGCAAGTATCCAGTATTTGTCTTGCACAGTTAGGCTATGAAATATGTTCACATGTCAAATATCATGGCCTACAGTCTCCTGATGTCATGTAAACATGGTCTACTGCCGGGGTAGCCAATCTTTTGAGCATAAAAGAGGCAATAAAATATTGAGAGTGCCAGACAGAGCCACTATAAGACACCATCACCCCCCCGTACCTATCTCATAACCTTCCAGACACCTACCATACCTCCAATTTTTAGAGCTTTAGAATTTAAGAATATGGGGCACCCTAGGGAGATTGGTAGGCATTGATAAAAATTGGGCAGTGTTAAGTTATGCTGAATACTAGTATTGAATAGATTCTAAACCTACTCACATTACTCAGAACATATTTCTTAATTACAGTGGCAAAAATAAGACATACATAAACCTCAGCACAAATTATAATTTTTTTAAAAACTGAAACTTAATTTCTTCCCCTAGTGGCCCCTTAGATCGAATTGGTACCTTGTGTAGTGGTAGCAATCATTTTTGCACCCAGAGAATACACAGCTGCTGGGTAGAGGGAGCTGAGCTCTGGGGGTGAAGGGGTTAACATTCCTTGACTGCAATGCTTGTGTTAATGGAGGTTGCAGAGCCCACCAGAGTGTGCAGTTGGAGATGGGATGGAAAAATGTGGGTTTATGCTGAGGAGAAAGGAAAAAGTGTCAATGAAATATCTATAAGTCTGGTGGCTATATAAGGTGGGGCATGCTCAGGACTCTTTAGGACAGGACAAGGACATCCTCAGCCACCGGTGTGCTATAATTAGGATGCTGGGTTCACATGCCAGGAGAAAAGGCATCAGGTGCCACCCCTGGTCTTCGCATATTTTCCCTAGTTAGAACGAACTCTGAAGCATCGAGTTCTAATCACTTTTGGGTTGAAAACCGAAAAGAAGCTAAGCATGATCTGTCCTTGTTTAGCTTCAAAGGAGTGCAGAGGCGGCATTAGGGGTCTAATAGGACCTGTCACCTGCACTGTGCAATCACCCACTTGTGATAGCAAAAAAGGCAAGTTAAAAAAGGAAAAAAAAGTTTGAACCATTAAAGTTTATTAAAATAAAAAATCAACAAAACTAATTCTTAATACCTCCTGCCTCCACTTTATCATAGTTTTGCCCCATTTCACAGGTACAGCCAATGTTGAGGCTTGATATGTTTTGGGAATTATATGTAGCACCTTGCTAGGTAAATTTTGTTTTTGGCCTCCCTGTAGCCAGGGAGAGCAGATATCGTTTGCGTCTGTTCTGGGTCCTGCTGCTGCAGGCTCAGCTACTGCTCACTGGCACTGCTGATGCTGGCTTGCATGTGGAATTTGTGAATAAAAGTTGAATTTTGTACTAAAGTAGAGAGTTAATAACCAGGATTTGTGCTTTTGACTGCTCGGGTACTGCTTGTGGTTGCAAGTGTGTTTTTTTCCTTATTTGATAAGTTTGCTATCAGTTTTTAAAACACTTTTTTTCTTCTTTTTTTCCGCTACTTTAGCCTAGGTTCACATTGGAACGATTTATCATGCGATTTGAGAGATCAAATTACATGACAAGTCGCAGCCTATTGAAGTCAATGACACTGTTCTAATCGGTGCTACACTGTTTTTGCCACCCCTGGTATTCAAATTGCATGACAAGTTGCAGCCTATTGAAGTCAATGACACTGTTCTAATTTACTTTTGAAATTCAGTGTCTTTGCACTCCCCCTTTGATTCCTATTTGTGTGATTTATACTGAAGCTAATTGACCTGTGTTCGCTGTTTCCTAAATTGCCACTTATTTCCACATTCGTGATCAAGTCTGTATTGTTGGTAATCAGAAGGTCTAGTAATGTTTGTTTCTAGTTGGTGAGTCTACCATCTGACCTATGAAATTGTCCTGCAAGACATTTAGAAACTTGCGAGCCTTAGACGAATGTGCAGTTCCTCAGTCTGTCTGTACAATTAAAATCCCCCATTATGATGACACTTCCCATCCTTGCTGCTAATCCAAATTGTGAGGTCCACCTCCCCCTCCTCCCTCAGGTTAGAGGGCCTATAGCATACTCCCAGTATTATTTTCCCCTTAGTTTCATCCCTTTGGAGCGCTACCCATAAGCATTCCACCTCCTCCCTAGCTCCCTTAGTGATGTCATCTCTCACATTAACTTGTACATTATTCTTGATATACAGGCATACCCCTCCCCCTTTTTACCCTCTCTATCCCTGCGATAAAGGGAATACACTTGAATGGTTGCCAGACAATCATGAGAGCTGTTGAACCAAGTCTCTGAAATTCCCACAGAATCTAAATCCCCCTCGTACAACAATACCTCTAGTTCTCCCATCTTGTCCACCAGGCTCCAGGCATTGGTGAACATGCCACGTAGTTTAGACCGGTCGCATACTGTCCTCTTATTGGGTGTTCTGAGATTGCAAATAGGACTTGTTACTATACTTACCTACATGTGTGACACAACCAACTGAGGAGTACAAATACAAGTGTGTCTTGCCTACAGTCAAGCATGGTGGTGGGAGTGTCATGGTCTGGGGCTACATGAGTGCTGCTGGCACTGGGGAGCTACAGTTCATTGAGGGAACCATGAATGCCAACATGTACTGTGTCATACTGAAGCAGAGCATGATCCCCTCCCTTTGGAAACTGGGCCGCTGGGCAGTATTCCAACATGAGAACGACCCCAAACACACCTCCAAGATGACCACTGCTTTGCTAAAATAGCTGAGGGTAAAGGTGATGGACTGGCCAAGCATGTCTCCAGACCTAAACTCTATTGAGTCTCTGTGGGGCATCATCAAACAGAAGGTGGAGGAGCGCAAGGTCTCTAACATACATAAGCTCTGTGATGTCATCATGGAGGTGTGGAAAAGGACTCCAGTGGCAACCTGTGAAGCTCTGATGAACTCCATGCCCAAGAGGGTTAAGGCAGTGCTGGAAAATAATGGTGGCCACACAAAATATTTACACTTTGGGCCCAATTTGGACATTTTCACTTAGGGCTGTACTCACTTTTGTTGCCAGCGGTTTAGACATTAATGGCAGAGAGTTGTTATTTTGAGGGGACAGCAAATTTACACTGTTATACAAGCTGTACACTCACTACTTTACATTGTAGCAAAGTATAATTTCTTCAGTGTTGTCACATGAAAAGATATAATAAATATTTACATAAATGTGAGGGGTGTACTCACTTTTGAGAGATACTGTATATTGTCATTGAGAAATGAGTGCTAGCAAGGTTGAAGGTTTTGCTCAGTGCACACTGTACCACGTGTATGCAAAAAAAGTTCAACAGCTTCAGGATGGATACTGCTGTAGACAGTGAGCAGGTTGCCCTTCTGGAAGCTCACATTTGCCCTTCTGGAAACACACGCATGTGTGTTTGAGCTTTGGGTTGCATACGCTAATGCAATAGGCCGCACACACACCTATGACTGGTGGGGTGCCTTCGGAGAGTTTATTATTCCAAGTCTGTTCAATTCTACCATTGCTACTCAAAAATATAGCAGTCTAGAGTTCCAATAAAGCTATAGAGTAAAAAATAGTAATAATAAGAATGTTTGATTGCTGTTAAAAGCCAAGGTATACTTAGATATTCATACTAATATTAGGATGTACAGTCCAATTTCGGGTCTCTTTTAAAGACTTGCCAAATATGTGTACAACCAGATTTATAAGCTACACTGTGCTCGGTACTATTTCCTGATCTTGCAGCACTGTAGAGCTTTTTCTTTGACTGCTTGCACAGACACACAAAGTGGGACCATATGATCACATTTTTCATCATTTCAATCCAATGCTGTAGCCAGTTTTTTATCCAGACATGGGCCAGTTGTTTGTAGGTTTACTCTAAAATGATTTGTTTTTAGAAGTAGACTTTATTTTATCTCTTGTACTAAATAATGTACTGGCAGACCATTCTTTTAAAGCCCCCACTGTGATATCCCCCCCCCCCAGCACAGTCATATTACAGGGCTACGCATCAAGATTTACAAGCCAAACCTTACCATATCATACTACAAGGAAATCTTTTTTTCAGGTCAAGAAAATGAATTGGAAACACTTAACCTAAAATCTTAATTGGAACCCCTGCAGTTTGGCTCGAAGACTTAGTTCCAGCCTCAGGTCTGATTGAGTAGCCAGCCTCCTAGGGTCTTTTATTTGTAGTAGCTTTGCCTTCTGCTTTATATATATATTTTTCTAGATTGTATTTATTGGACACAGGAAAGGCTGCTGGACGTGCCCTTTTCTTTCTCTGAATTCCAACAGAGAACCACTGATGTGAACTGTAATTCGCCTGTAGTTGTGAGTGATTATGTGTCTGCAGCACTCTGCAAGCAGCACTTTTTGGGAGGGTTCCCACAGCGCCAAGCTGATTAAATTCTGCCTGCTCTCAATGCCTTCGTGTGAGTTTTTATGTTGTAAGGTTAGGCCTGGTCACTTTTTTTTTCTGCGATTGCCTTTTTGGTAGCAAGCAGTGTTTGATGTGGAGAGCTTGTTTGTTTGTCTATGTTTCCTCAGGGTGGTCTTCAGTTTTTCACTGTTTAACTTAATAGTTTTCCCCATAAAAAAGTTACTTACTATAAATGCATTTTGCAGTGTGATAATGAAAATGAATTAGATCACATTCACCTCCTGATACCTTACACCATCAGCGTCAAATTATCCGCTTTCCATATTGTGCATGACCTAATTTTTCCTTTTTCTTGCTTTATTAGCAAGAGCACAAATAATAAAGAGCATATACAAAGAGGTATTTAACTTTTTTAAAACTATGTTTGACAGTTTTTCTTTTTTTGTGTAATGTTGAAAAAGAAAAAAGTCTTCCTCCTAAATTGTAAGGCAAATCTTGATTTTGAGCTTTACCATTCCTGTGTTTTGTAAAACCACACATATGGTATTGTTGGCCTTCTCTGTTATATATTAAGCTGAATATCTGGGGCTACAATATTTATGAAACTTCTCTTTAAGAGTCAGTGTTTTCTATTCTATGATGTGTTTGAAAGGTCACCTGGCACAAAAACTACACTTCTCCAAAATCTGAAAAATGTTCTGGAGCTTAAAGTATACCTGTGCTATTGACCATAAAAATTAAAGTAATAATTCACTTCATAGGCAGCTCAATCTGCAGGCTGTACCCCCCTTCTTATCAAATTCCAATAACCCTGTTCCTCCTTAAAATTCTAAAGATTAAACCTGCGCAAGGCTAGATTTGGCTCCTTTCTGCGGCCATGTTAGCATGCTGAGGCTTGGCAAGTGGTCACCATTGGCATCCAGACCTGTCAATACTTAAGCACATATTTGTACTTAGATTAGTTGCTGTTTTATTTATTTTTTAGATGCAGTGATCCTTGGGTTGAGGTTTATATATGATAAACTTCCCATCTAATAAACGCACAAAAGTATTTTTACCTAGCTCAATCCAGTGTACCAGCTACTGTATTAACTTGACATTTCTATGACATCCTTCAAGATGTTGACGTCCTGATGAAGGTGTTTCTGTCACTGAAACTTTGATTTAATAAAAAAAAAAAAAAAATCTTGCAAGAAATGTCATAGTACATACTTATAGTGTTTCATACTGAATTTTGTTTGTCGTGATTTTAGCAGCAGCAGTTTTATAGATTAACCCTGATGCTGCTGATAGCTGTGAACCAGCAAGCCTAGCAGGAGAGATGTGGCAAGATAAACTTCATAAGACACCTGAGTTGTCAAACCATCTGTTTTTATTACTCCCCTTTGTGTACCCTGGCGCTGTTAATTAGAATATTTCAGTAGTTAAACCCTAATCACCTGAACTGGGAAGTGGGCCAGAATTCACCAGATGACAGATTGTGGTGTGGGCAGACTACTATAGTCTGACAGAATAGGAACTGGATTGAAATTACTGAAATTTTTATTTATTTTTTATAACTGGCATCTAATTGACATTTAATATTTACAGTATTGCAATGGTTATATTCACTGAGCTATAGTTTTCATATTGGATTACATTATGTCAATGCTTTTGTGAATTTTAGGGATAAACTGCATTATGAGATTTTAAAGTTTATAAGGTTTTGGGCAGAGACGAGAGGTGTTATGGCACCCCAGGCAAGATTTCTGAATGCTCTCCATCTACTAATGAAGACAGTAACATATACACCTAATTATTTGTAATCTCATCTGCATTTTTTTTTAGAAAAAGAAAAAAAGTAAAAAAATGTATTCCGGGTATGGCATATTTTTGCATAAATATATTGATCCAACTTGAACCAATCTAACTTCTTTATATATCATACCTGGCTAATGCCACTGGAAGCTGGAGCCACTTGCTTCCTGGTCCCTCACTAAGCCATTGGCTTGATGCATTCTGAACACAGGAGGTTGACCGCTCAGCACGGACACCTTTGCATTGCATTTTCTAAATGAATGAAAAGCAATCTCTGATTGGACTAGGTGAAGAGTGTGACATTACCACCCTACCAGTCCACCTCATCCAATGCAAAGCATTCTTTGAATGGATTCCATACTTAGTGGTCAACCTCCCTAGTTCACAAAGTCAGCTGCTCAGCATGGGACCCTGAAGCAAGTAGAGATCACCAGAGTAATGGTGTCTGCTTCAGAGATTTTAAGCTTCCAGGGGCATCAGCCAGGTATGTTAAATACATAGAAACATTGGTCTACGGGGGGCGCATGCGCGCGATCGCGGGAGATGGCTGCTTGATCCCTGCGCTCCGCGCCACCGGCCGCTAACACCTCGGCCAACAGAGCACAATCCCGCTGCAGCCACAAACGAATTACACCCCGAGACTGCGGACACCGCCGGGCACCCGCGGGTATGCACAAGTCGCATCAAAAGAAGCCAAAATACTCTAAAAGGGCTTCTACAGCAGCCGCAGCCCCTGCACCCAGGAGAAGCAAGATGGCGCCCGAACCTCCGGAGCCTGATGACACCACGAGGCTCTCTGCATCTGCTCCAGCTTCCCCAACAGACAGCCTGCAACAATACCCCTCAGATCTGGTAAGCCGTGAAATCTGTGATGATGCTATGCTGGCAAAGTTCCGCACAATTGTTAGAGATGAGATCTCTACAGCCTCCCGCAAGCTTTCCTCTGACCTCATGCGAGGCCTTAAGGAACTAGGCCACCGCACAAATCAGCTTGAGCAGCGTATGGACTTAGCTACTACAGTTCTGGAGGGGCATGAAGAGGAGGTAGATAAATTAAATGCTGAACTGGAAAGCTTGCGAGACAAATTAGAGGACTCTGAGAATAGGGCCCGCAGGGACAACCTCAGGATCCGTGGGTTGCCTGAAATAATCACGGACTTGCAAGGCACAGTCACAGCTTTTTTTCAGGAACTGGCTCCTGAGATTCCGCTTGAACGGCTTGAATTTGACCAGAGATGTCATTATAAAATTTCATTTCTATCGCACCAAGGAACGGCTCCTGCAAGCAGCCAGAGAAGTCCCTGAAATCTCTTTCCAAAACCATTCCCTGCATTTGTTTGCGGACCTCTCCCCAGTCACGATTGCAAAAAGGAGAACCCTGAAACCTTACCTCCAAATCCTGCAGACCAACGGTATCAAATACAGGTGGGGGTTCCCCTTTAAACTTTCCTTTTCTTATCAGGGCCGCCATGTCCAGGCTTCCTCCCTACCTGATTTGAAACGCCATTTCCAGGATCTCCGCTTGGACCTGCCTCCACCCTCGGAGGGACCCCCCTCATTGTCTTCTCGCCCACAGATGTCCCAGCCTCCCCGCAAGCCCTCGCAGGCCTCCCAGCAAAGATCCCAGGCCCTTCGTTCACTCCAGGAACAACGTTTCCAGGACACCTCCAACGGATGAAGAAACGTACTTCCCAATGTTTGGGGTTTCTACTTCAACATGAACCTGACACCTGAAGGGGCTCTCCGGAGCCGCACCATTGGTATCAAACTGTTATACGTTATTTCCTGGCTTACTTTACAGCCTTAGTTATAACTGGTTTAATATTTTCTGTGTTTTTTTTTTTCTTGTTTTGACACAATATGGTCGAATGGCTCATTTGCGGGTCTATCACCCTGGGCCGCCCAGACAGATTGATGGTCGGCCAGGGTGAGAGGTGGCCTGTGAGCAGTGAATTAGAAGTGGACATGAGGTTCGACCACAGTTAATTTTTACTTATGGCAAGGGGGGGAATGACCCGTGGCCCTTGCAGCCGTCGGGCATACCCTTAACCCATTAGGCTCATCAGGGTTGTTCCAGTCGTGCCTACGCTTGGTTATAGGCCTTACTAGATATGCTCATTCCTTTTTTTTTTTTTTTTTTTTGTATTTTTAATAGCTGCTTAACGCAGAAATGGAAATAACAAATGAAACTGTCCTTTTTCAGGTTGTTGGTACCCCGAGGACCTCGCCGGAATCCTTAGCGGGATCCGGTGTGGCCCTCACTTATTTCTAGGTTATATCCAGATAATATTGATTTCCTTTTGAAGTTTGTGATTCATGTTTAACGCACTACTATGTGCTCATTCTTTATACACTTTTGAACTATGGTTTATTGGTCATTCAGGCCGAGGAGGCCTGGTGGACCACTGCGCCCCCACAGTGTCGGCACTTGCCTGAGACTATAGTCCCGGTCAACTACCGACCCACCGGTGGGCCTCCGGACCCACAACTACTTGCACTAATGATGTTAGGTGTGTACAAAGCCGATCTGTCTTCGGCTTTGCCGTGCTTCTTTCTCTTCCCTTGCTCTGCTGCTTTTTTCTCCCTTCTCCTCTCCTCCTCTTCTTACCCTCTTCTCCAGAGTTCCTGAGGATTGCATCCAGAACCACAATGGCACAATTTTTTACTTCCCCGCCATGACGCTACATTGGCTGTCCTTAAACAACATATACACATAGCCTGTTTACAGGAAACTCATTTTTCCTCCACCTCCAGCCCCAACTACTTTGATGCCCAATTCTTCAGTGGAGTACTTCCATCTTAACTCTACCTCAGTCTCCTCCCCGGTGACTCTCTGGGAGAGGGGGCACATTATACAAATAGCTTCAAAACGTAAAAAAGAAAGACAAAAACTACAGGCCACTTTGGAATCCCGCTTGGAGTCCACCTCTGCAACTTTTAAACAATGCCCTACATTGAAAAATCGCAAACTCCTCCCACTCCTTCAGCAAAGGCTTTCTCCCACTCCTTACGCTCCCACGATCAAATATAGTAATGATACCGATTTCTTACTAGCCCAGAACCGCTCTTTAGAAACCATGCTCTTGTCTCTGGATGTGAACAAAGCTGAAGCTCTGTACGATGTCCCTCAAGCCAAAGTTAAATATTATGGATTTGAATCCTCTATTTTTCCCATCCGAAGGGCACTCGGCAGGGCTGAAAAGCAATCTCTGATTGGACTAGGTGAAAAGTGTGACATTACCCTGTTCCGTCTCACCCTACCAGTCCACCTCATCCAATGCAAAGCATTCTCTGAATGGATTCCATACTTAGTGGTCAACCTCCTTAGTTCAGAATGTATCAAGTCAGCTGCTCAGCATGGGACCCAGAAGCAAGTAGAGATCACCAGAGTAATGGTGTCTGCTTCAGAGATTTTACCTGGCATACCTTGAAGTGCACCCTGTTCCACTACGGTGATCATCCAATGCAAAGCATTCTCTGAATGGATTCCATACTTAGTGGTCAAGTCAGCTGCTCAGCATGGGACCCAGAAGCAAGTAGAGATCACCAGAGTAATGGTGTCTGCTTCAGAGATTTTAAGCTTCCAGGGGCATCAGCCAGGTATGTTAAATACATAGAAACATTGGTCTAGTCCTGGCTGACAGAAAAAAAAAAAAAAACTTATAGTTTATGGCCAGCTTTAATATGGCTCAGCTAGGAAGCAGTGATATGACTGGTTATTAGCCATTCTGACAAGTGTAACCATAAGTTCCACATTTACTTTTCTCATATTCCTAAAAAAATCACCCAAGGTCTTACTGTTGGTTAAGATATATTAGCTAGTTTTAGGAATAACCTTTATATTTGCCATAATGGTAGGTATTATTATGTCAATGCTTTTTATTTTACCATACGTAACCTACATATTGGGGTGTTTATCCAGTTGAGTTGATATAGTGCATGTATAGCCAAAAATATATTTAGTTTGCTTTGAACAGAGAAGAGAAGGGTTCAAACCCATGCCAAATTTGTATTGCCCTGGTGACCATTATCACTGGGACACCTACTTCCTGTTTTGTCTTTGAGGCATGAAGTCAAAACGGGACACAATCAACAACAACAAGAAGCCATCTTTTTTTGCATGCCATTGAGCTCTAACATTCCCTTCTCCCTTGCACTATTCTCCCTGTTCCACCTACTATAAGGCTGCCTACCCTATTATCCTTGTAGCACAGTCTCTTGACAGGTCCCAATGATTTGCCCCATGTTCTCTTCCCAGGCACACAACCACTTGGGCAGTCTCACTATTCAGGGACTCCCAGCAGGGTAAGTCCCACCTCAGCAACACTGACACAGTCACACATCATATAGTCACTAGGATCATGCTTCCAGGCCTCTACTTATGGTGTCCCTGGATACTTTGGTACCTCTTGTCCAATATCGGCCAGACACTTCTCCCGTGAATTTCCAGACCAAATCATCAGTGAAAACATAGGCCCCCAGCTTCCACTGAGCTTGGACCTCATTGATTTCAGACAATAGCCCCCCTAGATCCCACTGAGCTGCAGCTGCACTGAACTGCAGCTATTCTGCCTAGAAGGACAGCAACCCTTCAGACTGGGATCTTCTCCTCCTGGCCAAGAAGTAGTTGAGCCTGCAGCCAGTGATCATACAGCAGTTTACCAGGACAGGTTTCCCTCAGAACAGGTCTCGCCATGGTCGACCAAAGAAGTTGAGTGCACGTGCTCAGTGTCATATCCAGAGGTTGTCTTTGGGAAATAGACGTATGAGTGCTGTCAGCATTGCTGCAGAGGTTGAAGGGGTGGGGGTCAGCCTGTCAGTGCTCAGACTATATGCCGCACACTGCATCAAATTGGTCTGCGTGGCTGTCGTCCCAGAAGGAAGCCTCTTCTAAAGATGATGCACAAGAAAGCCCACAAACAGTTTGCTGAAGACAAGCAGACTAAGGACATGGATTACTGGAATCATGTCCTGTGGTCTGATGAGACCAAGATAAACGTATTGGGTTCAGATGGTGTCAAGCGTGTGTGGCGGCAACCAGGTGAGGAGTAGACATGTGCACACTGAAATATTTCATTTTGGAATTTCGTTTTCGTCCGAAAAATAAATTTATTTAGTTACTCCCGAAATTCGTTTTTATTTATTTCGTTTTTCGTTAAAAATTGCATTCGTCCAAAAATCCAAATGAATTAAGGTTGAATCTGTCATTGAAGGCTTATGGTGTCGGTCGAATGTTCAAAGAAGATTCGACGGAGCAGTTAAACTGTATGACTCTGTATAGTTAAGCTGCAATTCCACTCAATTCCAGCAGCAATCTTTCCTCTCTACGTCAAATCTTTTCTCCTTAATCGAATCTTTTCTCTCTATGTAGAATAATCTTGGACTAATAGAGTTAAGGTTAGGCACATTCGACCACAGGTTCAATGGACACAGATTGTTATTGTCAGCATCGAATCTCCTATCTATATCGAACTGTTGTCATAACGAAAACGAAAATAAAGCATTTGTTTATGTCGGATCTTTCCTTTTTCGGATTCTGCACTTTCGTTATGGTTTTTTAAAACGATAACGAAAATTCCTGAAATTCGGACGAAAATGCATTCGGACGAAAACAAATGCACATGTCTAGTGAGGAGTACAAAGACAAGTGTGTCTTGCCTAGAGTCAAGCATGGTGGTGTGAGTGTCATGGTCTGGGGCTGCATGAGTGCTACCGGCACTGGGGAGCTACAGTTCATTGAGGGAACCATGAATGTCAACAGGTATTGTGACATACTGAAGCAGAGCATGATCCCCTCTATTGTGGAGACTGGGCTGCAGGGCAGTATTCCAACATGGTAATGACCCCAAACACACCTCCAAGACAACCACTACCTTGCTAAGAAGCTGAAGGTAAAGGTGATGGACTGGCCAAGCATGTCTCCAGACCTAAACCCTATTGAGCATCTGTGGGGTATCCTTAAATGGAAGGTTGAGGAGCACAAGGTCTCTAACATCCACCAGCTCCGTGATGTCCTCATGGAGGAGTGGAAGAGGATTCCAGTGGCAACCTGTGAAGTCGCTGGTGAACTCCATGCCCAAGAGGGTTAAGGCTGTGCTGGAAAATAATGGGTGCCACACAAAATATTGACACTTTGCACCCAATTTGCAATTTCTCACTTAGGGGTGTACTCACTTTTGTTGCCAGCGGTTTACAGCAGTTTAGACATTCATGGCTGTGTGTTGAGTTATTTTGAGGGGACAGCAAATTTACACTGTTACACAAGCTGTACACTTACTACTTTACATTGTAGCAAAGTGACATTTCTTCAGTTATACAAAAAAATATATGGAAATGGGAGTTTTAAGGTGCAGAAATGAACTCCAATTTCCATATATTCTTTTGTATACCTTACCTTACTATTGGGAAGTTGTGCATTTCAATGAGAGTCCCTACTATCCTTGGATGAAAATTTACTGTTTTCGACATTTATTCAGTGCTTTCACATGAAAAGGTATAATACAACATTTACAAAAATGTGAGGGGTGTACTCACTCTTGTGAGATACTGTAAATATATTTTCAAATTTTTTTTTTAACAAATAATGGCATAGAACATCCAGAAAATGTTAAGAGACAATATGAATTGATTCTGTAGGAGGAATTAGGTGCTTAAAGCAGAGTTCCACCTAAAAGTGGAACGTCTGCTTAAGGCCGGGTTAAAACGCTCCGACATTAGGAGCTCCTGTCGCATGACGTGGAAAATCAATGTTTCCATATGGGAGCCGTCTTAACTGGTCCGACACAAGTCATTCCAACTTTGAAAATGCTCCCTGCACTACTTTGGTCTGACTTTGATCCTACTTCAGCCCATTGAATATCACTGAAGTCGGATCAAAGTCGGATCACCGTCTTAACTGATCCGACTTTGGCATGTGACTTGTGCTCTGATGATCTGGAAGGGGAACTCCATGCCAAATTTTTAATAAAAACCGACATTAGTTCCGCCTCCAAGAGCACACCAGGCCCTTCGGCCCCAAAATCCATACCAGACCCCTATCCGAGCACACAGCCCGGCAGGTCAGAAAAGGGGGTGAGGACGAGCGAGTGCCCCCCCCCCCAAACTGTACCAGACTGCATGCCCTCAACATAGCAGCTTGTCCCCATGTTGACAAGGACAAGTGCCTCTTCCCAACAACCCTGGCCATTGGTTTCGAGGTAACAAGGGGGCCCACAGATTCTGACCCCCCGCCCTATGTGAATGAGTATGGGGTACATTGTACCCCTACCCATTCACCTAAAAAAAAGTGTCAAAAATAAAACACATTACACATGTTTTTAAAGTAATTTATTAAGGCAGCTCCGGCGTCTTCTGTCTCCTCTGCTGATGTCTTCTGCATCTGTTGGTTCTTCTCCCCATTCTGGGTCTTCTAGCCCTCTCTGGTTCTTCTCCCTCTGTCCGCTATCTTCTGCCTCTGTTGGGTCTTCTCTGCTATTTTCTCGCTCTTTTGCTGGGTCTTCTCTGCTGTCTTCTCCCTCTGTTCTTCTTCCGATGTTGAATCAACGCTCTCTCCCGCTCTAATGCTGGATGCGTGGTGTGCCCCTACTTATATTGGCATGGGGCGGGGTCACTGGGTGATGTCATCCGGAGGCCCCGCCCCATATGACCTCACCGCCCGGGGCGTGACGTCATAAGGAGCGGGCCTCCGGGGGCCCCGCCCCACGCCAATATAAGTAGTGACACACCGCGCACCCAGCATTAGAGCTGGAAAGAGCATTGAGTCAACATCAGAAGAAGAACAGAGGGAGAAGACAACAGAGAAGACCCAGCAAAAGAGTGGGAAGACAGCGGAGAAGACCCAGCAGAGCCAGAAGACAGAGGACCGAGGGAGAAGAAACAGAGAAATCTAGAAGACATCAGCAGAGAGCCGGAGAAGAACCAGAGAGGGGAGAAAAACTGACAGAGGCAGAAGACAACAGCGGAGGAGACAGAAGAGCCAGATAGGGGAGAAGAAGCCAGAAAGAGACTCCGGAGCTGCCTTAATAAATTACTTTAAAAACATGCGTAATGTGTTTTATTTTTGATTTTGGGGGGGGGGGTTATAAAACACTTTTTTCATTTTTGACACTTTTTTCAGGTGAATGGGTAGGGTTACAATGTACCCCATACTCATTCACACGTTACAGGTCCCAGAAGATTGCCCAAGCATTGAGAAGGCACAGTGTGACTCGCACATGCGCATTGTGCACCTGGCTGTGAAGCCGCAAGATGTCACAGCCAGGTGCCCACACTTGTGATGCCGGCGCTGGAGAGAACCGAGGTTTCGGGCGGCCACATCGCTGGATCGTGGGACAGATGAGTGTGTGTTTATTAACCCCCCTGGCGGTATTCCAGAGTCTGGCACGGGGTGGAACTTCATGATCATAAGCGGTAATCCCGAGCCAGACTTGGGATCACATTGCAGGATACAGGGGAAGCTACTTACCTTGTCCCCTGGATCCTGCGATGTCTCCCCGCTGTGTGTGCAAGCTCCTCCGCTCGATTCACACAGTGCCCGAGTGCCGCTGAGCTCCATTCCCTGCGTCGTTACAACGCACGGGAGCTTAGATCGGTGCCAAATTAAAAAAAGTAAAAACACACAATACACATACAGTACTGTATAAAAAAATTACACATCCCCTTTGTCCCTAGTGGTCTGTCCAGTGCACTGCATGTAGTTATATATATATTTATAATATAAATACAGTTTTTTCTGCCTGGAATTTGGAGATTGTCCATACCAACCAAAAAGTGTCCCTTTACGTCAAAAGTGGTTTTAGACCAGCTAGAAAACAGCGATAATAAATTAGAATCACAATTCGTCATCAAACACTAAATCTAATGACAGCGACAATTCTGCAACTGAGCAAATTTCAGTTTTTTTGATTTGATTACATTATTGAATAATTAATAATATTATAATTTATGATTTTGTGTTTCAAAATTTATCATACCCGGGATGTCTACTAGACTCTGGTTTGGACAGATTTATGTGAGTTATTCCTAAGAATTGCAGGCCTACAATATAAAACGCCAAATTTCCATGCAAAAATAATTGTACCGCTTTTGGTACAAAATTCCTGACATAATCATACCGCCAGGGAGGTTAAAAGTCAGTAGCTACACTTTTTTGTAGCGGCTGACGTTTAATAAACACAAAACTGAGTGGAAAGCCACTTTAAAGTGTTACTAAACTCACAACAGTAAAATCAGTCTTTATATGCAGTAAAGCATGCTCAATGTGGAACCTAAGGGGTTAATCCTGCGCATTGTGTAAACTGGCCGTTTGATCCTGTCTTCTCTGATTCTCCCCTTCTTCCACTGTCCCCAATCTATCTCACTCTGCAGATGCTCAGTTTGGGTGGGTGCATGTGATCAGCACATGGCCAATCAGCACTGTCCAGACAGAGGGTCAGGGGTCCTACAGGTTCATAGGACAGTCAGAGTAGAATGAAAACTCCTCCTACAAACTTTAACCGGACACTGATAGAAGTCACAAGACTGCTATATACGGCTGATGAGAAAAGTTTTTGATTTATAAAAATGTTTGCGTTTCCATCTTCTGTGTACTGTGGAAGACCAGATTTAGTGTATGCAGGGTCCTGGGTTCAGTAACACTTTAAATTATAAATACTGAAAAGCAGAAACACTTTGAGAGACAAGCTTTCATGTCCCTAGCAGTCAGGGAAACTTGCCATCTGTGACCATCAGTGCCATCAGTAAGTATCGCACCGTTCCTGGAATACGAAACATAAGCTGCTTTATTCTAGTTATATTTATAAGAAATTATTGCCACAGACTATTCTGTGAAAGAGTAGAGAAAGTAGAATTTGCATATTTGCCAATGACAGACAGGACAGTGACAGCCTCAGTATGTAGGGCACTTTGTGCGTCCATCAACGGATCCTGACAATAGCTAATCACAATAGGCTAAAATTCCTATTCCTCTGCTTTATTAGCATACTTCCAAGACTGTACTTTCATCTACTATCGATATCTCTCTGTCAAAAACTTTATTTGTATTTTTTTTTTTTTTCTGTAAACCTGGAGCTTTTTAAATATTCCTTTTCTACTGCACTCCATGCAAGGCTGCACCCTAAAAATCATACCGTATGTCTGTCAGAAAAAAAAAATGGATAAAATAGGCTACAAGAAAAAAAAAATAATGAAACTAAACTGAGAGAGCATGTACCATGAATTCTTCCAAGACGTATGATGTTCATTAGCGGAAAGATTTGGAGACATCATTTAAGCAAAACTTGAAGGGGACTGTCTCTTGTCGACAAGAATCACTAATGAAGTCCCTGAAATCAAATGGAATATTTTGCCTCTGGAGACATACTAGAAATAAGTGTACTTTTCATTATCTATAATCCAGGCAAGCTTGTAATACCTACTTATTTTAAAATTACAGCTGCATTTTAGAGTGACATTAGAGGGTTCACATTGGCGATCATGTTACCATACTGTGTAAGATGTAGACTCATACACTATGCAAGACATTTCAGCTTTAAAAATGCAGAGTAGAAGAATAATATATGGACAGTGAAACACTGGCAGACAGTGTTCCCTTTGAGACATTATAACTGCATAATAGATTATCATTAAAATCTAGTTAACTCGTTCCTTCTATATTTTAAGTGTTTAGGCGTTTCAGAATTTACTTAAATAAATAAATATATTCATAGGCTGCAGAGAAAAAAAGAAGAAAGGTTACGATGTTAAAAACAACAGCCATGCAAGCTACTTTTTCCCTAAACACATTTAGTTAACAAAACACATTTGATAGTAGAGCTAAGCAGGAGAATATAAGGGGAGGGTCTCAAACTGGCGCCCCGCCAGCTGTTGTGAAACTACAAGTCCCACCATGCCTATGCCTGTGGGAGTCATGCTTGTAACTGTCAGCCTTGCAATGCCTCATGGGACTTGTAGTTTTGCAACAGCTGGAGGGCCGCCAGTTTGAGACTCCTGATATAAGGGGTTGCTAGTATGTAATTGTTAGACGCACATGGAACTGAGGAAAGTCATATGTATTTTTAAAGAGGACCTTAAGGCCCCTTTCACACTGGGACGGGAGCCGCGGTGACGGTAAAGCAGCGGCCGAAAAAGGGTTAAAATCCCCTGCAGAGCGCCGCCGTATCGGCGCTTTGCGGCGGTATTGCCGCGGTGTTACCGCGGTGTCGGCTTTCACACTGGAGTGAATGGGGCCGTTTTTTTCAGGCGGTGTACAGGCGCCCCAGTGTGAAAGGGGCCTTACTGTGGAAGCTGTGTACAACATTAGGGGGGCAAAGAAAAAGTCACCAGTATTGCCTGTGGTCCACTTTTATCTAATTTGCAGATTGCAGATGGTTGCATTGCAGATTGCAGATGGTTGCATTGACATAGAGACCAAGGTATCATAAATACCTTGGTCTCTATGTCAATGCAACCATCTGCATAGAGGAGCAGGGCTTTTATATCCCTAAACACTTACCTGCCTCCTCTCGACTGCAGCACTGCTCCCCTCTCTTCCTGGTTTTACAGGAGACACTGAGGGCAGCAGGGGACATAGACTCCTTCTGTAGTCAGTAAAAACTCCTGTGCAAACTGTGTGCTAATGGAGGCACCAGGGCCTGGGCACACCCTAATCACCCTGTGCTGTTCTGATTCCCCCTGCTTCCTGGTGCCCCTGTCTCCCCCTACAGTGCTGCCAGCTTACCTCCTCTCTCGCCCACTGCTGCGGGGGATAATTCAAGATGGATGAATGAATGAACACAGTGAGTGATCACTGAGCGAGGATGTGGCTTACCAGCATTGAGTTCGGCTCAGGAGCACGCCCATCTTGGTGCCTCTTATTGGTGTGCGCAGCCTATTGCATTAGGGTGTGCACCCCAGAACACAAACACACATGCATGGATATCAGCAGAGCAGTGGACAGTGTCAGCAGAGCACAGATTGGGGTCAGTAGGGCTGTGGACAATGTGAGTAGTTTTTATTTTTCTTATTTTTTAAATCATTTTTTTACCATTTTTTATTTTTTACAATAATATTTTTTATTTATTTTATTATTTTTGTTAAATTTTTATGAGTCCCATTGAGGGACTTTGATGAAATATCAGGAGTCTAATCACAGAAAAAGGGACTGAGGACAGAGCTTCCCCACTCACTTTCTATTTAGCCTCAGCTGCGCTGGACAATGAACGAATGGCACGTGCTCTGTGCTGAGCGGCCTTCTGCTCATTCACAAATGGAAGCATAGTAGGCATAATTTACTATGCTTCAGTTATGAATGAACACAGGTGTGATTGGTACAGATTACTTACTGTATTCATTCATTCATCCATCCTGAATCATCTCCTGCAGCAGCAGGCGAGAGAGGAGGGAAGCTGGCAGCACTGCAGGGGGAGACAGGGGGCACCAGGAAGCAGGGGGAAACAGCACAGTACAGAGTGATTAGGGTGTGCCCAGGCACACCCAGAACACCCTGTCGCACGCCTATGGTGTCTCCATAGCATACAATTTGTTATGGGGGCACTCTGAGGAAGAAGGAGCAGACAGCGCCAGTGGGGGACCACCAAAGACGAGGTAAGGGACCGTTCTGTGCAATATTAATGCACAGAGCAGCTAACTATAACCTCTTTTTTTATTTAAATTTAAAAAAAAAAATAGCCTTTACTATCACTGTAAGCAACAGAAGAGGTTCAAAAAGCTGTAATACACAGAGTGGATGAAGGAAGAAGATCCTTCCACTTCAGGTACTTGGGTACAACTTCCTCTCCGGCAAGGAGAACAGTGAACAGCAGTTGCTGCATCAAAAAAATCTCACTTGAAATCTTTTGAGAATAGAAATCAGAGGTTCAGGATTGGAAGTGCACTGCTATTTTTAAGGAGGAATGTAAGACAAGAGGTAAATCTTTTAATGTACTGCTTAGGCAAAATTAACATTTTAAATGCTCCCTATAGGATAGCAAAACCTTCACTTTGAGCTGCAGTCCATATTAAGTTTGCTGGTCATTCGTGCAACAGTGTTGTTGCAGTGTTTGCTTGGCTTTCCTCTGGCTGCTATGGTTTTCCCATTGTGCAAGTAACACCGAACTGACCCTGGTTCTCATTTCTGTATGACTGTGACTGAGACAAATACCGTACTCCGAACTGACCCTGGTTCTCATTTCTGTATGACTGTGACTGAGACAAATACTTACACGCCGATAAATACGGTATATAGATTATATGCAACGTAAACGTTGAAAATGCTCATAAAAATAGTAGAACCATTAACAGTTTAAGATTGATATTGTAGAGCTGTCTGTTGTTCTCAGAAGTGGCTCTAAAATCGGTATTTAAATGTACATTCATATTACAAAGTAATATAAGCATAGAGGAAGTTATCCAGCTAGTAGTTTATAAGTACGGGATGGCTTTTTTGGAGTTTCTTTTTATAGTACAATATGCAATAAAAGTGAGCCAAATGATTTTATTGCTCTAACAAGCCTCTGGGTGCATAGTCTGTATTCACTGGTATTATATTGTCGCTTGTCAAGTAAAATGCTGAAAAAAAAAAAAGTCACATAGTTAAAATAATTATATTAAAGATGTTCATAAAGTGTCTTTTTTTACCTTACGGGTATATTGCACCATACACAAAAAAAGCTGTATGCTCACTGAAACTGAATTACAGCTGTGAAATGACAGATGCACTCACACGGTACACAACACTACTGCTTTTTGTCTCTTTTGCATCTCATAACATTTGCACAATGTATGATATTTGCTGACCTTTGGATTTACTCTGATCAGTAAGCAAACATCTTGTGTCCAGGGGCGATCATCTGTACTGAACTGCAGGTAATCACTCCATGTGCAATTACTTGTGAACACCCACAGGCAGCTGCAGCTTTCAGGTCTGTCATTGCTTTGAACAGGCTGGACACCCGTTACTCTGTGCACCCACCTGTAAACCCAACCACAGGAATATGCTGGATTCTGCAACAGTTGACAATGAAATCCTGTGTAAATAAGGTCTTAGCCCCCATACACCCGGTCGGAAATTCCGACCACAAAATCCGTCAGATTTTTTCCGACGGATTTTGTCCGAAACTGGTGTTGCATACACACGGTCGGACAAAGTTGTCGGAAAATCCGATCATTCCGAACATGGTGACGTTCGTTGCGTACGACGGAACTACGTAGAGGCTAGTAGCCAATAGCTTTGATCTCGTAATTTGATCTGAGCATGCGTGGCACTTTGTCCGTCTGAATTCTCGACACACGATCGGAAAAAGTCTGATCGGATTTTGTTGTCGGAAAATTTGAGATCCTGCTCTCAAATTTTTTCCGACGAAAAAAGCCTGCTAGAGCCCACACACGATCGGATTTTCCGACAACATAATCCGATTGGACTTTCTCCATCGGAATATCCGACGTGTGATAATAAACTTGTACTTGTACTACTCATTGTACTAGTCCAATGAAGTCTCAGGTGATAGACAGTGATGAAGCTAATGCTCCTACATAAGCTGTACCTGTTTATCTGCATCCATGTCTTCACTCCGGTTATTCAACGTACACAAATCAAAGGGTGTTTCAGGAGGCAGGGGGCAGGGATCTGATGTCACACACTGCACAGCACAGAGATGTGTCTGGGTGTAATGTGGGACCTAAGTGGTGAGATTTGACGCATCCCCCTCTACACACTCTCATAGGGAGACATGCACAACTGAGGCTGTCAATCCCCCCCTTTGTGCTTTTTTTTGGGGCAGGGGGCATCAATCGCTATAATGTATTTTTGCTATAAAAGAGGAAGGCAAAGAATTGCCATAAAAGTATAAACAGAAAAAGTGTTTCTCCTGCGCCCGTGCAGGCGGAATTAATGTAAAATAGTAGTAATTTCAAATGGTAGGTAGTATAGGATGATCATGCATGTCCCGCTGATTAAACTGACCAGGGGTGGTCTAAAAGAGGCTGAGTGGAAATGAGGGGATGGAAGGCGTGTGATCTAACGCATGAATAAAGGTTATATAGTTTTTTTTTTTTTTTTTCGTCCATACAGAATGAAGGTTATATAGTTTATTCATAAACAAAATAGATGAGTACAAAGAAATTACTACAAATTCATACAAATGAGGTTACAAGATATTCATTAAAAATTAGTTATGCCCATACAAGGGCAATTGATCAAAGTCACCAACCAAGGCAATATTTTGGCCAAAATAGAGGGTGCAGACATCTCTGTTGTCACCTGGCAGTGTTCAGTACACCAAAAGCAAAAAGTCAGAAGGTTTCCTTTTTGATCCTTGTCAATGTTGGTTCATTATCTTTGATTTTGGTTCTCATCTCATTGGATTGGACTAGATTTTTTTTTTTTTAAGTTTGATGTCTTTTCTGTACATCATCCCTCTGACCTTTTCTGACTTTTTCCAGGCCTGATCTTGTTTGTCCTGTGACATCCTTTACTACTGATTGCTTTATGGATTGTGCTTCGGCCTAACCAATTGAAAGGTCATATTTAGCCTGTCTGATTTGGGAGGGTGGGCATATTGTCAACATTCCATTCTATCCAGCTAGCTCTCCCTGGATTTTGCCCCCCACTTCTCACCAGAGTCCCCCCCCCCACATTAGACCCCCCCCCCCCATCATATCAGAGCCTCCCTTCACATCAACATTTCCCCCTTCACATTAATGTCCCCCATCACATCAGTGTTTCCCTTCCCCATCACTTAAGAGTCCCCCATTTGCACGTAGAATCCCTCTCTTCATATCAGATTCCACCTATTACATCAGAGTTTCTCCATTACATACCCACTTCATATTAGAGTTCCAACCTTCACATCAGAGAGGATGGCTTCAGATCAAAGTTCCCCAAGTACATTGGAGTCATCTACTCACAGCGGGGTCTCCTGTCACATCAGATCCCCCCATCACATTAGAGCCCCCTTCACATTAGAGTTCCTTCTTCTTTTCAGAGACACCCATATCACTTCAGAGTCCCCACATCATATCAGACTCAGCTCCCTTAACCACAGTCCTCAGTTCTCCCTTTACAAAAAGAGTCCAACCTTCAAATACTCACCACAGCTGCAGCATAATGGCAGGGGGGGAGGGGCAGAGCAGATCTACATGAAAGTAAGACTTCCATCCTCTTCTGTATCAACACCATATGTTTCTATGGTGTGGCCAGGGCAGCCACCATCACCAAAGCAACTCATGACACGGAGAATCATGGTTCACCCCCCTTCCACCATAGAAATGAATGATGTGGTGTAGTGTATAGGGGACGGGCACTGTGTAGCCACTCTAACTCTGCATCTCTGAGGCTGTGTGCTGCCACCTGGCCCCTCTAGTTCTTGATACCAATGCAACTAGTCCTGGGGGGGGGGGGGGGGGGGAACAACTGACATCTGAGGACACCCCAGCACCCAGAGGCAGCTCTAGGCTTTGTGAGGCCTTAGGCAAATCTTAGACATGAGGCCCCACTCATGCCCAAAATGGGAAAAATAATTAAAGCAATAGAAATTAACTGTATAAATTGCATGATATTCCTTTCAACTGTAACACACACACCAGGCGAATTATAAATTGCATGATATTCCTTTCAACTGTAACACACACACCAGGCGAATTAGGTGGCCGTGAGGCCCCTAGGAGTGCGAGGCTGCCTAATTTGCCTAATTCTGCCAGCACCCCCTAAATCTGGCCATGACCACAAGTTACCTAGCAGTGTCCCAAAGCAAAACCTTTGCTTCTTAGTAGGTGTTCCTGTTGAAAAGGATGTCCCTTGGATTTCATGCGTCAGTGGTGACACAGAGGGGCCAGGCTAACCCATGACACCAGTCTATAAATGACTAAAATGTGGTGCAAAGTGTAGGCAGTTTTACATTGGGAACCCCATAACAACCAGTAGGTGAGAACGATTTCTAATCCACACCTTTTGGATATTGTTGCTCGACTGCTCATACATTAAAATAAACATAGATAAGAAATATGTTTTAATTTTTCTTATCTGTAATTACAACCACACTTTTTTTTCTTACTTTATTCTCTTCCTTTTTTATTTTATTCCTATCACTTAATTTTGTGTATGAAAACGTGGAGCCTTTGACTTATTCTTGTATGTTTACATATATGGGGCAGTGCCAGGTTAATAAAAATGGGAATCAAATAAAGTCCCTGCACATTTAGTAATGTAAATCTGCAGAAATAATACTCATCAGTAGCAGTGAATGTGGCAGCGCTCATATTTACATTTTAATGCATATTTATGGGGATATTTTTATGAGAAACATAATTGAGGCATTCAGATTGGTGTGTTATGAATTTGGTGACAGGGATACGAAGTCAGCAGTGCTTTTCCAGAGAGCATATTTATTTTTCCCTTAGCTTTACTTGTCACTGTTTCCATTTATAAGATGGGCTATTTCCATATTCTTATACACTGATGAAGATGAGCTGGTTGATTTTGCAGATGCGTGAGCTGTACAGTTATTTTTTATTGTGCATACTGAACGCTGTGGGTCTTTTCATCCAATCACCTGGCAGTATACTTTATCTTCCGCACCGCTCTGATGCAAAGGCAAACTCGTGCTGTGATTGTATTTTATTTATCATACAAAGACAAAAACAAGATGGAATGTTGCAAAACTCCAAGCATGACAACCGCAATCTGAACTAGTAATGATATTCTATGTCCTTTCTGGATTTCTAGCTGGTATTTTACTTACTGCTTTCTTTAGTACTTGCTGCTTTCTTCATAGGATAGTAAAATAAACCCAATAAATGTATATACAATATAAAATTATTTAGGAAACTGCTTACTTTTATGAAGAATATCAGAATGTTAACCACTTCAGCCCCGGACCATTTGGCTGGCCAAAGACCAGAGCACTTTTTGAGATTCGGCACTGCGTCGCTTTAACTGACAATTGCGCGGTCGTGCGACCTGGCTCCCAAACAAAATTTACGTCCTTTTTTCCCCACAAATAGAGCTTTCTTTCGGTGGTATTTGATCACCTATGCTATTTAAATTTTTTGCGCTATAAACAAAAAAAAACGACAATTTTGAAAAAAAGGCATATTTTTAACTTTGTGCTATAATAAATATCCCCAAAAAATATAAAAAAAATGTTTTCGTCAGTTTAGGCCAATACATATTCTTCTACAAATTTTTGGTAAAAAAAATCGCAATAAGCGTTTATTGGTTGGTTTTAGCGTCTACAAAATAGGTGATAGTTTTATGGCATTTTTAATAATAATGTTTTTTTTTTTACTAGTTATGGCTGTGATCATCGATTTTTATCGTGAATGCAACATTATGGCAGACACATCGGACACTTTTGGTGCTATTTTGGGACCATTCACATTTATACAGCGATCAGTGCGATAAAAAATGCATTGATTACTGTGTAAATGTGACTGGCAGTGAAGGGGTTAACCAGAAGGGGGCACTGCAGGGGTTAAGTGTGTCCTAGGGATGTGTTCTAACTGTGGGAGGGAGGGGCTACGCGTGACAGGACACTGATCACCACTTCCGATGACAGGGAGCTGTGATCAGTGTCAGTGTCATTAGGCAGAACGGGAAATGCTTGTTTACATTAGCATTTCCCCATTCTTCCTCTCTGTGAGACGATCGCGGGTATCTGCGTGGACATCGAGTCCGCGGGACCCGCGATCACACTTACGGAGCTTACGGCGCGCACGCGCCCGCGCCCGCAAACCACTTCTTAAATGGCAACGTACAGGTACGTGATTCTGCCTGTATGTGCCCTTCTGCTACAATATATCTACGTGAAGCGGTCTGCAAGCGGTCAGTAGGTTGACAATTCAACTGGATAATTGTATCTAAAAATAAAGATGCACTGCCTTGAAGCTAACATCTTTGGCCAGGCTATGGACATTCGACCATTAATATATTCTGAGCAGTAAATATGCTTTAAAATAAGCCCTCATTGATCTCTGTAGTTACAGCCACTGGTGGACATTTATCAGTTCTGTAGTGCACCATGTTAATGCTAAAAAGGAGCAATAAAACAGATTATGAGACAGATTTATGACAATTTTGTACCTTGATTCATACATTTCTAGCACTCCTAATAGCACTATGACAAAATAAAACCTGACCCTGCCACTTCTTATTTTTCTGCTTGTTTTTCCATCAGTCTCTTCTTACCCCCAACGGTAATTCTGTTGCAGACCTGCGCAAAACTGTCTCAGTTGTCTCCCCAGGATTGAAGATGCAAGGGTCATACATGTAAAGCAGAGCCTTTACCTAACATGCATAACTGCAGCTAGGTCACATACTTTATTATCATTGATAAACCTACTTTCACCCACACTCAAGGTAATAATACCTGCCTATTTCCTTTTCACCCAATCCAATTTTAAGTAATTTATGGTTGCACTGACACACATAATACACAACAATTTTTGTCACTATTTATTTGAGGTTTTTTTTTTCCCCCCCTACTATTGTGTTTATTTTATTTATTTTTTCCCCCACACACAATGTGTCACCACTAATCTTAATATATGTTTACCATTTACACTGTTCAATCCTGCACACTTTGCTCACTCAGCACTTACTTTTGTTATACTAATCACTAATTTTATCATAAAATAATTATCATTACATTACTCTATTCCTTATAAAACACTAGTTCTCATGTAATAAGCTCATGCATTGATAAGAATATCCATAGTGGATGCACATCCTGATATGAACACTAAATAGACATATATTAGTGTTAGAAGTTCAATTATCGCTGATTCCCATTTGCTGCAGGTGCCGCTTTTCCCTTTCCTTCCCATGGGGGGTGTCTCGCAGTGTGGTTTCTTGCAAGCCCTTTGGGCCGTATTCCCTCTCCTGGTGAGGCCAGGACAGCCATGGAATCCACTGGATCATCCAACAGATTTTAAAATTTCTGGTTGCGAGGCCTTTTCATTTCACTCTCCAGCGGTAAATATAATAGCATTGTGCTCGTGATAATAATTGATGCATAATGTATGATACTTCTTATAACTGAGATGTTCAAACTTATTTATCTAGGAGTCAACCATTCCCCAGAAGAAGACCATGATATAATAGGTCGAAACGTCGGGATTCGCATGCAGTTTAAACCACTATGTTATGCTGTATGAATATATGGTTGCTTGGCTGTATTATGGAATGATTATTGTATTCTTTCAACCAGAGTGTAACATTTTAACACTGACATGTATTTGTAACTCATTTAATAAAGACCCTTTTATATAATTGTCATACTCTGATTGACCTATTCTGCTGCATTAAAACCCCCCTGGGGGAACCTTCCCATATCATTTCCATGTATCTTGGGGTGCGCAGCCCGAACTCTCATATGTGTGTTTTTTCCTTTTTTGTTTTTTTTATACATGTAAAGCAATACATGACACATGGGGTGGATTTACTAAAGGCAAATAGACTGCGCACTTTGCAAAGTGCATTGGCACTCTGCAAAAGCAGTTGCTCCAGAGGGTAGTAAATGAGGGGAAGCTCTGTTGACTTCTATCATCCAATCATGTGCAAGCAAAAATGCTGTGTTTTTTTTTTTATTTTCCTTGCACGTGATTGGGTATTCTTTGCAAAGTGAAGCTTTACCTCATTTACTAAACTCAGCCTAATTTGCATCTCAAATTTACTTGATCATTTCCCTCAATGTCCAACATTACATCCCCAAATTTCATAGTAGTGGCATAGTTCAAGTTTTGTCTCAGCACTTTGCTCTATCCCCTCTTCCTTGTTCTGGTTAGGTTTACCTCAGGCTGCCAACTCGCTGCTGGCAGGGGGCAGCTGACCTACAGGGAGACAGGAAAGGTAAAATTGCAAAGGTTCTGCTGCAAATTCTGCACATTTTGAGGACTAATTAATCCAAAATAGTTTCAGATTGGTTAGGCCTTATGAGTTTTGTTGGGGGAGCCTTTATGCACTCATTTGTTCAGGCATTTTTGCATGCAGTTCAGTCTTTAATATATATATATATATATATATTTTTTTTTTAACAACGTAAATTTAGGCCAATGGAAAGCTAGTTACCAGGCAAGAAAATGCCTGAAAAATGCACATTAGGGTTATTTTTCAGACACTTCCATTGATGTTTACTGGGGTCAAAATGCACAACTCTGCCTGAAAAGAAACTCATGTACTTTCTGAGCAACAGGCTTCAAGCTTCACATGACATTATGCTCAGATGTGAATTAGCACTATTGATTATGTCAAGGACTTTCCAGGCATTTCCGGTCCTTCCGTGCGCACATAGGTTAGCGTGCGCGTGCGCGTTAGCGCACGCGGCGGCGCGCGCGTGCATGTGCGCATGCGCGGGAACGCAATTGGCGCCAAAACGGGCTTTAAAAGCCCAGCAGTGACACTCAGCCAGTGCTGTGTTGTCTTTAAGCTTCCTGCTTGTCAGCCACCCGAAAACCTGATCCGAAACCTGAACCTGTGATCTCCCGTTACCGACCCGGCTCTGTTTGGACTACTCTACCTTCTCCTACCCGACCCGGCTTGCCTGACCTTGTTACATCTGTCTTTGGTTACCGACTCCAGCCTGCCTACCGACTCTGCTATTGCCTGCTCCTATCATCTGATTGATCTGCTGTTGCCAACTGGACTGTCTGACCTTGCCTCTGCTGATTCCCACTTGTTTGATCCACCTGTTGCCTGGTTCTGTTGTATCCTGCTTCAACCACCTACAGCTGCAGTCCTACATCCTGCCATCCGCATACGGACATTACTGGAGGACCTTCCTGTTGGTTCCAACACCTTCTTCTACAAACCAGGCACTCCTATCCCACTGTGGGATCTGGAGGTATCTATTAGAGGGTGCGGCTCACCCGGTATTAATATATACCGACCATAAAAATTTAGAATATCTAAGATCTGCCAAACGTTTGAGACCCCGACAAGCTCGTTGGGCCTTGTTTTTCACTCGCTTCTGTTTCCACATCACTTATCGGCCAGGATCAAAGAACGTCAAACCAGACGCATTGTCACGCATGCATGATAACCCTAAGGACTCACCTGCTCCTGACACGATTCTACCCACAAACAGTTTTTTGCTCTTACACACAGATCTCTTAACTTTAATCAAGGAAGCCTCTTCCCACTCTCCAAGACCTCCAGGAACCACCTTGACATCTCGAGATGGCTTGCTATGGAAGGGAAGTCAAATCTTTGTCCCTGAAGATATTCGAGTTAAGGTACTAACATTGTTTCATGATCATCCCTTAGCAGGACATTTCGGGGTACGGAAGACTCGTGAACTTGTACAGCGTACATTCTGGTGGCCCAATTTAAGGGAGTTTTGTGAAAAGTACGTCAATTCCTGCTCCATCTGCTCACGGAACAAGACTTCAAGGAACCGAGCCTGGGGACTGCTTAAACCTTTACCTATACCAGACAGACCTTGGAAAATGATTTCTATGGACTTTATAGTCGAACTACCCCGCTCTGAGGGGTGCACAGCCATTTTTGTGGTGGTAGATCGCCTATCTAAGATGGCCCATTTTGTGCCCCTGAAGGGAACCCCATCCGCTACAGAGACAGCCCGTGTATTCATTAAGGAGATCGTCAGACTACACGGAGTACCTACAAATATAGTCTCCGACAGAGGGGTACAATTCACCTCACGCTTCTGGAAGGCACTTTGTGAAATCTTGAAGATTGAGCTTTCTCTCTCCTCAGCCTATCACCCACAAACTAATGGGCAGACAGAGAGAACCAACCAAACCCTCGAGCAATATATCCGATGTTTTACTTCCTTTTCTCAGGACAATTGGGTTTCCCTGCTGCCTCTAGCGGAATTCGCATACAATAATGCCAGTCACTCAACCACTAACCAATCCCCCTTCTTTTCCAATTATGGTTTTCACTTGACTTTTTTACCATATTTTGTTTCAGAATCCCCAGTTCCGGCAGTCCAGAAAACAGTGGAATTCCTCAAACGCAACAATCAGGTCCTACAAGAAGCTATGTCCAAGGCCCAGGCAGATAGCAAGAGGAACTTCGACCAAAAGAGAAGGGGGGAGCTGGTTCTGCAACCTGGAGATCAGGTATGGCTGTCTACATCCAATATCAAATTGATGTGCCCTTCTAAAAAACTTGCACCTAAATTTATGGGACCTTTTCCTGTTAAGAAGAAAATTAATGAAGTGGCCTATGAACTGTCTTTACCTGATTCTCTTAAAGTTCACCCGGTATTTCACGTATCTTTGTTAAAACCTGCTGTGCCTAATCCCTTCCCTGACAGAGGAACTGACCCGCCTGAACCTGTTTTGGTGGATGGTAACCAGGAATATGAGGTGGAGGCTATTCTCAATTGTAGAAGAAGACATGGGCAAGTACAATTTTTGGTCAAATGGAAAGGGTACGGTCCAGAAAGTAATTCCTGGGAACCAGACAGTAATTTACATGCAAAACGGCTAGTTCGTACTTACCTGATTGCCCACCCTGAGAAGGCAAGCCGCCTGGGCATCCGGAGGCTGCCCCTTGTGGGGGGGCAATGTCAAGGACTTTCCAGGCATTTCCGGTCCTTCCGTGCGCACATAGGTGCGCGGCGGGCGCGCGCGCGTGCACGTTAGCGTGCGCGTGCGCGTTAGCGCGCGCGGCTGCGCGCGCGTGCATGTGCGCATGCGCGGGAACGCAATTGGCGCCAAAACGGGCTTTAAAAGCCCAGCAGTGACACTCAGCCAGTGCTGTGTTGTCTTTAAGCTTCCTGCTTGTCAGCCACCCGAAAACCTGATCCGAAACCTGAACCTGTGATCTCCCGTTACCGACCCGGCTCTGTTTGGACTACTCTACCTTCTCCTACCCGACCCGGCTTGCCTGACCTTGTTACATCTGTCTTTGGTTACCGACTCCAGCCTGCCTACCGGCTCTGCTATTGCCTGCTCCTATCATCTGATTGATCTGCTGTTGCCAACTGGACTGTCTGACCTTGCCTCTGCTGATTCCCACTTGTTTGATCCACCTGTTGCCTGGTTCTGTTGTATCCTGCTTCAACCACCTACAGCTGCAGTCCTACATCCTGCCATCCGCATACGGACATTACTGGAGGACCTTCCTGTTGGTTCCAACACCTTCTTCTACAAACCAGGCACTCCTATCCCACTGTGGGATCTGGAGGTATCTATTAGAGGGTGCGGCTCACCCGGTATTAATATATACCGACCATAAAAATTTAGAATATCTAAGATCTGCCAAACGTTTGAGACCCCGACAAGCTCGTTGGGCCTTGTTTTTCACTCGCTTCTGTTTCCACATCACTTATCGGCCAGGATCAAAGAACGTCAAACCAGACGCATTGTCACGCATGCATGATAACCCTAAGGACTCACCTGCTCCTGACACGATTCTACCCACAAACAGTTTTTTGCTCTTACACACAGATCTCTTAACTTTAATCAAGGAAGCCTCTTCCCACTCTCCAAGACCTCCAGGAACCACCTTGACATCTCGAGATGGCTTGCTATGGAAGGGAAGTCAAATCTTTGTCCCTGAAGATATTCGAGTTAAGGTACTAACATTGTTTCATGATCATCCCTTAGCAGGACATTTCGGGGTACGGAAGACTCGTGAACTTGTACAGCGTACATTCTGGTGGCCCAATTTAAGGGAGTTTTGTGAAAAGTACGTCAATTCCTGCTCCATCTGCTCACGGAACAAGACTTCAAGGAACCGAGCCTGGGGACTGCTTAAACCTTTACCTATACCAGACACACCTTGGAAAATGATTTCTATGGACTTTATAGTCGAACTACCCCGCTCTGAGGGGTGCACAGCCATTTTTGTGGTGGTAGATCGCCTATCTAAGATGGCCCATTTTGTGCCCCTGAAGGGAACCCCATCCGCTACAGAGACAGCCCGTGTATTCATTAAGGAGATCGTCAGACTACACGGAGTACCTACAAATATAGTCTCCGACAGAGGGGTACAATTCACCTCACGCTTCTGGAAGGCACTTTGTGAAATCTTGAAGATTGAGCTTTCTCTCTCCTCAGCCTATCACCCACAAACTAATGGGCAGACAGAGAGAACCAACCAAACCCTCGAGCAATATATCCGATGTTTTACTTCCTTTTCTCAGGACAATTGGGTTTCCCTGCTGCCTCTAGCGGAATTCGCATACAATAATGCCAGTCACTCAACCACTAACCAATCCCCCTTCTTTTCCAATTATGGTTTTCACTTGACTTTTTTACCAGATTTTGTTTCAGAATCCCCAGTTCCGGCAGTCCAGAAAACAGTGGAATTCCTCAAACGCAACAATCAGGTCCTACAAGAAGCTATGTCCAAGGCCCAGGCAGATAGCAAGAGGAACTTCGACCAAAAGAGAAGGGGGGAGCTGGTTCTGCAACCTGGAGATCAGGTATGGCTGTCTACATCCAATATCAAATTGATGTGCCCTTCTAAAAAACTTGCACCTAAATTTATGGGACCTTTTCCTGTTAAGAAGAAAATTAATGAAGTGGCCTATGAACTGTCTTTACCTGATTCTCTTAAAGTTCACCCGGTATTTCACGTATCTTTGTTAAAACCTGCTGTGCCTAATCCCTTCCCTGACAGAGGAACTGACCCGCCTGAACCTGTTTTGGTGGATGGTAACCAGGAATATGAGGTGGAGGCTATTCTCAATTGTAGAAGAAGACATGGGCAAGTACAATTTTGGTCAAATGGAAAGGGTACGGTCCAGAAAGTAATTCCTGGGAACCAGACAGTAATTTACATGCAAAACGGCTAGTTCGTACTTACCTGATTGCCCACCCTGAGAAGGCAAGCCGCCTGGGCATCCGGAGGCTGCCCCTTGTGGGGGGGCAATGTCAAGGACTTTCCAGGCATTTCCGGTCCTTCCGTGCGCACATAGGTGCGCGGCGGGCGCGCGCGCGTGCACGTTAGCGTGCGCGTGCGCGTTAGCGCGCGCGGCGGCGCGCGCGTGCATGTGCGCATGCGCGGGAACGCAATTGGCGCCAAAACGGGCTTTAAAAGCCCAGCAGTGACACTCAGCCAGTGCTGTGTTGTCTTTAAGCTTCCTGCTTGTCAGCCACCCGAAAACCTGATCCGAAACCTGAACCTGTGATCTCCCGTTACCGACCCGGCTCTGTTTGGACTACTCTACCTTCTCCTACCCGACCCGGCTTGCCTGACCTTGTTACATCTGTCTTTGGTTACCGACTCCAGCCTGCCTACCGACTCTGCTATTGCCTGCTCCTATCATCTGATTGATCTGCTGTTGCCAACTGGACTGTCTGACCTTGCCTCTGCTGATTCCCACTTGTTTGATCCACCTGTTGCCTGGTTCTGTTGTATCCTGCTTCAACCACCTACAGCTGCAGTCCTACATCCTGCCATCCGCATACGGACATTACTGGAGGACCTTCCTGTTGGTTCCAACACCTTCTTCTACAAACCAGGCACTCCTATCCCACTGTGCTCACGTCACCACTGTCCCCATCTCCAGTGGCACGTGAACCAGCGTTGTATGAGAGGTCTCCTCCTACAAGTCAGGCTCTACGTCCAGGTAGGTAACAGTACAACACAGCCATGACTGAGCCTGCAGGAGAGACCCCTCCCATGACAGATATCTGTTCACACCTGTCAGCCCTCACTCAAGCCGTAAAATCCCTACAAGACGGTTACACCAGATTGGAGGGGCAAGTCCAGAACATCATCAACCCCATACACGTGGTTCCTGGATCCGTTTCCGCCCCTGCTCAGGCTGCTTCCCCTCCTTCTGTCGTTATGCTTCCACCTGAGCCAAGGGTCCCCATACCTGAGAAGTTTTCAGGGGACCGAACTAAATTCCGGGCCTTCCGCAGTGCTTGTCGACTCTACTTCGCCCTGCAACCCCGGACTTTTTCACTTGAAGCCACTAAAGTGGGGTTTGTGGTCTCCCTACTGTTAGGAGAACCACAGATCTGGGCACACCGACTTCTCGAAGAGGACTCTGTTTTGATTCAATCACTAACGGCCTTCTTTGAAGCTATGTCCCAACTTTATGAAGACCCTGAACGGGTCGCCACAGCAGAGGCATCCTTAACTACACTTCAGCAGGGTCGCCGGGCGGCCGAGGAGTACATTTCGGATTTTAGACGCTGGAGTGCGGACACTCAATGGAATGATGCAGCTCTACGGCATCAGTTCCGCATGGGCCTATCAGAAGGACTGAAAGATGAATTGGCCCGGGTGGGCATACCTGATACTCTTGAGGCCTTAATCACCCTAACCATCCAGATTGATCGCCGCCTTCGGGAACGTCGCACAGAACGGGCCTACCAACATAATCGCCCTACTTGGGTGACTGCTAAAGCTCCAATTCCGGCTGCCCGCTACTTACCACCACCCAACTTCCAGCCGATCCGCCCTGCACCGGACGCCTCCGAGCCAATGCAGCTGGGACTGATTCGACCTACCTTAACCCCGGAAGAGCGCACACGTCGCCATCAACTTAACCTCTGCCTGTACTGTGGAACAACAGGACACTACGTGCGCAACTGTCCGGTCAAGATGCGTAAGTGCTTTTCCTCTGTTCCTGCCAGTCTCTCAGCACTTTCTGCTAACACAACCCACATTGCTCTCCCTCTCTCATTGCAGCTCCAAGGAAGGACAATTCCAGTTAAAGCAATTATTGATTCCGGAGCATGCAGTTGCTTCATTGATTCTGCCTTCGCCAATCAACACAACATTCCCTTACGGAATAAGACCCACCGACTTTCAGTCTTCTTGGCCGACGGCTCCCGCATCAGCTCCGGACAGGTGACCCAAGAGACTTTTCCCGTACCTGCCATCACCTCCTTCCAGCATAAGGAGCTTCTGATCCTTGATGTGATCTCTTCCCCGTTGTTCCCAATCATTCCTGGGCATTCCCTGGCTTCAGGCCCATAATCCCTCCATCAATTGGACTACCAGAGAAATCAGGTTCTCGTCCCCCTACTGCCAAGAACATTGTCAAAAGGAGTCTACTCAATCCTCTGTCACCCTATTTTGCATGGACATTGATCAGAACCTACGCCAATCAGTACCCGAACCGTATCATGGGTTCCTCGATGTTTTCAGTAAAAAGGGAGCAGACTCTCTTCCACCCCATCGGGCATATGACTGCCCAATTGAACTCTTACCTGGGGCCGAAATTCCCTTTGGGCGCATTTTCCCTCTGTCAGAAAAAGAACAGGAAGCACTAAAAATTTACATCAACGAAAACCTGGAAAAAGGATTCATCCGCCCATCTACATCTCCAGCTGGTGCTGGAATATTTTTTGTGACTAAGAAGGATCAGACTCTCCGCCCGTGTGTAGATTACCGGGAGTTGAATAAAATTACGGTTAAGAACCGTTACCCGTTGCCCTTAATACCCGAATTATTCCAAAAATTAAGGTCTGCTACTATTTTTACGAAACTCGATCTAAGAGGGGCATATAATCTGGTCCGCATCCGGGCTGGGCATGAATGGAAGACGGCATTCCGAACAAGGTTCGGGCATTATGAATATCTGGTCATGCCCTTTGGTCTATGTAATGCACCTGCCACTTTTCAACATCTGATTAACGATGTATTCAAGGACTTCTTAGATATTTTTGTAATTGTTTATTTGGATGATATTTTGGTTTTTTCTGAATCCCTCAGCCAACACCGGGAACACGTTTGCAGAGTCTTGGACCGTCTTCGCCTACATGGACTATACGCAAAAGCAGAGAAGTGCGAGTTCGAGCAACAAGAGATCCAGTTTTTGGGTTTGATAATATCCGCGACCGGTATCAAGATGGACCCCCAAAAAGTATCTGCTGTTCTGGAGTGGCCTGCACCCGTCGATAAAAAAGGTATTCAACGTTTCATTGGTTTCGCAAACTTTTACAGGAAATTTATCAAGGGATTCTCTGCCATCATAGCCCCTATTACACGGTTGACACAACAACATGTCAGGTTTCATTGGAGTACGGAGGCTCAAGAGGCATTTGAGAGACTTAAAAGACTTTTTACATCAGCTCCAATTCTCAGTCACCCTAACCCATCTTTACCTTTTTTGTTAGAAGTTGACGCATCCGAAGTGGCGGTGGGAGCGGTCATTTCGCAAAGACAGGGTAAGGAGGATTTAATACACCCTGTGGGATTCTTCTCCCGAAAGTTATCGCCAGCTGAAAGAAATTACGATGTAGGGGATCGGGAGCTTCTTGCCATCAAGACCGCCTTGGAGGAGTGGAGGTATCTATTAGAGGGTGCGGCTCACCCGGTATTAATATATACCGACCATAAAAATTTAGAATACCTAAGATCTGCCAAACGTTTGAGACCCCGACAAGCTCGTTGGGCCTTGTTTTCACTCGCTTCTGTTTCCACATCACTTATCGGCCAGGATCAAAGAACGTCAAACCAGACGCATTGTCACGCATGCATGATAACCCTAAGGACTCACCTGCTCCTGACACGATTCTACCCACAAACAGTTTTTTGCTCTTACACACAGATCTCTTAACTTTAATCAAGGAAGCCTCTTCCCACTCTCCAAGACCTCCAGGAACCACCTTGACATCTCGAGATGGCTTGCTATGGAAGGGAAGTCAAATCTTTGTCCCTGAAGATATTCGAGTTAAGGTACTAACATTGTTTCATGATCATCCCTTAGCAGGACATTTCGGGGTACTGCTTAAACCTTTACCTATACCAGACAGACCTTGGAAAATGATTTCTATGGACTTTATAGTCGAACTACCCCGCTCTGAGGGGTGCACAGCCATTTTTGTGGTGGTAGATCGCCTAAGATGGCCCATTTTGTGCCCCTGAAGGGAACCCCATCCGCTACAGAGACAGCCCGTGTATTCATTAAGGAGATCGTCAGACTACACGGAGTACCTACAAATATAGTCTCCGACAGAGGGGTACAATTCACCTCACGCTTCTGGAAGGCACTTTGTGAAATCTTGAAGATTGAGCTTTCTCTCTCCTCAGCCTATCACCCACAAACTAATGGGCAGACAGAGAGAACAAACCAAACCCTCGAGCAATATATCCGATGTTTTACTTCCTTTTCTCAGGACAATTGGGTTTCCCTGCTGCCTCTAGCGGAATTTGCATACAATAATGCCAGTCACTCAACCACTAACCAATCCCCCTTCTTTTCCAATTATGGTTTTCACTTGACTTTTTTACCAGATTTTGTTTCAGAATCCCCAGTTCCGGCAGTCCAGAAAACAGTGGAATTCCTCAAACGCAACAATCAGGTCCTACAAGAAGCTATGTCCAAGGCCCAGGCAGATAGCAAGAGGAACTTCGACCAAAAGAGAAGGGGGGAGCTGGTTCTGCAACCTGGAGATCAGGTATGGCTGTCTACATCCAATATCAAATTGATGTGCCCTTCTAAAAAACTTGCACCTAAATTTATGGGACCTTTTCCTGTTAAGAAGAAAATTAATGAAGTGGCCTATGAACTGTCTTTACCTGATTCTCTTAAAGTTCACCCGGTATTTCACGTATCTTTGTTAAAACCTGCTGTGCCTAATCCCTTCCCTGACAGAGGAAGACATGGGCAAGTACAATTTTTGGTCAAATGGAAAGGGTACGGTCCAGAAAGTAATTCCTGGGAACCAGACAGTAATTTACATGCAAAACGGCTAGTTCGTACTTACCTGATTGCCCACCCTGAGAAGGCAAGCCGCCTGGGCATCCGGAGGCTGCCCCTTGTGGGGGGGCAATGTCAAGGACTTTCCAGGCATTTCCGGTCCTTCCGTGCGCACATAATTGGCGCCAACGGGCTTTAAAAGCCCAGCAGTGACACTCAGCCAGTGCTGTGTTGTCTTTAAGCTTCCTGCTTGTCAGCCACCCGAAAACCTGATCCGAAACCTGAACCTGTGATCTGATGAAGCTCCAAATCACGCTTCAGATCGCTCTTAGGTAAACGGGGTCCCACTTGTTTGATCCACCTGTTGCCTGGTTCTGTTGTATCCTGCTTCAACCACCTACAGCTGCAGTCCTACATCCTGCCATCCGCATACGGACATTACTGGAGGACCTTCCTGTTGGTTCCAAAGTGCTCACGTCACCACTGTCCCCATCTCCAGTGGCACGTGAACCAGCACTGATCGCTCTTAGGTAAACGGGGCCACAGTGGCTCTGTCAGTGAGGGCTTGTTTTAAAGTGTATGTACTGTTTGTTGCCTACTGATAAGAATTAGCAGCCTGGCTGAAATTTCCCTTTAGGCTGGGTTCACATTATTGCGAATTGGATCCAATTCGCAATAGCAGGAGATTTTGACTGGCTCTCTATGGAGCCCTGTGCATCTTTTGGTCCATTTCAGGTCTGCATTCAGCCAAAAATTTGTGCTGAAGTCGGATCTGAAACTGTTTAAAGGTGGACGCACCGGACCTCTGCTGTGAGACGCATGCGAAGATAGTGTGAACCCAGCCTTACAGTGAAGCAGCATGGCACTTACTATTGGAATTAAATGATATCATTATTTTGAGTAACAGTACTTTTTTTCTTGAGCTCATCTAGGATAAATATCACAAGGTCTCTGGCTACTGAGAGCTTTATGGGAGTTTAATGGCTTTAGAGACTACAGAAAGTTAAATTTTTTCATTAAGAAAACCTCTGTCTGGTAGATTTGCAGTAAGTTAAGAGGGTCAGCATGTTATAGAGCTATCTAATAGAATTGTGATTTTAAAGGCTTTTCTATAAAAAATGTATATTCAATTTCTTATCTGGATTTACATGCCTTGTCTCAGTCTAAGGACTCCATTATGCATCAGTGTAAGAGTTAGGGGAGAGAGGTTTCCTGAAGTCTGACAACATTAGGACAGAATCCATCGGAAAATCCGACCGTGTGTATGGGCTTAAGAGTTAGGGGTGAGAGGTTTCCTGAAGTCTGACAACAGTCCATTTTAGACCCCTTTCACACTGGGGCCATGGCCACCTCAACACTAAAGTGCCGCTTGTTTTAGCGGCGCTTAACCGCCACGAGCGGGACGCTTTTAACCCCAAAAAATGGGTTAAAAACTCCCGTTTTGCTGTGCTTTCAAAACGATTTAAGGCGCTTTGAAAGAGCTGCCCATTCATTCCAATGGGCAGGGGCGTTTTGTTAGCACTGTATACAACACTCCCAACCCACCCCAAAGATGTTTTTCCCGTCCCACAAGCGTACCGCCCCCGTGTGAAAGGGCACACTCGAATGCATGAGAGGCGGTTTTCAGGCACTTAGCAGAGGCTTTTTCTAGGTCTAAAGCGCCTGAAAACCGCCCGAGTGAAAGGGGTCTTAGTGTGTGAGAGAAAGTATTTGACAGTGCAGTAACTGTCAGATTTCAGGTGGTCTCAGATCCCTACCTCTTAAAGCGGAAGTCTGCCCACCTCTGCAAAAATTAGAAGCCAACAGCCAAAAGCCTACACATACTGCAGCTGCTGACTTTTAATAATAGGACACTTACATGTCCTGGAGTCCAGCGATGTTGGCACCACAGCTCATGTTTCCATCAGCTGTCGGGTGCTGCTGCCACCATTGCGAGTAAGGGTACCCGGCAGTGTAGCTTTACTACTTCACGCCGGGAACCCTACTGTGCATGTGCGAGGCTCCGTTCCTCTCGCCTACTAGGGTTGCCACATCATCTCTTTAAACCAGGACACACATTAATTACACAGGTTCTGCGGCTGATTAAGGTGGTAATTAAACTCACTTGGTGCCTTAGCTGCATTAAATCAGCCTCAGAACCTGTGTAATTCATATGTGTCCTGGATTAAAGGGATGGTGTGGCAACCCTATCTCCTACTGGTCTGGTGGCAGGGGAAGGAAGAGGAGGGAGCCCAGGCGGTGACGTCAATACCTGCGGCTGTGGCTCCTGGAAATGGGAACAGGATACCTGTCAAAGACAAGTATCCTGTCCCCCCCCCCCGGAAAGGTGCCAAATGTGGCACTGGAGGTGGGAGGAGACAAATGAGCAGAAGTTCATAGGTAAGCATCCACAATTGTAATAATTTAAAGTGGACATCCAAGTATATTGGCACTGATTTTCTTCAAGTAGTTAGTCGCTGTGCCTATAATTAGCGGGAGGTTATTTTCCTTTATCAATCAGCCTAGCGTTTTGTCTTGTTTTGTTTACATCCCAGCCTCCAGTTTCATCCATTATCACTTGACAGCAATATCCTTATTTCTCATATTATCCTGAGAATAGCACTAATGCTTTCAGATCATGGACTGACAGCCGTATTCTTGCTGATAATAATATCCATGGTTGTTAACATTTATTTCTACAAGAAAATAAATTCATGAGAAAAAGTAAACAAGCATAGAATGAACTTTAATTAATAAATAGCTTAAAATGTTTTCCAGGGACAATTCTGCTAAGCGTCGCTAAATGTATTTCCTCAATATTTCCCAAACCTGTCCACAAGTACCAATAATGCCGAGTACACATGGCCAGACTTTCCGTCAGAAAAAACTCTGACGGTCATCCCGACGGAGTTCCGACTGAACGTAGTTGCCCACACACGATTGGACCAAAGTCCATTTGTTTCTCGAGCGCGATGACGTACGTCAAGACTAGAAAAGGAAGTTCAATAGCCAGTAGCCAATAGCTGCCCTTGCGTTATATTTGGTCCATCGGACCAGCATACAGATGAACGGTTTTCCCGATAGAAATTGATTCCATCGGAAAAAGATTTGCAGCATGTTCTTTTTCTAGGTCCGTCTGAATTTTTTGAGGAAAAACGATCGGATTATCCCACACACGATCGGAATATCTGACGGAATGAATCTGTCTGACCTTTTCTGCCAAAAAGTCCGGTCGTGTGTACGCAGCATTAAAGTGCATGGTTTGCTTTACGCCTATGAGTGTACATTTTAACGTGTTACTATTGTGTGCATTAGTGTGTTATCATGCATATTTTGGTGCATTCCCATTTATTTTCCATGACATTGCAACACCTATAGAAAGCCAAAACAAACACACCTGACTCTCACTTTTTAGACTGCACAGTATACAGGCTGCCAAACCTTGTCATTTTGAAGGAGAATGTCAAACTCAAATATTCTTCCAGTAGCTGACAAACTATTGGACTTAGTGATTCTCTGCATCTAGTAATATTTTGGATCTCCTAAACACTGTAATTTCAGAAAATGGCTTTGAACATTGTGTTCCTACTTTTTACATCCTGGATAGTGCTGTGTTATAAGTAATATGCTGCTTGGGTACTCATTTTATACTTAAAGTAACATTTAAGTACGGAAAGAAATAAAAAACCTCTCCAGGCTTTAAATTGATGGTTATTAAGTTATCTTGAGGTAAAAGGAGCTTTTTTTCCCTTGTGAGTACATCTTCAGTTGGCCGGACAAAATATGTAGAGAGGTTACTTCCATCGCAAAACATGGCAAGAATCTTGACTGCAAGAGTTGATCCAATCTTCATGACAACAAAAAAAAAGTTTTAGCCTTGATTTTCACTCAAGCTTGACTTTAGTAGTCAGTACTGGTGTCTTGCGTCCTTCACACATAAAAAAAGTAAATCTCGTTCTTATATAGTGATGAAGCTGCTTGCATTGTTCTTTGATAAGCTCTTTCCCACACTTTTTATTGACATTTAAAAGTCTTGGTTATGTGGCCATACTGGTATTGTGACTTCAGCTACACACTGAGATAATCAGAAAAATGCATGGGATCGCAGGCTGCAATATTCCAATAAAAAACAAAAAAACACGAAAAGAAATGGAGTAAACATGGCCGCGGCACTTTATTGGTTTAAATAAATAACAAAATAAATTTTAAAATCTTTCAAGATATGCATTTGAAGCAATAAATCTGCTCAATCCTCATGACTCAAGCATAAATTCATCAAAATGATTAAACAACAGTCCCCCTTAAAAGATCGAAATTATAAGTATGACGATGTCAATGCATCCAATGCATACTGTGCATATACACTATTGCCAGCAGGTCCAAAGTGGTCAATAATATATGAGGAAAATATATAGTCTAAGTGGATAAGTAATCCAAGTGACTGATGAGTGAAATATGTGTATAAAGACGGTGAATCAATCATCTTAAAGTGCCATTGACGGGAGGGAAGCTGAGTGAAGACTGTTGAGAGAAAAAAAAAACCTTTTGTAGGGGTTTTTTAAGATTCTGGAAGGTCCTGGAAGAAACTAGAAGTTTCTTAAAAGAGCAATAAAATAATATAGTACAATTGAGGCAGAATTTTTTGACGCCTTAAGCATTAGAAGGCATACTTAAAGGGGCAATCTAAAATACACTGATGCTGAGGCAAAATGCTGTTGCCATTTTAAGCAATAGGAAAGTGGGCGCAAGCCCATGAAAAGTGGGCCCAAATGAATTGAGCATCCCTTTTCCCATTCCTTCTGTTTAAAAGCCATTTTGAGGTTAAATCTACACACTAGACATAATTGAAAGTTAAAGTGACCTTGTCATTAAAGTGTTGCTAAACCCACAACAGTAAAATCAGTCTGTATATGCAGTAAAGCATACTTGTTATACTCACTGCGGAACCTAAGGTGGTGATCCTCTGCATTGTGTAAGAAGAGGGTTTGATCCTGTCTCCTCTGATCATCCCCGTCTTTCACAGTCCCCAATCTATCTGCTGATAGAACAGAGCCTTGGAGGCAAGCTGCACATGCTCAGTTTGGTGTGTATTGCTAGAGAGTAACTTACCAAAACGATGTAATATGAGGGCAACATAAACAATTCATTCAGTTTGAATTCAATGTGCAGGTCCTTATATTACATAGTCAATGGTGAATCTAAAGGAGATTGTATAATCAAGTTGTATAGTGTATGGTCAGCTTAACATTCACTCAGGTGTCAACACTCACTCCACTGTATCTATGAAGGAGCAGTGTTGTCACTGTAGACCAGTGTTTCTCAACTTCAGTCCTCAAGGCGCCCCAACAGGTCATGTTTTCAGGCTTTCCATTCTTTTTCACAAGTGATTTGATCAGTTTCACTGCCTTAGTAATTACCACAGCTGTTTCATCTGAGGGAAATCCTGAAAACATGACCTGTTGGGGCGCCTTGAGGACTGGAGTTGAGAAACTGCTGTAGACTTCTCTCCTGCTTTGGAGTACCAACACGTCCTCATTGACAAGGTTACTGCAGTTCTGGAAAGATCCACATATATTTTCTATGCCTGCAGAAAATGTACAAAGCCTTAGGCCCTCGTTCACACCATAGTGCAGAGACGGCAGTTTTTCTGCAAGTGTTTTGCAAGGGCACAAAAAAAAACAATTGTTCTCTATGTGCCCTGTTCACACCACAATGTGAGGATTTTTTCTACGCAAGGATCTGCAAACTGCATGCAGTTTTCTGCACGCCGAAAAAACTGACATGACATCAACATTGGTGTGAATATAGGGCACATAATTGATGTACATGAAAACTGATGTCAACGTGCAATTAAACTGATGTAAACGGATGTGAAACTGATGTCTCTGCAAGTCAAATCTGCACATTTTTACCATCAGTTTTAATGCACGTATGGTGTGAGCGAGCCCAATGTACACATTTTATCACATTTTTGGGGGGTAAACATAAACTACTTGCTGACCGGCAGGCAACAATGTACGGCGTACGCCGCTGACTACTTCTGGGTTTAGTGAGATTGTGTACAGCAGGATCCTGCCAGCAATGCCAATGATTTATGGCCAGGACCTGCTGATTGGCTGTGTGCAATCACAGCCCAGAGCTCTTGTGTCGGTAAACAACACAGAGCTCTGTAGGAAGGGAACGATCTGTCAGTTTCTCATCCCTGCAAAGGGATGAGAAACTGAGAGATCAATTAGTAAAAGCGGAACATTGTACACACATTACACATAATTAGGCACATATTTACCCCCTTAATTACCCTAGATGTTAATCCCTTCCCAGTCAGTGTCATTAGTACAGTGGCAGTGTATAGTATTATCACTGATCACTGTATTAATATCACTGGTGATGTCCGTGGCAGTTAGTCAGCCCCCCCCCCCCGTGTCAGTTAGACCCCTTTCACACTGGGGCGCTTTTCAGACATTTTAGCTCTACAAATAGCACCTGTAAAGCGCCTAAAAAGTGCCTCTCATGCCTCCCCAGTGTGAAAGCCTGAGTGCTTTCACACTGGGGCGGTGCACTTGCAGGACAGGTAAAAAAGTCCTGCCAGCAGCATCATTGGGCCAGTGCGGGAGTGGTGTATACACCACTCCCAAAACACCCCTGCCCATTGAAATGAATGGGCAGCGCTGCTGAAACGCCTGCAAATCCCTTCAGCAGCGCTGCATTACAGGCACTTTTAACCCTTTCTTCAGCCGCTAGCAAGGGTTAAAGTGCCCCGCTAACGGCTGAAAAGCGCCGCTATAACATCGGTAACACGCCGCTAAAACTAGTGGCTCGTTACCACTAACGCCGGCACCGCCCAGTGTAAAATTACCCTTAAGCCCCATACACACGGTCGGACTTTTTCATGGATTCTGTCCGATCGGACAAGGTTGTTGAAAAATCAGACCGTGTGTATGCACCATCGGACAGTGTTCGTCGGTTTGGCCGACGGACAAAGTCTTATCTCCTGCTGGAAATCTTTGCCGTCAACACGGTCCGATCACACCAAATCCGAGCGTGTGTACGCTTGTCCGACGGACAAAGTGCTACGCATGCTCAGAAGAAATTCTGTGACGGAAGCGCTCGGTCAGGTAAAACTACCTTTCCTAATCGACACAGCACATTCGTCACGCTGCAATGTTAAAATGTCTTTAATGCAGCGCATTCTCTTTTTCTTTACAATGCAACAAGAATGACATCTTTTAGCTGCTCCTATTCACCCGCACTTCTCACAAACTTACTTCTTTATTACTTTGCAGCATTTATACACTACATGTTTATTTTGACTCTGAACGGAAAAGAATCTTTGTTATTTTTTTACCATGATTTGTCTTTTTTTTTTTTTTTTGGGGAATACATATTTGAATGTTTTTTTTTGTTTTTTTTGGAGGGGGGTTGTGTGTCTCAAATTAACAAAAACACATTATTAACATTTGTATTTCTTGCTTAAATTTACTAGGAGGTTGTTTGTTGTTGGTGCCCCTTGTTAATTCTACTTTAGGATTAGTGAAATGTACCTGCTTACTCAAAGAAAAACTGTCATTGTAGCAAAGTAAAACACAATAGTCAATGATTATTTCAAATCAAAAAAACCTTTATTTAGGTCACACCAACAAACCAAAGAGGAACGCAGCCATGGTGAAACTTGGGGAATTTGCAAAGTCTTGGCCCCCCACGGCAACCATCATTGTTCAAGCGTAGAAAATTGGGGCCTGAGGAGTACGTATATTAAGGGGAGTGCAATCTGGTCGTGAAGTCCAAAGTATCCGGAACTGCAGCAGATGCCATCTAGGTCCCCAGGCTCTGGTACTACAAGAGGCTCCATCTTCTCTCAGACCAGACTGATTCCAGGTCGTCACTCTCAGGTCTTCCTTCCACGCTTCCTTGCACGCTGTGGCTGTCGTGCTGGTGGGGTGGCAGAAGGAGGAGGAGGAGGAGGCGGAGCATGGTAGCTATGGCAAACATGTGTGACTGGGGTCATCTCCCCAGCCCTACCCTTATTTAGGACATGGAGGATGAGCCCCTCACACATGTTGCGTTGCCTCACCTCCATACCCATCATTTTTGTGACAACCACCGAGCCAAAGGTCTCCTCGTCGGCGGGTGTGGCATGTAGGGAGTCTGAAGCCTCTCTGATCATGCGGAGCGCTGACTGTGCCGCATAATCCCCCCTTCTCGCCCTTTTGTACGGAAGGCGGAGGGGAGGGGTTTGGGTGTCAGTCAGGCTCCGCGGCCTAGCCCCCTCTTGGCTGCCACTACTCAGCTGGTGGCTGCCACTAACCCCTGCCTCCTCCTGACTGCCACCTTCCACAGCCACCTCCTGGCTGAGGTCTTCCTGTGTATGAAAAAGGGACATAGTTTCAGTTATTTGTTCATCAAACACACACAATTCTCATCTAGTGACTGTTGCAAAATGTTTACAAATAGAAAACCATACAATTCTCAGCCCAGCAGTTTAGATTCTGGCCCCAAATGTCTCCAACACTACTGTCAGTTGATATGTCAAACACGTTAGGAACTAAGCAATTGGGGATCCTGAATTAAGTGAACATCATTCATTATTCCCATAAATGGTAACAAAACTACTATACCTGGAACAAGCTGGGCTCCTCCACCTCTTCCATACTGGAAGGCCCAGGTTGCTCCTCGGAAGCCTCATCAGGGGTGGCCTGCGCGCAAGGAAGCGTGGAAGGAGGAGTCGAGGTTGGCTCCGTGACATCAGTCTGGTCTTTCAGAAAATGGAGACTCTGATAGTACCAGAGCTTGGGCACATAGACCTCATCTGCTGAAGTTGCAGTTTCCTCAGACTTCACGACCTTCTTCCGCTCCCTGATATACGCACTCCTCAGGCTGCCAATTTTCTTTCTTATATCATCAACAGTTGCCGTGGGGAACCTTGGCTTGACAAATTCCACAAGTTCCTCCAGGGCTGCGTGCCTCTTTGGTTTGTTGGTGTAATGTGGGTGTTTACCCTGCCATAAAACGGGAAATTCCCTGAATTTGGCAATGAAGAGGGGGAGAAAACTCATGTCGTTGAATCCCTGCATAATCTCTGCAAGACACAACACCACACAAAACCCTCTCAATTATGTCAGTCTAAACTCTCCTAATCTTCTCCATAAAGAAGCCTCAAGTTCAAATCAGTCTAGGCTAGTTATGTACCAACGTCAAATTGTACCTTCGTTTGTAGCGATCGTCTCGTGTGAGTTTTCTCTCCCCTCGTCTCCCAGATCGTGGCTACGACACAGGCGTGTGACGTTTTATATACAGTGCGCATGCGTCAAACTCCGCCCGCCCCTGACGATCTTTCTCGTCTATTCCCCACCCCTTCTCTTTACGGCGCAGTGGGGAGAGCACATGGCGGGGACACAGCAGGTGCGCCACAAATATCCCACCAACGAGGAGGAGGACGAGGAAAGTCCGGAGGCAGAAACGTCCCGATCCCGGAGCCTGAAATTCAAGGCCTCCAATATGTCATTTGGAGAAATGTTGGAGATGGTGGACATATTAAAGAGGAGCGACTATGATGGGAAGTATGGGCCTTACCTCAACCCCAATGTCCGCAAGGCCAAGATCATGTCTAAAGTTGTGAGAAGGCTGTACAATCAGTTTGGGGTACAACGATCCAAGGAGCAACTGAGGAAACGCTGGTCAGACCTGAAACTGAGGGAGGCCGATCAGTACAGAAAGATCAAGCGAATTCTTCTAAAAAGTAAGTAGTTGTGTTTTGTGTTTGATTTCTTGCTTGCATACTGCTCCATTGTGGTTTGATTTTTACAAAGTTGTACATTCCAAAATGGCCACTTTCAGGTTCGTCTGTGCATTCGATCGTACTCAGCCTCGATCTTTCTGCCACTGTCATGGTCGTGTGTGTGTCCATTCGATCGTACGCAACCTTGATCGTTCGGCCACTTATAATACGATGTTTGGTGTTTTTTTTGGGGAAAGGAAGTTTGTTCTCACTAGAAATGTCATCAAGAATGTAAAGGCAATTTATTCAATGTAAAGGAGAGGTCACCCAGTAGCTGTTTACCCATCTGGATTCTAGAGCACTAGTGCTGGGACACCCAAACCCCCTTTTTATTAGGCTTTTCCACACATGTGCTCCAGTGGATACTAGAGGGGGGTCTCCATCACACAAACTTCTACCAAAAAGCTAGTCAGTTTAGCACCTTTACAAAGTGACTACATTCATGTAGTTGACATTTGTAACTGGCCAAACTAAAATAGTGTCCGTCACTTTCAAGCAATGTTTGTCATTTCCTATTTCTGCCCTCAATAGATTGTGTTGCCTTTTGTACATTCTCATAGGGGAGCGAAAACTTGGGCCGTCTGAGGAAACCCCCAAACCAACACCTCCCAAAAAAGGGGAAAGAGCAGAAGCAGAGGAGGAGGAGGAGGAAGGAGAGATCATCGAACTTGGAGAAATTGTCACCACAACAGGTGAGTGTTGGAGAACACAGCTACTGGTAAGCTAATCCATGTATGGCTGCCTCATTTCCAACACCCCATTTTTGTTTGTTTGTGGTTTTTAGGTGACGTGGATGTTGTGGAAGAAAAATCGCACTTTACCACAGAGAGTGCCCACGTACTCATCGGAGAGATAATGGTCTGCAATAGAGATCTAGATTACATAAAGCAAAACATCAATGATGTTCAACAAAAATTGAAGAACATCATTGATGTTTTAGGAAAAATATGAAAACGCACCAAGTAATTAACACACATTTGTGCCAGCTTCTGAACACATTTGCAACTTAAAAACTGTGTGAAATTTGGAACATGCACACATTGTGTCCACATGTGCTAGCTCCCATCATGGTGGATGAATGCCAACGTTTTTTTGGGGGTGCAAACACTTTACGAACTACGAAAGTGGTTGTGGTGAAGGGGTTGCACCCCCAAAAAACGTCCATTCATCCCCATGATGGAAAATGGCACTTTTGAAGCTTCTAGGCATGTGTTTTACCATCTAATGACCATTTTCAGACCCAAATTGTGTGCATGTTCCAAATTTCCACTTTTCGGGGGTGACCCCCCCATGTGATGAAGGCAAGATCAAACACACTTTGAACATATAGTCATGTCTGATCTTGTCTTCACTTTACAAAGTTGAACTTTCCTACTTCATAGGTTCTGCTTAGCTCCATGCCTGGTTTTACCAATTGCGTAATCTTTGTAAACAATGTTGTAAATAACCAAGATGTTGTCAGTTTTGGCGTGAAGATTGTAAACGCACTTGTGAATGTTTTCCAAGTAAACTTTTTTATTTTTCGAAATGTGTGGCTTCCTTATTTAAAAAAACACAATGCATTATGTATGTAAAATGTAAAGGATATGGGGGGCAATGGGTGTTATTTACTAAAGGCAAATCCACTTTGCACTGCAATTTCCTTTCCCAGGGAACTTTTTCAATGCACTTGTAGAGCATAGCGGATTTGACTTATGTAAATGACACCCACAGTGCTTTGTACGAAAACACGGAGCACAGCATTTTTCAGAATACACACATGTCAGACCTGGTGATGAAAAGGAGTATTTTGGCTGTCAGTTATGCAGGACAAACCTTCTCTAGACCAAAGATTAGGTAGCAAACACACAACATGAGAATAATCTTTTTGGGAAGAAGAGACTGTTACCTCCTTTTGCCCAGAAAGTGCATTCCCACTGTCGAAGGCAAAGGGAAAAAATGTCAAAGTAAAATAAGCTAAAAAGAAGACTGAAATGACAAGAAATCAGAGGTTGGTTAAAATATCAGATTTATTAAAAAATGCCTCTCACACATCGTCAGGCAGAGCAATGGCCCCCCTACCCACAAAGTACTCCATATATTGCTCGCGGACCACGCGGGCATTTAGAGGGGGCAAGCCTGGACGTGCCACTTGAAGGGCTGTGAGGTCCGCATTTGGAGGGCCCTCCACATCTGGGCCAACGGGCACCACATAGTTCCTGTTATGTCTTTTGAGGAAGTTGTGCAATATGCAACAGGCAAGAACTATGTGGTTCAGTTTGTATTCCGCCAAGTGAAATGCCGTCAGGAACAGGCGGAAGCGGCTGGCCAGGATGCCAAAAGTGTTCTCCACCACTCTTCTGGCTCTGGACAGCCTGTAGTTGAAGACCCTCTGGTCCGGGGTGAGGGTCCTCATCGGGAACGGCCTCATCAGATGGGGAGTCAACGCAAACGCTTCATCTGCGACAAAGACGAAGGGGAGTCCTTCGGCATTCTCCTCTGGAGGTGGCAAGCACAGACTGCCACTTTGGAGACGCCAGTAGAACTCCGTGTGCGTAATGGCACCACCATCCGAGATCCGGCCGTTCATCCCCACGTCCACATACATAAATTCATATGTCGCCGACACCACCGCCAACATCACTACACTATTAAACCCTTTATAATTATAATAGTAGGACCCCGAGTTGGGCGGTGGGACGATGCGGACGTGTTTCCCATCAATTGCCCCTCCGCAGTTAGGAAAGTCCCAACGGCTGGCAAAGTGGGAGGCCACAGTCTGCCATTCCTGTGGCGTGGAAGGGAACTGTGGAGTGAAACAAGAAAAAAAAATTAGTCACTTTGCACTTAAACATTGCAAGCAGATTAGACAATCAACATCTTGGAACAAGAGCATTGTATAAAATTGGAGGCTGGAAAGTATTTGCACAGAAAAGTAGAGGCTCCCCTTCACAGATGACTCACCCCCCATCAATCCCCCCACTTCTGATGGGCCATTGGCAATAACTAGGGTTTTGGGGGGGGGGGGGGGTTCAGGTAACCCTCTGCACTTCATTGATTGGCAAATGGCTCAATAATGTGTGCTAGTTTGGCCAGACCCTCTGTACTTAACACTATTGGCAGCCCCCAGGAAAGATAAAATAACATTAACCCCCCCCCCCCACCCACAAAAAAAGGCAAGCACATTGTGACATTATGAAATTAACAAGCAAGCTAATAGGAGGGAAAGAAGACAAAAAAAGAGGAAATGGAAAGTATGGAGGCAGCCCCTTGCACTACATGCTTTGCAGAATTCATCCGTAAAGATGCCCACTATAAAGAGGTAGGTATATAGTGTGTATTGACCTTGGGAAAGGCAGCAGATAGAGGATTGGTACCATCTGACAGAGCAGTTGGGGGAGGGGGTTCATAATGAGTTTGCCCCCCCCCCCCACCAAAAACAAATAAAAAAGGGGCTCTACATGAAGTAAACCACACAGCAAACATTTGTGCATATTTTAGGGGGTGTTTGGGGGCAAACAATACTATGCAGCAGACAAAATACATTGCCTAAGTGACTAGGCCATAGGTGTCTATTGGGACAGAAGAGCATGCTGGGGAGGTAAGTGAAGGGAAAAATGCATGAAGGAGAAAAGGGGCACAGCATATTAGAGCATATTGCAATCATGGTAATTAGGGAAGGAGGTCAAAAATAGAAGACATTAGCAAACAGAGCATACATAGAAGGGAATAGTCAAGTAGAAATGTTACCTTAATATAGTCCTCCTGCAGGACCTGAATGATGGCAGAACAGGTCTCTGGAATAATGATTCCCAGGGCCTGGGGAGAGATACCTGAAGAGAACTTCAAATCCTGAAGACTTCTCCCTGTCGCCAAGTACCTCAACGTGGCAACAAGCCTCTGCTCCGGAGTAATGGCTTGTCTCATGCAGGTATCCTGCCGGCTGATAAAGGGGGTCAGCAAAGCCAAAAGACGGTGAAAATCGGGGTCCGTCATCCTGAGAAAGTTCCTGAAATCATCAGGATTATTCTCCCGGATCTCACGAAGCAAAGGCATGTGCGAGAACTGGTCACGCTGAAGCAACCAATTCTTGGTCCACATACTCCTCGTCACTCTGTTCATGGACGGGTCTTGGGTCAAAGCTAAAAGCCCGACACCAATTCCGCGTACAGCACGAACTCGGCGACGAGTACGCACGGGAAACATCGCTCACAAGGTCACAAAAGGTCGGCTGGTCAGAACGGACAAACAGAAAGCACCGATAAACAGCAAGGCCTGAAAGAACGAACTGAATACCAGAAACGAGCAGACAATAAGCAGTGCAAATCAAAGCGTCCTATATCAAGATATAGGCCGCAATGACCAACAAATGCGAACTGACTACACGCACTAATAAACAGATACGCACGACAAGCACAAACTGAAGAGCAGTAACGATCTGAGTCAGAAAACTGAGAAGCGCGAATCTTAAGTCACCAAACTTTGACTAACTCTCGATAAACACGGGATCAGCAGAAGGAGCCCAACGGGTGCGGGACGTGGTGCTGAACTTGCCTTTTCTAGTCTCGTGGACGACGACTTACGTCACGACGTTCTTGCAGACCGGATATTCCGACAACGTAGTCCGACCGTGTGTACGCAACACCAACATCGGACAAAGTACGACGGACAAAATCCGACCGACCTGGTCCGCGGATTGTCCGAGCGTGTGTATGGGGCTTTAGTGTCAGATTGACCGCTGAAGTATCGCAGTCCTGTTATAAGTCGCTGATCGCCGCCATTAGTAGTATAAAAAAAAGCCAGCATATATAGCATAGTTTTATAGGTGCTATAACTTTCACGCAAACCAATCAATAAACATTTATTGGGATTTTTATTTAGACATTTGATATTTTTATTGGATATGTTTTATAGCAGAAAGTAAAAAATATAGTTTTTTTTTTTTTACTTTCAATTTTCGGTCTCTTATGCCGTGACATCGGCACATTGATCGGACATTCTGACAACAAAATCCATGTTTTTATTCCGACCGATTTTGGCTCAAACTTGTCTTGCATACACATAGTCGAACAAGGTTGGTCGGAAATTCCAAACGTAAAAAACGCAGTGACATACAACACATACGACGAGCCGAGAAAAATTAAGTTCAATAGCCAGTACTGCTCTTCTGCTTGATTCCGAGCATGCGTGGCACTTTGTGCGTCGGAATTGTCTACACACAATCGGAATTTACGCAAATGGATTTTGTTGTCGGAAAATCAGATTTCAAATTTTGTGCGACGGAAATTCCAATGGAAACTGTCGGATGGAGCCTACACACGGTCGGAATTTCCGATGGAGCCTACACACGGTCGGAATTTCTGACCACAACAAGCTCTGATCGCACATTTGTGGCACTTTGTGCGTCGGAAAGTCTGACCGTGTGTATAAGTCGCTCATCGCTGCCATTAGTAGTATAGTGTTTGCCCCCTTCCTCATTTCCTGTTCCTTTGCATGTTTGTCACACTTAAGTGTTTCGGAACATCAAACCAATTTAAACAATAGTCAAGGACAACACAAGTAAACACAAAATGCAATGCGTTCACAATCAAGGCATCACTTAAATAGGAGCTGCTTGACACAGTAAGGTCCACCAGAAGATCCTTAAAAGCTACACATCATGCCGAGACCCAAAGAAATTCAGGAACAATTGAGAAAGAAAGTAATTGAGATCTATCAGTCTGGAAAGGGTTATAAAGCCATTTCCAAAGCTTTGGGAATCCAGCGAACCACAGTATAAGTGGAACGCTTCCCAGGAGTGGCCGGGCCGCCCAAAATTACCCCAAGAGCGCAGCGACATCCAAGAGGTCACAAAAGACCCCACAACAACGTCGCCTCAGTTAAGCATGCCTCCATTAGTAGTTTCTCCACAACAAAAAAAAACCGATGAGACAAAAGTGGAACTCTTTGCCAACAGTAAAATATGGTGGTGGTATGGTAGGACCTGGAAGACTTGCCTATGAATTCTGCTGTCTACCAAGAGATCCTGAAGGAGAATGTCCGACCATACTTAAGCTGAAACGAACTTGGGTTCTTGATGTAGGGGTGGCCTAGCCAAAGTAAATCCTATTGAGATGTTGTGGTATTTCAATGTAACCAATTCTGCAAAGATGAGTGGGCCAAATTCAGGATCATTGCAAAACGCTTGGTTGCAGTTGTTGCAATTTTTTCACACAGGGCCATGATGGTTTGGATTTTTTTTCACCTGGGAAAAAAAAGCCAGCATATATACCATAGTTTGTAGGTGCTATAAATTTCACCAACCAATAAACAATTATTGGGATTTTTTTTTATGAAAAACATGTAGCAGAATACAGAATACAGAAGACATTTGATATTTTTATTGGATATGTTTTATAGCAGAAAGTAAAATAATATTTTTGGGTATAGTGTTGCATGACTGCGCAATCGGCAGTTAAAGTAGCGCAGTGCTGAATAGCGAAAAAATGGCCTGCTGATAAAGGGGGTGAAATCTTCCAGAGCTGAAGTGGTTAAAAAAGACATCAGGGCAGCATGATATCATCATTTTATCCTACGGTGGTCATGGCTAGGACTAATGCCCCATACACACGGTCGGACATTCCGACCACAAAATACGTCAGATTTTTTCTGATGGATTTTGTCCAAAACTTGTCTTGCATACACACAGTCGCACAAAGTTGTCGGAAAATCCGATCGTTCGGAACGAGGCGACGTACAACACGTATGACGGGAATACGTAGAGGCCAGTAGCCAATAGCTTTCGTCTCCAAATTTTTTATGAGCATGCGTGGCACTTTGTGCGTCGGAATTCTCCACACAGGATCGGAAAAAGTCTGATCGGATTTTGTTGTCGGAAATTCCTACGGAAAAAGTCTGATAGAGCCCACACACGATCGGATTTTCCGACAACATGATCTGATCGGACTTTTTCCGTCTGAATTTCCGACCGTGTGTACGGGACATAAGACTAGGAATTTCAGTGGCATCTCAGCACTGCAGTCTGTAAAAGATGTAAGTAGCTTTCATACAGCTGAACTTGCTAGCGGCTCCTTAAAAATAAAATACAATTTCTAAGTACACTTAGACCTTAAGTGCACCTGCCAATTAGAACTCATCAGCCAGTATCTTTCTAAAATGCTCTTATTTTCTTTCTTTAGTTGAACCTTCTGCTTTAAACTGGCAACGTATGTGTCTCCGGAGATCTACGCATACCTTGATTTGTTTTCTGTCATAATTTGTGTTCTTGGTGGGACAAGCACAGAGATGAATCATGAAATATATACTGAAACACCAAGTGGGAATCTTAATGAAAGTTATATTTTTTTATAATGTAGCAAGATGTAAATGATTGTTGCATGTTATTTTGAAAGCAGCTAGGTTCAGACCTTGTTCCTGGAAAGCCTTCAGTTCTCTTGATAATAATTAGAGTATGTATATCATTGTTCAGTCCCCCAGGGATTTAATAGGTTTTACGCATCCTGCAATCAGACACCAGATGCTCTTATATATTTCATTTAGTAGACAAAAATTAGACAGTCCCAAGGGGCACATTCTTCTTTGTAATGGAACCATCAATAATTTGATGTGCTTCAATAGTGAAGAAAAGTACACTAGTTTGTAATTCTTTGCAACGCTGATATTCATTCTTGCAAACACTAACGGAGTGACAGGGTCGTTTTTATCATCAGGTAAGCTCGTGAAATGCTGGATTTTGAAAAGAAGTGATGAATGTTTAATGCCGAGCTCCAGGAAAAAGCTAAATACACAGCTGAAATACACATCTGAAAACTGCCTTACCTGCTAATGGATTTGGAATTCTGTTCAGCCACTTTTGTGCTCCAGCCACCTCTGCCAGACTATATAGCAGGAAGGGCAACCTTACCACATTTATAGTGTAAAGCAGGGATATACAATAGTGGACCTCCAGCTGTTGTAAAACTACAGGTCCCATCATGCCTCTGCCTCTGGGTGCCATGCTTGTGGCTGTCAGAGTCTTGCTATGCCTCATGGGACTTGTAGTTCTGCAACAGCTGGAGGTCCACTAATTGCATATCCCTGGTGTACAGATTGGTTAATGATCTACATCCAGCATACTAATTGGACAAAAAAAAGGAGCCTCGGTATAGTCATGACATCAATCTGCTCATGTTGCTCTTTTCTTTCAGCAAGCGCCTTATGTAAAATGTGACCATGTTTATTGCAGAGGAGTCTGATCGGCTCTCTGTTCTGCTACTGCTTCTAAAGCCTCGTACACACGATTGGATTTTCCGACCGGAATTGTGTGATGTCAGGCTGTTGGCGGAAAATCCGTCCGTTTGTACGCTCCATCGGACAATTGTTGTCAGATTTTCTGCGGACAAATGTCTTTTGTCGGATTTTCCGAGCGCGTGTACACAAGTCCGTCGGACAAAAGTCCAAAGTACAAACACCCACTAGAATCCCTTAGAAGAAGTCACATGACGAAACATGTCAGGGGCGTGGCCACACGGACTTTGAAAATCTTTTTGACAGATTGGCATGCTTAGAGATCCGCTCCCTCCACTGCTATACTTATTCGCCATCCAGAGTTACTGCATCTTTGAGCGCACCTTGGGCAGCGTCTAGAGGAGTGGGTGAGACCTGAAGTAGCATTGTATGGTATCCCATGTGACCATTGTGCGTACCGCCAAGTTATCCTCTGTTGCAGTGTGCTGTGGAACATTTTGCTGTGTTTTGCTGTTTTTTTCACTTCAACCATGTGAGTGTAATCATTGAAGGGTGTGTTGTTGATTTGTTTGAATAAATTTTTGCGCAAACAGAATCACGCTATGTGGAGTACAAAGTACAAACACGCATGCTCAGAAGCAAGGACGAGCCAGAAGCGGTCCGTCTTGTAAACTAGCATTCGTAATTGAGAATTAACATTCGTGACGTGGCAAATTATGAAATCTCGAAATGCATCGCACATTCTCTTCTTCTTTAATTGGATAATAATGAAGCTGCTTTGCTGGTGATACTGATGGAGTTATTGCAAACTAATTTGCAAAGGCGTTTCTTTTTCTAGTGATATCTAGCATATATTATGCTTTTTTTTTTTTTTAAGGGGAAGTTACCACAACACCATTATCCCGTCGTTTTTAAGATCAAAGATACAACTATGTTGGTGTCCCTTGTCAATTTTACATTGTATTTTTTTTAAATGTAACTGCCTATCCCCAAACTGTCATTTGAAGTAAAAAACATAGCCAAGTATTATTCTCCACAATTTTTTTATTGTGCATTAAAAAAAGAAAACAAATAAAATTAGACATGCTATCTGCCAATAGAACTTAACCAAGTGCATTCTATGCATACAAAAATATATAAAATATAACAAATCAAATCATTATTATTCAACCAAAAAATAAAATAAAAGCATCATGCATGTGTCCTGCTTCTTAATATAGGGGGTCAACAATTGCAAGAGTTGGTGAAAGCAGGGGTCCGTCATCCGGAGATAATGCCTAAAATCATCTGGATTAGTCTCCTGGAGCTCCCGCAGCAAAGGCATATGACATAATTGGTCACGATTAATAAAGCAACCAATTTCTGGTCCAAGAACTCCTCCTCCTCCAGTTCCTGGACTGGACTTGGGTCAAAGCACTAACTCCACAGCCAATAATAAATAACACGTTATCTCCTCCGATTCCGCAACATGTCTGGTTGACAAACAGCCGTTCAGAAACAAACTGAAAAGCACAAATTGAAAATCGCGAACTGAAAAGCGCTAAATGAAAAGTGCAAAATGAAAAGCGCAAATCAACACTCACCAAACTTCTGCTAACATGAAATTAGCAGAAGGAGCCCAAATGATAATGCGCTAAAGAGCTGAAAAAAACACATAGTACGTCACTACATTCATGTTTGTTGGCCGACAATTCTTTGCCGTTTGTATGCAAGACAAAATCCATAAACACGCCTTTGGACAAAAGTCTGAGGTTTTGTCTGCGGAAAATCCGATCGTGTGTACGAGGCTTTACAGTCAGAGTTCAGCTAAGTGGGAAAATGCTTTCTTCATTCTAAAACAAGTGGAACATTACCAGGCCATTACCAGGCCAACAAATCTCAATGATCTGGTCAATGTGCACTCAGGAGTAAGACTCAACCAAAATGCAAACTTTACCACCATCAACAAATATTAATGGCAACTTACCAGTTGGCAGGACCCCAGATAATAGAGGTCAGTATAAGATTGTAAATAATATAGTCATCCTCCAGATAATGGGTGAAAAGAACCTTCAGATGTCTCCAAAAACAAAAAAGGAAAACATCCAATGATACAGATAGTACCGTACTTAAACCTCCAATTTATTAAAACATTAAAATACCGGTTAACATGAAAAGAAAAATGCCACTGCTCACTTGAACATAGACAACATGATGATGTCAATGCTCAATGCTCCACCCTATGCATTTCATCTGAAAATACATTTTCAGCATTATACTTCACTACTAATGTGAGTAGGGGGGTTTGACAGATGATAACTACTTCATTATTATATTTCTGGTGGATAATCTGAGGCTGGATATATTAAATACATGCTTATACTGACCTCTAATCATCTGGGATCCTACCATCTGTTTAGTGGCTATTCATATTTTGTTGGTGGTGGCTAAGTTCACATTTCCTTGCATGGCATTACAGCTACCTGGTTGTACTTCACATAAATGCATATTAACCTCCAATCCTTTTTAGGACTGTTGGTCTGCTATGTTGCCACTTGTTTTAAGATGAAGGGGAAACTCACACATTCCTAAACAGTAATTCTCACTTTTAGTGCTGTACTACTGTGAACATTCTAAGATAAAGGACTTCAGTCTTCTTGATAATTACTGGCACTAAAAATGTATTGTCTTTTATTGTATTTTATATTGTCTTTATTTAGTGTATACTTTTCACATGTACGTTTGAATTATTAATATACAGATGGATGTATTAAAATACATTGAATTATTTTAATGGATAAATAGGTGAATACATTTCACCTGCCTTCAGCCATATTTCTCTGTTTGAAGAGAAACTGGAGCCCATTAAAAAGATCCTTAAAAACCTCTAAACTAACCTTAAACCGTAGACGGAAAGTGTGCCGCATACCCTTTATTGAACTTTTACTGTTTAGCTCCAATTTCCAAGTGGCCAACAACATCTTTCTTTGTACCCCTTTCTGCTATGACATTGGTCTCCAAAATGTGCCCTGGGGGCCAGATGCAGCCCTTTGATTGCCTTTATCTTGTCCTTGGAGCACTATCCCTCCCACTGATACAAAGCACTATTCTTCTAACTGACATCAAAGGTGGGGCATAATTTCTGTCAGTGACACCAACAATGGGGCAATATTCCTCCCACTGGCACCAACAAGGCACCATTTATCCCAGTGAAACCAACAACATGGCACTATTTCTCTTACTAACACCAATGTTGGGGCACTATTCCTTCCGCTAATACCAACAATGGGGCAGTTTTCCTTTCCCTGATACAAGTGATGGGGCATTGTTTACTTCCATTGACACCAGCCATTTTCTACTCACATCACAATCACAATCCAGTCATCCAGCCATCTCAAAGTGTGAAGGAAGCTAAACTGGCCCTCTGTTTAGAATGTTCCCTGCACCGTGATGATGCAAGGTTTGAAATACTTTATGTAGTAGACTGAAGTTGGAATAGCTGCACTTGAAAAAATCCACCTTTATTAAGTCATAAAACGACAAAACAATGCAGCAAGGCACTGTGGGGCATGAGAAAAAAGTCAAAGCATTTCATGCTATATTAGCGCTTAATCATGACTTGGGAGTCATGATTAAGCGTTGATGTAGTGTGAACCACGTTGACTTTTTGTCATGCACCACAGTGTCTTGCTAAGTTGTTTTTTTTTTTTATTGTAGCGCTGGCTCCTAACGAGCAGGCGCTATTGTTTTTTCATAATTAAGTTTTCTGAAGCCACAGTTGGGCTTTAGACCAATTATTCTAAAGTTCTGGTTTCTGTACCAGTTCAGCTGAGGTGCACTGGTTTCTCCTTGACTGTGGGTGTCGCTGTCACCAACGGTAGGTGTGGAAATGCAACAGGCTGAATGCATTGGGTACCCCATTACTCAGAAACAGCCCGGTGGGAGGGGTCTGCCCGCTGTGTATTCTGGGTAAGGGTACTTAAGGTATAGGCGCCATTTTTTTCAGTAAGTGTGTGTGTGCTGGGTTTCCCGTTACCCTGACCTCATGGCCCTCCTGGCCTGGGGTGCGCAGCCCATGTATCCTGTGTCTCGGAGCCGGCTGGCCCGAGGCTACGCAACTGAGGGAGTAGGCCCAGAATAGTCTTGGGGCTTACTGATCCAGGGATGGTCCGGTGCTGTCTCATCTGCAAGAGAGGCCCAGAAACTGGAGGATCCAGGGGAGGGCTTTCACCAAGAGAGGACCGAGCGCAAGGCTGGTATCTCTGGAGAAACCTGGAAACTCAGTTAGAGGACCCTACCCAGATCAACACCCATACAGTATCGCCAGACTGGCTGAAAGAGACTGGTACTGTATGGCAGTTCTTTAAGTTTCTCGAAACCTCTCAGTAATGCTCAAGTTTAATTAACAAGTCTGTGGCAGAGACTTTACCGAGCACCCCACCGGCTGCTAGGCCAAGCGAGAAGGGCTTATCTGGGGGCTGCTAAATCCAGTCTGTGGAACTGTTTTATCCTCTGGATTCTTCTACTAACTTTACCCCACAATTACAAAGTGCCTGAACTCACCCCTAACCCTTTGACCCTTTTTATTGAGAGACTTTGCTTTGATTTTGAATAAATAACCATAAAAAGTATTGGAAATTCACATTCTTTGGGCCACTTTCCACGGGATCCCCAAGACGGAGATGCAAGCAGGTGAGGTAACGGTAAGCCCAAATAAAACCAGCAGCTCCTTCGGGGGTTAGTGCTACATTATGATTTAATAAAGGTGGATTTTTTAGAGTGCAGCCGTCCAAACTTTTGACTACTTCATATACCTCAGCCTGACAAATTGAGCTGGCAGTCATGTGGAGTATTGTGTGAAGGACTGTGTCAGAAGACCTACTTGGAGCAGCATTATCTGGTTGGAATCATTGGCTTTGAAATCCTTTAAATAGGCAGGGTGAAAAAAGATATTTGGAAAAGCAGGCAAGAAGTAGTTCTTGCAATATAATCCCTGAGAGGTGATGCTCTACATCCCAGAGCAGCACAGAGAGACCTCAGAATAATAAAAAACAATACTTATGTAAGTAACAAATTAACACAGATCATATACCTAAATTTACCTGGGTTGCTACAGTTCTATTTTAACATAGTTAACATAGTGACATCATCACATTGGATGTGATGTTAGTATTACTTTGTTAGGGATACAGCAATTTTCTGACAGGGACCACAAAAAGGCTATTTATGGAATTTAATAGTAAGATGGAAGAGTAGAAGTGTGCTTGGTAATTGCAAGGTGCTTAATAGTCCTACCAACACCAGCATTTACCACCAATTTAGGTCAGTGTTCCGTTATTCCCAATAAAATTCTGCTCATTTTTGCCTACTTGAGTAACAAAAGTAGGGATGCGTGAAGGCTGTCTTTACTAGATGTACATGTCAGTTTTGAATATAACATTCAGTCTCTGCTTATTAAAGGATGAAGCGTATATGATATTGGAATTGAAAAATCAGGGTTTGAAGCATTCCCTGGCCTCTGGATTTTGCTGTCACAATCTTTTACAATATTATTTTAGTAGCTTGTTCAAGAAAATGATAATAAGGTACAATAGGAGGATAATAATAAAGATGTAAATCTGATGATAAGATTATGGAACATCACAGATGACTGAATAATAATGACAATAATACATTAGATGGAATTAAATATTTGATATAGAGTAACTGGAGAGGGGAAACTTTTTGTAATTTTTTTTTAATGTCAACTAAAAGCATTTTATCTGCATGCTGTATACTAAGTGATAATGCGCTTAGGGATAAAACTTGTTAAAGGGACATTAAACTTTCCTTTTTTTTTAATTAAAATAACAAGCATGTCATACTTACCTGCTCTGTGCAATAGTTTTGCACAGAGCAGCCCAATCCTCCTCTTCTGGGGTCCCCCACCGGTACTCCAGGCCCCTCGTCTTTGGCAAGTTCCCGAATGGAAAGCGGTTCTGCAGCACAGAAGGTGAAAAGCCTTAAGGCTTTAGAACCACTTTAATGCTGCTAGTTTTTTTCAGGTTCTGTATTTCCTACCTAAGAGGTTAACTCCATTAACTAAATAACTCAGTTAGCAAAAGATCAGAGTTTGATAACTTATGGGTCGGAATGTGGACATGTTTGGGATGGGTCCACACTTGACTTTGTGTTCAAGCACAATATCAGCAGATCATTGGTGAGGTATAGCATGAATGTGATTGACAGCACAGGCTCATATGGGGAGCTAGAGTGCTTGCAATGTGGGAAGGCATCATTAAAAAGCTGTCATTGAGCTACTGTGAAGGGACTGCTGCTAAACACAGCCTTCCAAATTCTTCCTGAGATTCCCTCAGACCTTTCTGAGATTCCCTCAGACTGATTTTATTCCAGGTGGCTTACTAAACAAGGAAGCAAGAATAAAGATTAGTCCTAAAGCTGGCACTTTCCAAGCAAGTCAGCAGTGGCAGATCTCAGGTTAATGTCCTGAAAAACCTTTAATGTATGTCGTATACATACTAGGTAAAAAGTCAATTTTCAGGGGACTGCTTAGATACAATTAACATTTCGAGATGTTCTCTATAGCATAAAATCATCACCTTTTGAGTGGACTTCCACTTTAAGAAGCAGTGGTCTAAAACAGCCTTTCTCAATCATAGTGCAGTGGTACCCTAGGGTGCCTTCTGGGCTCTTTAGGGGTGCCTTGGCAAAATGCCTCAAAATTAACCAAAAATTGTCAACAAACTAAAGGGTGTATCAAGCCTGCCTTTTTTGTTACACAAAGCCACATAGTTTTAATGTGCAACATTACAAGTTTGGTCATTGTGTTGGCCAGTTGCAGGTGTTCCAACAACTAATGGCAAAGGGTTGATAAGAAGGACATCGTGCGTCTGAGGACATCCTTGTTTGCCCCTTACTTGCCCCTCTCTCTGTCAACACTGGGGGTATGTTAACTGATCGAGGGAGAGAAACTGGAACAGAAAAGAAAGTCTGGAATTCTAGTATGTACCACTGTGCAAAGGTACATAGCATTTTTAAGAATAAATCATCTCTAATGTTGGGTGTGCTACTTGTACAGATGTACACTGTTTTATGTAAAAATATTGTTTTTTATCTTTTTTTTATTTTAGAATGGGGTGCCTTGGGATTGTGCAAAATTTATTTTTTTTTGCTTACAAACGTTTTTATTGATAAAGACAAATACTGTACATGGAAAAGAAAAAGTGAGCATTAATCAGCATTGAGAATGTTATATAGAGCTAGAATCTATGTACATACATTCTGTTCTCTGGCTAGAGTGCTGAGATCCATAGAAAGAGAAGGTATCACTCACAATGCTCTAATTCTTGAAAGTCTATAGACTAAACTATTATAGAACAAAAGATTAAAATAAAAACTGCTACTTGTGCAAAAGTCTTTAGAAGAAAAATACTGCATAAATTACTCATCATAACAATCTATCAGAGTTCACATATATTCAAGGCACTATTGGTGTCGATATTCCAGGAGTCATAGCAAATAAAAAAAATCCTCTGTTACCACAATGTGTGCTTTCTGGATACGAGGAGGACAAACCCACCCCCTGAGCCAGCTAAAGCCCCATACACACGCGCGGACAATCCGTGGACCAGGTCCGTCGGACCATGTCCGTCATACTTTGTCTGATGTTGGTTTTGCGTACACACGATCGGACAAAGTTGTCGGAAAATCCGATCATTCTGAACGTGGTGACGTTTGTTGCCTACGACGGGACTACGTAGAGGCTAGTAGCCAATAGCTTTGGTCTTGTAATGTGATCTGAGCATGCGTAGCACTTTGTCCGGTCGGACAAGCGTACACACGCTCGGATTTGGTGTGATCGGACCGGGTTGACGGGAAATCTTTCCAGCAGGAGATAAGACTTTGTCCGACGGACAAACCGACGAACACTGTCCGATGGTGCATACACACGGTCTGATTTTTCAACAACCTTGTCCGATCGGACCAAATTGATGAAAAAGTCCGACCGTGTGTATGGGGCTTAAGATGCAGGCCAGGTGCCCCATTTATGCTCAAAGATTCTCATAGAATCCATGAGAGTGTGGTGTATGCGTTCCATCAGTTTTATTGATTCCATGGGAAGAAGCACCTGGATCATGGGACTGAAGATTTTCGCTAGTTCAGGGCTATTGCCCATTGTATAGCACTAAACAGCATGTGCACCAGCTTTTGCTCAGGGGGTGGAACCTCTGGGAGGTCTGCAAACAGAATACACATTTGGTATTGGTATGTCAAGGTGATGCTAGATCCAGTTATTTGAAGTACTTTCAAAACTGTCTGCTGCCAGAGAGAGCCTAGAACCTTACATCTCCAAAAAGTATGGAGGAGAGTACCTGTCGGTCCACAGTCTCTGAAACATTTGTCTGGAATGGCAGGGAACATCCTATGAATTCTAACTGGTGTGTAATACCATTTGGTGTGCAGTTTCACCAAAGTTTCCTTAATGGCCACTGAGCGGGTACATTTATGCATATTAGTGACCATACCAAGCCAGTGTTCACCTGAAAACTCCTGGCCAACCTCAGATTCCCATCCCAGCATCGCTTAGGATTTAGCTTCTGTGTGTTGATCATTAAGGTTCATATAAAGAGTGGAAATTACTCCTCTATCTCTGGACCCCTCGTGGCACAAATTTTCGAAGGGTGTTCTAGCCACATCCCTTACCTGGGTGAGGACCATTTGGAAGAAGTGGCGGATCTGAAGGTATTTGTAAAAATCTGAGTTAGGTATGGCGTAATTTTGCTGCAAATGTTCAAAAGAACAAAATGTGGTGCCCTGTAGCAATGAATGCAGCGTCACTAGACCTTGTGAGGAACAGTGTGTAAAGTCCATCTCTGCATGAAAAGCCACAGGGAAGTTTGGGTCTCCCAAAAAGGATGTCAGTAGAGAGGGTTTAGAGAGAAGCCCAAACTTTTCCTTATACAGGGTCCAGAGGTAGAAGGACTGCCCAACGATTCCATTAAGCTGGGTAATAATTCTCTAGTTTACTGCATTAGTCCACAGAAGGCCCGTTAGGAAATATGGTTTAATTGAAGCCCTCTCAAACTGTAGCCATTGTATGTTAGACGGGGATGTATGCCATTGAGCTAATTGTACTAGCCTAGCTGCTAGGTAATATTTCCATAAGTCTGGGCAACCCAGGCCCCCTCTGTTTTGGGGCCTATACATCAGTGATCTACCCACACGTGGTTGTTTGCCCTGCCAAATACATTTTAGTAGTTCTGCTTGTGTAGCTTGTATGGTGGATCTGGACACATATAGTGGTAAGGCTCTAAAGAAGAAGAAGAATTTCGGGAGAACCGACATTTTGACTGCCAGTGTATCCTCATGCTTTCAGTGCCTGTCATTGTAAGATACTGACTCTCTTTTTTCTGACGTGATATATCTGTAAACCTGTTTTGATTTCAATAAAACATCTCTGTTAAAAAAAAAATATTTGTCTAAGGGATGGTGCTATACAAATTCCCAAGTATTGTAAAGAATCCATGTTCCAGGAAAACTAAAACTGTCCCTGAGGGAGGTCACCAAGGCGTGCGGTATGTTTGTTGGCATAGCTACGCATTTAGAGGGGTTCACGCCCAATCTGTGGCTAAAAGTGTCTAAGGCTGTGAGTAGATTAGGCAATGAGATTAAGGGGTCAGTTAGGAAAAGAAGGACGTCATCCACATATAAACTCTATGTAAATACCTGATTATTGCTATAATATCCTCTAATGTTGAGGGTTGCTGTTGATATGCCAGGCCAGGGGTTCAATTGCAAGAGCAAATAAAAGAGGGGATAGAGGGCATCCCTGTATAGTGCCCCTCCCTAGGGAAAAGTATTCTGATGAACAGCCGGGAAGTTTAATTCGGGTGCGAGGTTGGCGAAACAAAGCCCAAAAAACGCTCACAAATTCTCCCTGGAACCCAAATTTGGATAAGATAGTGTCCAAGTAAGGCCAGAGGACACTATCAAAGGCCTTGTTAATGTCCAAGCTCAACATCAATACCCTACGTGAGTGCAGCTCAGCATCTTGTATAATGTTTGATGCGAGGCGTATGTTATCAGTTATTTGTCTAGTGGGAATAAAGCCTGTTTGGTCGTGGGATATTAATGTTGTGATGATGGGTGCTAGGCGATCCGCTAATAAGCGACTAAATATTTTGAAATCATTGTTAATGACTGATATAGCATGGTAGTTTTGGGGAAGGGTATGATCTTTTCCTGGTTTTGGGATCAACGATATGTTAGCCATAAGCATGTCAGTAGGGAATGAGTCCCCTGCTAAAACACTTTTAAAAAGTTTAGTCAACTTTGGGGTTAATAGACCTGAAAATGTTTTATGATAAAGGGCTGTAAAGCCATCCAGGCCTGGGGCCTTGGAGGGCTTCAATGTGGAAATTATTGTGGCTACCTCCTCTCCGGTACAGGGTGCATTTAGAGTTTGCTATTGATCTTCACTAAACTTATGCCCTGTACACACGGATCTCAAATTTTCCGACAACAAAATCTGATCGGACTTTGTCCGATCGTTTGTAGAGAATTCCGATCGGACAAAGTACCATGCATGCTCAGATCAAATTACAAGACCAAAGCTATTGGCTACTAGCCTGAACGTAGACCCGTCGTAACGAACGAACGTCATCACGTTCCGAATGATCAGATTTTCCGACAACTTTGTCCGACCATGTGTATGCAACACCAGTTTCGGACAAAATCTGTCGGAAAAAATCTGACGGATTTTGTGGTCGGAATGTCCGACCGTGTGTACGGAGCATTAGGTATGGAAATCGTATCTAACCAGGATTGGGGGGAGGATGCGCTGGGGGCTTGAGGGTCCGCCAGCAGGGTTTGATAATATGTGGAGAACAATTGCAATACCTCCTTTGGATGAGAGGTGAGGTTCCCTTTAGATTCCCTCAGCTTATATGTATGTGTGGGTTGTAAGGATTGCTTCAACTTCCTTGCGAACATGGTCAAAGCCAAATTGCTATACAGCGGGAAGCGAGCCCTGGACCACCTAAGGGATTTTTTCATTTGCTCCGAAAGGAGAGTATCCTGAGCTCTCCTTTTCTGATTGATCTGGTTAAGCAACTCTTGCGTAGGGGTTCGGCCATGTTGGTGATAAAGCTTGTCTAGGTCTGCAGTGAGGGAGATGATGTCCCCAAGCTTCTGGCGTTTTCGCACCGCTTTGTTTGCTGCCCACAAGGACGTAGGGGAAATCTCACTGACATCGTTGTGGGTAAAGTATTCTGTGATGTATTATGCAATTTGGGATAGCGCTATCTGGTCTGTGAGCATTGAGTCATTAAGCCTCCAGGCTCCCATATCCCAGGAGAGACCCACGTGGGAGAAGACACAAGACACCATCTGGTGGTCTGACCACGAGTAAGCATGAATTCTGGGGGGGGTGGAGTTAGCCGCCAATACCGCTGTTGAAAATATATAGTCCAGCCTGGAGTAGCTGTTGTGGGGGTGGGAATAACAAGTATATTCCCGAGCCCCCACGTTATGAGCCCTCCAGGTGTCCAACAGCTGGTGAGTTTTCAGTTGATATTGAAGTGATTTTGAGAAGGCATTGGCAGCTAGCCCCATGTGACTCCTGTCTAGTTCCGAGTGTGCTTGGAATTTAAAGGGAGCCTTGACAGAAGAAAAGGTTGAGAAACACTAATCCGGAAATAACTTGCTGAAAGACCTTAAAACTAAATGTTCTTTCCTTTATCCTTTCATTACTTCCATTTCTGCTTTGTGTGCGCTATGATCAAGTGATGTTATGAAGTATACAGGTTATTTTGGTTTCAAACCTTTGTGGTTTCCATCAAAAGTATTGCTAGTGACAATATGACAGGCATTAAAGTACAAATTTCACTGCAAAATCTTTGTGTTTATGTGACTTGATTTTTGAGCACAAATAAGGAATACAGTGGGCTCAATTTACAAAGCTAGCACATTGGTATAGGAATCAGTATTTAAAAAAACATGACAAGGTTTTAAAAATGAGTCACATAGTTCAAAATAAGCTTCTTATCCTTTTGTTAAAGAGTTAGCTCACCTATGCAGGTGAGGGGTATCTGTAGATACAAAACGGTGCAGTTTTGACAAAAGTTGCCCTTGGTATAGGTGTAGGCCATTTACGTACCTCATTAAACCTGACTGCAAAACTCACAGTGGTGGCATTATCCTGTCCTGCCTTGTTGCTAGATACAGTACATGCAGCAATGTTTTAATTAAAATTAATTTAGTACACGTAAATAACTAAATTTGCTTACTTTAAAACTTCTATAATACTCGAGTAGCATTTAGATGGGACCAGCATTGGGCATCAGGCTGTGGAATAGATTTACTAAAACTGTAGCACTCATAATCTGGTCCAGCTGTGCATGGTAGCCAATCAGCTTCTGAATTCATCTTGTTCAATTTAACCTTGGCAATATAAACTAGAAGCTGATTGGTTTCTGTGCAGAGTTGCATCAGTTTTTTCACTCTTTGCAGTGTATATGCTGACAGGAGAAGAGAGTAGAATTATGTCTATGTAGATGTAGATGGGCTTTGGGTTTGTGTTAGTGACATCAGATTGGTATGATTCTGAATGATCTCAGAATCATACCAATCTAAATTTATAGGTGCATTTGAAATGAAAAATGTAAATGTGTTGCACTAAAACTAAAATTATATATGATGTAATTAAATTGTGCACAGTGCTTAATCAAATAGTGGATCCAAAATAAATAAATAGTCCCATAAAGGTGATGGCAAGAAGTGGGAAATTTTGTAATCAGGGATCAGAGATGAGGTGAATCAAACTCCCTCTACCGCAAAAGTCCACCACTACCAAAACAGATAAGATATTCTCTTACTAGATAGTCTGGACCTCATGTTAGGAAGGTCAGACACGCTATGAGATATTCCCCTAATATGCCAGCACCAGCAGGGATCGCAGAAGAGGCAGTGATTTCCCCTATTGTGCAAGCTCCAGCAGCAGGGATCGCAGAAGAGGCAGTCATCTCTTGATATTATTCACAGCAGCAACCTCAGACTCCCAATGGATGATGTGGATAAATAAATACTATTTAGTGTAAAACCTTAAGTATGATTCTGGGGAATTTCACTTAATTCCTTTCAGGATAAGGGCTTGGGTTCACTGGCATCTTTTAGCTTGTCTTTCCTCTATTATATTTTTCTAAATGACAGAGCAGAAACAAGTGAAATACCACAAAGAATGCAACAACTCACTTTTTAAAGATAGATTACCAATAAACACTGATCTCTGGAAAAACGTGAAGAAGAAAACTTTTATCGAAAGCATAGCATGATGTATTTTGATATAAAATGTTTTGCACTCTAAACCAAACCTGTTTAACCATGTACTTTAAAGTAGTGCTGCAGATATACTGTACGTTTACTGTAAGTTGTATATTATGTTGGAGTCTAAAATTGTGTTATCTCACATTGTTTTTTTCTGATGTTGGTAAGTGGTTAGTGTTTAGAAAATGACACGAAGCACCCCAATTGCTGGCAAAGGAAAACTACTAACAAAGCAGCAAGTGAGGAATCAATGATGAGCAGGTTTCCTAATTATTGTGAATTGCCTAATAATGGCTAGCTAATTTTATTTTAAATGAAGTTGGTTTAAATCGGTACAAGTGGTCATCAACAGCTAACATCCATGAATTCTTGCAAGTGGCATCTCAGTGAAGCGTATTTTCACGTTTCACTTACAGTTATACAGTGGGCATTGAGTGGTTGGCAGGTAGCTAAGCTGTGTATTTACCACATAGCCAGGCTATTTATAAGTACCTGATCTAGATATTGGTTGTTTCAGTTAAATACTCACAATTTGATTGAATTTGTATCCATTATCTCACTTACAAAAAAAATAAAAAATCCTGTTTTTAAGAATCCTAGTTGAGATGTATTTGAGCCTTCGCACATTTGTAAGTTAATGACCTTGTATTATTGAATGAAGTAGCTGTCTAAAGTAATATTCTCATGAGAGAATATATGGCTTGAAAGATGCATTGGAGTTGATTTACTAAATAGGCTGTTTAATTTGCAAGGGAATTTGCACATTGCAAGATAATTCCCCTTACACCCTTCAAAGCCAATCAAAGACAATATATTTCTGATCTACTTGATTGCTTTTTTGTTACTTTGAACCAAGGCAACTGGTCATAAGTGACTGGAAGACATGGATTGAATTTTCATAAATGTGGCTGGAAACTTGAACAATTGGATGGATTGCCCTTTAACTGCTAAGTTACGGGTACTGTTTTTATATATTTTTTTATTATTATACACAATTTATATAGCGCCAACAGTTTACGCAGCACTTTACACTATATAGGGGGGAACAACACAATTACAGTACAGTTCAATACAAAAGGTACAGGAGGGCCCTGCTCATAGAGCTTACATTCTAAAGGGATGGGGTGGTTGTACAAAAGGTAATAGCTGCAGAGAATGATTTGATGGGGGTGGCTCTGGGACTGTTGTTGTTAGGTGGGTGTGGGATAGGCTTCCCTGAATAAATGAGTTTTCAGGGATCTCTTAAAGGTGGACAGGGTAGGGGCTGATCGGACATAATAGGGCAGGGAGTTCCAGAGGATGGGAGAGGCTCTGGAGAAGTCCTGAAGATGAGCATGGGAGGAGGTAACAAGGGATCTAGAGAGCAGGAGGTCCTGGGAGGAGTGGAGGGGACGATTTGGGCAATATCTGCAGATGAGGTTGGTGATGTAGATGGGGGCGACGTTGTGGATGGCTTTGTATGTTATGGTTAGCATTTTGAATTTTACACGGTGGGGTAGGGGAAGCCAGTGAAGAGATTGGCGGAGAGGGGCTCTCCTGTAAGCCAGAAAGGACAACAAGCAATCTGCAGATGAGGATGAGAACAGATGATTTGTTTTAGGCCACTCAAATGTCTTATGCATGTACAAAATGCTGTACACCAACCGGAATTGCATGAGCGCAGTAAATCAATACCTTATCAGGGTCATCAAGCAGAAGTATCCTTCACAATCAGACTTTTACAGCTATTAAACAGGTTGAGTGTCCCCGAGGTGCAAAGATAAGAGTACTCTTCTTGTGAATCCGGATTTGTGTATCCTTACCTGCAAATTCCTGCCTGCCATTCTGGATGTGAAAAGTTTTTCCATTGTAAACCCCATCTGATTTAAAAAAAAATGTATTCTCTCTGTATTAGTTTTCCCTAAATTTAAACATACAAATGTGATATAAACACAACTAATTCCTTTATAATTTGCATATATATCTTTCATCTTTGATATATCAGTATAATTACAATTCCTCTCCGACACCACTGAGATAATTAATTGATAAGGTCATTAACGTGCGCCTCCCATTTTAGGCAATATTTATCCTCCTTTATCCCAGTTGTATACCCACTTCTCTACTGAATACTTTTAAGGTTCCCCCCATTATAGTCTCTTAGTGGTGTCCAGACAAATGTCTATCACACCTTCTATCGACTATATCAAGTCAGTTGTGCCAGAAGCACTGTCTCTTCTGCCTTCTCAAAATCAAGAGAAGAGAACTGTCCTGCTTGTCCTATCCCAACAATCCACTCAGGTTTTATTAACTTCTTAAATCTTAAAACTTATTAAATCAATATAAACCTTTGATTCTTTAAAATGTCAACCACCCCTCAAGTTTCAAGAAATAAATCAAAAGAATCTTTGTGCAAGTACAGTTCTTCAATTGAACATTAATACTCAATCTTCATAATCCATCCTTTCATTGTTGGTGCATCCTGTGAGCACCAATATTTTGGGATCAACCCTTTAGCTGCATTCAGTGAGGGATCATTGTTCTTTTATCCTGTGCTACTGAGTTGTCTCTGTTGTGGAACAAGCATGTCCGGGGCTCCATGGGCATACTTGTTCCTGTTATGTTGTCTGTTATGTTCTTGAAATTGACAGCTTCTCCAACAGAGAAGTGATATCTCTGGCTGGAACCTATGTGCTCTTGTAGACATTATATATCACCTAGCTAGAATTTTTAAGTTTGTTTAAGAGATTTTAATCTATTAATGAGCTATGTGACAAATTGAATAATGTTACCTTTAATTCTTGCTCCCATATACACAAATATGGTGGGACTTTTGGTTCTGCCTGTGTTGTCAGTATTCCATAAATTCGAGAAATACAATGCTTTAAAGCTGCTTGTGAATCAAATTGTCCCTCCAAGGGGAGTACATTTCCCCCTGCGTGTAATGGGCAGAGCAGAGAGGATAAAAAATTACATATTTAACCATATCTCCACTCATCTAATAATGTTTTTTCCATAATTCTTGCAATGTGCATACCCTAGGTCTGCTCATTATGTCTTTTAATCTCAATGTGTCCCCTTTCATCCAGTGTAATAACGCCAACTCTTCTTTCCCCAAAGCAAAATAATGTTTGCCAATTAGTAGTAATAATGGTGAGTTATACAGCCAGTGAAAAAAGCCCACCTGATTGTTGCTTGAGTTGACCACTACTATTTATTGAATACTGAAAATGTTTGATTATTTGGATCTTCAAGTTAGTCTGTTTGTCAGCTGTCACCAGAAATGAGAGCTGAAACCTGAGAGTAGCTTGGATCAGTTCCACAATTTCCATTGGTAACATGAAGGATCCATTTCCATCTATGACAATTATTCCGTGTCACCTAGGAACATATGACTTCTCACTAGGCTACCTGGAGGTCTACAGCATAGACAAGGCCAAAGACAAAATGTAGTTGCTGATAAAGAGAGACTTTTTCAAGCTTTTTCTTAAAATATCTACAAATTATTTTCATTTTAAAATTTGATAAAGTGAGACTGTTTTAGATGGTAATAACATGTTCCTACAGCAGGGAATGAATTACGTTAAGTGGTTTAGATGAGAATATAGCAATCTTGACATTTGTGGTCGGTATTTATTTCTCTGATGAAAACTGCAAACATCAACTTTCTATGGAACCCAATCTATTGTCTCCTTGATATGCCTCTTTATCATGCTTGACAATTAAAAGCCCCTGGCTATGTCTGTACATGAACTCTTGTTGGCTGCAGAAGGCAGTAATAATCATTTCAGGTAAAAATTTCCAGCAATCATCTTTGATACATGACTACAAGAGTACACAATAAAGGAGATTAATATCACATTTCTCAAAACCTTAATCTAAAAAAGAAGGAATGAAAAACAGAACACGTTCAACAGTATTCCATTCTTTTTTCTTTCTTTTTTTTTTAACCTTCAAGTTTTGCTGCCCGGAATGTCAGAAGTGTTTGTTGTTCTGGAGCTTCAAAAATGTACCTGCTTGAAATGGCCCATGCGGTCTAATTCTCTCAATAAAGATGGTTGTAGCTGATACAATAAAGGATTTTAAAATGGTTTGATTTGCTATATATAAATGCATACAAAAGATAAATTGGCACCTGAATTTTCAATGTATCGGTATATTAAAATAGGTGTCCCGTGTCTCCGTAGTATTTTTACCTACTGTCAGATTCTGTGGTTCATTATGCCAGGCTAAAAATTGCCTAGACTTTAGACTTTTCTAAAACTGGTTACTGTAGCTCAATAAAAAAAGAACTTCTTTCAAACTCCCCAGTATCTAGTTCAGCTTCTGAAGAATTGTGCATCACTGAGACACAAGTACCTATCACAGAAAGAATTGTTTTGTATTCCCCATTGTGTTTGAAGTTTCTTTCAACACGAGACCTAAATGTGAGTAGCTGTCATGGAGTTTTAAATGGAGAGGCATAATCTAAATGTTATTAAAATACAATGTATTCCTTAAAGTAAAGTCAAGGCAGAAATACTAGCTCTGCTTTCTGACATTCTCAAATGCATACTTAAAAGTTTTGATGCTCCAAGCATTTTGGAAGCTTCACAGAAACTCAGGTATTTAAGTGAAAAATTGCTTTCCCATGGTGTGAAAATGTTTGAGTTATAAAATTTTCTAACAAGATATTGAAGAATTTTGAGTTATACAAGACACTAATGTAATCCCAATCCTTTGTTCTTTTTGTAGGAGAAGCCCTTTTGACCCTATTTCTCCAGTGAGTCACCGGAGTGCACTTCTTTCTGCACTCCTTCAACCTGAATTCAGCCGCCAGTTCAGACTCCGGGGGGTTCTCGATTTTAATGTCAAGACCCACTTAGATGCTTGATCAGCCTGAGCCAACCTCTCCCATGTCCTCCACAGCCCAGTGCTACAGTGAGCACTGGAGGGGCAGAGCAGAGAGTTGGTGAGTGACAGTCAGTGGCTCTCTGCTCACTGAAGAGGGAGAACTGAGTGATCAGCAGTAATTTACCACTCAGTTCTCGGTTTTAGAGACACCAGGGAACAGATGCAGCACTGGCCTGCTGAATCAAGTATGATGAGTATGATTGTTTTTGTTTTATTTTAAATCCCACTCTTTTCTTTTAAATGTCACTCAACCCAAAGTAATTACTTAATTTAAAATGGAGCTGAACTTAACAAATTAAGATTTTCTAAGTTATTGGGAACATCTAGAAGTGTGTCCAAGCAGTACCCTGAAAAATGTTGTGAACAAGGCTGTTGCTGCTAAAACGCTTCTACCTCTGCTGTACTTTTATCTTTATGGAGATATAATATATTTGGACTGATTTAAAGAGCATGTATGGAGTTGCGGATTGTCCTTTATCCACCCTGAAAAATGTACCTTTGTCTGGAACTCCTCCTGAAAAATAGCTTTGTACTTCCTGGTATGTGAATGTGCCTAGGCACTCCTGTGTGTACAGCTTCATAGCTATATATCTGCAGTGTGAATCTAAGGCACTGTTTTCTTCCAGCTTCTAGCCTTGGGAGATTTTCAGTGTTGTGTTATAATGTCACCACCATGCTACTCTCTGCACTTCTTTCCGTAAACTCATGACATGAGGAATCAAACCCCTACCTCTCCCAAGATGGCTTCCCCCACAAAAAGATACAGTGCAAAACAAGGTATTTTAAGTTACCGTAGTAATAGGCAAGGATCAGCTACAGGCAGACCACAGTAGGTGGCTAGTCATTTACCCTCTTTTTGGCCTATTTCCAAAGTTCATTTTATTTTAAGTAGATGTAAATAAGTTGAATTATGCCATGTCTTTTTATGTGTCTCTGGGGCTCAGTCCCTCCTATTTGGCACAGATTTTTTAAGGAGGCTTCACATTAGCTGCTGAGTTAATCATTTATTTTACATCATAGATAATGCAGCTAGAAAAGATTAGGACTAGTGTAAATAGCTTTTCAGTGGATGTGAGAGAGGGATAAGCAAGAAGGAGACCTCAACAGATGAAAGAAGTGATTCAGCCCTTGGAATTCACTGAAAATAGAAAAATGAGCATTGGAATGAATAAGCCTCTAAACCTACTTTATAGTATAATGGTTTTAATTCTTAGTTGTGTTTTGCAATTTCTGACTGGAGGTTATTTTGCTGTAGTTCGTTCTCCCCTGCTGTCAGCCTTCATTGTGCAGTGAGGCGACAAGCTAATGTGCTGACGTGAAGAGAGGCCATGGACAGAGCACTGTCACATTAAGTTGCATAATCGTAGGACAGGTAACTCATATATATGCTCCATAAGCAGAAAATATTTCTAGCCAATAAATGTGACAGAACAGGGCTCTAGATCATTGTAACATATAGCTACATTTATTCATGAAAGTACTTAAAGAGACCCAGTCACCAACTTGAAACAACTAATGGTACAATCATAGAACAATCAAGTATTGCAAATGCTTATTTGCAATGTTTTTCCTTTTTGTACATTATTTTATTTAATTCTAATGTGCCTTTACACTTGCTTGAAAGTTTAATTACCCTAGGAAGCAGGGGCGGCCTGTCCATTAAGGGGGCACGGGCGCCACCCTCCCTGTCCATCGCAGCCTCCCCTATTCCTGCATCCGGCCCCTTTCAGGACATTGGCGCATGAATTCCAACAGGGAGGGGCTATTTTTTTGAAGCACCGATTAGAGCCAGAGGCTCTAATAAGCTTCAATATAGGGTGGGCTTGGGTCGCAGAGAGTGCGCTCCCAGCCCATCCAGGTGTGTTACAACAGTTGAGCCACTGCACCACACTGCCTCCCACCCGCCATGATGGAGTAAGTTCCGGACCTACCAGCAAACAGCGGGGGGTGGGTGCCATTGGGGGGTGATTGTTTGTTTTCCCCCCCAAAAAAACACCAGCTGCCACTGCTAGGAAGTGTCTGTTCTCTAGCACATCCTCCTCCCTCCTTGTATGTCATCATCCTCTTGCTTTAAATGCACTGCACTGCACCCCTTTAAGCCAAGAAAGGCAAGCCCAAAAATTTATAGAAACTGCACTGAAAATGTGGGACTAAATGCAGCACTAAACCCAATTAAAATGTGCATCATGCGCACATCAAGCGCACTTTAAATGCATGTAAACATGCAGTCAAAAACGAGAAGTTATGTGCAGTTTCTGGTATGAATGGGCCCTTAGGCCTCTTTCACACTTATACGACTTGTCCCACGATTTGGGACTGCAAAGTAGCATGACAAGTCGTTCCCCATGATTTCCAATGACAGCCATTCATATTAGTACGACTTCAAGTCGTTCCAACTTCAAAGTAGTCCCTGCACTACTTTGGTTCGATTTTGATGCCACTTACACAGGCATTCCTTGAAATCACGGCAAAATCGTGGCAAAATCGCGGCAAAAATCGAATTTCTGTGCATGGCCTGCCTAAGTCAATGTGGTGAAGCTTTGTTATGTAAAGAATACCCAATCAGGTGCAATGTAAACAATAAAAAAACAGCATTTTTGCTTGCACATGATTGAATGATGGAAATCAGCAGAGCTTCAATACATTCACTAAGCTCTGAGTAAAATAAGTGCAACTTCCCTTGTAAAGTGCACAGTCTATGGGGTATTTTTACTAAAACTGGTGCATACAGAATCTGGTACAGCTGTGCATATTAACCGCTTGTTGCGATTCGGCACTGCTTTGCTTTAACTGACAATTGTGCGATCATGCGACGTTGCACCCAAACAAAATTGACGTCCTTTTTCCCCCACAAATATTTTTGTGCTATAAACAAAAAAAGAGCGAGAACTTTGAAAACATCGCAATATTTTTTACTTTTTTGCTATAATAAATATCCCCCAAAAATATATAAAAAAAAACTTTTTTTTTTCCCTCAGTTTAGGCTGATATGTATTCTTCAATATATTTTTGGTAAAAAAATCGCAATAAGCATATATTGATTGGTTTGCACAAAATGTATTGCGTCTACAAAATAGGGGATAATTTCATAGCATTTTTATTATTTTATTTTTTTTACTAGTAATGGCAGCGATCTACAATTTTTATGGGGACTGCGACATTATGGCGGACACTTCGGACACTTTAGACACATTTTTGGGACCATTAGCATTTATACAGCGATCGGTGCTATAAAAATGCACCGAGTACTGTAAAAATGTTACTGGCAGGGAAGGGGTTGACACTAGGGGCGATCAAGGGGTTAATTGTGTTCCCTAGTGTATGTTTTAACTGAAGGGGGAGGGGAATGTGTAGGAGAGATGACAGATCGCTGTTCATACTTTGTATGAACAGATGATCTGTCTTTTCTCCCCTCAGAGAACTGGAAACTGTGTGTTTACATACACAGATCCCAGTTCTCGGTGTGCCACGCACGATCGGTGGAGCCCGGTGGTGATTGCGAGCGCCGGGCACTCGCCTCGGCTTCGTGGGTGAGCAGGGGGCACGCGCGTGCCCCTAGTGGCCACAGGGTGAAGCGACGTTACATAATGACGTTTGCCCAGCTGTACCATTCTGCTCCAGTAAAACTGCGGCGGCTGGTCGGCAACAAATCAGCTTCCAAGTTTTGTTGTCAAGGCTTAATTGAACAAGCTGTAATTAGAAGCTGATTGGTTACGATGCACAGCAGCACTAGATTCTGTTTGCATCAGTTTTAGTAAATGTCCCCCTATGTGGCTTTAGTAAATCAACCCCACTGGCTTGTAGCACAGTTGCAGCATATATATCTCTATATATCTCCATAGCATTAACAAATGATTGAAAAGCTTTCTCTTGTTGCCAGTAATTGCTTTTTAAGTAAACAGAAGTGTTACCTGGTTAGATTTAGTAGTGGTTTTATCAGTGCAATGCGTCTTAATCTGGACTAATTGTATGTACTCTTTTATGCAGCCTACCTTATGTAACATAGTCTATTTAGTCATTCTATACTTTTCACATTATCATAAAGCAACTAACACATGCTATGAGCCCTACTGTATTAATGTTTACAACAAACAAACAATGAAAAAATTAAAACCTTTGCCTTTACCCCATTCTAAGTTATAGGTTCTAATACAGCAGTTCAATTTCCTTTCCTTTAGCTTGTGGCTACCTCCTTTCCTCCATGGTCAGACTCCCACGAATGTGAATTACGAGCGTGTGACAAGAAGCTGAACAAAGCATAAACAGGTTTCCTCTCACGCCTTTCCCAAGTGGCATTATTTTTTTGTGGCTATGTCCATAAACACAAACTTCTTTTCAATTTATTGGGGCTCTCAATCACTATTTTCAAAACACATATCCAGGTCAGGAATCCTATCTTCTTGTTAATGTGCAGAGACAGGAGTAAGGCTAGGCAGAATGCATCAGAGATTACATTAACTAGAATCTAGGCTCCTACCTTTCTATTGTCACAAAGAACTATTTGCAGGCATAAGATATCGTGCAGATCAACTTTATGAGATTCTCTATATCTTGCCAGCATCTTTACATCTATTGCAGATCAGGGAGCTGGGGATATCATACATCAGAAATAGGTTTGTGTCGCTTTGTAAATGAATACCTCAGTGTCCGTTGTTTATGGTGCCTACCAGGAACGTACACTGCTGTCGGTAGACTTTGTTCAAAAACAACTTTTGTGATCAGCCCGATATAATTCATCCCATGAGGTGTTAAATAATGCAGAGGACAATCATTGCCACAGGTAAATGCCAACATATTGTGGAGATATCATTAAATAGGAGCTTTTGAAATCTAATGTTCGGCTAATATATTGTACTGCTTTCTCTGCCACTGGGGCTAAAGAAGATAAATGTGAAGCTCCTGGGCCTGAAAAGCTAAATGTGGTCTGAGATTTCAGCCATGTGGTCTGTGTATATAGCATTATTGGCATGCCTGATAGGGCAATGTTATTTCGTTTTTATTTGAAACCCCTTTATGGCAAAATTAACTAAGCAAAGGTATCTACACAAACGGAATAAAAGTATTCCCTGTCTCTCTTGAACATCAAGTTCTTATGATTGCTTTACTCTATGGCATAACATAATTGTTCATTCAGTCGGGCCAAAGACAAACATATTTTGTAAGCACTTGTTTTCTACATTATCAGGGTGATGGTATTTCTGTCTCTCGAAGACATCAAAGCGCTGATTTACTAAAGACAAAATGGCTGTTCACTTTGTAAAGGAAGTTGCACTTTGCAAAGGGAAATTGCTTCAGAGCTTAAAGAATGTGGTGAATTTTCCCTTTATCAAAGTATACCCAATCAATAATAAACTTGTTGATTTAGTAGGCCAAAGACCAACATACTTTTTAATCAGTAACTAAGCAAATTTACTTATAGGAAGGAACCTATAGGAACCCACAAATTCAATGTCCAGGTAATGTAACACAGTCCTGTAGGGCTGCTATTCATAAATAAATAGGTAAAATCAGACACATTGTCTGCGCACGTACATAGCCTGAAGGTAGCTTCAGGCTGAGTAAATGAAATCCTACAGCATGTGGTGTACATAATTGCCATATTGTTTAAACTGTTTATATGGAATGGAACATGCCAACAGTTTCTTGATTTTTTCAGCACAGTTTCAGGTTCCAAGGGTCGTGAATGGCATTTCACATGAAAGCAGGTAGTGGGGTGACTATAATCAAGCAGACCTGTGTGTGGCATGGGTAGACTTGTTTTTAGCTAGGCCTGTTTCAAGATTTCACAGTGAAATGTTGACAAGTGTATAGAATACTTATTTTTTCCTTTCTTTGTATGTTTAATTTGTTATCTGTTACTATGCCTAGTGCTAGCTATGCAAGTACTAAGCTATATTTCCAGTAGCGTTTGTATCATAAGTATTATCAGCAGATATCGCAACCTGCAAAAACTAATTTCAGGAAGGTGACGTTTCACGCCGGCGCCGACCCCCCCCCCCCCACCAGTGCCAATTAAATGCAGCTAAACCAGTGCAGACATCTCAAGTCTCCCGCGACTCGCAGGAGTCTCCCACATTTGACAGCGGGCTCACAGACACCCGCGAGTGCAGCACAATCTCCCGGCTAAGCCTGCCTGCTCTGTCACCCACTGCCACAGGAGGTGTTTGAAGACCTAGAAACATCACGTGACCCAGCCTCAATACCCTCAGTTGCTAGGCAAATTAGACGAGCCTAGTAACGGGAATGATTTCACTGCATGGGCTGGCCTCCCTCTTCCCTCCTCTTGCTGACGCTGGCACCGCCCAGGGACCAATGAGAGCCGAGCTTGTGAGCTTCGTTCACAGCCGCTGTTTAAATGCCTCCTGTGCCAGTGAGTGACATTGCAGGCAGGCTCAGCCGGGAGATTGTGCCGCACTCGCGGGTGTCCGTGAGCCGTTATCAAATGCGGGAGGCTCCCTCGAGTCGCGGGAGACTTGAGATGTCTGTATCAGTGTAGTGTTTAGAAAGCAAATTACCATAGGGAGATATGTTTGATGAACATGCCTACAGCTTAATATAACAGATCAAATTTCATATGTGTTCTTTAAACCCTTGTCACATACAATAAACAACTAATCAAAATGATATTTTATTTGAACACTATAACATTCACTGGCCAAAAGGAGATTATTATCATTATTACTAGTATCCTGATTTCCAAAAACATGTATGCTGCTTAATACCATATTGAATAAAGTTAGTACACAATATGGTGTTAACTAACAGAGACATTTTTGTTTTTCAGTTTTTACAAGTAAAGCCTTTTTTAGCCTTGTAGCACATATAAACATATGGAAAAATTAAATATGTTCATATAAAAATAGACAGAGGCTCAACTATATCGTATTTATATTAAGATATTTATTCTGAAATATGTGCTTAATATGTGCCATGCAAAAAGCCTGTTTTATTTTTTGGTAGATGCTGTAAAGTTAGGCTCCGTTCACACCAATGCAGGTGCATGTGCGGTTTTGTGAGATTTTGTGCGATTTCAGTTTATTTCAATGGGCTACCCTACATGCAAAAATTGTACAAAAGAAGCACGTGATCCCTTTTTTTTTTTTCAGATTGAGCCACATCAAAATGCATGGTACTTTGTTAGCATGCTTTTTTATGTGCACAAAAGTACATGCATTTAGAAGGTGTGTTGGGGTACCATTAGGAATCAATGACATCTCAGCGAGTCTGCAAAAGGGATGCATGTATTTTGTGCATTGTGGGAAAGTGCAAAATTTGTGAGCGCTCCTGTGACACACAAATGTGAACAGAACCTTGAAACTTCTGTTGATTAGATATCTGCCATTGATTTCCTGCATCTGCACTCCACTTGTGACTATTATGAGGTGTTCCTACACTCGCTATTGAATTTGTTTTTATTTTAGATTGTCCAAAAGGGAACAGAACGTGCTGGACCAAATTTTACCAACTGCACAGACTTGTTTCTGTGTTTGTTTGGGCTCTACTAACACCCCAAGGTCCAAATAAATCCTAGAATGTTTTTTGTACAGATATTGTAAATGACTACTTTAGTATCCCCACAATTTGTACTGCTTTGTTACAGTGACAAATAAAATGACTGGTGCAGAAGGTCAGATTAGTGGCTATTGTTTATGACATCTGGGATAACTGTGTAAGAGTGGAGGAGATTGTCAGCTGTACAGTTATTCAGTAGTCAAATCCCATGTCTAGTAGAGACCTTGTAGATCAGGGTTAGACAACCTCGGCACTCCAGCTGTGGTGAAACTACAAATCCCATGCCTCTGCCTCTAGGAGTCATGCCTGTGGTTGTCAGGGTCTTGCAATGTCTCATAGGACTTGTAGTTTCACCACAGCTGGAGGACCGAGGTTTCCTACCCCTGTTGTAGATCTCCTTACTCGTTTTAGCTATATTATAGATGCGTTCACAAAGCAAAATAAAACAACAGTAACCTTTTCACGTAAGTAATCTTTCCCTGACTATACCTCCAACACTTCATTTACATTTGAATCAATTTCATTTGATGACATCTCTTTCTTCTAATGCACACCTGTGGTTTTTATCACAATCAGAGTTAATTTTATTTTGTTAAAGAATAAAGTCACAGCTTGTCACAGTAGGAATATTAGCTCTTTTAGCTTTTGTCATGTGTTCACCAATCTTTATTGAGCATTATGCTAAGTTAAATACTGTGCTGTTGTTGATATTATACTTTATATGTTCCAGAACATTGCACTTTGGATGTGAAAAGCAGAGGAAGAGAGAAGTATGTTATTCATAGCAACCATTCATAGTTCAGCTGTCAGGTTCCCAGTGAAGGCTAGAGAAGAACATAGACATCGGGTTCCTACCTAAAGGAAAATTGGTATTAGGATATATACTGGAAATATTAAAAGAGGATATCTAAAACATAGTATGTGGGGCACTTTAGGGATTGTCATAACAGGGATCCGAGAGGGTTGATTTTTTGTATTGGTTTGATAGAGTTAAAAGACATTAGAGAGGCTCTAATGTAAAAAGAAAGATATCAAAAAATGAAACATAGTGGATATATGAATTGAGAACTTTAAATCCATCAGGCTTTAGTATTGATATAGGTTGTATCGGATGAATAGATAGGAGCAAAGAATAAGCAATGCATTTAGAGCAAGTTTTTATAGGGTTATAGAATGTATAAAAATAGCACAGGCAAAAGAAATTTAAAAAGGAGTAGTAAAGGGTTAAAGAAAGTAGAAGGCCTATGACAAAACGCGCTGAGAGGCACAAGGCATTGTGACACCATATTGCACTATTGGACCGTACGCATGCACTGAAAGGGCAGGCGATGCACAGATCCAGACAAGAAATATACCTAAGTGCTGGAGAGCACTGTACAATTTAAGCACATAAATAGTTTTTATAACATATTTTAAAATAAATGGTTTAATGCCACGGAGGGTTTTTTCCTTCTCTTTTTCCTGAATTCCATCCATATGGAAAATCTGAATTGAGTTATGGGTGAGGTGGAATATGTAACCACACAACCATTTTTTGACCTGTTCATTATAGGTTAAAGGAGAGTTGGTGAGTTTTCTGCACATAAGGGTGGTGTTGGTGATCTAGAAAACACACATTGGAGGAGTGTGTTGACACTTTATACATATCATTTGGGGAGGGTGTGTTGTTTAAGAAAAAAACATGGAGAGTGCAAAGAGAAAACTGAATCACTAGCTCTTATGTAATTTTAAGCCCAAAAGAGCTACCGTTTATGGACTTTTTGCTGTGAAGAGAGTCATTATTTTTTCACATTGTGCTTTTATCACTTTTTTGCATAAACCATTTTTTGGACCTTTTAAGGTTTTAATGTGGACACATTTATGGACTGCGTTATTAACATTAGAGGTAGAAGCTTAAGTCATGTATTAGGTTAATTGGTCATTAATATGTATAGAGAATGCTGTATAATTGTGGGATTTATTTTGCATACATCTCTTTGGATATAAATACAGCAGCTGAGGGACATAGAGAAGGATCACTAATTTGAAATCATATTTTAATTAATGATAATAAGCACTAAGATGCAATTAATCTTCTCTGTTGGTGTACATACTCTCCATTGGACTGAATGGAGAGTATGCATGACCCAATAAGATGATTCAGATAGGAGGCCATGCAGTAAAAAGAAGGCTGCACAGCTGAGAACTCACCTTATCGGGGACAGGTGAGTATAAGATCGGTGGGGGATAGGTGGCTAGGCTGAGAGTCTTATCAAAATAAGTAGTGAAAATGCAGTTACATTGTAATGATCTATTCCATTTAATTTCCCTTGTAGAGCAGGCCTTTTCTAGTACTATGGTATTAATTTCTGGAGGCATCTTGTAACATAAGAACTATTACCAATTTCAAGAATTTATCAAAATGAAAGTTAAAAAATCCAAATATTACAGGCAGAGGAGAAATGGAAATAGCCCTCTTAGAAGTATTTTTTTTTTTTTTTTAAGTAAATAATGCATTAATAATTCTGTTTCAATTTACAGTAAAACAACACTTTACAAACCTTCTGCTTTCAATAGGAGTCATGTTGAATTTTGAGTGTTTAGTATTTTAAACTATATCATGTAATAAACAAACACATTACATTTTGCAAATGTAAATTATTATATTAAATGCAAGCGTGCTAATATTACTAATGTTTTATATATAATTCAAATCATTGTAATTTTTCTTGAACCTGTTGCCACCCCTATAACACATATGTGTGGTGGCAAAAGGATGGGCTTTAATGCCCAAAAGCAGCACATATGTTTCATTGGATGGTTGAGGTTTCTGTGCTGAGAGTGCTTAGCATGCTCACAGCACAGAGACTGAGCTGTCAAAAACAGTAGCTGGGGGGCCCAGCTCCCAAACATTGTGACCACTGTGACAGCTGATCATAGTGGTCACATGATCGACAATTTTCCTGTCCACCTGGGCGTACAGACCCTATTAGATGGATATGGTCTGAGTGGGAAGGGGCTAACTTGTATAGCATTTTACAGAGTTTTACTATTCACAGAAATTTCTTTCCTAACGGCAGTGAAAAAGGGCAATGTCTTTGGTGGATTTTGTACTTTAACCAATGAAGGATTTCATAAACCATGGTGACGTTAGCACAAATGATCACACCTGCCATAACTGTGTTATCAAACTTGTGATGTTATAACATGTTTCCACTGTTTTTGGATTTTTTTTTTCGTTGAACCAGCAGGTTAAAACTGACAGATCCCTGCATCCAGTAATGTGGATGCAGGAATCTCCCCCACTACGCTATTGTATTCTGACAGCTGCTTTCTGCCATCAGAATACACTGATCAGTGCTGAAACCATTGGCTGCAACCATTCCCAGACACATTTCAATATGTTTATATCCAGCTTTATTCTGGAGTAGAAAGGTTTATCAGAAGCCTAAAAAAAATAAAGTAGACACGACTGAAGGCTTCTAAACTTTCTGTGCATGGAGAGATGGGCATGGACAGCATGGGCCATGTTCCGCTTTAAGGTTCAAACATGGATACAGCTTCTGCTTCCTTCTGCTTCTTGAATAGTTTGCTTGTTCCACTTGTGTTTTGGATCTACCATGAATGGTTGACTAACTTTCACTGCAAGGAAAAAGAAAAACTTTTGTCCAGTGCATTATATCATATGATTACAGCATTCTGCTAACTAATGCTAAAAACCTATAGGTTAAATAGTTTTTGGATTTATACCTCTATGCAGATCTATTACTGGTGTCTACTACATACAGTGCCTTGAAAAAGTATTCATACCCCTTAACATTTTCCCCATTTTTTCATGTTACAACCAAAAACATAAATGTACTTTATTTGGTTTCTATTTGATAGACTAACACAAAGTGGCACATAATTGTGAAGTGGAAGGAAAATGATAAATGGTTTTCAATTTTTTTTACAAATAAATATGTGAAAAGTGTGGCGTGCATTTTGTATTCAGCCCCCTTTACTCTGATACCCCTAACTAAAATCTAGTCTAACCAATTGTCTTCAGAAGTCACCTAATTAGTAAATAAAGTCCACCTGTGTGAAATGTAATCTCAGTATAAATACAGCTGTTCGTTGAAGCCCTCCTTATACCAAACCTGTCAGCTATTTCCTATTATGACTCAGTTCACACTGTAGGTGCCATGAATCTCGCATTTTTGCATGATTTCGCACATCACATTTATGCCAGTCTATTCATTTTAATGGACTGCCCCGTGAAAAATGCACAAAAAAGTGCATGACCCTTTTTAAAAATGCATTTTGGTGTACGCATTAGTAAAGTGTGTGTGGTGCTATTAGGAATCAATGTGACCAACACGTGTATACAAAAGGGCTGCACATGCTGGCAATGAAAAGATGCGAATTAAGCTTAGTAGAAAGTAGATACCCGGAGATATACAGTATACTATTACCTTTATTACCAGAAAACAATGCCCCGAGTTATCCTCCCTCCATGTTAATCTCACTTTGTGGTTAGTATCCTTACTCTTTTGCTATTATTGGCTATAAAAATATTTTCATATAATAGGGACATGACATTTATTTTCTTAGCCCTGAAATCAGATGAAGCACCATGGTGTTAGACAGGGTTACTAACAAATTTGGTTTGCCAGGTAGTAATTGTTGAATTGATAGAAGATCCACGTATTCCTCCCTAAATTCTGGAATTGCTGCACCTTTTCTCTTCTGCCACTAGGTGGCACTGTGGCTGGTGACATTAGATTGACAGAGGCTTAGCAAGGTCAGATCATGAATGGATGGGGTGTCTCAGCCAATTGGTGGGGGTTTCTGTTAGTCCCTTGGCCTGCTGGGAGAGCCTATTTATGTAGGTGGAGTCAGGTGAACAGGGTTCTGTGTCACCTGGACGTCTGTCTGGGGGGACGTGTGTTGTGTCACCCCAGGTCATTAGGCCAGAAGCCTGAGGCCTATCCCAGGGACACCTGGCTGCTAGGCAGCCTGAGGCATATCCAGGACCAGGAGAAGCAGCGTAAGGTTGGGACTGCAGGATTGGAGTTCAACCGAGTTGGGAAGGTTCAACCGGATGGAGAACCAGTTGTGGTCGGAGGTAGAGGGGAAGCTGTCATCCACCTCGTTACCAGAGACTACTGTAAGTAAGCTGAAGCAAGTACCTAAGCAGTCTTCTCACCAGCCGGGTTGGTGAGGACGTGGGAAAGCATTAGAAAGTGCCAAGCCAGGGACCCAGCAGGAAAGGAGGGCTGATGCTTGAGGAGTATACAGCGGGATAGCTGTGGAAGAGCTCAGGGGATCCAGTGATGACTGGGATCTGGAAGTCTAGTGAGAGACTGGGAGCTCAGTGAGTGAAGATCTACAGTGGGATACCGTGAGATAAGTAAAGGACTGTGCTGTGTTACCAAGATTTATGTACAACTACCTTTAGTGACTGTTGCAAGATTAGTTGCCATAGGAGACAGCGGTCCTACCTTTACAGAAGTTTTCCGCCAACAGCCTGACATCCGAAATTTCCAGTCGGAAAGACTGATCGTGTGTACGGGGCTTTAGCCACGCAATCAAAATCATGTGACCAGTGTTTCCTTATTTCATGGAGTGTTCTTTGCTGTAAGAAATCTCTGTAGGACACTACAGGCTCCGCACCATGACCTGCATTTTATGAGTTATCCATAAAATGCAGAGTCAATTTTGGAATAACTGGTTCCCAGTAAAGAGCAGAAAGCCTTATTTTATCTGTTTTAAATAGGCCTCTTCATGTTGTGTTTACAGGAGTCTGAGGATATATTTGAAAAACCAAAGAGATCAAAGCACAGACCACATGACCTGGTAATGGTTTCTACTGACCCTTTGTAGTGACAAATTGAAATGTTAAAGACTAAAATTGTACGCACCTGGTTGACCTTCCTCCAATCACTGTTTGATAGTTTAGTCTGGAGTTGCCCTTAAAGAACTTAAAACATTTTTCACACTAATGATACATGATTGTCTGTATTTGCAGAATATAGATTATTGAGCAGTTGGATGATACTTTTTTTTAACCAAAAACCCGTTGCTGCTAATCCTTCATAATACTGAAAGATACTTATAGCATCCTAATAGAAATGTTTGTAATCTGTGATTACAAGATGTATAAGGTTGCCCTGTGGGAAGTGAATAACTGGATACACTTTACAAACTTCCTGCCATGCCGTGAAGTGTGGTTATAGATTAGAGTCTGCTGTCATAAATAAAATTATGTGCACTACAAAAAGATTATCTTCAATAAACTATAACTCACTTCTCATGCATAAGCTTTCTTTTTTCAGTCTCAACATCATAATCTGTTTTACCCTCAGAGTCTTCTGTACAATACTATCCCTGGCCCTTTACATGACATTATATTATTCTCTAAATGCAGATTACTGACAGTAGCTGGGATTACCTTATCATAAAGAGCTTGGATTTTTGTACTCTTGTCATTTAATGCAATGCAGTTCTAATACTTAATATTTAACAACTAAACAAATATTTTATTTTTTTCATTTCTCTACTGCATTCATTTTGGGAATCCTAGCCGAGGGGAAGGGAGGACAGTTCAAGCTTCTATATGAGCCATGATACAGCAGGAAAAAGATCAGAGCCTACTGGGGAGGGGCAGGGCTTTGAGGCATCATTGTCTGGAAAATTAATGAAATATTGGCCATCCCATCATGTTTATCTAGGAGCTCCACTTGGGCATCCAGGACCTATTGTAGAGTAACTGTGCAAGATGCTGAAATGTCCGACACTTCATTTACATGTCTACAAAAGCAGCCTGAAGAAGGGAAGACATACAGTGCCTTGCAAAAGGATTCACCCCCTTGCCATTTTTTGTGTTTTTGTTGCCTCGCAACCTGGAATTAACATGGATTGTTTGAGGATTTGCATGATTTAATTTACAGAACATGCCCACAACTTTTTTTTTTTATTATGACGCAAACAACAAATAGGACAAAATAACAGAAAAAGTCAATGTGCATAACTATTCACCCCCTAAAGTCAATACTTTTTTAATATGACATTAGGCAGTTCATCATCATCACATGCGAAACTAGATATGTCACTTACCTGCTCATGTGTCCATGCAATTTCCAATATGTTGGCAGGACCACTAGAACCATGGCCAAAAGAGTGGGTGAACATATAGATAATATAAAAAATGTGTTCAAACACCACAGTGTATCTAACCACTTCAGGTTGATGCACAATAAGGACCCCTCCTTACTCTTCTGGAGCATTGATAGGGTTCACCAGTATTGGAGAGGAACTGACATGATCAAAAAAGTGTTGCAGATGGAAACGCAGTGGATATACAGACTTCAATCTCTCCAGCCTTTAGGATTAAACATCGATATTGATTTAAAATGTTTTTTAACTGATTATTGATTGCAATAATATATCTGTTTTTAGCAAAATTGTTTTTTTTTTTTTTATTAGAGCCCTGGTTCCTCAAGGTTTCTATCCTATTTTTTAGTTGAATGTACTTTCAGAAGTTTTTTATTGTTACTATATAAAAAGTTTTTGTGTATTGTATTAATTATTTAAAAAAAAACTTTTTTGATCTGTTAGTATAGGCATGGTTGTATTGGTAAATTCAGCCATATGGATTTTCACCACTAGATGGTGCTGTTCTAATTGTTTCCTTCATATAGAAGATTAGAGGCATGGTTGTATTGGTTATTTTTGGCCATTTGGATATTCACCACTGCTGTCCTAATTATTGCCTTCAAGCCGCAATACACCCATCTGACCTTACTCAGCTCTTTATTGCATTCATTCACCCAAATTGTTAATTTATCACTGTTTAGGTGATGGTTGACACTTGCGCTTTGGATTGAGGTCTGGGCCATGACTAGGCCATTCCAACACATTTACATGTTTCCCCTTAAACCACTCAAGTGTTGTTTTAGCAGTGTGTTTGGGGTCATTGTCCTGCTGGAAGGTGAACCTCAGTTCGAGCCTCAAATCACACACAGAGTGGTACAGGTTTTGCTCAAGAATATCCCTGTATTTAGCACCATCCATCTTTCCCTCAACTCTGACCAGTTTCCCAGTCCCGACTGCTGAAAAACTTTCCCACTGCATGATGCTGCCACCACCATGTTTCACTGTGGGTATGGTGTTCTTTAGGTGATGGGATGTGTTGGGTTTGTGCCAGACATAGCGTTTTCTTGATGGCCAAAAAGTTCAATTGTAGTCTCATTAGACCAGAGCAGATACTCCAGTCTCTGCTGTGGAAGTCTGCAGCTCCAGAGTTACCTTAGGTCTCTATGCTGCCTCTCTGATTAATGCCCTCCTTGCCCGGTCCGTGAGTTTTGGTGTGCGGCCGTCTCTTGGCAGGTTTGCTTTTGTGCAATGTTTTTTTCCATTTGGTTATGATAGATTTGATGGTGCTCCTAGGGATCATCAGAGAATTGGATTTTTTTTTTTTATAACCTAACCCTGACTTGTACTTCTCAAAAACATTGTCCCTTACTTGTTTGGAGAGTTCCTTGGTCTTCATGGCAGTGTTTGGTTAGCGGTGCCTCTTGCTTAGGTGTTGCAGCCTCTGGGGCCTTTCAAAAAGGTGTGTATATGTAATGATAGATCATGTAACACTGCACACAGATGGGCATCATTTCACTAAGTATGTGACTTCTGAAGGTAATTGGTGGCACCAGAGCTTTTTATGGGCTTCATAACACAGGGGGTGAATACATAAGCAGATGCCAATTGTCATTTTTTTATTTCTGAAAAATTGTTTTATGTATATACTTTTCTAATTTTACTTCACAAACTTAGACTGTTGTGTTCTAATCCATCACATATAATTCAGATTAAAAAAAACATTGAGCTAAAGGCTGTAATGTAACAAAATAGGTAAAAGGGGGGGGGGGTGAATACTTTTGCAAGGCACTGTAAATGCTTTCAATATGAAGCTGTGTTTAAGGCTTCACAATTGTTATCCCTCTCTCTAGTACCAACCTAGATTGAATATAGTTTGTTTACTGATATCTGATTTGAGCAAAAGACTTGCTGACTATCAAGAAAAAGTCAAACATGAAAGTTTTCCATGTTGCAGCAGTAATGCCTACATTCTTGCCTTTTAATTAACTTGTTGCAATCATATTTTTCATATTGGTGGCTCTCTTAAATACAGTTTTTTGATTTTCAGGCAAAACAGTTTTCAAAGCAGGGTCCTGTGGCAGTATGGGCCAATGCTTATTTATGATTAATTTAATGGGTCAGTACTGTCTGTTAATTATAATGGTAAAGGTAGCAGCAAACATGTTCGAAGGAGAGTTATTTTTCATATGTATAGGGAGCCCATCTAAATACTGGATAAAAACCTCATGTATATGGTTATCCTTATAATCCTTTTCTATAAACCTTTTGGTCAACATTTGACCCTTATCTATAAAGTTGATGGCTGGGTGATAGGCTGGATAATATGCATTCAGGGGGAGAATGTCATTTTATTGGGGTACGTGGAGGGGTTGGGGGGTTGCCTCTGGAGCTGAAAGGGTGGTCATTTGGCTGTGTGAAGCTCTGACTCCTTAGAGTGGTTATAAAAGTCAAAAGGTGTTTTACCTTAATCCATTATCTGCATTGAGGTAAAAAAAACTTTCACTAGTTGTTCTCTCCCCCTAGCTGTGTTCTCTATAGATCCAGTGCTATGTCCAGCTGCAGTTTTTTTCCCTTTTCTTCCCACTATCATGGGACAGACTGAGAGCAGCGAGAGCCAAAGATTCCTGCTGTTGTCAGCAAAATCATGTGAGGAGGGACAATTTTATCTATAAAAAATGGACTGACTTGTTGTGGGTGTTTGTTTTGCCAAGGCGTTTACTTCCCCTTTGAGGAGAAGTTTGTTAAAAGTGGGAGTCTCGGTCTGTTGTGGAGCCTCCAGTTTCTTGATTAAACAAGGCCATAATTATTTCAGTGGAAGGTACTCATTTCTTCAAAGATCCTACAGATATCAAAGCAGAAGCAGTTTTTAAATTTGCTTACACAGTCCTTGCTGCACCTGATTTTAGCATCAGCGCTTACATCTCAAACCTTAACAGGGTAGGCATAACTCCTACACAAGGGTCTAGTGAGGAGCAAGTTTCCCCTTTTATGTGGTTTTGGAAGAGCAGCTGATAGAGGGCTTAAAGATCGTATACAATGGGACATTAGACTCCAGGTCAATATAGAGAATTGCCAAGGAGTGGTATAGGCGTAAAACCTGTCCCACTCTTCTAAACCCAGAAATAGGGGCAAATGCTGTTCCTACTTAACAAAAGAGACACAAGTGATCTGCTCCTATTTTACATACAATGTATAGGGTTAGGGCAGGAGAGCTGTTTGATCTGCTTCCCTCTTCGTGGCAGGCTGGCCAGCTGCAAACACACCACCCCGAACTGCTCTCCCCTGACCTATATTGTCTGGGCTGTACACTGTCTGTTCCTCATATTTGCTGCTTCTTTCTGGACCATCAATATACAGGCATCCAGTCTGAGCAATGCTCTCTGAGCTGAGCAGCACAGTGCTGGCACAGTAACTGTGAACATTATATTTACAAGCTGCTTCATCCATTTCTCTTTGCTCACGCCCTCATCCTGGGGGTGATGGGGAGTTTGGAATATAGAAAGCAGCAGGGAATGGAACTTTCCCTGCCTATCTGCAGGTTCTACCCATGTAGTGGGTACAGACAGTTCACGTCCTGTATGCTAGGTGCGATCTGTTGGGGACCCCTTTGTTAATTATGTGCATATCCTGTACCAATGTCTGTTTTACTCTAAAAAAAGATGGTATGGATGGTTCAGAGAAACCTGAAACAGGTCTATTTGCTCTGCCACTAATGCCAGGTTCCTGTGCCATTATAATGGCACAGGGACCTTTGGTAAACCCCCTGCCCTGTGTTTACAGGCATTTACAAATAAGACAATACATTTTTATAGTTAGGGTTATATTATATAAGCATGTTTAAAGCCCAACTCTGGGCAGCAGAAAAATATGCCCTTGCATTGAGCCCCCTTCCACTATGCACTGAAAGGCTTAAAGTTGAACTATAGGCAAAACTTATTTTTTTCATTTTGGATAGAGTAAGTGAGGGTTATAGCCCCTGTCAGTTTTCTTGCCATCTGTTCCCCATTGGGTTGATTTCCATCCACTTCCTGTTCCATAGCCAAAACAGAAAGTGAGAGGAAAACCCTGCAAATGAAGGAAAGACTTTGGGGCCCCCTCAGGTCACCAGACCTAGTGTCCCCATTGGAAGATTTTTGCTCTATTACTCTTCTGAGAATAATCCAAAATGTGGGAATTTCTTTTACTTTCATGTTCAATGATAATGGTAAACAGAACAAATTAAGAGGGAGGATCTCCCCAATGAGGTCACAGACATAACATTGCCTTTAGCTATACTTTAAATGTTCATTTACTCTAAGGAGATAAGCAATAAGGAATAAGCAGCGATACCTTCCCCCATTGCATGGGAAATGTCTACAGCTGACTGAAGTTCAGCTTTAATTCTCATTCAAATTAGTGCACGAAAAATAATCTTATTTATGTATGCAAAGTCTATAATTCACAGTTAACCCCTTGTCATCCAGCATACATATGTAAATGTCCTTGGTAACAGGTGGTTATACTAGAATCATAGCTCCTAATATTCTTTTTTCACAGCTGGCAATCAGCTTTAATGTAAAAGTGATCTAGGCTGCTTTACAGAGCCCTTATGTCCCCTGATACCCCAAAGCTGTCAAAAGGGAGATTGTTCACAGCTTTGGGATAGAAATAAAGTTAACGGAAAAAAAAAATTACAAAATGCAAATGTGCACATAATTCCACACCACACATGTGGGGTATCACTGTGTACATCGGAGTGAAAGCAATAAGGGCCACTAATCATGATTAACTCTAAACTAATAACCTGAGGCTTTAAAAGCATCATCTATGGACAATTTTAGGTACCATAATGTGTTGCCATTTCACAGGTGCTCACAGTTTTAAATCTTCACATGTTTGGTAACTAATTACTCGACACAACGTCATCTTTTATAATTTACAAAAAAATAGGTATTATATTGTATTTGTGTGCACTAAAACTCAATTAAGTTTATTTTTTTTCCTGAAAATATGTATCTGATAAACAGCTGCGCAAATATTGCGTAACATAAAAAATTGTTACAGCCACGATTTTATTCTCTATGGCCTCATTTAATCTTTGGTGGCTGTAAGTAATTTTCTACCACGTATGTGAAAAAAGTCAAAACTGGCCCAGTAGGCAAGTTGTTAACAAGGCCCATACACATTGTTGATTTTCAGAAATTGTAGTGTGCTCAGAAGAAAGATAGAAGGACTGTCGTGTGGATGCAAATGTCAGTATTTCTTAGCATGTCCTAAAATAAAGCAGCACCTTCTTATAAAGCCTTTTTAGAGAATGGCATCTGTCTTATGTATTTTAAGAAGCAGAAAAATGCGACAGAATGTTAAAAGAATATGCTATTTGATTCCTGATGCATTATTCCAAAGAAAAGCTTGGATGGGTTAACATGAAATGTAGAACAAAGACTGGAACTGAACAGGCATACTGTTATATCCTATAATATTTTATTTAGACCAGAAAAGTCAACCTCAAAAAAGCACTGGACCAAATTCAGTGGAAATATATTTTCCAAGAGCCACATTATGTCTACTGAGGGCTGCACCAATATTACTTTGAAAATAGAGTAGATTGTAGGACTTTGACAATTAACAAAATAGTAATAATTGTAATGTGCACCAGTTTAGCCCATAAAACATTTCCTGAGGTATTCTGCTGCAGACTTATGCAAGGAAGTGCAAAGATGAGACTTCATTCAATTTAAATTGTAACACCCGGCTTAGGACCACAAAACAGGAATGAGAAGGCATCATGTAGTCCGAAAAACACCATAGTGTTCCCAACAGAAATCTACTGTTACTGTCAAAATTCAATCTTGGCTTGTAATCATGAGGGATAAGCAAATAGGCACTCATGTGCCTACTAGATTTGCCCAAAAAAACATAAGTACAGGCGTATCTTATAATAAGTGTGCATCGTTCCTGGACAAGCAAAAAAGTAACCACTAGTTCAATCTTTGCCAGATCTGGAGAGGTTAAGCTGTTTTTATTTTTATAGTTCCATACTGTAGCTATAGCAACTGCAGTAGTAGTTGGGAGAAGGAAAACATATTTGTATAAAAAATGTAATACACGTTGAACTCCTGACAATAATATTTTTGGCTGGTTAGGTTATATTTAAGTCGAATTACCTACTACAAGTTTGGTGGCATTTTGTGTTTTACCAGTAGTATACCCAAAAATTAACTCTAGAATTCCACCCTTTGTCTTCTGTATGGGAAAGCAGTCAGGAAACCTCTTAAAAACCTAACCTAAAATCAAACACGCAGACAAATGTTGGAACTAAAAGGCCACGGCCGTTTATTATTGGTTTTAAAACAAAGAATAAATTTGTCACCAATATAACACAAATAAATAAACTTTAGCACAGCCTAGCCACTACGACTCAGGCTGCATAAAAACATATTCCAGAATCAATAACTTTCCAAACGGGACAATAGCATTGCACTGAAAACATTTATTATAATAAACAAATCACTTTATTAATTTATTTTGAAACAAATCTTAGTCCCCCTTTGCCTTTTTTCTTTTTTTTTTGACAAAGGTGACACCACCACATAATAATGGTCGCGGCATAGGGGAAGGGGAGGAGGGGAGCACTACAGCTTTGTCTTCTGAGGTGACTGAGCCTGACACGACAGAACGCCTTTTTATACCCCTATTGGGGTCCGGATTCAGCCGGTTCCTTGTAAAATGGCGTGCAGCCCGGCAGGGGTCACGTGTATTCCGCTACCAAGCTCCGTGAGCCTTTTCAAAGACTCCCCTGAAAGCCACAAGCTCCCTCCCTCCTTTTCCTTTCATTCTTTATTACCAAGTACCTTGGTTCACAAAGATTTTTGCCCTGAAACTAATGGTACTTTTAGATTTTCAGGCTGTGTTTCTAGTCACAGATAATTTAACAAATCTTAAAACATGTTTTGTACAGCAAAATCTAATTTTCTGGAGAGCCTATTTATAAAACTTGGTGAATCCAACCACAGTTTCCTGCCTGGATTTGCCTGGGTCTGTTTTCATTCACCTGCATTTGGTGGCAACTCACCTTCTATTTTTTAACCAACGAATGCAAAGCCTGTAAAAGTTGCAAACATAACTGACCAGAGGGATAAGTATGAAAATCAGTCCCTGACCCTTTCTAATTGGAATTCTTATTCTGAAGTTACAGTATAGGTTCTGTAAGTATTAAAACCAGAGGCATCCAAGCAACTGTTATTTTTAATCAAGGGTCAACATTAGCAGCCCACCTATATCTCTTAGTACAGGTTTTCTCTCATTTTCCTTGAGGTGTTTGCAGCCATATTGATGTACTTGCAACAAAAACAATTGAGCACTGTGTATGATACTTTTCTTTATTTGCAGTAACAATACATTTTTCAGAACTAGCTTTCGGAGTTTCTCTTTTCCTCAAATGCTGTCATATTAGAGCTGCAGCAGATCTTTTACATTGTGTTCATATTCAAGAAAACAAGTCAGTAGCCTTACTAAAGTACAATCACATGAAGAGTATTACCACCTGCTAGAGACCATACATAGAGCCTTTTGTAACAGGAGTCACTAGGACCACAGCGGTATTGAGGTAGGAGACAGTAAGTACTCCACCCCCTTCTACCCTTGTACCTACTCCCTTAATTGAAGTACAATGTTTCAAAGTAATAATCCATCTGTTACTAAATGCACAGGGGCTAGACCAGGAGTTGTCAACCATCTACCCCATACCTTCTCAAGTTTTGAGTCACTGCCTCTATGCTGATATATCAGCTTTTCGAATCGTAACATTATACCCATTTGGTCAAGCCACATCTGTGGTGTAGGAGGAGCATGAGAAATTCAGTGCAGCAGTATGAGCCTGCAAGCCCGAAACAAGGCCCTTTTGCCTGAAATTACAGCATCAAGCACTCCCAAAACACAATTCCTTAGGTTCAAAGGGAATGGAGATCTGAAATGCATTATTTACTGTAGTAACAACAGTGTTCCAATATTGGTGAAGCTTTGGGCATCTCCAAAGCAAATGTATTAAGTTCCCAGTATACATGTTACATCTTAAGTGGGGTACAGTGAACCCTTTTTAATATGTATAACTGAGATAATCTCTGTGAGACATTCAAAGAGCATAAGTGTACAGCTTCTAGGGCTTCTTCCCATTGGTCTCCCGATATTTCACCCACATCTCCCTCCCACCTCTCACAGGCTGAGCTGGGAGAACTCTCCAAATACCCCCCAAGAGGTACCCCCCAAGAGCATAGCATAACAGTTGGATATAAAGCCCTTAGTAGAACAGGACTGTTACATGAGACCAAAGATGAGGGTTGGTGATAATCATTATCAAAGATGTGTTTGAGATGCGTTATCCCATAGTCCCGCTACCTAGCAGTTTGTGATATCTTTACTAATCCGGGTATGTATGATTGTTTCAAATAGGGCTGTAGCAGGTATAACCCATGACCTTTTTCAGGTGTTTTGCTTTCTCCTATATCTTTTGTAGGAGCCTATACACTGGGTATTGTTTATTGGGCTTAGTAAAAAGCTGAGCCTCTAACCCTTCTGCCAGAGCATGGGCACCACTAACATGCAACATGACAGACAAAGTGTAATTTTGGGTCTCCTCCCCTAAGGCTGACGGCACCACTAAACCTCCCACCATGTGATGGAGCTGAGATGCTAGGTAATATAACCAGGGGTGCAGCAGATCTTTAGGAAAATAACAAACTAACAATAAATAGATGTTTAAAAAGGGGCAAATTATAAGAATTACTCTTCTAGATTTGTTTTTCTCACAGAATGTCTCAATAAGCTACAATTCGTAGGTATGGACAGGAAGTGTGGGAGGTAATTTCTAGAAGCATCCCCTCAAAGACATTTTTAGGCAAACATGAATAAAAGACAAAGAGTACTTGTAGGAGTTATGGATCTTTGTATAATTACTTTGCAGGTTTACCCTATCTAGTCAATTTCAGACTACTAAAGACAATGGAAATTCTTAAAGAGCTGCTATAAATAACCAACATTCAGTAGACAAAGCAATTAAATAGTGTATGTGACTTCCCTGCAGATTATTAAACCATTAACAGCTTTCTACATTATGGAATGATCAATCTTTAGCTTCAAGAATGTTCTGCTGCTTTCATTCTGCTGTGTGGAGATACCGAACTTTTGTAACAATGCTGACATTTTAAAATCTAGAGTTGGTGCTCCTATTAACCAATGAGATAACTCTGGGAAAATAGACAATAATATACAATACATTTGATTGTTTACATCTGTAAATAGCTAGGAAATTCAAATTCAAAGGAAACAGATCTTGTTCTTTTAAGGCAATACAAAAGCCATGACTACAATAAAAAAAAAAATAAAAAAAAATGGTTTATTTATCCATAGTTTAATATAGATAATTCCAAGTAAAACATCTTAAAAACTTGGGATGTCATTACTGTATTACAACCAAAAGGCACCCCCATGTATTACCAATCACTGCCCAGCTACACATTTATATGCCAATAAAAGTAATGGCAGAAACACACATACAGGCTTGGCTTGATGCTGGTTCCCCAGTGAGACAGGGATGGCTTGACTCAACATGTTTTGCAGCCCTTAATGCTGCTTCATTAAGAGCAACTTTGGAGATAAAATCTACAATGAATCAAATGTTGGCATTTGCAAGCATATACAACACATATATCCAATACATAACATAATCACTACAATGTTATAAAACTCTGCGTATATAAACCATTGTTTAACCACTTCAGCCCCGGACCATTTGGCAGCCAAAGGACCAGAGGTCTTTTTTTCAATTTCGCACTGCACTGCTTTAACTGGTAATTGCGCGGTCATGCAATGTTGTACCCAAACGAAATTGGCGTCCTTTTCTTCCCACAAATAGAGCTTTATTTTGATGGTATTTGATTGCCTCTGTGATTTTTATTTTTTGCGCTATAAACGGAAAAAGACTGCAAATTTTGAAAAAAAAAGATATTTTCTACTTTTTGTTATAAGAAAAATCCAATAAACTCAATTTTAATCAAACATTTGGGCCAAAATGTATTTAGCCACATGTCTTTAGTAAAAAAAATGCCAATAAGCGTATATTTATTGGTTTGCGCAAAAGTTATAGCGTCTACAAACTAGAGTACATTTTCTGGAATTTACACCGCTTTTAATTTATGACTGCCTATCTCATTTCTTGAGGTGCTAAAATGGCAGGGAAGTACAAAACCCCCCCAAATGACCCCATTTTGGAAAGTAGACACCCCAAGCTATTTGCTGAGAGGCATGTTGAGCCCATTGAATATTTTTTTTTTTAGTCCCAAGTGATTGAATAAAGACAAAAAAAAAAAAAAAAAATAAAAAAATGTTTTCAAAAAGTTGTCACTAAATGATATATTGCTCACACATGCCATGGTTATATGTGGAATTGCACCCCAAAATACATTTAGCTGCTTCTCCTGAGTATGGGGATACCACATGTGTGGGACTTTTTGGGAGCCTAGCCGCGTACGGGGCCCCGAAACCCAAGCACCGCCTTCAGGATTTCTAAGGGTGCAAATTTTTGATTTCACTCCTCACTACCTATCACAGTTTCGAAGGCCATAAAATGCCAAAATAGCACAAAACCCCCCCAAATGACCCCATTTTGGAAAGTAGACACCCCAAGCTATTTGCTGAGAGGCATGTTGAGCCCATTGAATATTTTTTTTTTTAGTCCCAAGTGATTGAATAAAGACAAAAAATAAAAAATAAAAAAAAAATAAAAAAAGTTGTCACTAAATGATATATTGCTCACACATGCCATAGTTATATGTGGAATTGCACCCAAAATACATTTTGCTGCTTCTCCTGAGTATGGGGATACCACATATGTGGGACTTTTTGGGAGCCTAGCCGCGTACGGGGCCCCGAAACCCAAGCACCGTCTTCAGGATTTCTAAGGGTGCAAATTTTTGATTTCACTCCTCACTACCTATCACAGTTTCGAAGGCCATAAAATGCCAAAATAGCACAAAACCCCCCCAAATGACCCCATTTTGGAAAGTAGACACCCCAAGCTATTTGCTGAGAGGCATGTTGAGCCCATTGAATATTTTTTTTTTTAGTCCCAAGTGATTGAATAAAGACAAAAAATAAAAAATAAAAAAAAAATAAAAAAAAGTTGTCACTAAATGATATATTGCTCACACATGCCATAGTTATATGTGGAATTGCACCCCAAAATACATTTTGCTGCTTCTCCTGAGTATGGGGATACCACATATGTGGGACTTTTTGGGAGCCTAGCCGCGTACGGGGCCCCGAAACCCAAGCACCGTCTTCAGGATTTCTAAGGGTGCAAATTTTTGATTTCACTCCTCACTACCTATCACAGTTTCGAAGGCCATAAAATGCCAAAATAGCACAAAACCCCCCCAAATGACCCCATTTTGGAAAGTAGACACCCCAAGCTATTTGCTGAGAGGCATGGTGAGTATTTTACAGCTCTCATTTGTTTTTTGAAAATGAAGAAAGTAAAGAAAAAAAAATATTTTTTTTCTTTTTTCAATTTTCAAAACTTTGTGACAAAAAGCGAGATCTGCAAAATACTCACAATACCTCTCAGCAAATAGCTTGGGGTGTCTACTTTCCAAAATGGGGTCATTTTGGGGGGTTTTATGCCATCTGGGCATTCCATGGCCTCCAAAACTGTGATTGGCAGTGAGAAGTGAAATAAAAAAATTACACCCTTAGAAAGCCTGAAGGCGGTGCTTGGTTTTTGGGGTGACGTACGCGGCTAGGCTCCCAAAAAGTCCCACATATGTGGTATCCCCGTACTCAGGAGAAGCAACAGAATGTATTTTGGGGTGTATTTCCACATATGCCCATGGCATGTTTGAGCAATATATCATTTAGTGACAACTTTTTGTAAAAAAAATATATATTTTTTTTTTTTTTCATTATTCAATCTCTTGGGACAAAAAAAAAAAAAATTTAATGGGCTCAACATTGCTCTCAGCAAATAGCTTGGGGTGTCTACTTTCCAAAATGGGGTCATTTGGGGGGGGTTTGAACTGTCCTGGCATTTTATGCACAACATTTAGAAGCCTATGTCACACGTCACCCACTCTTCTAACCACTTGTAGACAAAGCCTTTTCTGACACTTTTTGTTTACATGAAAACATATTTTTTTTTTTTGCAAGAAAATTACGTTGAACCCCCAAACACTATATATATTGTTAAAGCAAAGGCCCTACAGATTAAAATGGTGGGTGTTGCATTTTTTTTTTCCACACAGTATTTGCGCAGCGATTTTTCAAACGCATTTTTTGTGGAAAAAATACACTTTTTTTTATTTTAATGCACTAAAACACACTACATTGCTCAAATTTTTGATGAAATAAAAAATATGATCTTAGGCCGAGTACATGGATACCAAACAGGACATGCTTTGAAATTGCGCACAAACACGCAGTGGCGACAAACTACATACATTTTTAAAAGCCTTTAAAAGCCTTTACATGATACCACATTAGATTCACGGAGGAGGTCTACTGCTAAAATTACTGCCCTCGATCTGACCTTCGCGGTGATACCTCACATGCATGGTGCAATTGCTGTTTACGTATGACGCCAGACCAACGCTTGTGTTCGCCTTTGCGCAAGAGAAGGGGGGCAGGGGTGCTTTTTTTTTTTTTTTTATTTTTTTTTATTTATTTAGCTTTTTTATTTTATTTTAAAACTGTTCCCTCCATTTTTTTCTTTTGTTATCATTTTTATTGTTATCTCACGGAATGTAAATATCCCCTATGATAGCAATAGGCAGTGACAGGTACTCTTTTTTTGAAAAAATTGGGGTCTGTTAGACCCTAGATCTTTCCTCTGCCCTCAAAGCATCTGACCACACCAAGATCGGTGTGATAAAACGCTTTCCCAATTTCCCAATGGCGCGGTTTATATCCGGGAGGGGGGACATTCCCTCCCACTGCTTGTAAAAGCAGTCTAGAGGCTAATTACCCGCTAGAATTGCTTTTACATGAAAGCCGATCACTGGCTGAAAAGAATGATACCAAGATGATACCTAAACCTGCAGGCATCATTCTGGTATAACCATTCAAAGTCCAGCAACATACTGGACATATATTGTAATCTTTATTTTTCATGCAGCCTCTTGGCTGAACGAAAAAAAGAGATTGATTGGTGGGTATGCCCACCATTAGAATACCACCCTTCATCCACCCACTTCTAATGATGGGCATACATGCACCATTTATATATGCCGAAGCATGGGGGCATCCTCCCACAAAAGTTATGCCATGTACACACGGTTGCACTTTTCCACGGGGCAAGGCTCCGTCGGAATTTCGACCGTATGTACGCAGCATTAGGAGCCAATCGCTCCCCCCCCCCTGCTGCCCCCATGCTTCGGCACATATCCTCTTTTTTTTAACTGTGGTGGTAAAATCACCTCCTACAGTGTTGGAGTCGCGTCTTTATGTATCGTGGGAGCAAACACTGTTGCTGTCAAGATAAATAAATCCGCGCTGCAACTGAATGGCGCACCTGAAAACAAAAAAATGGTTAACACTAAAACACAGTAAACAAAATTACATACCTGAAAAGCAAGCATGATAAAACATAATAAAACATTGCAGAATAGAATGGAGTAAAAAAAGAGCAACAATAGAGAGAGAACAATAAAACGACAACTATTTTTTAATTTTTTTGAGATTTACAGGTAAAAAAGCTCCTGACTGTTAGCGACTGAATCAAAACGCTACCACAAAAAAAAACTGTTAGCGATCGCAGGGATCAGGCCTGACTCTGCGAACGCTGCAGTTATGTGTGCTTAGTGTTTTCTAAATGACAGTGATCGATCAATACTGCACTTGGGTGGGCTGGGCTGGGCTGGGCGGAGGGGGAAAACGCAGGTGCTAGCAGGTATCTGGGCTGATGCCGCTAACAATGCGTTTTTTTGGAACCCTAAACTGCTGGGACGCTAGTATAGATCTGATCAGATCAGATATTGATCTGTTCAGATACTGTACCACTAAGGGAGGTGTATGCTTTGTGCGTGGGTGTTTGCGGTGCTGGCACTAACCTGGGGCGACGCAGACCTTATTTGACCCTAAAACCTAATTGATATCACCCGCCGGGCGATCAGGGGGTTAAACCGTTATTGGGTAATAAATGGCGGGTGCCCTGACAGTATAAAAAACAAACTATCTAACCAGTGTCACCCGTAACAGTTATACGGTGATCACTGGTGAAAGGGTTAACTAGGGGCAATCAGGGGGTTAAAACCTTTATTAAGTATTATATGGGGGTACCTGACGCTATATAAAAACCTGACGGGGAACCTAAATAACTAACTGGCTAACCAGCGTCACCAGTGACAGTTATACTGTGATCACTGGTGAAAGAGTTAACTCTAGGGGCAATCAGGGGGTTAAAACCTTTATTTAGGTTGTAATATGGGGGTACCTGACCTATAAACCTATTTATGAACCTATATAAACCTGGCGGTTACCTAAAAAAAAAAACTGGCTACCTAGCGGCACCAGTGACACTAATGCAGCGATTAGAAAAACGATCGCTTAGTGACACTGGCAAAAGGGGGTGAAAGGGTTAACTAGGGGCAATCAGGGGGCTAAAACCTTTATTTAGGTTGTAATATGGGGGTACCTGACCTATAAACCTATTTATGAACCTATATAAACATGGCGGTTAACCTAAAAAAAAAACTGGTTACCTAGCGACACTAATGCAGCGATCAGAAAAACGATCGCTTAGTGACACTGGCAAAATGGGGTGAAAGGGTTAACTAGGGGCAATCAGGGGGTTAAAACCTTTATTAGGTAATATATGGGGGTACCTGACACTATATAAAAACCTGACGGGGAACCTAAATAACGAAATAACTAACTGGCTAACCAGCGTCACCAGTGACAGTTATACTGTGATCACTGGTGAAAGGGTTAACTCTAGGGGCAATCAGGGGGTTAAAACCTTTATTTAGGTTGTAATATGGGGGTACCTGACCTATAAACCTATTTATGAACCTATATAAACATGGCGGTTACCTAAAAAAAAAAATGGTTACCTAGCGACAGCAGTGACACTAATACAGCGATCAGAAAAACGATCGCTTAGTGACACTGGCAAAAGGGGGTGAAAGGGTTACCTGGGGGGGCAATCAAGGGGTTAAACCTTTATTAGGGGGGGGTGGGGGGCTACCTTGGACCTAAAACTAACTGCACTGACAGTTATTACAGTCACACTGACACTAAATGCAGTGATCAGTAAATAAATGATCACTGCAATTAGTGACACTGTGACTGGGGGGGGGGTGATCTGGGGGTGACAGGGGGGTGTTTTGTGTGCCTATGTGTACTGGTGTCAGTGTACTGTTGGTGCACTAACCTGTGTGTGTTGACTCCTCGGCGTTCCGGTCACATAGACCGGCGCACCGAGTGTGACATCACTTCCTCTGCCTGTGTTTTGATTGACACAGACAGAGGAAGCATCTGATTCGCCAGGAGCGATCGCGAGGGGGTGGCCAGAAACCACTGGCCGTCCCCTCATCCCGGATCGCTCCTGAAGCATGCGTAGCACTTTGTCCGTCGGAATTCGCTACACACGATCGGATTTGGTGTGATCGGACTTTGTTGTCAAAAAATCTATCCAGCAGGAGATAGGACTTTGTCCGTCGGACAATCCGATGCAAACTGTCCGATGGTGCCTACACACGGTCGGAATTTCCGACAACATTGTCTGATAGGACAGAATCCATCGAAAAATCCGACCGTGTGTATGGGGCTTAAGGGGACTATTTATAAAGTAGTGAGCGTGAACTGCACCTGGAAGATTCATCTGCAGCGACTATTTGGTTAATGTCAGATTAACTGCTTTATAAATATGAACCTTAATGTTGGGGATGCTACAATTAGACTTTTAAATATGTGCATTTTTCGGAGAAAAGCTGCGAGCTGATTATACAAGCAAGAAATTATGTTTCTGGGGGAAGAACTCCCCCAGGTTGTTATTTTGCATGGAAGGGACAGTTTAATTTTTTGCCAGCACTAGAGAATCATAGTTGGCCACGGATGGAATTGGAAAGCTAACAGCATGGTTTGTGTATCTGCTGCATTATGATATGATTTCTATTATTAAATCTGGAGTGTATATATAGTTAATTGTTTAAAGTTTTGGATAGAGTATGGAAGGATTAGAACCCCTATCAATGTCTTTTGACTTGGTGAAAATAGTCACTTATTTAAAAATTTATGAGAAATCCAAACTTTTGCAGCTGTCACCAGAAGAGGTGAGGGTACATTATCTCTGGGACATTAAAATAGAAGTATGTTTTTTTTTTCAGAATTATACTTGCCTAGTTGGATGCAGATCAAACACCACTGATTACAAAGTTCTCAGGGCTTCCTGAGCAGAGAGCTGATGACTGTCACTCTCTTCCCTCTGTGGAGGGGGCAGGAGCAGGCAGCTCAAGCTCTCAGCAGCTCACCAATGTTGGTCCAGGAATGGGGGCAGATCAGGACTATATGGTCGCGATCTTTTCAGAGCCTGGACCGGTTCGGTTCTTTGATGTCAGCCAACAGCAGACTTCAGCCCTTTGTCTGCTGAAAACGAATCACAGGAGTGCAGAACGAACTGCACTCCTGTGATCCACTGGAGAAGTACAGCCAAATGAGCTTTGTCTGTACTTTTACTTTAAGTTAAGTAATAGCTCCACAGTTAGACACAGACAGCATAAATACAATTATGTGGGGTTTAAACCATTTTCTACTCTAATTAAAACAAATATAAGTTTTGGCTATAATGTACATACAATTTATACCAGTGTTACAGATATGCCTAAATCACAATTCAGCCTACCACTTAGAAATTGCGACTCGTTTTCAAAAGTAGGAACAGTTGAAAGGTTTGTTAAAGGTAATCAAAAAATAGTGCAGAAATTGTTTTACACAGGTCGCTTATATAAGTAAAAAAAATAAAATAGGGGCTAATTCACATTTTTACTGACAGTCTACTGACTGGAATAGTACCAGCTGTTTGGAGAAAAGCCAATGTAGCACCAATATTTAAAAAGGACCCAAAATACATCCCTGGGAATTACAGACCAGTTAGCCTAACATCAATAGTATGCAAGCTCTTGGAGGGGATAAGGGACTATATATATATGATTTTAGTAATGAGAACGGTATCATTAGCAGTAATCAGCAAGGATTTATGAAGATTTATGAAGAATCGTTCTCGCCAAACCAATATATTAACCTTCTATGAGAAGGTGAGTTGCCATCAAGATAAAGGTAGGCCCGTAGACATGGTGTATCTGGATTTTGCAAAAGCATTTGACACAGTTCCCCATAAATGTTTACTGTACAAAATAAGGTCCGTTGGCATGGACCATACAGTGAGTACATGGATTGAAAACTGGCTACAAGGGTGAGTTCAGAGGGTGGTAATAAATGGGGAGTACTCGGAATGGTCAGGGGTGGGTTATGGAGTCCCCCAGGGTTCTGTGCTGGTACCAATCCTATTTAATTTGTTCATAAACGACCTGGAGGATGGGGTAAACAGTAGAATCTCTGTATTTGCGGACGATACTAAGCTAAGCAGGGCAATAACTTCTCCGCAGGATGTGGAAACCTTGCAAAAAGATCTGAACAAATTGGGGTGGGCAACTACATGGCAAAAATTTAAAATAATGCATTTGGGATGCAAAATAATTAATGCAATCTATACACTGGGGGGAGAACCTCTGGGGGAATCTAGGATGGAAGAGGACCTAGGGGTCCTAGAAGATGATGCAATGCCAAGCTGCTGCTAACAAAGCAAACAGAATATTGTCATGCATTAAAAAGGGGATCAACTCCAGAGATAAAACGATAATTCTCCTGCTCTACAACACTCTGGTCCGGCCACACCTGGAGTATGCTGTCCAGTTCTGGGCACCAGTCCTCAGGAAGGATGTAATGGAAATGGAGCGAGTACAAAGAAGGGCAACAAAGCTAATAAAGGGACTGGAGGATGTTAGTTATGAGGAAAGGTTGCGAGCACTGAACCTATTCTCTCTGGAGAAGAGACGCTTGAGAGGGAATATGATTTCAATTTACAAATACCGTACTGGTGACCCCACAATAGGGATAAAACTTTTTTTGCGGAAGGGAGTTTAACAAGACACGTGGCCACTCACTAAATTAGAATTAGAAAATTAGAAAAGAAAAAGAAAAGAGGGTTAACCTTAAACTGCGTAGAGGGTTCTTTACTGTAAGAGCGGCAAGGATGTGGAATTCCCTTCCACAGGCGGTGGTCTCAGCGGGGGGCATCAATAGTTTCAAAAAACTTTTTGATAAGCACCTGAATGACCACAACATACAGGGATATACTATCTAATACTGACATATAATCACACACATAGGTTGGACTTGATGGACTTGTGTCTTCGTTCAACCTCATCTACTATGTAACTATGTAACATAAGTTGCTACCCCTCAGAAGACTTTTTCAGAGCCTTTTGACATGTAAGGCCATCCACTTCCTCAATGACTGATTTAACCCTGTAAATGCTGCACTTCCACAGCGCAATTGCGTGCATTGTGCAAGCTTTTGAGCCACCCCCTAACCGTGGGTCAAAAATTACATTCAGAGGCTATGAAGCACAGCATTGCGCCCATGGCATGTTCACATCCCTCAAAGGCTGCATGCCCTCATTCAGGTGGGCGGTTGGGGGTGGTATAATTGTGGTTCAACCACCTGGTTTTAGCATCCCCTAGCCAAACATGCAAATTAAGTCCTAAAGTGGAAATATAGGCAAAACTTTTTCATTTTGGATAAAGTAAGGGAGGGTCATAACCATAGTCAGTTCATTTTTTTGCCATCTGTGTCCCATTGGGGAGATTTCCCTTCACTTCCTGTTCCATAGCCAATCAGGAAATGAGAGGAAGTTCCTGCAAATTAAGGGAGTCCTTTGGGGACCCCTAGGTCACCAGAACTAGTGTCCCCATTTGAAGATTTCCCCTCCAATACTTTTCGGGGGAAAACCCCAAATTTTGTATTTTCTTTTTACTTTCATTTTTAATGCTAATGGTAAACAGGACAAATAGGGTGAATCGCCCTAATGGGAGACAACTGTAAAAACTGATAGGTGTTCTAATCCCTCTTTACTCTGTCCAAGACTAAAAAAATGTTTTGCCTTTATTTTTACTTTAAGTCTTAGGTCTTGTAGGTGACTTTGTTCCAACAGCCAAAGTAATAGAGATAACCTAGTGCCACCCTGCACTGCGCCACGTGTCATAATTAGAGCTCCCTGGCATCCTACTAGAGCATGTAGTGTAATTCAGCACAACATTTAACATTCTGCCACGTCACCTCCTGAATAGATGATGAAAGTTTTGGAGCAGATGACGCAGACACCATAAGTATGCTAATAATATTATATCTGTGTGTTTAAATCACACCTTTTCAAAAGATTTAATTTCACACAAACTTTAGTAAAACTAATTAAACATGACAAAGTTAATTTCTTAAATAACTGTCACTTCTTTCACAGAGAATGGATCTTATAACTGACACTTTATCCTCCAGTATGGCACATTCATTACAACATGTTTTTATAAGTCACTATATATTTATGTATACATACATGCAGGTGTAAATCGTGTGACGGTAAACTATCATAAATTATTAATGTTATTACAGGGAATATCGAGGGTAGAGATGAAAGAGAAAATCTGGAGCACAAAAGTTACGTGTGCTATTAAAGCCGTAAAATGTCTGTTGTGTGAGAAAACTCGGTACTCAAGAACATGATAGAAAATCTCTCCAATTGGGACCAAGACAGCACAAAAAATATATATTTGGATGGCAATGAGATTTAAAGACCAATTGTCATTTTAGTTCATATACATTCCAAGTGCATCAAAGCAAAAGGTGAAAAGGTCTGCAAACTAATACACTTTATTTTCTTCAGAAAACAGCCATAGCCTGAGTGGAAAAGATTGTCCCCTACCAGTATTATTTATCTTTAATGAAGTCTGTCCCTCTGCAAAGGTCTAACAAGCCCTAGGCCAGACCTATAGCTCTGCAATCAGCATAGCTCACACTTCTCGCTGATTGGAGAGCACTGACTGTGACTCACAAAGGGGCATGTCAGACCTTTGCAGAGAGACCACTGCTTCCACACAGAGAGCAATGATCCTTCTTTTCAGGATACTGGCATGGGGTATGTGGACACTGCACACGTACTATTGGGAAACATTCTGACAGGAGGAGAGGAAAATTCAATCCTCTGTTTCTCCTTCATTGCCCAATTAATGGGCTGGGACTGGGACTGTGCTGTTGCAGTATGTGAAGTTTGTTTTTTCCTTTTATTATTTATCTGTGATTTCTGGTGTTGGATATTGAATATACATTTGCATTGTGGCTTTTTTTTTTGCATTTGTATGTGCTTCATTGTGGTTCTTTATATTACATTTCATGTCCATGATACAGTTTTAAAAGCAAATATCTGCTTGAGTTATCACTACAAAGTAATATACAAATTGGCATAGAAGTTCAATGGTATGTGTGCGTGTATATATGTGAAATAGGGAACTTAAACTGTAATGCCCTGTACACACTGTCGGAAATTCCGACGGAAAATGTCCGATCGGACCATGTTGTCGGAAAATCCACCCGTGTGTGGGCTCCATATGACTTTTTCCGTCGGAAATTTGAGATCCTGCTCTTAAATTTTCCAACAACAAAATCCAATCGGAATTTTTCCGATCGTGTGTAGGGAATTCCGACGGACAAAGTGCCATGCTTGCTCAGATCAAATTACGAGACCAAAGCTATTGGCTAATAGCCTCTACGTAGTTCCGTCGTACGCAACAAACGTCATCACATTCAGAATGATCGGATTTTCCAACAACTTTGTCTGACAAAATCAATTGGAAAAAATCAGACGGATTTTGTGGTCGGAATTTCTGACTGTGTGTATGGGGCATTAGCCTTTTGAGTAAAGTGCTGCATAACTTGTCAGCCATAGATAAATACTTGTAATAATATTAATAATACTGTATATCACATGAGCTACTGCTTAAGGTAAAAGAATTTTATAGAAACAAAATTGAATGGCTGCAAGGGTCTATGGTCATAAGCAGGGGCGTTGCTAGGTCTACAAAAGATCTGGGGCTAGAGCCTATAGCAGCGTAGGAAAGTCATACGCATGTGTGTGTGTGTGTATATATCCCCAGAGAGCCCCCCCACTTACATCAGGGTCCCCAGAGAGCCCCCCCTTACATCAGGGTCCCCAGAGAGCCCCCCTTACATCAGGGTCCCCAGGGACCCCTGCAGTACCTCGGGGCTTTAGACTCAAAAGCCAACCCCTAGCGACGCCACTGGTCATAAGGGTAGACACAATGGTGTAGGAAACATGTAAAGGCACATTATCTGACTTTTTGACAACAAACATGCAAATTAGCTGTTTTAAAGCAACATCTGACCGTGTGCATGCTCCATCGGACAAACTTTTTCGGTTTTCATTGGACAAAGGTTGGCTGTGCGAACAGACAAACTTGGCGGCAACAAAAGTCTGACGTCAGCTAGTCCAATCGTGTGTACACAAAACCATCGGACTTTTGTACAAAGTACAAACACGCATGCTCAGAACCAATGCAAAAGATCAGACAACAATACAGAAGTTGGCCAAAGGGTGGAGCCGGAGAATTGAGTGTCCTCTTTTGAAGTGTCGTCAGTACGTTGAAACGTCACTACGTTCGTTTGTTTGTTGCCTAAAAAGTCCTGCCGTGTGTATGCAATACAAGTTTACGGCCAACGCCCTTTGTACAGAAATCCATGGGAAAGTTTGTTTAAAGTCCGATCGTGTGTATGAGGCTTCTGTGAACTTCCGCCCTGTATACCAGTCCTTTTCATGTACAGTGAGTTTTTCAGTAGCCCTGTTTGAAGGACTCCCACCCTATTGTGTAGCTCTGCGTTTCCTTAATGCACACCCAACACTAACACTCACACTACTTTGATACTCAGTATTCTGATTTTTAACAGCAGCAAAAAAAAAAAACTCTTAAAATAGTACAAAGATAATAAATTGCTCTGCTAACCACACCTCTCATGCCTAATTAGCAGCTCAGACTTGTGATTGATTAGCATAGTGCCTGAATTTCTTTATTTACAACAGAGGTGTTACTGCGGTTCCTTGAACGTGTGGCACTTTGTAGTAATACTTTCTTTCCCTGCACCTACAATATGCTCCTTGGTACTATCACAATCTCTCAGGTGCTAATGAATGACACTGGAAAACTGCTTTGTATTGTGGTGCAATGAAACTTTATTCTTCCTTTATTTTATCTCGTATTCCTGCTTTGGGCACTTTCACTTTTCACTTATCGGGCAGCTTTAAATTCTGCCTCATTCATCCTCAGAGTTACAAATATTTCTATTCTCCAAAGGTCAGCTCATTTCAAAATGTCACACTTAGAGGTGAAGGAATTTTGACATTTCAAGCTCAGATTTTACCCTCGCCGAGGTTGTTATTAGTATATCAAAAGGGATGTAAAATACAAAACACGTTGTGATGTGTGTTCTAAATAAATGGATTTTATGTCCTTCCTGCAAATAACCAACAAAGCCCATGTTTTCAGAGTGTTTTATTGGCTGTTAAGGTTTGACTTTCTTGCTAGAGAACCCTAGCAGTTAAAAGGTTTAGGTATAAATCTTACTCTTAGCTGCCAATCAATACAGTGCCACAGCATTTCAAAGAAACCTGTACTGAGAAAAATATGTAAGTGACCATTGCTTACACCTTTAATGTGTGTGTTTGTGTGTCGAGGTGGTATAATGCTACAAGTATTAAGGACAGTGCTACCTGGACATACCTACGGCAGTCTACCAAACCATCACAGCCACATCCAGGGCAGTCCTGAAAGGTAAGACACTACTGAGTAGTTTTGGAGTCGGCTCTTAGGCCTGGTTCACACCTATGCAATTTGCTTTTGATCATTCTGTAGTGCTTTTGTGGTGCGTTTTGCGTTTTTGCACATGCATTTTTTGCTGGAGCTTACGTCTCGCATTTTTTATGCTTTTGTGTTTTTTGGGGCCAATTTGTTGTTGGACAAATTAATAAATGCAAATTGCAGCAAAATCACGGCAAAAAAACACACTACATGCTTTTCTGCAGCTTTCCTTTGAAGTCAATTAAACCAAAAATACACCGTTTTGACTTTTAAAAAGTCCCCTTTCCAAAAATGCAACAGCTAAAAAAAGCATAGACGTGTCCCATAGGAGACTATGTTAAATGGACTGTAGTGCATTTCTGCAAAAGCACAAAAAAACGCATAGGTGTGAACCAGACCTTAAAGAGGAACTACAGTCTGCTCACATAATTTGTAATAAAACATCTTTGCCATTCTGCAGCTTCCCTCCAACCACTTTGCATATTATTTTATATGTATATGAAAATATATATATATATAAATATATATATATATTGTGATTCTGTACTTGCCAAATATGCTGCAGAAATCTCCCTCCACTAAATCTGGCAACCATTTTAACTGTGGGCAGCTGAAGCTGCTGCCTGTTCATTTCCTGGATTTACACAGAGTCCCACCTCCAGATTTGCAGCCATCATTGGCCCTCTAATGGTTCATCCCTCCTCTCTTCCAGGCAAACTCTCATGAGAGTGAGAGAGAGAGCTGTGCATGATGTCATAAGCCTAGACTTTTTACCAGACAAGAAACTGGAAGTGGGCTGTATAAGGTATTTACTGGCAGAAAAAAAATGTTTTACTATCCAAAGTTAAAACAACAAGGGCAGAGGATTTATTAGATGGAAAGTTGAAGAAATTACCAAAGGTCCGCTTTAAGGTTTGTGCCTAACCCCCCTAAATGTCTGTCACAATCATGGACAACCTCACTGGCTAAAAAGGAACATGCAGGAAGTAGAGGAGACAAGTATTGGCACTGATGGAAGTTAGACCATGACAGGAGGATTCTGGAGGTTGCTGCGGGTATGTTCAGGCACCTGTAGGTCTCTGCACTTCTCATTTCTGCAGTTTTATTTTTAAATTTTCTCTCCCCTGCTGGAGTCTTTTACATGTTGTACTTATATTGTTTGTGCTTGTGATCCTGTCTGTGGAATTTTTTCTGTGAGTTCGGGGGGGGGGGGGGGGGGGTGGAGCCTTGACATCTTGGGTTGGAGGACACTGAGAGCCATTTAATCCTGAAGAACAGTGGTGTCTGGGAGCCAGAGCAGTGCGTCTGCCAGTGCTCCATTTTATTTTTAGCAAGTGCTGTGAGATCTCTCTTACTCCTAAACAACCAAACTGGATTTGTATTTTAACTATACTGTGATGGAACGTCCCTACACTCCTCTTGAGTGCGTTCGTCATATACCACTTCCTCCCAGTCTGAATATGGATCTCAGATATTCCAACCGCTCCCAAGCACCAAACGAGACGAAACTTGCTAGCATGGACTGTTTTATTAGAACCAAACTGACAAGTATTTATATACAGTAGAAGAGGAGGTCCCCCTCCTGCTGATATTACTCTAACAATACACCTGTAACAACTTAACATAAACTAATTAACTAATCCCTTTAAGCAGCCGATGTGACTCTGTGCCCATCAGGATTTCACTACAGGTCAGACTTGTTGTCACCGAGCTAAACACAGTTGATTATAAATTATGATAATAACAACCACAAGACAGCAGGAGCTCCATTAGGAGTCGGCCTGTCTCCTACATTGTACAGAGGACAATGTGATCAGCTCTCTCAATTAACATCTTGAGTTCATCAACAAACTAAGAATAGTCTTTACATATATCCTGCATTGAATCTGACTAGCACAGATTGTTGATGGTTGGGGTTCTCCTTCACCCTGTGCCCCTTAAAATCCAGGGCCCATAATCGGTTGGCAGGAGGCTCGCATTTAGTCCTCTCAAAAGGCCTGTGTCCCGGATAGGTCTGTCACATTTCTCCCTTTCGGCAGGAGACTAAGGGGGTGGAGACTAAGGGGGGGTGGAGCCTTGACATCTTGGGTTGGAGGACACTGAGAGCCATTTAATCCTGAAGAACAGTGGTGTCTGGGAGCCAGAGCAGTGTGTCTGCCAGTGCTCCATTTTATTTTTAGCAAGTGCTGTGAGATCTCTCTTACTCCTAAACAACCAAACTGGATTTGTATTTTAACTATACTGTGATGGAACGTCCCTATACTCCTCTTGAGTGCGTTCATCATATATCACTTCCTCCCAGTCTGAATATGGATCTCAGATATTCCAACCGCTCCCAAGCACCAAACGAGACGAAACTTGCTAGCATGGACTGTTTTATTAGAACCAAACTGACAAGTATTTATATACAGTAGAAGAGGAGGTCCCCCTCCTGCTGATATTACTCTAACAATACACCTGTAACAACTTAACATAAACTAATTAACTAATCCCTTTAAGCAGCCGATGTGACTCTGTGCCCATCAGGATTTCACTACAGGTCAGACTTGTTGTCACCGAGCTAAACACAGTTGATTATAAATTATGATAATAACAACCACAAGACAGCAGGAGCTCCATTAGGAGTCGGCCTGTCTCCTACATTGTACAGAGGACAATGTGATCAGCTCTCTCAATTAACATCTTGAGTTCATCAACAAACTAAGAATAGTCTTTTTATATATCCTGCATTGAATCTGACTAGCACAGATTGTTGATGGTTGGGGTTCTCCTTCACCCTGTGCCCCTTAAAATCCAGGGCCAATAATCGGTTAGCAGGAGGCTCACATTTAGTCCTCTCAAAAGGCCTGTGTCCCGGCTAGGTCTGTCACATTTCTCCCTTTCGGCAGGAGACTAACACAGAAGGAGACCCCAGACGGGTTGACTCCGAAGTTAGCCAGGGGTTCCAGTCCTCTAATGCTGGTATCCACACAGTACCCCAAACAAATGGTTCCAAACAGAGTATTCCTCACCCAGCCAACCTCTGCCTCTCTCAGAGAACATATCTGCTGCTGGGGAGAGGCCTGGACTGACCCTTCTCCCTGGAGTCTTTTCAGCCGCTGGAGAGAAGACAGGGTGACGTTTGCGCCAGTGGTGCTCTGTCCTGTTGTCAGTGATTCGGCTGGGAGTAGCAGCTTTACTACCTCAGCTGGTCACCGGACAGAGGGTCCAAGGCCTCTGCCCCACACCTGCGGCAGTTCCGGAGGCCCAGGGTGAGAAGGTGGCAATCACTTCCCAGCAGCAGATACATGGGGAGAAGGGAGAGGGGGTGTTTGTTGTCCCTCCTCAACAGTCGGCCAGGGTGGAGAAAGCGGTCTTTCCTCCCCAGCAAAGATCCGTGCACCTGGGAGACAGTACCACAGACATGTCGTCCCAGCAGCCAGATGAGGGAATCGAAAAGGAAGCAGCCGGCTCCCCTTCCCAATGGCAGCTACACAATTTGGGAGTGGAGGAAGCCAGCCTCCTGCCCCAATGGTTAACCGGAGCGGAGGATGTGGAGCCCCCAGCAGAAGTGCTGGCAACAGGGCAGAGTGCTACCCACCTCTGCCCAGCACCAGCAACAACTGTGGAGTTCCAGGGAGCCGGGGTAGTCGGCCCCTCTCTCCAGCGACAAGCTGAGGTAGTAAAGGGATGAGATTTTATCCTAGAGATCCAAAATTTGGAGTGTTTGTTTCATGATCTCATTTTATATCACTAATTGCTTTCATTTACAGTTAAGCATTGCAAATAATCATTGCACTAATATTTAACTAAAATTACAATGGATGCAAGATAATATCCATCTTAATTTCCTTTAGCAGTTTTCAGTCACACTAGCTGCACATCATTAGTTTTATTTTCTATTATTTAGATGTGCTGTTCCCACTTGTACTTTTTGTCTGTACCCACGATGTTATAATTCGAGCAGTCCTATTTTTACAGTGCTCTCAACACTCCTATTGAAGTCTGATATTCTTTCTACACATGATTGCAATTATCCAGTTTATGTTGCTGCTCATGAAGATGAAAGGAATTATCTTCATTTATCTCTGCTCGTGTGAGCACCTCTCATTGCTTCCAGCATCTCTTTATTCACCTGTGAATACTTAATGCTTTCTCAGTCTTAAAGTCGAACTTTGAAGCCCTTTGATGATTTTGCAATCTTAATTGATTTTCATATTTGTGTTTGGTGCTTGTCATTGCAGTTTACTTGAGAAATACTAACAAAGATGCATTTCCACCTACTCGAATATGTACTTCTTGTACAAAGGCTGCAGTTGGGTTATCTATCTTACACCTGTTTAATAGTGTCTGACCTTCATGCAAGAAAATGGCAAAAACACTCAAATTCAAACTTGAATGCTAAAAAAGGCAATTTAGTCTGCATATAGCAATAGTTTATGTTTAATGAAAGGTAGACAGCTGAATATTTTGCATATGCCAAGAGGTATTAATATTGTTAACAAAACTATAGATTTTGTCAATAATCCCAATGCTCAGCTACTACAGTCTATAGCAGCCTTTCTCAACCTTTTCAACTCAGAGGAACCCTTAAAATAACTTTCTGGTCTCAGGGAACCCCTGATAAAAATGACTATATCTACAACAATGATACATTAATGTGATGAAAAGTGGGAATAATGCTCCTGATAATTGGGAAGAATTACCCCCTTGCAGATAGCTAAAAAGATCAATGGTGTCAATTGGAACTTATCTTGCTTATTGATCAAGGAACCCCTAGCAACCCCTGGAGGAACCCTGGTTGAGAAACCCTGGTCTATAGTCTTACATAATGCAGGAATTCAAAGTTTGAAGGGTATGTCAAGCCAAAAACATGTATCCAGTGTTAAATAGAGTAGGGAAGGCTTAGAAACCCTGCAGTTTGACGCCCCCCCCCCCAGCTCCCGGTGGGGATATGTCCCGGCCTTCATCAACCAGCAGGCTTTAGCATTACATGACCAGTTTTAGAGCTGTTAAGTAAGTAATTTGGGGTGTTTGGGTTTTTTCCTTCCCTTGCATCCTTGTTTAATTCATTAGAGTAATTTTGGATATATATTATTTATAGACATGAATTCTGCATTTGATTCTGAAGAAGTGAAATTAATCCATGAAACGCGTCAAGATTATTAATGCAGTATTTATTCAATCGTGTTTGTATATTACAATGTTCCTTGGATTTTAAGCTTGTGCAATAAAATATTTTTTTATATGTATTATATGCCTATCAGCTCGTCATACCTGCTATGTTCCTTGTCCAAAGCATTTTTTTGAATAAACCTCTTTTTATCATGTAATGTATTTATTTTTCGCAAACACACATCTCATTTAAAGTCCCAAAATTTCCCCTTCTCCTTAATGTTTACTAGGAATGTAAGTGATGTGCTCGCTATTGACCACACACTTCATTTAAAGTCCCAATTTCTTTCTTTTATACCAGGCTTAGAAACCCTGTTGTGTTTTCACTGCCATCTGGAGCTCCATTAGAGAGAATAAATTCCTGTCTTACTGACAGGGGTTTCACCAGGCAGGAAGTGATAAAATATCCGTAAGAGGGACACAGAAATGAAAACCTCACAATGATTCTAGCCTTCCCGCACTCTTCTAAAGACAATACTTTTGACTTGGCTTGACACTGATTTAAAAGAATTAACATTTTCAGAAATTGTTTTAAAATAAAATCTGGTGTATGCAGCGGCTTCCAAAAAACCTTTCTTTGTGGCCAAATCCCAGCCAGTTTTGACAGGAAAAGCTCTGGCGCATCTGCTGATGCAAAGTCCCACTCACATTATTATTGGCCTAGCATCATGATGTCCAGTGGAAATGTACAGATGGGAGGAAGCGGCAGACAAGCTTTATCATGTGCCAAACCTTTACCTGTCAGAACGGCAGTAGGTTTTGGTAGGCTACTACAGGTATGTGTAGATACTTCTAGGTGCCTGCACCTCATAAATGCAGTCGTTTTTGTTTTTTTATTATTAAAACTAATTATTTTTAAAGAAACATGGAGACTGCAATTGCTGATTGCTCATTCTGCAAATACTGTCTGCCTGACCCCCATATAGGATCTTTGGCATTCAATAGTTTAAGTCGTGATTGAGAAAAGGAAGCACAAAAGACTTTATCACATAACATTTTTATTTTGTGGCTCATAGTATTGTAAATATGATAAGAATGCTCCATTAAAGCATAATTTGTTTTTAGTGATTAGTTTAGGGGTAGGTTACTGTTAGGGTCAAGGGTTAGGGGATTACACTCAGATGTAGGGTTGAGGGGATAAAATGAAAGGTTGAGTATTATGGATTCGATTTAATGGGAAGGCTTAGTGTAAAAATGAGGGTTAAAGCGGAGGTCTGCCCACTGCTGCAAGAATTAAAAGCCAGCAGCTGAACATACTGCAGCTGTTGACTTTTATTAATTGGACACTTACCTGTCCTGGAGTCCAGCGATGTTTCCAACAGCTGTTGTGTGCATGCCACCTCCATTGCGAGTAAGGGCAGAACCTGGCAGTGTAGCCTTTCGGCTTCATGACGGGAACCGTACTGCGCATGCACGAGGCTTCGCTCCTCTGTCCTACTGGCCCGGCGACAGGGGGAGGAGAAGGGAGCCCCAGCCGTGACGTCAATACCCACGGCAAAGGCTCCGGGAAGTGAGAAATGCATACCTGTGAAAGACAGGTAAGCTATCCCCCCTCCCCCCAAAAGGTGCCAAATGTGGCACCGGAGGGGGGGGGTACAATGAGCAGAAGTTCCACTTGTGGGTGGAACTCCACTTTAAGCATTAGGGTCAAGTTGAGTATTCAGTTTAAGGTTACTGCTGAACTCCAGGCGTTATCTGTGTTTCATGCTCACATCGGTTCATCTTGGTAAAATGGGTCTTATACCTGATGGTCCACTGGCACTACCACAGTGATAACCACGATCTTCCAGGTGGGCACTGTTGCCATTCATGGAATACCTTATATTTTTTGCAATGAATACAAGGCATTCTCTGATTGGAAGAGGTGGACATTGTAAAATCACTGCTCTTCCTCTCCACCTCCCGAAACCAAAGAACACCTTTGAAAAATATACAAGATGTTCTATGAATGACAGTGACAAGAAAGTGACCCCCCGTGGCAGTGTGCAAAGGGGAAGCCACTCACACAGAACTCAAGCAGTGCCCGTAAAATTGTGGCTATCACTGTAGTAGCCCACAGTCCATATTCTCATTGCACACGATGGAATAAGCTCTTTAAGGTACTGGGTGCTGTAGCGACTGCTAGCTGAATACTGGAACCTGTGCGATAAGTAGATATTCACCAGCGCACCAAAGATCATCAATTTCGTCCAAACTGTTTTTATTCAAGGAAGATAACATCACAAAATAGTATAGTGCTTAAACTATTTTTTTGATATGACCTTCCTTGAATAAAAACCGTTTGGACGAAATTGATGATCCTTGGTGTGCTGGCGAATATCTACTTATCACTGTAGTAAGGCTGATTACTACAGCTTCCCCCGTGGCCAAACTGGTAAAATATATACATACTTACACTGTGCAAAGCTGGACCAATGTGTGCATGCAATACAGATAGTTCCTAACGTTTATCTTTACAGTGTTGGGATTCAGAATAACAATTAATGGTTATTTTATGGGTAAAGTTAGGCTATGAGTTATGCTAAGACAGGTATACGTCACGCTTGAACATTTAACTATGATCAAAAATCTCTTATAACCATACATTACTCAAAGAATATCATCATACCTAAGCAGGTTCCTTATCCTAGAGTGGCCGCAGACAGTGCAATGTCAGTAGCAGTATGGCATTTCTTTTAATGTTCTGTTAATGAGGCCTGTTGTAAAAATTCATTGATTAAGTTTAATATTTTATCACTTATTAGGCTGTGTCCTGGTACTGAATTGATAATTTGCCCACATCAGTAACAGCTGTGTGAGAAAAGACAAATGATTATCATGGCAGTGTGTTTTTTTTTCTATAAAGTATAAAATGCTTAGATAAGTTCCATAATACATCCACATGGATTTAAATAATTGCTAACTCTTAAAGAGGAAGTAAACCCTCTTAAAAAAATCAAAAAAAAAAAAAAAAAAAACCTGCAAGACAAAGGCATAATTAGCTAGTATGCATAGCATACTAGCTAATTATACATCACTTACCTGAAATCGAAGCCTCGGCATCGGTCCTCTTCTCCCCCTCCGATCGCCGACATCTTCTCCCGGAGTGACTTCCGGTTATCGCGGCTCCGGCGCTGTGATTTGCCGGAGCCGCGATGACGTCACGCGCATGCGCACGAGAGTGGCATATAACAACTGAAGCATCGGCATATAGCGCCGATGCTTCAGTTGTCGCTAGTTCGCAAATACAGGTATATCTCCTAAACCGTGCAGGTTTAGGCGATATCCCTGTTAGCTACAGGTAAGCATTTATATAGGCTTACCTGTAAGCTAAAGTTGTAAAAGAGGGTTTACTTCCTCTTTAAATAATCTTTTGAAATAGAAGATGTATCTGAATCAATCTTCCTTTTAGGTATGTTTGTAGAAATGGCAGCATGTTCTGAATGTGGCAAAGTTAGTCTCTGTGGTTTTGCATACAAAAGTAAGAGTTCAGTAGTACTGAAGCCCCAATTATGGATACACCATTACACCATTACACCTAATATCTGTATATTGTAATATATATATGTATGTAATCTATGGAGTAAAAGTTTTAAAAGTAACTAAACTTTGGGTATTGCTAGGAATCGTGGCATAGTGAGGCATGAAAACTTGTAGCTACTAATGCACAGGCAAGCAAATGGTGGCCATAGCGGGTGTGATACAAGGGAAGATAATTAAAAGTAGAATTTAGCTAAAAGCGATCTCAAGTCGATTCTTTTTGTGTAACTGAGACAAGAAGTAAATACGGTAACAGTAAAGAGATCTCCATAGTGGGAACATAGCGCTAAAAGTTTGACAAAGATAGTAACCCTTCTCTACTCTATTCAAAGTCAAAACTTTTGAGTAAAGATATAAATTAAGTTAACTGAGCAAATTTGATTGATTCAGAGTATAGTCACTCTTTACGCACATGGATCCTTAGTGAATAATGGTTAAAAAGCTATTTTACATCATTGTGTTATAATTTACTCTTTGATATCATTGTTGACTTTTACTTTTTTGCTCAGTAAGCTGAGGTAGAGACCAACTCTATGGGCTGTGACCATGATGGCCTGGGCTTGAAGGAAGTGGGTTGGATGAACACTAGCATTATTCAACCCAGGAGAGAAGTGGCATTAGTAGATGAGTGAACTTTCTGTGGGGGGCAGCATCAGACTAAAGGTAAATATTGCAGTTAAATCTACATTTTTTGGGCTACTTATCAATATATTATCAAAAGATGAGATGAACTATGATGCTTGTCTCAACCAGGGGCGTACCTAGAGCATTTGGCACCCGGGGCGGATCCTATATATGGCACCCCCCACCCCACCTTAAAATGTAAAAACACCCCACTGTGCCCACTGCATACCTCTGCATCCTTCAATATCTTTTTTGTCACTACTGTGTACTCCCTCTCCACAACTGCCCCTCTGGACCCCTTTACATTACACAGCACCCTGCACCTCTGGACCCCTTTACATTATACAGCACCCTGCACCTCTGGACCCCTTTACATTACACAGGACATGCACCTAAGGACCTCTTTACATTACACAGCACCCTGCACCTCTGGACCCCTTTACATTACACAACCCTTGTACCCCTGGACCCCTTTACATAACACAGCACCCTGAACCTCTGGACCCCTTTACATAACACAGCACCCTGAACCTCTGGACCACTTTACATTACACAGCACCCTGAACCTCTGGACCCTTTTACATTAGACAGCACCCTGAACCTCTGGACCCCTTTACATTACACAGCCCTTGTACCGCTGCATCCCTTTACATTACACAGCCCCCCACAGCTCTGGACCCCCTACAACATTACACAGTCTTTGTACCGCTGCACCCCTTTACATTACACAGCCCCCCACAACTCTGGACCCCCTACAGTGCAGACCCCCTCCCTACAGTACAGACCCCCCTACAGTGCAGACCCCCATTTACAGTGCAGACCCCCCCATCTACAGTGAAGACCCCCCATCTACAGTGAAGACCCCCCCTACAGTGCAGATCCCCTACAGTAAAGACCCCTCCCCCCTACAATGCAGACCCCCCTACAGTACAGACCCCCTTACAGTACAGACCCCCCTACAGTACAGAATCCTCCCCTACAGTGCAGGACCCCCCCCCCCCCCCCTACAGTGCAGACCTCCCCCTACAGTACAGACCCCCCTACAGTACATAATCCTCCCCTACAGTACAGACCCCTCCCCCTACAGTGCAGATGCCTCCCCCTACAGTGCAGGACCCCCCCTACAGTGCAGACCTCTCCCTACAGTACAGAACCCCCCCTACAGTACAGACCCCCCTACAGTACAAGACCCCCCCTACAGTACAGACCCCCCCTACAGTACAGACCCCCCCTACAGTACAAGACCCCCCCCTACAGGACAAGACCCCCCCTACAGTACAGAACCCCCCCTACAGTACAGACCCCCCTACAGTACAAGACAAGACCCCCCCTACAGTACAGAACCCCCCTACAGTACAAGACCCCCCCTACAGTACAGACCCCCCCTACAGTACAAGACCCCCCCCCTACAGTACAAGACCCCCCCCCCTACAGTGCAGACCCCCCTACAGTACAAGACCCCCCTACAGTACAAGACCCCCCCTACAGTACAAGACCCCCCCCTACAGTACAGACCCCCCTACAGTACAAGACCCCCCTACAGTACAAGACCCCCTACAGTGCAAGACCCCCCCTACAGTACAAGACCCCCCTACAGTGCAGACCCCCCTACAGTACAAGACCCCCCTACAGTGCAGACCCCCCTACAGTACAAGACCCCCCCTACAGTGCAGACCCCCCTACAGTACAAGACCCCCCCTACAGTAAAGACCCCCTACAGTACAGAACCCCCCTACAGTAAAGACCCCTCCTACAATAAAGACCCCCACCCCTTCAGACCCATAATGTACCTCAGAAAACACACATGGGGAGAGCCCGAGGCAGTGGCATTTTGGGGGGGAGGTGCGGGACACCTGTCGGCAGTGACCCGGGACAATGATCATCTTCTCTCAGTGGTCACCGTTCTCGGCAGCGCCGCGGCTGTCACGGTCGAGCAGAGTGAAGCCGCCTCCCCTTCCTCCTTTAAGTCTACACAGTGCTGTGCATGCAGGAGGAGGGGGAGGTGGCTTCACTCTGCTCGACCGTTACAGCCGCTGCTGAGACTGATAAGAACCGCGACCACAGAGAGAAGGGGATAGCGCCGGGTCCCGGGTCACTGCCGACAGGTGCCACTCAGCGTGCGGCTCGCACCCCCCCTCCACCCGCAATGCCACTGCCTCAGGCACTCAGTGTGGTCTGTCACCGAGCGGTGCCGCTGCATAACCCGGCGCTGTCTCCTCTTCAGTCGCGGAGGGGGGAGGGCGCTGGCCTGACACCCCCCCCAGTGTGTGGCACCCGAGGCGGCCCACCCCCCGCCCCCCACTTAGTACGCATCTGGTCTCAACTCCTTTTGCATTAAAGATAAGTTTGTTTGTAAGTCCACAGCACTGAAAAACACATTGTTTGTCAATGGCTGACAAAAAATATTTTGAAATAATCATGACATTTTATGAGCATTTAATATAAAGACTATTTTTAGCCCAATTTTTGTAAATCAAACATGCTATGTTTCCGACTGATACATTCAAGCTTATCATAAGCATGATATAAAAACACGTCTTGCTTCTTGTTTTTCTTCATTACATTTTTGCTATTTTTCTGTATGTGGATATGAGAAATAAGACCACAACAACCAGTTTATAGAAAGGATTATACTGTATTTGATATAAAATTGAAAAGTGCTTCCTCTAAAACTTGGGATACTGTGTGCATGTCTGTATGATTCTAATAGGCAACTTTAGAAGTTTCTTAAACTTTATCTAAATTTATCTTTTTTTTTTTTAATTCAAGATAGAGCAGGGAATTGTTAATACCATTTTTTTTTAACCATTTGTGTACCATTGGGGAGCTTTTCCTTCACTTCCTCTCCTGTAAACACAACAGGAAGTGAGTGGAAAACTCTCCAAAGTTAGGGAATGCCCATACAGCTTTACCCTAGATTCCACCTCAATTCTTATATTCTTCTCTATTCTGGTGACAAAATGATGTTGGGATGTTTCCCCACTTTCAGTCCTGATGACAGTTGTCATCAAGATAAATAGAGAGAATGAATCTCTATGCTGAGGACACACATAGCCGTAAACACCTAACTCATAAATAACCTGTTAAAATAATTGTAATAAACATCATTGCACATCCCTATCTGCCACCTTTTTTTATTGAAGTTCACACATATATACAGTATATCTAATGTCTTCTAATTCCTGAGTATAGAGTGAAAGAGCCATCATGTTAGAGGCACATGATGAGACCCAATGTGGTAATAAGAGAAACATATGGGGAACAGCAGTGAACCATTCACATGCCCAGCAAATTATACTATGGTGTTCTGAATGACAGCAGTCTACTGTACAGAATGCCTCCACACAAGGGAGCAATGTTTGAATTACTTTTCTAGGAGGCCATGATAAGGGCAAGATTTTGCTTCCTCATGTTATAGCCTCCAGCAAGAACAGTGAGCAGGACAGCAGCAACCTCAGCAAATCTCACTCTCACTCACAATCTTCATATGCCCTGTACACACGGTCAGAATTTCCGATGGGAAAAGTCTGATTGGATTAAGTTGTCGGAAAATCCGATCGTGTGTGGGCTCTAGCTGACTTTTTCCGTCTGAAATTCGAGAGCAGGACCTAAAATTTTCCCACAACAAAATCCGATCAGACTTTTTCCGATCGTGTTTAGAGAATTCCGACGCACAAAGTGCCACGCATTCTCAGAATAAATTTGGAGACGAAAGCTATTGGCAACTGGCCTCTTCGTAGCCCGTCTTACGTCTTTTACGTCACTGCGTTCTGAACGATTGAATTTTTCGACAACTTTGTGCGACTGTGTGTATTTCAAGTCAAGTTTCGGCCGAAATCCTTTGGAAAAAATCAGACGGATTTTGTGGTCGGAATGTCCGAAAGTGTGTACAAGGCATTAGACTTGCAGTCAGAAACAAAATGCAGATCTTTTACCATGAGACTGTAGGCATAGAAGTGCATTGGCACCTTCACATACAAAGAAGTCCACTGCTATTTTTCAGGGGGCATTCAAGACAAAAGTTTTCAGGTTACTGCTTAGGCATATTTACTGTACCTTTTGTAAATGTTCTTTATAACAAAGCATATTTTCACTTTTTGAGATCAGGTCCACTTTAGGCACAACATGGGATCTTGCATCGGCACCTCCATCCTCAGATGGCCAGGTTCTTGAATACTTCATCACCGCCCTTAATTTTTACACATGCAAAAAAGGACATTTCACTTCCTTCACCCAGATCAAAGCCTCCTTTTTTTTTTTTAAAGAAAGTATAATTCTCTTTGCCTGAAAACAATGAAATGAATGGAAAAATAAAAAAAAAACAAAAGCATACATGGAAAACATATGAGAAATGTGTGAGTGCGAACATTAGTGGATAAGCGATAAATATTATTATTGTTTCTTGTATCAAGCTTTTACAAAAAAATGTGTAGATAATTTCCAACAAAATGTTAATATGAGTTCTTTCCTGACATATTAATGCTCTTTAAATATAGTGATGTCAATTACTGGAATTAACAGGCCAGCACAAACTAATTAGGGCAATATCGCTACAGCTGCTTGATCGCATTTTAACTTCATATTAATAAGAAAAACAGGGTGCACACTTACACAGCTTATTAAAGACTTGTTGACAAACATTATTGCAAATAATATGGCAGGGACATATTCAGATGTGTTTTGAGTTTGACACTGTTAAAAGGAGCAATTTGATTATGATTTGGTTTTATACCAAAGCACCTACATATAGAGATAAATAGTAATAAGCAGTGGTGGCTGGTGGTAAAAGATTTTCGGGGGCGACAAACAGTGCACCCACGGGTCCGGTCTGTCGGTAGGTTGAGTCCCCCCCGGGGAGGTCGGTTACAAGCCCGGCACTTGCCGCATCTATGGCACGGGCAACGCTTCCCTCCAGGATGGAGGCTTCCGCCATGCGTCTCCTCCCTCCTTCTCCGCCAATTGGAAAGCTTCTACTTTTGGCCAATTGGGACCAGATTCCTGATTAGCCGGGAGGAGAATCAATGTGGCAATAGCGAATATTCATTCGCTATTGTCACACAACTGGGTGGGCTCGGGGTGCAGTGCTCTGCGCCCCAAGCTCACCCTATTTTGAAGCTTATTAGAGCCTCTGGCTCTAATCACATGCTCAAAAAATAATAAAACCCAGATTGGAATCCAGGCATCCGGCACCCCGCATGTAGATTATGGTGTCGGACGAATGGATAGGGGGGGTGGGGCCTGTACGCCCCTAATGGACGGACCGCCACTGGTAATAAGACTGTCCTAAGAGCACAGACAACGTCTACAAGTCAATTTCCTTAGAATATAAACGAGCCAAACAAAGAGAAGGAAGGACAATAACTTTGTTAAGGTGCTGGCTATTTGTGGGGTTTGACCTAAATGGTGCAATTCTGCTGGTTGCTTATTTATTACACTTAGCTTTCTGCTCCTGTGGATGGTGCTGCAACCCACTGGTTCTGACTGAACTTCAGTCAAAATTATGTGTCTCTCAGTGAACTCTGAGAAAATAATTTTACTGTAAGTAGAAAAAAATCTTAGTTACCTAATGTGAACCAGTGACATCACTACACCATGCTCTAAATTGCATGATCTGGACTGTGCTTCATAAATACTTAAGTACACTGCAATCTGTGCATTATCAATTCGCGTCTCGACTATGCAAACTCCCTGTACATAGGATTACCGGATTACCAGATTGCGCGCCTTCAAATTGTCCAAAACACAGCAGCAAGATTAGTCACCGGAAAGAAACCCTAGGAATCCATCTCCCCATCCCTAAGGATCCTCCATTGGCTCAAGGTAAAAGACAGGATCACATTCAAGACCCTCTGCCTCACCCACAAATGTACACAAGGAAATGCGCCTCAATACCTTTGTGAGAAAATAGAAAAATACATACCAAATCGCAGCCTTCGATCTACAAACCAAAATCGCCTTCTCATCCCCAAAGCCCGATACAAATCGAAGGGAGAACGAAGATTCGCAGTACAGGGACCCCGGCTATGGAACGCTCTACCGAACAACATCCGCTTGGAAGAAAACCATCAGGCCTTCAGGAAAAAACTCAAGACCCACCTCTTCTAAACATGGCATCCCAACAAGAGCAGACAAGCGCCTTGAGGCGATTCAGTTCGCAGTTGTAGCGCTATACAAATCATTCATTCATTCATTCATTCATTATGCTGTACATCACATGCTATAGACATGTTACACGTGTCCATCATATACAGAAGTCCACTGCACTCTGTTTACGTACCCAATGCTGCTGGACTCTATGTGCTATGTTGTTTGTTTAAAGGAGAAGTCCAGCCTGAGCTAGTTTGGCTGGGCTTCTTCTATGGGTCACAGGAGTGCAATTTGTTTTGCACTCCTGTGACCCATTTTCAGCGGAGAGGAGTCTGAAGTCCGCTCTCTGCTGACTTCACACAGATCAGTCCAGGCAGCGCGTCATCCTGATTCTGGGAGTCTGGATCCACCAGTTGCCTGTACTGATAGCCATCTCAGCGAGCCGCTGAGACTGATGCTCCCCACCCCTCCACAACTCTGAACAGGAGAGCTGCTGATTGACAGTCAGCAGCTCTCTTCTCGGGACCCGATAGAACCGAGCCATCGGCGGTGTTTGATGGCTCCGTTCTCAGTGCAGAGGTGTTGGGGGACAGATGCAGCATCGGCCCGATGCTCCATCCACCTAGGTAAGTGTAAATGGGCAAAAAAAGGCAAACCCCTACTTCTCTTAATGCTCATCTCCCTGCATGTCTTTTTTTCTTACCTTGTGAAAAAAGATATACTCACCTAGGTTAACTAGGGTGTTTTAAACCTCTAATCCATCACTGCAGATGTGCCTGTGTCAGTCAGTTCTTCTGCACTGCAGGCTCCTGCTCTGGATCCTGAGAGAACATTGCCAAATGACAGCCAATAGGAAGTGTCTACATAATGCAGACAGTGATGTGGACACCAGAAAGACCCCACCTCCTGTTAGCAGAAAGAGAGAAAATAATTTGGACTGAGGTGTCATATGGCTGCGACTGTAAAAAGAAGTAAACTAAACCCCCCTATCTTTTGCAACCACGGAAGCTGCCATCTTAGCCTCTGTTTGATCTGTAATTGCCATAGTGCTGCACATTTGATCAGCTTGTAGGAGAAGTTTTCATTCTGCATTGATTGTCCTATCAGGATGCAGGACCCCCGACCCTCTATCAGGACAGTGCTGATTGGCCCTGTGCTGATCACATGCACCCTCCCAAGAAAAAAATAAAAATCTCTAGCATTACACACCAAACTGAGCATGTGCAGCCTGTCCCCTGGCTCTGTATTATCTGTATTATCAGGAAATATAGTGGGGGACAGTGGAAGGTGGAGAGGATCAGAGAAGGCATGATCAAACAGCCTTTTTACACAATGCAGAGGACTTACCCCTTAGATTCCACAGTGAGTAAAAAAAGAATGCTTTACGGCATAAACAGACTGATTTTACTGTTATGTGTTTAGTAACACTTTAACAGCTCAGTTGAGAGCACATGCAACTGCGACAGTTATCATTCACGGCATGCCTTAAATGTAACTGTTTTGGGAAATTGTTAAATCAATGCGTTTAGTTCATTTTTAAGTTAGTAAAAATGAAGTTTGAAGTTTTTTTTGTTTTTTTTAATGACAGTGATCAATTAGGAGGGGGGGGGGGACAGTTGTGCCAAGAGAGAGAGAAAGATCGGAAGAGTCTGACACCTGATACAAGCTCATCCGTGAACACAGTGGGATATACTTATATGAATTTCTCTCCCAACTCATTGGCCTTTTTTGCTGTATTGATCCCTCAAGGTTGTCTGTTATGATGGTTAGTACCCTGCATACCTTTCCGAATCTTGTTGATGCCCATGGCCTTTTATTCTCTGTGGGGATTTTTAGTAGTAATTGTTTGAACAGCAGTTTATAAACTGAAAAGACATTTCAGGTCTGTGGTCTGGCAAGACAACTAAAGCTGTTCCTAAAATAACCGCGCCGGTACAAGCGTTCTGTGTATCTAGAAGCCGATTTTGTTTCATGTCATCTTTGTTCTTTGCTCTGTTTTGCCTGACTGAAATGTGTATTTCTGAAGAAAACCAACGGAAGAACACAAGTCTTTGTATTATCTGTCAAGGCTTTCAAAGTTATAAGACTTTCTCAATAGGGCCGCTGAAAAGAGAAATATGTAAAATGCAGTTACTGTAGCATTAGGTCATATTTATATTTACTGCTTTAAGAGTAATTAAAATGATTTCTGATTGGCTGTGACAGTTTGCTGTATATTGTTAGTATTCATGGTGAGTTAATGAGTAAGCCTGTATGTGATACAGTATATGCAATTTACTGAAATATTTAAGCCCCATACACACGGTCGGACTTTTTCACGAGATTATAGGGAAAAAGTAGATAGGAGACTGGGTTGACTAGTTTTAATCTACTATATGAATGATATAAATGATATGATATAAACAATGTCTGTTAATTAAGTGTGAACTTAATGTTTAAGTTATCTATTATGTTTTTTATGTGTGTTCTCGAATGTGTTTTCTCTCTAATAAATAAAATAATTGAAAAAAAATATATATGTTAATGAATGAGGCTAATGAGAGAGCTTTTCCAGCACAAAAACAAACCCAGGGCAGTTAAAAGAAGATTCTCTAACACTTAGGAGCCATTTTAATCCACTGCACCCTTAAAAACCAACACAAAAACAACTTATTTTAGCCTTCCCTTTTGACTGCAATGCATTTTGCCAAAATCTCCTGGTTTTTGACCATATTTCTGGGGAAATCAAACTTCTAAATTTTGTTCATCCCAACTTATGTTTTCTGAACACATGGGACTTTTGGATGTTGTGCTGAGAAGCTGTTTTAATCATAGCCTTTTTAACTGAAAGTTTGCATATTTGTTATGTGGTACATTATATTGCATGAAAACAGTGCAACATGTTTTTAGGGTTTTCTGAAGAGTAATGTTGGGTAATATACAGTTGTGTGAAAAAAGTATTTTGCATATTTGTCACACTTAAATGACTCATGATCATCAGACAAATTTTATTATTATACAAAGATAACACGAGTAAATACAAAATGCAGTTTTTAAATCATGGTTTCATTTATTAAGGCAAAAAACCTGCCTGGCTTTATGTGAAAAAGTAATTGCCCCTTAAACCTAATAACTGATTGTGCCACCCTTGGCGGCAACAACTGTAACAGGCGTTTGCGATAACTGGCAATGAGTCTTTCACATTGCTGTGGTGCAATTTTGGCCCACTCTTCTTTGCAGAATTGTTTTAATTCAGCCACATTGGAGGGTTTTCCAGCATGAACGGCCTGTGTAAGGTCATGATACAGCATCTCAATTGGATTTAAGTTCGGGCTTTGACTAGGCCATTCCAAAACCTACATTTTGCTTTGCTTGAACCATTTGGAGGTGGACATGCTGGGCTGTTAACAAGATGTGCTGAGATGCCACCTTCAGAATGAAACACACCAACCCATGTAATATGCTTTGCCATGTGTGCCACAAAATAGTAGTGTGAATGGGCTTTTAGGGGTGCATTGTTACTATACATGGGAAATAACACTTTTAAACTCTACTTTAAATATATTTTAACAGCCTAACAATAGACATGAAAAAACATGAAATCACCTAATGTGTCTTGTAATCCTTATAGCGAACTTAATGAACTATTGCTCTCTTTTGATATGTTAACTATGCCATCAATAAGTGCAAAACGAATTGTTGATCCTGCCAGGCATCCAGTGAGCTCACAAAATCCTAGACAAGCAGCCCAAGCTGCAGTGAGATCACAATGAATGTTATTAGTCCTCACCAGTTCACCATGGGAAGTGCAGAACAAACACCTCCCCTTATGCTATGGAGACATGGATACATTTTAAAATGGTGGCCAATAATACCAACTGTGAGGTAGCTCCCAGTGCTCCAGCCTGGCCAACCCTATACACCGCACAAGTTCTCAGAGACTGGGTCACACCAGAAACTGTGCCATGACTCTAGACCTGGGGAGAGCTCACACGGTACACAGAGGTCTAGAAAGCACCACAAGTAGAGCCTTGTGCCTGAACATTAAATTTGAGGTTAGCCTCATGTAAGAAAGGTGAAAATCCCATCAGAAAAAAGAGACCAGTGCAGGCATATGCACATGCTCATAAGGCTACCCATACCTCTCTGCATAGGGTACATGCCAGATGTGCATTAGCAGCAAAAATGTGTGAGCTCGCTCAGCACTGTTATTGGTGCCAAGTGGTCTATATAGACCAAAGCACTGCAGAAGAAAGTTATGAGTGGTCTTCAGCTTATCCCTGTTTAGTTGAGACCTGACCTACTGATCCTTCCTCACTATGTATAACTCGATTTGCCTCCTGACTTGTCCCTGGACCTGTGCCTCTTTGTTGTTACGTCAGCCTGCCTTCTGGACTTTACTTACTGCCTTCTGCCTTGTACCTTGTTTGCCCAGCTGTTACTGACCTCAGCTTGTATCCTGGACTCTGTCCTTGCGTCCTGATTCAATACCAAGCTGCCTGGTTGATCCTGACCTCAGTTTGTGCCTAGACTCTGCCTCTGTTTCTGTATCCAGTACCATGTTGTTCCATGCCTCGCCTAATTCCTGCTTCATGATTCTCAGCTCACTGCTTTATACATCTGGCTGCAACACAGATCTGGTGTGACCTGCAACTCTGGCACTCTTGCCACTCTGCACCCTCTAACTCTGTCACTACCTTTAGGAATGTTGGGCAGGAGGAGAAAGATAAGCCCCTCATCTACTCAGTCTCCTCCAGGTACTTGATACCTTATAATGATCAGAGTCCTACTCACTGTGTGAACCTTCAGACATTGGGTCACAACAAAGGCTGTGGCATGGCTTTGGACCTGGAGAGCACTCTGTGACTAACACAGTACACAGAGGTCTGGAAAGCACCACAATGTAGAGTCCAGTAGCCAAAGGCAAAATCCCTGGCTAACTCCACAATCTACCAGTCTAGTGGTGTCCCGGTACAGCCTCTAAAACTGTTGCTGAGATATACTGATTCAGATGCTTTGTATAGACTAGCTGCAGCAGTTTTTTTTTTTTTTTATCTTGATTGAAGTCACTGAAAAAAATATCTACAGAGTATCTTTGATTGAAGAAACAACAAAATGAGAACAAAAAAGGCTGACAAAAACAGTTAGTTTTTCTTAGGAAAAGATGTCCAACCTCATAAGAAACTAGCAAAAAATGAAACATAACAATTGGAGGCCGGGTTTTACAGGGGATTGTGGGCAGGGGCAGACTACTTTATCCACTGCAGGTGGCACTCTTCCACAGTGGCACTGCAGTTGGAGAGGAAGTCAGAAGGAAAACAGTTCCTCTATGGTTTCCTGGGTCACTAGGGAAGCATCCAATTGGATGCTGTCACCCCATGGGACTCTGACAACTATCTTGGGGGTGCAAGAGCCTATTTAAGACCCTGGCTCTTAGGTTTAGCACACGTTTTGGGAGTTAGAACAATGACAGGTATCCTGCTTGATAGGGACAGTACTAGTGGCAGGGAAAGGTTCCTGACAAGAAGGGAAAGCATAGGGCTTGCAACTTCTCTGGACACCTGCCTGTTGGGCACAAGACGGCCAGGCCACTTTTTTCCCTTCTCTACAGACGCTGACAGTTTAACTAAAATCTAATTTCTACATGCTGTTGGACCTGTGAGTGTTCCCAGTTGGGTTGTCTTCCCCCCAAGTTTATTGTGAATTGTATTTACATTGTTTCAATACAAGTTCTGAGACTGATTGTGTTATTCCATGGCTCCGCGCTGTACCCAACTTACAGGCTGGCTAAATATTTTTTGTTTGCCCGTGTCCAAACCTATGGAAGTATAACCCAGTATAACCCAAATGTCTAAGAATCACCCTCTTGCATTCTTCAAAAAAGCATTTTAAAAAAAGAGCTTTCGCATCTACAAATATTATGAGAGCACCAACAAACCCTATTTACACCGAATACTCAGTTACATTTGTGAGTATTGAGTATTTATTTTATTAAATTGCTGTTTAAAAGGTAGATTAAAGGGAGTGGTTGTTCATATGTACATATGTGGGTATTTAGCAATTATTCTCGATTAAGAACATATTATTATTATGTGTATTCATTGATTATTTTTTATTATTCTCTAGAGAAGTGTGCCTTTTTCTTTGTTTCCTTCACATTCATGGAACACTTAAACATATAGCGCAAGCAAACAGATGGCACTCAATAGGACTAGGCTGTTCTAATTTATACCCATTTTTATTTTATTCCCATTACAAAATGGAAAGTAAACAATCAGCAAAACAGAACAGGAATAAACAAGTTCAAACCTTGGGAAGAACAAATAGGTCACAGTTCCTAAAATTCTCTGCATTAAGTTTAATAGACTGCACATTCCCTGTTCTGAAAGGCAAAATATGTTTTACATGGCATCTCTGCTTACATCTGTTGTTCACATTACTCTATGTCCTTATTAGTGCTTGTTAACATCCAATAAAGCTATAGCTATAGGGACATTATTATCATGTGGACCTTTAAGTCATTTTACAAGTTTTCATGCATATATTTTCTCAGTTTCTCCCCCACCCCACTGAATCAGACTGCAACAGTCAGTGAGCAGCTGCAGCAGGGGGCTGGGGACTGATCTGTTTTAAACATTTGCAAATGCATCAAAGAACTGTCCAGGTACAAGAATTTACTTTATGTTCTTATGCAATGTGCAGAACCACTGAAAACAGTAACAGAAAAATATAAATTAATATCTAAAAATGCCTATCCTCCACTTTTTCACCTTCATCCCCTATCCATTACTTATTCACCTTCACCACCTATTCACCACATGTTCAGCTTCACCATCCTTGCAGCATTTATTCCCCTTTACCATCTATCCAACACAAATTCACCCTCATCACCTATGCATATTCACCATATCCTTAATTTTATTTTCAATTTTTTAATGTACCCTTTAGTTTGTATTTTCCTGCTCAGTTTTCACAGCTTTTTAAATGGTAAAAATTGCCACCAAATAAGAACAAAACTATTAAGAACCAGCCTGGATTTTTCTGTGAAATCCTGTACAGTAGCCAACATATTTTCCACGATTCTTTAAGCAAGATATTTCCCTTATAATGAGTTAAATCGTGAGGGTGCTATGACACAGTTGAATTTAGAGAGCACATAATTCTGCAAGTATATTCCTTTTTCAGTTCTTAATCAACCAGAAAAAGCTGCCTCTAGTCTCAGTAATTTAGCCTAGTAAAATAAAATGGCAAAAAAGATTAAAGAGAATGAGCAAGAAAATAATATGATTAATAGGTGAGCACAGTAGTTAGATAGATCTACAGTGGTATTTAACATGCATACAATAGGATTACTATGGAACATCAACAGCACAAGTCAATCTAGAGGAGTTATTTAATGACTTAGAAGGAGTTTATCTGCCTTTATGTGTTGGTGAAGTTCTGAAAACAACCATTGTTCTTTCCTCTGCACATGGTAGGGGGGGTGAAATAGTAAATAATCAGAAAATGTCCATGTTTCCAGAAGTCATATAATTTCATCCAAATGTCAACAGGCACTGTGCTTATTTATTTTGTACCAGTTTATACATTGCATTTGTATTTGATTGGGAGGGATTTACTGAATCTGGTGCAGCTCTGCATAGTAACCGATGAGCTTCCAGGTTTTATTGTCGAAGTTTAACTGAACAAGAAGATGACATTTTTACCTCTCTTTCAATATATATTTCGGAACTCGCCTGTTTGGATACCGAAATATATATTTAAGGATATAGAATAGTTGGTTACAACTTTCCCGTGGCGAAACCCCAGGATCAAACGGGGGGGGGGGGGGGCTGGTGGTTCTTGATTTCTATCATTACTTTCTGGCGGGCCAGTTGGTTTTCGCTCATAGGTGGCATAATGTCCCAGACAATGATGTTGCCATGAGGCTATAGTCAGCTCCTATGAGGCACTGTCACATCTATTGTTACTGGGAAGCAGGGCTCCGTACACTGTTTCCATATCCATGTGTACAACTGGTAGAGCGTGGGCTGTGACTAATAAAGTTAGTAAAGATGCAGTGATTTCTCCTCATACACTGGTATGGAGGAATCCTAACCTGGCACACTTCTTTAATTACCCTGATCCAGTCACTAAATTGGGTATTAAGAAACTTGGGGATATTGTGGGTAATGGAAAGCTCCTTCAGTTTGATACACTGAAAGCCAAATTCCACCTTCCCAAACCCACCTGTTTCACTATTTGTAACTTAGACATGCCCATTTTGGTAACACCATTCTTAGGATTCAAATGAGTTATCTGAAGTCTCTACTTAGGGATGACTCTTTTTACACATATTCTGGAATTGTGCGGCCATCCAAACTTTTTGGTGGGGGGTCACTGAGTGTGTGGAGGTTACTGCCTCTTGTGTACAGCCAATGGCTGAGGTGTGTCTCCTAGGACTTGTTGATGCCCTAGCTCCAAGAAGAGTGACATGTGTTGACATTATTATTCTATTATGCAAGTAAGTTAATAGTGCTTGCTCCTGGAAAAAGTCTGTCCCTCCATCTGTTCCATCACGGAAGGAACTTTTAACAAAGCCATCCCCTTATACAAGACTACATATGCTAGCAGAGGCATACCACATACGTTTGATAAAGTGTGGGGTAGTTGGATAAGCAGTACATCCATTAAAAGGCTATGTTTACAGTGACTATATGATTCACTGTATTACCGTATTTTTCAGACCATAAGACACACTTTTTCCACCAAAAAATATGGGGGAAAATGTCTTTGCGTTCTATGGAGCGAATATACACCAGACACCGCCCCCTGCCACCATCGTCACTGGCTGGGCCTGACACTTGCTTAGACAGAAGACAGAGCAGACCGAGCGATGGCACAGGTCAGGCTGCATCAATGGCAATGGTCAGGCTGCATTTATGGCAATGGTCAGGCTGCATTTATGGCAATGGTCAGGCTGCATTAATGGCACTGGTCAGGCTGCTTTAATGGTAATGGTCAGGCTGCATTTATAGCACTGGTCAGGGTGTATTTTATTGGCACTGGTCAGGCTTCATTTCTTTGGCACAGGTCAGGCTCCATTTCATTGGCACTGGTGAATATTTTAGTACACCATTTTGTTTGGAATATTTTTTTTCTTGTTTTCTTCCTCTAAAACCTAGGTGCGTCTTATGGAGCTAAAAATACGGAATATGTGTGGAATCTGATCTGGAGATATGTAAAGACGACCTGTCTCTTTCCCGTTGGGGTGGGAGTGGGCATGTACATCATTCCATGGGTCTGTCGATTTATTTGAAGATATATGGTTTATACTAGGTGAGTGAAGCTAGTATTTGCTTATTTGTGAAGTTTTATGTACCATGTATATGGCCCATTGATTTTGTTGGTACTATTCACATGTTCAGTCTCAGGGTTATACAGTCCAGTCCAGTGCTGAAGAATTTTGTGTTATGTTGTAGTATGTGGCCGGTTTATGGGCTATTATTTTCTGTTTTCTTTGTAATTGTTATTGAAAAACTTAAAGTGGGGTGCCCCTTAACAAAAAAAAAAAAAATTAAAAGTCAGCAGCTACAAATACTGCAGCTGCTGACTTTTAATAATCGGACACATACCTGTCCCAGGGTCCAGCGATGCGGGGGAACGAAGCCCTCCCTCATTCCCCCCTCCGTTCGCGGCGCCGGCATTCTTACTGTGGGCACCCGGCTGTGGCTTCACAGCCGGGCACCCACTGCGCGTGCGCAAGCAGCGCCGCACACCGTGATACACCGCACAGTCATCTGGGAACTGTCACGTGTCCCAGATGACTGACTGCGCCGAGGGGAAGTGATGTCACCAGCCCGGGCACTGAAGGAGGCAGACTACGAGGGACCCCCTAGCAACAGGCAGTTAGAGGTAATTTACATTTTTTTTTTTCAATCATTTTTTTTTATATATTTTTCGGAATTTTCAGCAATTTTTTTTTTTTGGGGGGGGGAACACCACTTTAATAAACAGAAGCTTAACTGAACAAGCTGAATTTAGAAGCTGATTGGTTACTATGCACAGCTGCACCAGATTCTGTGTGCTCCAGTTTTAGTAAATCAACCCCATTGCGTGTTTGCTCTGAGCTCCATTTCTGTAGCTCTGAGAGCTCCATGTGTGAAGCCCAAAATGCTTGTGTGTTTGCTCCATAAATATATATTTTTTGAATTGTTTATTTATTGATTTTTGCAGAGTTTACAAAAGAATGTAAAAAATGAAACATTTCAGACATTTCAAATATACACTGTCGTATAAATGTGAAAACGTGAGAACAATGAGTATCAAAAGTATGGTATGAACCAACATTGAATTATATATCTCGGTTTGGATTCAATTATGCGAATATGTCACACCATATAATCATGTAAAAAAAATGAAAAGGGTTTGCACCAAAGAATGTAATAAACACAACTGTCATCATCACTGAAGCCAAAAAAAAAAAAGGAAAAAGGATTGCCTGCAGGCTATGAACCTACTGTATAGAGCTGTTTGCCTTAGAGCAATATTCAGAATCGTCCCACACCTGCCACATTTTAGAACGTTTTTGTAGTGAGCCATCTATTAATGCAGTCAGATGTTCCATAGTGCGCATAGCTACCAAAGTAGCTAAAAATTGTGGAAACATAGGGGGTGAGGTGGATAACCAATGTCTGGGGATAACCTGTTTAGCTGCCAGTAATATAAAGGACATCAACCTCCCTTTAGGCCTAGAGATGCTTGGGAAAAGGAGACCCAGCAAATAATGTATAGGGTTCAAAGGAATGGAAGCCTCAAACAGTGTTTGCAAAAGGATTTGAATCTGGGCCCAAAATTGGCTAATAGAGGGGCACTCCCAGAAAATATGGAAATGGGTACCCACAGCATCATTACATCTCCAGCATTGCCCGGAGGCTACTCGGTTATGGGCGTGTAAGATATCTGGAGTCCTGTACCAGATTAGAAGGATCTTGGATGTGGTTTCTTTGTAGGTCACACATTGGGAGATTTTGGATGAGGACTCCCTCATTTTCCCCAAGTCTGCCAAGGTAATAGGTTGCTGTAGGACCCGAGACCGTTTCTTCATATAATTGTGACTACTCTCAGTTAGGGGAACGGATTTGTGTAGAATTTTATATATCGAAGAAATTAATTGTGGTTCATATAGGCCCCTGGCACATAACATTTCAAAATCCGTTGGTCTTTCTAGCGAGAGGGATGGAGATCTAGTAGAATTACGCAGACACAGTATTTGCCACTATGTAGCAATCTTTAGAATAAAGATGCTATGGGCACCCCTTTCTCCTTCACTTAACAGGCGGAAAGCCAAAAACAACGCCAACAATAAAGTACAGATCAAGTAAAGATTGCTACACAGTGGCACATACTGTGGCTGCGCAGTGCCCCTGGGGGGTGAGGCTATTTGGTGAGTGCATTCATGATAGGAGCACGGATAAGATCACCAACACCATTGTCACTTAAAATAAGAAGATTCTAAGGAACTTTTTTGAGCACTTTTTTGAGCACTTTCTATGTAATTTTTGCACTTGATGTGATAATTACTGTTTTTAATTAGTGTTATTACTTTTGTTGAGAGATGTATACATTGCTTCTGGTATATCACTAAATACTTGTCATATAGATCTACAGGGGTCAAACCCCTTTTGATTAGCCATCTGTAGTATTATTAGCAGGAGTGATAACATCTTTGCACTAGTCACTTTTTTCAAGTTGACACACACTAATCATTTATTGATTGAAGGCAAACACCAGCCATTAGGGTTATACTCTGCAGAGGGTCTAACACACCATTCATAGTCACTTCAAATTAAAACAGCGCCATACCTACATCATTCCCAATCTAACTTAGTAGTACTCCACCCTGGTGTAAGTATTTTTTGTAGGGGCAGCAGTTTGTTCCTATTAAGGTTTTTCTTGCTTTGTACTTTTTCCTTGCGCGGTTCCACATACAATCCTTTCATAAATTAGAATAACTAATAACAGAATTGAGCGATAGTTATTTTTGGGGAAATTCGCCATCAAACACTGAAAGTAATGACAGCAACAATTCTGCAACTGAGCAAATTTCAGTGTTTTTGATTTGATTACATTGTTGAATCATTTTTATTATTATTATTTTATTATGTTTATAATTATTTATAGTTATTTATTATACTATAATTTATGATTTTGTTTTTCAAACATTATCATACCTGGGATGTCTACTAGACTTTTGTTTGGACAGATTTAAGTTATTACTAAGAATTGACAGTCGAAAGTTCAGCAAACTTTTGTGTGACCGTGTGTATGCAAGCCAAGCTTGAGCGGAAAACCATCCAAGATTTTTCAGACTGAAAATCCGCTTGTGTGTACGCGGCGTACACACAAGCGGACAAGCCGAGAAAATGAAGTTCAATGCTTCCGAGCATGCATAGGAATTTTGCACGTCGGAATTGGTACAGACGATCAGAATTTCCGACCGAAAAATTGAGAACCTGCTCTCAGTCTTTTGCTGGCTGGAATTCCGCCAGCTAAAGTCTGATGGAGCATACACACGGTCGCATTTTCCGACCAAAATCTTTCATGGGACTTTTGCTGGCGGAATCTCCAATCGTGTGTACGCGGCATTACAGGCCTACAATGTAAAACGCCAAATTTCCATGCAAAACATTGTACCGCTTTGAGCATCAAAACTCAGACATAATCATACCGCCAGAGAGGTTAACCACATCTGATTGAACTTTTCAGAGGTTTGCTCATTTTGCTCATTTGTACTGTATTAGTATCATAGCATAGGTAGGGTCAAAAGAGGAAATACAAGAACAATATTATTGCACCATACTGCTAATTATGTACCTGTTAGACAGAATGAATATAGTGGAGTCTGCAATGCAAAATAGTAAACAAATTGGGAAGTTCTATGTAACCTTCTAATCATCTCTGCACAATTTACAATTTTTTTGCACACTGCACAGCCAAACAGGTGACTTATGCCGCATGTACACAATCAGAAATTCCTACATGTCTATGTATCATTCAAGTCTACAGGGCATCAAACCCCTCTAGATCAAACATATTTAGTATCATCAGCAGGAGTGATAATACTTATAGGTTACCTTCATTATATCAATTTTTGAGAACACTTGTTCTCTATGGTTGCATCCGGCAGAGGGTGCAACACACTAGCATGGATCTAATTTTTCTTTATTTTTTTCATATATATGTTTACGCACAGATTTCATCGGCACATATTCTAAGGCACATATTTTAGTGTTATAACTTGCAGAGGGTATAACACACTAGCATAAGCACTGTCTAATAAGGTTAACGTTTGTCTATTAATTAAGGCACTTTAAACATTTAGTTCTGCACTCTGCCTAGTCACTGCACTAGTCACCTTTTTCAAGTTGACACACACTAATCATTTATTGATTAAGGGCAAACACCAGCCATTAGGGTTATACTCTGCAGAGGGTCTAACACACCATTCATAGTCACTTCAAATTAAAACAGCGCCATAACTACATCATTCCCAATCTAACTTAGTAGTACTCCACCCTGGTGTAAGTATTTTTTGTAGGGGCAGCAGTTTGTTCCTATTAAGGTTTTTCCTGCTTTGTACTTTTTCCTTGCCCGGATTCACATACAATCCTTTCATAAATTAGAATAACTTGCAGAATTGAGCGATAGTGATTTGTGGGGAAATCCGCCATCAAACACTGAAAGTAATGACAGCGACAATTCTGCAACTGAGCAAATTTCAGTGTTTTTCATTTGATTACATTGTTGAATATTTTTTATTATTATTTGTTATAATTATTTATAGTTATTTATTATACTATAATTTATGATTTTGTTTTTTCAAACATTATCATACCTGGGATGTCTACTAGACTTTTGTTTGGACAGATTTAAGTTATTACTAAGAATCCGCTTGTGTGTACGCAGCGGATTTTCCGTCGGAAAAAATCTTGGATGGTTTTCCGCTCAAGCTTGGCTTGCATACACATGGTCACACAAAAGTTTGCTGAACTTTGGAGTGTCAAGACAACACTACGACAAGCCGAGAAAATGAAGTTCAATGCTTCCGAGCATGCTTCGAATTGTTTTCGAGCATGCATAGGAATTTTGCACGTCGGAATTGGTACAGACGATCGGAATTTCCGACTGAAAAATTGAGAACCTGCTCTCAGTCTTTTGCTGGCTGGAATTCCGCCAGCTAAAGTCTGATGGAGCATATACACGGTCGCATTTTTCGACCAAAAGCTCTCATGGGACTTTTGCTGGCGGAATCTCCAATCGTGTGTACGCGGCATTACAGGCCTACAATGCAAAACGCCAAATTTCCATGCAAAACATTGTACCGCTTTGAGCATCAAAAATCAGACATAATCATACCGCCAGAGAGGTTAAACCACATCTGATTGAACTTTTCAGAGGTTTGCTCATTTGTACTGTATTAGTATCATAGCATAGGTAGGGTCAAAAGAGGAAATACAAGAACAATATTATTGCACCACACTGCTAATTATGTACCTGTTAGACAGAATGAATATAGTGGGGAAACCAGAGTATGCAATGCAAAATAGTAAACAAATTGGGAAGTTCTATGTAACCTTCTAATCATCTCTGCACAATTTACTATTTTTTTGCACACTGCACAGCCAAACAGGTGACTTATGCCGCATGTACACAATCGGAAATTCCGCCAGCAAAAGTCCGATGAGAGCCTTTGGTCGGAAAATGCGACCGTGTATATGCTCCATTGGACTTTTACTGGCGGAATTCCAGCCAGCAGAAGACTGAGAGCAGGTTCTTAATTTTTCGGTCGGAAAAAGTCTTAAATTCCGATCGTCTGTACCAATTCTGACGCGCAAAATTCCTATGCATGCTCGGAAACAATTTGATGCATGCTCAGAGGCTCGTCGTAGTGTTGTACGTCACCGCGTTCTTGAAGGTCAAAAGTTCAGCAAACTTTTGTGTGACCGTGTGTATGCAAGACAAGCTTGAGCAGAATTCCGTTGGAAAAACCATCATAGCTTTTTCCGACCAAAACTCTGATTGTGTGTACGCGGCATTAGCCATTTCTAGGTTCAGAAATTCAGCTTCCTTGTTTAGTTTTATGGATTTCTATGCCAACAGGGAACTTATCCTGGAAGCATTATAATTACCCAGAAGAATCAGGAAAACATACACCCGGAAGTCTTAAAAAAATCGACTCCACTCAGTGGATTGTGAAGCATATTATGAACTGATCTCAGGTAAGGCTGTCATCCCAGCAACTGCCAGGAACTGAGATATAAACAATGCATGTAAGTAAAGAAGAGATCTCTAAGGATCATACTGTATTCCAGCATCTCCCAAGTTAGATCTTCTTACAGTTTGCCATTGCTTGCCCCCTCACATGCAAGATAATACACTGACCATAGTAAAAGAAGGCAAGATGAGACGATGAACAAAACTAAAAGAAAAGTGAGGAGATTTGGACATTTTTATATATATTGTTTAAGTATAGGGGCACTTTAGGAAACTAAAATATAAATATATGGATATATAATTCTGCATACTATGTATGAGACTGATAAGAATTTATTAAAAAAATAGGTCTGAAAACATTGGCGGTTGTATGGAGAGCAAAAACAAAGAAAACTATTATACAGAAACAATACCATTTATATAGATTACCTGCAAAGACGAGGTGAAGGTTAAGGTATATCTGTGCTTCTGAAACAAGAAAAACAAGTCTGCAAACACCAAGCAGAGCCATATGGTTTATGGGACACCATCAGAGTAACTGCAGAGCGAGCATGGCAATTTGTGTGTAAAATGCTTCTAATTCCAGGAGGCTTATTGTGCCATTCTCCTGCAGTAACAGATCGTTAATGACATCATTGTATTACCTTATGATAACAGGGAGCCGTACACTGCTATTACTAGGCACAAAAAAAAAACTATCACGTAATCCAAGAGTACAAGGAAGTCAGCATGCATCATCTTGCACTAACAAAATAACTTTTATTCTAAATGAAACTCCAAGCCTGTTTTGCCATAAACAAAATAAATAAATAAAATAAAGAAAGATGTTCTTTGTTTCTGTTGCGAAGAATCACAGTGCTTGCTTAATCAAAATCCAGAAGGACAGATCAAACTTACAGACTTACACATTTACAAAAACATTGCTGTTTAACAGTCTGCACTGGTTATAAAGACACTTTGGTACTATTGCTAAACACGTACACATTTCCCTTCAGAGTAGATTATAGCTCTGATGCCCTAGCCCAATACTTAGACAGTATTGATTTCCCTACCTTGTCTCCCTCACAGTGTGAGCAATTAGAGTCTCCGATCTCTATTGAGGAAATCCAGAACGCCATACTGCTCTACAATCTGGGAAAACACCAGGACCGGGAATTATTTAAAACTTTCTCTGAAGACCTTGCCCCTTCCAAAGGGTCTACTGGGTACTGAATCGCACACCAACACATACATTTTTATTTATTTTTTTTATTTTTTTCTTCCTCTTCCCTTATCTTTTTTTCGTTCTGGAAGAAGACGTTATTATATTTTACACAAGGTGTAATATAAATATATAAACACATCAGGGGACTATGGGAACAACCATGAGAAATGGACTAGGGGGAATGGGGGGGGGGGGGTAGTTAACTACTCAGGGGAGGGGAGTGGGTGGGGAGGAAAGGGGAAAAAAATATTAAATAAAATTTTGCTCGAATAAAATCAGAGGGAGTAATGAATTATATCAGGAAGATGGGGGACTTCTATTGGTTTCTATGAAAAATATATTGAGATCGATCCATGTGTTTTGTTGATTGTGTTTTTTCTTTTTTGTGTCTATTTATTTGTTATGTAATTATTTATGTACAAGTATTGTATATGTGTTCATATATATATATATATATATATGATTTTGTAATAATGTGAAATGTTCTTTGTATTTGTGAAAAATTCATTAATAAAAACAATTAAATACAAAGGGTCTACCAGAGTCAATGTTGAAAGCCACCATAGTAGTACTTCTTAAGACAGAAAAAGATCTCACTCTATGTGCTTCGTACCGTCCCATTCCTCTTATGAACATTCATATGAAAATCTTAGCTAAACTTCTAGATACACGCAGGCCACACTGGATTTATAAAAAAGTGAAAAATACAGCGCTAAATAACATATGTAAATACAAATCAAGCAGCTGCTAAAACCATGAGATACACACAGATACAGATACACAATACAAACTAGCAGCACTATAAAAAATGTGGATTAAGAAATAATAGTCTAAAAACAGTGAATGTGTGTGAACTAAAATATACAAACAACATGAGTAATAGCAATGAATGTAAGTAAAGAAGAGATCTCTAATGCCCCGTACACAAGATCGGAAATTCCGCTAGCAAAAGTTTGATGTCAGTCCATGAATAGCACATAAATGTAGGTTCTTGTGATATGACACCTCTTGACGACAGTGCACCTCCACCACAACTCGGGCATCAACCACCAAGGGAAGAGGTCAGGCATTACCCAAAAATATAAGAAAATGCTCCATAGTGTAAAACATACCAAAAGGATTTAATTGGTATAAAAGATTACGCTTACAGAATGGTAGATAAAAACGATCATAAAATACAGCTGGCCAGCAAGCGAACACCCTTACACTGAGTACAGCGCGATGACGTCAGCACATCAACCTCCCTACGCGCGTTTTGTCACAAGCTGACATTGTCTCGGGGAAAGTTTTACAATATGGAACATTTTCTTATATTTTTGGGTAATGCCTGACCTCTTTCCTTGGTGATTGATGCCCGAGTCTCCCAGGCTCTTTGGTGCTTAGTCCAAGCCCCTTCCCATCACAAACTGCATTTATGCCTTGCAAAGGTGCGCATATTAATATTCTTCATCTTTTCACCAATATCTCGATGGCTCAGCAGAGGGGGAGTGTGGGGGGGGGGGCCGTTTTGTCCCTTGACACAGAAAGAGCTTTTGATTTGGTTAAGTGGGGGCTACCTTTTGAAAATGTTATATAAAGATTCAGTTTGGGTCCTCAATTCATCTCTTGGCTACAGATGCTGTACACAAAATCTACCTCTAGAGTCTATACCAACACTACTATATTTCCACTATTTAAAAAAAGCAGGGGTACATGACAGGGCTGACCACTCTCTCCAGGGCTCTTTGCACTGGCGATGGAACCCTTTTCCATTCTTATCAGAGAGACTGAGTCAATTGTAGGTCTGTTGGTGGATGTTGCCCTATTATATTTGGGAGATGCTACCACTTCCTTGTTGTCTGTATTGGAGATTGTTGACTTCTTCAACTCCTACTCGAGCATTAAAATCAATTGGGACAAATCTCTGCTATTGCTACTTGACTCATCAAGATTACTAGTTAAAGGCCCCAACCCTCTCAGTCAGGTCTCCAAATGTAAATATATCGGGGTTGTGGTACATTCAGATCTCCAGGCTGTCAGGGGAGAGGAGACTGATCTGTTGTTCATACTAAGTATGAACAACGATCGGTCTTCTCACTCAGGCAGTCCCATCCCCCCACAGTTAGAATCACTCCCTAGGACACGCAGTTAGCCCCTTGATCGCCCCTACTGTTAACCCCTTTCTTGCCAGTGTCATTTATACAGTAATCAGATTTTTTTTATAGCATTGATCGCTGTATAAATGTCAATGGTGCCAAAAAAGGGTCAAAAGTGTCCGATCTGTGCCCCACAATGTCGCAGTCCTGATAAAGATCGCAGATCACCGCCATTACTAGTAAAAAAAAAAAAAATGCCATAAATATAGCCCCTATTTTGTAGACGCTATAACTTTTGTGCAAACCAATCAATATACCCTTATTGCGAAAGATGTATAAGTGTACATATTGGCCTAAACTGAGGAAGAAATTTAATTTATTTTTTTGAAATTAGGGGATATTTATTATAGCAAAAAAGTAAACGATATTGTTTTTTTTTTTTTTCAAAATTGTCGCTCTTTTTTTATTTATAGTGCCAAAAAGGTGATCAATTACCACCAAAAGAAAGCTCTATTTGTGGGGAAAAAAGAACGTCAATTTTATTTTTTATACAAAGTTGCACGCCCACGCAATTGTCAGTTAAAACGACACAGTGCCGAATCGCAAAAAATTGCCTGGTCATTAAGGGGGCAAATATTCCAGGGCTGAAGTGGTTAATGTAGAAGCCAATAAGTGTATTTAATGAAAAACTATACTTTTCCAACGGAATGCACAGCCATGGGTATGCTTTAGTTTAAAGTGATGTTATTTTTAAAGCCTGAAAACAGATGTTCCTTGCAAAGCAAACAATTAACATTTACCTTCCCCACTGACAATAGCACTGAACACTGCAGGGTTAAAGAAATAATGTTAATGAAAGATGTTCAACATCCTGCACACTTTTGCCTGGCCCCCTGCTTCACTCTGTGGTTCCTTCAGCTGGTCACTATGTCACTAATGTATCTAGTAGTGTAAAAAAATCATCTATCCACCTGGTGAAGTTTGGCAAGTATTAACTGTTTGCTTTACAAGAAGTAAATTAAAATAATAATACATGTTATACTTACCTGTTCTGTGCAATCGTATTACACAGAACAGCCCCAATCCCCCTCCTCTCAGGTCCACCCTGGCGCTCCTGGCTCCACCTCTTCAGCAAGTGCCCCCATAGAAAGCCACTTTCTATGAGGGCACTCATTTCGGCTAGCTCCCGAGCCACCCTGTATGTGTGTATAGACACAGGCAGGGTTGCTCAGCCCTGCTCCCTCCTCACAGAAGTCAATGAATACCTCTTTTGTCAATGTACATATCTCATGCACATAGCTGGTATGAGATTAGGCACAGGTAGGAATAAGTGAAGGAGAGGGTGGTGGGGGGCTGTGGGAATCCTCTGGCACATAAGGTTTTTTTACTTTAATGCACAGAATTCATTAAAGTGTAACTCCACGTTTGTTGAGGAAAAAACATTCCCCGCTGGGTTATCTACATACACAGTAAGGTTATAACAACCTTTGTTGCAGATTCCTACCTTTTGTTATTCTGAAGAAATCCATGTGTGTTTGTCTGTGCCTCTGTACTGAGTGGGTCTAATGGGAGTGGTTTCATAATTATCAGTCAGCTGTGGCAGCTGCAGGGCACTAATGAGGAAATATGCTGGGCCTGCATCCCTTTAGATGTGTTCCTATTGGAAATATCTCACCAAAAATGAAATTTTTGTTGCAGAGGATGCCTGACATCTGACTTGTATCTTAAAAATTACAGTGTGCGTTGAAAAAAGTGTTGTCGCAGGGTGACACTGCGACAACACCGATAGTAATGTGCCAACGTCCCAAAAGCGATTGCGAAGAGAATTAACTATAGAAAAGTTGGACTTTAAAGGCACATAAATAGAAGGTCTAAAAGGTAACAAAAAGTTTTTATTTTTAAAACGCAATAGAATAACAGTTGCGTGTGCAAAAGGTCATCATACATAACCAAAGAGTAGTAATAACAGGACCTCACATATAGCTAAAGCTAACACCCTACGAACAGACTCATCATTAACGTTGTAGTACAAAGAGGTACAAAACCAGTAATTGATCAGTTAATGTATTGAGTGGTTCTAAGAAATTGTCTGAGTCTTCAGTAGCAAGGGAGAGGCAGGTGTGTAGGTCCACTTTAATTGAAGAGCTTGCTTGACATGTTCCGCGCTTTTTTGGGATAGCGCTTCTTCAGGAGAAATTGATTCTATAGGGGTGTATATTGACAGATTTTAATACATGAAAAAGATATTGACAGCACATCCTTATACAAAACTTTAAAAAGAAAGAATATTTTAAAAGAAAATTCTCTGTATATGCATCAGAGCAATACCGATACAAAAGGTCACGGCAGGGTGGGGGGAGCAGCTGACAGCGATAGCAAAAAACATACCCATACAGCGACCAACGAGGAACAAAGCAGACAGATTGGGGCTTCCTGGACAACCAACATGTAAACCAGTGCAAGCACAACTGGTATGCATTCACCATGTATGGTTAAAATAGGCTTCTGAGTATAAACTGGTTTGTATAGGTTTATAAATATAAGATATAGTACCTGGATACTGATATCTGAGCTTATCTAATAAGGAGCACAGAATATACATCAAATATAGTTTAGAAAGCTGCTAAATATGTAGTTCAAAAGAAAAATCATTTATCATCATTTATCATTGTGATCATGAAAACTCTTACCGTAGGTTTATAGATGGCCAAAGGAAAATGTAGAACATAGGATTTAGTATATAGAGTTATGAAATTGCTGGTAAGCAGATGTATAACAAAGGATGGTTTGCAGAGTATGCATGAACTGTCTATAATAGCATGTTAATAGCCTTTCTCACATAAACATGGCGATTGAGAACAGAAAACAGTCTTCCTGAATAGTAACAGGTGGTTCAGAGCACAGTGCTGTGATAGAGTCCAGAGCAATGGACTCTGGGCAATGCAATCTGAAAAAAGACAGGAATAGTATATATAAGCCCGCTGGATGTATTCAAATAACAGCTGCTAATGCCTTGAAATAGGAGAAACAGGCTGCACATAGGAGTGCAGACCGGTGTCCATATTGAGAGAGATTAAAGCTAACTTAGATACCTGTATAAGCAGAGAGAAGAGGCAGACAGCAACCATCCAGTGTCTAGTGCTAGATAGCACTAAGTCCTACGGTATCATTAGCTTGGCGTTTGGCGCCTAAATAGGGTGCTCCGACCAGGGGCGTGCCGCTCCGACAAGCCACGCCTACCGGCCCAGCCGAAAGCTGCCGCGCATGTGTGAATCCAACAGCACCATAACAACGGCGCCGAGGGACACCTGCGCCAATAGCAGAGACGGGGAAGCGGATGCCGCAGTGGTGACACCCGCTCCCCGTCAATCGCCGAACATTCGACCAAGGAGAGGGGACGGATGTGCAGCGCAAAACGGCCGCATCAGCCCGCCAAATGTCCCCACATCAGTACGTCATGCATGGGGGGGGGGGCTTTGAATTGCAATACAACTCCAGCTGACACCCCAAATCGCCGAAGTATGGAGCAATGAGCATATACAAGAAAATTATACATACATAACAAAAAAGGAAATTTACATTAGCACAGTGTTTGCACGATAATCCACGAAGCCTGCAGGGAATCATAGCAAACAATTAAGATACATTGAATAACGAAACCATTTAAAAGATCGCAGATAGCATATCAGGGAATCAGATACAGTAATATTATATACATCAAAGAGTAATATAGTTTAAAGACATGATCAGGGAATTGACTCCACATTCATCAGTGAATATTACTTGGCAGTAAAGATGACAGTAACAAGTACTAATAAAAGACATACATATATATTCCAAAGAATACCCCATATTGAACCCCACTATACCATATTTAAATTTAGTCAGTTAGATTTAGAAAAATAATGGGAAAATGTCACTTTAAATAGTGGGAAGGCAGCACAGATGTAGTGGTGACCACACCACAGAATACCCTAAATAATGCCCTTAAGGATGGCCAACTAGTGGTCAAATTGGAAAGCATTCACCACCAATTGTCTACAGAAAGGGTCTGTATGACTGGGTTTCATTAAGACCAGGTGAGCATTGAGCCGTTCTATCCAGAGGGTTTCTCGTTGGAGAATAAGTTTGTCCCATTCCCCTCCTCTCTGTTTTTTTGGGATGACGGCCAGGACAGCAAAAGACACAACTGAAGTGTCGAACCGATGATATAAATCAAGGTGTCGACTAACAGGGATTAGCATTTTGATATTTCCAGAGTAATAAACATGGTCATTAATTCTTTGTCTTAGCTGCCTGGCCGTCTTTCCAACATAGAAAGGGGGAAAGGGGGAGAGGAGACTGATCTGTTGTTCATACTAAGGCAGTGTAAACCCAGCCTTAAAGTCTATTGCTCCAGCAGCAAATATTCTTTGATTCTGCACTCCCTCACTACTCTCTTCATTCCATGGGTAAAGAAAATGACTGCTTTTTGAGTATGGAAGCCTATGAAACCTATTCCATGTGACAATGTGACAGTGCTAGTGCTAGGTGTCTGTCATATGGAGGAGAAGGGCCAGTCAGCCCTGTGTAAGCTCCAACTGGGAAAACTAACTTGAGCTTGCATAGGGTGTTATTTCCTCTTTCCCTGTGGCTAAATGAAGCAGCTATCAGCAAGGAAGGGGAGTACATGCTGCTGGTGGTGAGGGCATTAAAAATAACCTGTTGTTTTGCCCTGCATGGACTTTGTTATAACTGAACAATTTACAGGTAAATGTTTAATCATTTAGGTAACAATATGATTATATGAATAAGTGCCATGGGTTCTTGAGGAGCTGTTGTGCCCCTGCTGTTGTCACTGACACATTAAAACCATTTAGCGTAAACTTCTTTCTGTAACAGTTAGATTGATGAATAATTTCTTTGCCAGCATAATAGCACCGATTCATTTATTTTGCAGTAAAACTGTGATCATGAAACAATTTAACACAAACTCTCCACTAGCGTCTGAATGTATAAGTTTTAATTAAATGTCATAATAACTGTAAATATGTGTTCACATTTTCCTTGTAAATCTCATTAATCTAAAAATATCCAGCTGAAATTGTACAACTTTCAGTATAGTATTTATGTTTTATTTGCAAACAAAGCTGAAAATAAATGGTATTGTAAGAATTCATAATATTTTTTCTTACCATAAAACATTCGATCAAAATGAAATAAATATACAGTTATACTAGTTTAGTGTTTATTTCTTGAAAGCAATCTAAGGCATATTTAAAGAACTATGGGTAAAAACTTTTATTTTAATTTTGGATAGAGCAAAGGACGGTTGTAACCCTCGTCAGATTTTTTTTTTTCACCATCTAATTAAAGACAGGGGGTCTAATCCATCTCTACTCTTTCCAAAACTAGAACAAAAGTTTTGCCTTTAGTTATACTTTAACAAGAATGTGTTACATGCAATGACTACTGTATATGCAATGTTCTTCCACCAGATTAAATCTTTTTTATCTGTTAACTCCAGTAAACTGAGAATGGTTAACCGAGTGATTGATTTACTACACGTTATATGTAATGTAAGTTATTTTCAGAACTTAATTCTTCAGAATGGTATTGTAGTATGATCATAGGCGTGGGCAGCCTATTGCATTAGGGTGTGCATCCCGAAAAGTAAAACACACATGTGTGTGCATTAAATATACAGTATATCAAATTGCTATTGACTTTGGCACCTTTAAAATACCCATTATTTCTCTATTTTGTATATATCTCTTTGGGATGTGGTGCCCTTGATCCCCTGACACCTGGCAGGTTCAATACAATTTATTTTGGTATTTCATGACAACTTAAGTTTTAGATTTATTTTATATATATAAAAGTCCTGACCTCAACCTAATAGAACACCTTTGGCCACGCCGAAAAAACAGGTACCCCCCCAAAAGGAGCCAAATGTAGGAGCAGAGGGGGGATTCAGACAAACAGAACTTTGGGGTGGAGCTGCCCTTTAGACTGGGTAATGCAAAGATGTCAGTTATGTAGCATTGGTCATCATCCTTATTATACTTAACAACAATAGCTTGACCAATAACTGTATATTTAATTTCCATACCATTTGTTTTTTTGCTGTTGGATACATCTTGTTCATAGAGCACATAAAAAAAAAAATTGACCTGTTGACCAGGAGGACTCCCAGATCTGACTTTGGATAAGAGAGGAGATATGGAGAAGAGATGAGGTATTCTGTAGTCCTATTCTAGGATGACAATGCTGCTCCTTCATAGATACAGTATAGTGAGTACTGTCTCCCTAGAACAGGAAGCATGTTACTGGCAGGATCACTAGGTAAAAATAAAGGAAAATGCATGAAAGAAAATGAATGCAGCCATCTTAGGACTGGTAAGCTGCAACACAATGACACTGACAATGCCTCCATCTTTTCTTCTTCATAAGGATGGAACCATCTTTCGTTAGTGTCATCATATTTTTTCTGGACTGAAATGCTGACTTAGAGAAAACACAATTATGTACTGTAAATGTTTCAGTTTGTTCACTGCAGAAGAAAGAGGAAATGTTTTCTTCTGAAACAAAAACAAAGAAAAATTCCCAGCTCAACTTACCAGCCAGCCTGCAACAAACCAAATTGAGCAGTCTAACAGTTCATGTTATAAACAGGGGTTTTGTTTGCACACATTTGCAAATACAGAGGCCACAACAATGTATTATTTACAGTCCTAACTCTATTCATTTTGAAAGCCTCCATAGTAGGAGCACATATATATAATAATGTATAGATTGAGGGCAGGTATGCCTGGAGGGAGCCCACTCCTCCTTAAAGGCACAGGGATGCAGTGGACATACCACAAATAGCACAATGGCAGCAAATTGCGCCCCTCACCAAATTACCAGTGGTAAAAACAAACAGCAACTGCCCCAACCTATAACTGGCTTTAACAGCAAGGAGCACATGGAAAGGTGATGCATGTCAAACAAAAATAAATTCCCAGCTCAACTTACCAGCCCTGGCTTTTGAGGGGGCTCTATTTTTTGGTAGGTGTGTGCCTGGGGGACCTTTGGAGTGGTTTTGCTTCGTTTGTGGGTCCAGGTCTCACAGACACTGGGAACCTAGGACCTGGATACAGATTTGATTCCTCTGTGCCCAAACCAGCAATGACTGCTTCAATCCCCTCCTAGACTCAGAGACTTTAGACAGTAGATATTAATCAGCTTAAAACAACTTGCTGAGGTCTCCTGCTGCTAAGTGTAATCTGTTTATTAAAGAGGAGGTCCAACATCCCCACTAAAAAATAAAAAATACTGAAGGTGCTGACTTTCAATATTAGGAGACTTACCTGACCTGGAATCCAGCGATATCGGCACCCCAGCTGTTGTTTCCATTGGCTATGGGGTGCTGCCGTAGCCATTTTGAAAAAATTATCCGCACTCCGGTTGTTGCTCTTAAAATTTCTTAATTTTATTTAATAGCCACAGTGAACAAACGCAGATTGAGTCAGTTGATGCGTTTCAGCCTATAAGGCCTTAGTCTGTCGCTGCCACAGTGATTGCCTGTAAGGGAAACCAGCAGTGAAGCCTTGTGGCTTCACACCCGGTTTCTATCTGTGCATGTGCGGAGCACGTTGTGCTTCCTGAATGGCCCAGCAGCAGGGAAAGGAGGAGAGGGGACAAACTTTCCAAGAGATCTTGCTGCAGCAAAGTGTCAAAACCAGGTACCCGTTCCCCCCTCCCCGAAAGGTGCCAAATGTGGCACTGGAGGTGGGGAGGAGGCAGATAAACAAAGCTTCCCCACTTTAAGTTGTCTTTCTCTCGTATAATTCGCCATTGTGTTCCTCCTATGTGTGAATTCCTATTGTTAATTGAGTCACCTATTGTTTCTGTCTGTCCACTTTACCTCATTACTAAACTATTGTAGGATGTTTATGTGTTTATGTTTATGGTAATTAATTTATTGTTAATTAGATCACTGTTAGCTGTTAATTGGATTGCTGTTTGAAGTTTGCATTGTCATGCTAATATCCCCAAGAGGGGAATGTCCTCCTGTTTGGTATAAAGTATGTATTTTAATAAAGAGTCATTCCTTTGGTTTTTACCTAAACATTTTTTCTGTATATGATGCTTGGGGTAAAGGGATGGTATTAGTTCTCAGTCTGCTGGAAGGGTTTGCAGAGCAAGAGGCATTGTTTGTCAGGATCACCCGGCAGATCGTCACAGAAAGCCTAAAAAAGGAAACAAATACAGCCATCACATTTCACAAGAATTGATAAGCTATAATACAATAAATGTCTGCTTTTGGGTTTAATACTGCTTCAAACAAGATTACCCTGACAGAAAGCAGAAATTTTATGTAACGAATATCCACTGTTCATTTGCAGTCTGCAGAAATAGATGAGATAGCTACATATTGCTGATTTGCAAATTTTGAGTGTCCTTAAAACAACCACCCTTTCCCTTAATCCACAAGTAGTGGAAAATAAAATAAAATATCAAACCAATAAAACCTGTAAATGGATTTATGTTCTACCCTCTTCCCCTGTGCAAGGTCACAAGCACTTTATAGTTAGCATGATCCTGCTTCTCCTTACAGATCATGGCTTTGCACAAATGGGCCTGTAGTTTAACTGTCATGTATATGAACAGTGACTGTCTAAACTGATGTTGAAGTGTCACTGGTTATGGAATGTGTTCTGTTTAATGCATGTTAAAATGTATCTGATCCTTTCATTTTACGGAAGAAAAAAAAAGCAATGTGTGGGTGTAAAGCTCAGGAAATGTAAGAGCTCTTGTTCCCTGCCCTATTCTTCTTGTCTGGCATCGTGAAATCAAATTAAAGCTGGCTTCATCCTTATGCAACCATTATCTCATATATATAATTGACCTCATCCAAAGCTGTAGTATTGTTTAAATAGCATAGCAACGCATTACCATGAAATTTAACTTACACGAGGAGCAGAGATAAAACCATAATGCTGCTGAAAAAAAAAAAAAACAATGAAGCCAAAGAAGTTATTAAATACTACATTTTGCTAAGTGGTTTTCTGTTGAGCATAAGCTGTGGCAGCTGAACATTTATTTCTCCAGCCATTTAGCAGAGAGATGCTTAACATGGAGATCTTGCCTGGGCTGAATCACTCCATATTTCACTTGATAAAGCTATAATCAGTGTGGCTTTATGCAAAGCAAATGAAACATCTTTCAGTAATTATTATTAACCAGGGTGTTATTATAGCTTCAAATTTAAAAGCTTTATTGTTCCACATTTGAAAATAATATCTTCCAGTCTGGCTGCCAAATAATAGGATGGGGTAAATTTTCTGCAGAAAAGCCAAGGAAGCCTCCTTTGACCAATAAGAGATTAAGATATACAGGGGTCAACTAGCAAATATCATCACACATAATATCATGCCTTAATGTTACCAGCCTTCACCTGATAATATTTGTCAAGTTCTATAAAGTGTAAGAAAAATATCTGAGGTGGAGATAAAATAGCAACTTATAAATATGAATGAGCTTGTGCTGCTTATTTTTATTTTTTTACATAGTAATTGTGCTAACATTTTAGAACTGCTCTCCTTTAAAAGCTATTTTTTTCTAAATTTCCCAAGCCCATACATTACTTTATTATAAATACCTAGAAAAAACTGTCTAATTCTGCTAGAATACAGATCAACGTTCCTGGGTTTAGTTCATGGAAGGTTTGACGAACTGTGCTAATGTTCTGAAAATTAATTTGAACTCCATTGAAGTCAAATTAATTCTGTTCATTTTCAAGACTAATAGGCAAGTTAATGTAAAAAAATGGCATGGGGGACTGGGCACTGTCCTGAATGGCATATCCCAGTGCAATACATTTTTTTTTTAAAGTCTCTTTGGTGGGTAACAGAGCTTTTAATGATGCATAAATTGAAAATGCAAAACCCTTTAAATAACATGCTTGGGGGATGCCCTGAACCTGCCTGAAAAATGGTGCATAAATTCAATGCATAAAACCTACTGCAGCAAAACTGACATTTCCAAACAAAAAGCCATTTAAATTGCAAGTAAATTACAACTCCCAACCATTTTGTTCTGTTCTTAATGTAGATCAGGGTCTGGTATAAATCTCAATGCAGGGACCCCATGCACAAAAAAAATAAAAATGACATGGGGTTCCATCTGAAAATACATAGCAGACCCTTAACCTTGATGAGGGCCTGATATGGATTTCAAGAGAAAAAAGAGACATAAGAAAAAAGTGTAGAGTCCCCAAAAATCTATACCAGACCCTTGTCTGAGCATGCAGCCGCACCTGAACCATACCAGACCACATGCCCTGAACATAGGGAAGGTACCTTGCCAGGGTGCACAAGGGCTTCTTCCCTGGTCAGGTAGTTTTGGAGGTCTATGGGCAGGGGGGCTTATTGAAAGCTGGAAACATACTTTAAAATAAGTGGGTCTCCAAATATCCAAAGTATATTAGAAACCCAAACACACTTTGAAACTTTGTTAAAAAAAAAATGTAAATCCATCGTCAATCACTTTGCCCAGTGATGTATATCCATGCCATTCTTGATAAACCACTCTCACGACCCACCAAAAAAAGTATGAAAAACACCCTGACCGCTGACACATCTCTGACCACTGATAACAGCTCCACCATAAACATTGAAAGCCAAACATCAAAGCCCCATCAGTATGCCCCCAAGACAGCTCCACTTTAAACACTATATCCTCATCAAAGTTTGAGCATTGTACCCACATCACTTCACATCAACATGAACAACGTGGCCTTATCATATGTGTTAAGAAAGGCAGAGATATGGGACTTTATAGGTACGTTGTAAAAGTATACTCATTTAAATATTCTGATACACAAATTGGATTATTTGAAACATATTTTATTAATAAAGTGAAAAAAGATAAAAATGAACAAACATGCATATATCTACAGTCCTAGGTAAATACACCTATTCCTATAACAGACATAGATAATGCAATATTTATTTGTGTGCGATCACAAGCTCAGAAAACTTCTACATGTTTCGCCTGTAAAGGCTTCATCAGGAAGATTGACATGATGGTAAGACATGATCGTAAACATTAAAAACATCAAAGATAAAGATTTGTTCGTATGTTGAGCCTTGGGTGTATAAAAGAAAGTAAAGAGGAAGACAAAATTAGTTTAACACGCATAGAGAGGCAATGTATAACATTATGTCACATATCGCAATATATGAGAATACTAAAGCATGACAGCAGAGAAAAAAAAAAAAAAAACACACACCCCAAACCCCAACAGGCCCGCCCACCCTAAATCCACCCCACCGTTTAAGAGATCCCCCTGTATGTACAGAAGAGAGTTTTTTAACCCATTCAACCCCCACATGTTTGAAGTGGGTCAGCACCTGAGAATGCTGGATAGGACCCTACCTCTCAAACCAGGTCCAAAGCCACATCTCAGGAGAGTCTCATGGGGTTCTAACCCATAATAAAAATTACAGCCTCCAAAAGAAGATCATCACCGGGACGATTGGTATCTCGTAGGGAGGGAAAAATGGAGCTGAGTGACATATACGGACCTTCACGGTCTCATCTATAATATGAATGCCTGAAATTAAATAAGGAAAAGAAAAAGAGAGGCTATAGAGCTGTATTCTGACATGATAAGACAGTGAAAAAGAGCTGATAAATTGAGAAACAGCTCTAACATGAATCTGTTGCTTACCACAAAGATACCCCTTGATGGTAAGGATGAGCCCGGTGTTCGATTCGAACCCATGTTTGACTCGAGCACCGGGCGTTCGCTCGCTCGGCGAGCCCAGAACTATTGGGGCCGCTCGCATCAAATTCGTGTGATGCGAGCGGCCCCGCAATGCATTGCGGCCAGCGCAGTGCAATGCTGGCTGATGATTGGCCAAGCATGCACTGTGACCCCGCATGCATGGCCAATCACAGCGCCGGCAGCGAGGAGAGCCATAATTGGCTACAGGCAGGATGCCTGTAGCCAATTATAGCTCAGGGGCTTTAGTACACGCCCCACGGTATAAGAGGCCGCCGCGCCGGCGGCCTCGCATATTATGTTTCAGTCAGTGTCAGCGTGTCAGTGTGCTGCTGACAATATGTGCTCTATTTCTGGGGATATGTGTGTGCGTGCTGTTAGTACAGCATTGCAGTATCACATCTGGGGGGTGTCTATAGGTGGCCTGTGAAGGGGGGCAGGTTTCCTGTGCTTAGAACTTTCCCTGCAAAAAAGTGTAATTTTTGCAGGAAAAAAGCTATTTAAAATCACTCGCGGCTAATGAATTGATGGCTCCTGTAACACAGAGAACTGTCATTCATTAATAAAAAAAAAAAAAAAAAAGCATAGGGGTCCCCCCAAATTCAATAACCAGGCCCTTCAGGTCTGGGATGGATATTAAGGGGAACCCCAGCCAAAAAAAAAAAAAAAAAAAAAAAATGGCGTATGGTCCCCCTCAAAATCCATACCAGACCCTTGAGGTCTGGTATGGATTTTAAGGGGAACCCTAGCCAAAAAAAATGGCGTGGGGTCCCCCTCAAAATCCATACCAGACCCTTATCCGAGCACGCAACCTGGCAGGCCGCAGGAAAAGAGGGGGGGACGAGAGCGGCCCCCCCTCCCGCCTGAACCGTACCAGGCCACATGCCCTCAACATTGGGAGGATGCTTTGGGGGTCTAAGACCCCCAAAGCACCTTGTCCCCATGTTGATGAGGACAAGGGCCTCTTCCCCACAACCCTGCCCGGTGGTTGTGGGGGTCTGCGGGCGGGGGGCTTATCGGAATCTGGAAGCCCCCTTTAACAAGGGGACCCCCAGATCCCGCCCCCCCCCTGTGTGAAATGGTAAGGGGGTACAAAAGTACCCCTACCATTTCACCAAAAAAAGTGGCAAAAATTGTAAAAATGACAGGAGACGGTCTTTGACAATTCCTTTATTAAAATCTTCTTTCTTCTTTCTTCATCCTTCGGTTTCTTCATCTTCTCCTTCCTTCATCTTCTTCCATCTTCTTCTTCCATTTTCTTCTTCCTCCGATCCGCTTCTTCTTGCGCTGGTCTTCTCGTCCGGCATCTTCTTCCGTCGGCGTCGGCGTCGGTGTCGGTGTCTCTGTCTCTTCTTGGGCCGCTCCGCGCAATGGGAGGCTCCCGCTGTGTGAGGCTCCGCTCCGTCTGACAGGTCTTTTATAATGGAGGGCACCTGGTGACCCCGCCCCCTCTGACGCACAGGGACGTCATGGGGAATTCCATGATGGCTTTCCCCATGACGTCAGAGGGGGGCGGGGTCACCAGGTGCCCTCCGTTTTAAAAGACCTGTCAGATGGAGCGGAGCCTCACACAGCGGGAGCCTCCCATTGCGCGGAGCGGCCCAAGAAGACACCGACGCCGACGGAAGAAGATGCCGGACGAGAAGGACGAGAAGACCAGCGCAAGAAGAAGCGGATCGGAGGAAGAAGAAAATGGAAGAAGAAGATGGAAGAAGATGAAGGAAGGAGAAGATGAAGAAACCGAAGGATGAAGAAAGAAGAAAGAAGATTTTAATAAAGGAATTGTCAAAGACCGTCTCCTGTCATTTTTACCATTTTTGCCACTTTTTTGGTGAAATGGTAGGGGTACTTTTGTACCCCCTTACCATTTCACACAGGGGGGGGGCCGGGATCTGGGGGTCCCCTTGTTAAAGGGGGTTTCCAGATTCCGATAAGCCCCCCGCCCGCAGACCCCCACAACCACCGGGCACGGTTGTGGGGAAGAGGCCCTTGTCCTCATCAACATGGGGACAAGGTGCTTTAGGGGTCTTAGACCCCCAAAGCATCCTCCCAATGTTGAGGGCATGTGGCCTGGTACGGTTCAGGCGAGGAGGGGGGCCGCTCTCGTCCCCCCTCTTTTCCTGCGGCCTGCCAGGTTGCGTGCTCGGATAAGGGTCTGGTATGGATTTTGAGAGGGACCCCACGCCATTTTTTTTTTTTTTTTTTTTTGGCTGGGGTTCCCCTTAATATCCATCCCAGACCTGAAGGGCTTGGTTATTGAATTTGGGGGGACCCCTACGCTTTTTTTTTTTTCATTTTTTTTATTTTTTTATCAATGACTTTTTTTTATGAATGAGTTTCAATTAATCACTGTTCTCTGTGTTACGGGAGCCGTGAATTAACATTAGCCGCGAGTGATTTTAAATAGCTTTTTTACTTTCAAAAATGACACTTTGCGTAGAGACAGTTCTAAACACGGGAAACATGCGCCCCTTCCCATGCATACTATAGACACCCCCCAGGTACGAAATTTAAAGGAATATTACACTTTTATTGTTTCAATTTAAGCATTATTAAAATCACTGCTCCTGAAAAAACGGCCGTTTTTAAAAAAAAATTTTGCATTGATACATGTCCCCTGGGGCAGGACCCAGGTCCCCAAACACTTTTTATGACATTAACATGCATATTAGCCTTTAAAATGAGCACTTTTAATTTCGAACGTTCGCATCCATTATAACTAATAGGGTTCTAAAGCTCGCACGGACTTTAGGTCCGTTCGCGGGTTCTGGTGCGAGCCGAACGGGGGGGTGTTCGGCTCATCCCTACTTGATGGTATGACTATGGTGTGGATTAAAGTTCATATGAATGAATCATAGAGTAGGTACCCGATATCTATTGGTATCCAAGACAAAAAAGGTTATGAAAACCCAAATTAGGGTAGCAATAATAACAGGGAATGGCTTTTAGCCTGTCTGTCCCAGTGTTTAAACTCAGCTTACCTTTATTGGTATACCAATAACATGGGAAGCATGTTCACTGGGGGGTCAGGGCAATAACGCAAACAGATTGTTTCTCAAAAACCTTGTCCTGGTGTAAATCAGAAAAGCCAAATAGACTATATTTAGTTAGATTTGGACAAAGGAAAAAAAAAAAATCCATGTCAAATGTGCTGGGTATAGGTAGTTTTTAAGATAAGAGAAAAACTAAATCCAAGATTTACCTTATATGAGATTGCTCTGTCTCTCCAAGCTCCCACACACAACCACCTGTGTGTGTGTCTTTTAAACCCTCCCCATGGCGCCAAAATAGCGGGCGTGTGACGTCACGCCGCCTTTTGGCGCCAAGCGGACAAAGGAAGGAGGCTTGCACGCCGTGGACTGAGAAGCCGACGCCGGAAGTGGAATACCACGCGGTGGACTGAGAAGCCGACGTACCGCCGGTGCCAAGGACAAAGGAAGGAGGCTTGCACGCCGTGGACTGAGAAGCCGACGCCGGAAGTGCGGCATCGTGATACACGCTGTGCGGACACTTACTGGACAAATTGAGCCAGAGAGCCAGCACTGCCATGTATACCGCGATGTCCCAATGGGCGGCTAGCCTTGGCTATAGAAAACCTCAAGGTGGACGTACCGCCGGTGCCAAAGCACCACCCATATGTATAGGGGGAATTAAGACACCACTGTACATCCTTGGGTGTCCATACTGATACCCCATGATATGGTATAATCTCAGTGATGGCCTTATCATAGTTTAATCATGCATTCACTTGATCACAGCTTTACAGTACTTTACATTGTAGTGTCTTAAAAAACAAGAAAATATCTTCCCCCTGCAAGTTAAGAGCATGATGTGCTAGTATGCATCCAATAACAGCACATTATGAAAGACTTACCTTAAAACTAAAAAAAATATAAAAAACTCACCCAAACCTCGTCAACTCTTTTCTACCCTTAATTCCTTACTTCACCCCCCACTGCCACCACCCACCAACTTGCTTACCGCTCAACAGATTGCCAACCATTTCAATAGCAAAATCGACACAATTCGCAAGGAGATATCAGCATTAAACTTCCTCCCCTACCCAACACAACAGGTCCAACACCACACTCAATACTCTCCTCTTTTTGCCCAGTTACCACAGATGAAGTTGATAAACTACTATCCATGGCCCACCTCACTACCTGTTCCCTGGAACCTGTCCCCTCACAATTACTGCGACCACCTTCCCACTCTATCCTCAACTCCCTAACCCACATCTTCAACCTTTCCCTTTCCTCCGGCACCTTTCCTTCCCTGCTCAAACATGCACTGGTTACCCCCATACTCAAAAATCCCTCACTAGACCCCACCTGTTTGAATAACTTAAGACCCGTCTCCCTGCTCCCGTTTGTCTCCAAGCTCTTAGAACGCCTTGTCCATGACCAAATGAGTCACTACCTCATGGACAACAACCTTCTCGACCCCTACAGTCTGGCTTCCGCCCACAACAAAACTAAAACTCACCAATGACCTTTTAACTGCTAAAACCAACGGCCACTACTCCATACTGTGACTTCACCAATAATATCAACAACAGAACCATTGGTCCCTCCACACATGCCAGGATCCTGGGTGTAATCCTTGACTCTGACCTCTCCTTCAGCCCCCATATCCAATCACTGGCTAGATCCTGCCGCCTTCACCTCCGCAATATCTCCAGAATTCGACCCTTCCTGACTAATGACACCACAAAGCAACTCATTCACTCCCTGATTATTTCCCACCTTGACTACTGCAACTCCCTCCTTAATGGCCTACCGTTAAGCAGGCTATCCCCCTTCAATCCATTATGAATGCTGCTGCTAGACTAATACACCTCACTAATCAATCTGTGACTGCTGCCCCTCTTTGCCAATCCCTTCACTGGCTTCCATTACCCCAACGTGTAAAATTCAAAATGCTAACCATAACATACAAAGCCATCCACAACATTGCCCCCATCTACATCACCAACCTCATCTGCAGATATCGCCCAAATCATCCCCTCCGCTCCTCCCAGGACCTTCTGCTTTCTAGCTCCCTTATTACCTCCTCCCATGCTCGCCTTCAAGACTTCTCCAGAGCATCTCCCATCCTCTGGAACTCACTGCCCCAGTCTGTCCGATCAGCCCCTACCCTGTCCACCTTTAGGAGATCCCTGAAAACTCATTTATTCAGGGAAGCCTATCCCACAAACACCTAACAACAATTGTCCCCGAGCCACCCCATCAAATCATTCTCCTCAGCTGCTTTTACCTTTTGTACCAGCACCCCCTCCCTTTAGAATGTAAGCTCTACGAGCAGGCCCTCCTGTACCTTTTGTATTGAACTGTGTTGTCCCCCCTATACATTGTAAAGTGCTGCATAAACTGTTGGCGCTATAAAAATGGTGTATAATAATAATAATATAACAATAAAATAAAAAAAAACAAAGCTCTCCAGCGGTGCTCTGTCACCGCTGACAGGGCTTCCATCTTCACCTGGTCTTCATTCAAGGTACGCGGACTTTGGCCTCTTCCATGATCAAGTGCCGATGACATCACTCCCACACATGCACGTGGGAGTAACAGCTGTGGCATGGCTCTCTCAATGCATAGCATGCTGTCCATTAGGAGCGTATTGTGCATGTGACATGACCAGCTGCTACTAAAGTAAATATCTCCTATCTCCTAAAGGGTGCACATTTAGGAAATATTTACTGTACCTACAGGTAAGCCTTAGTAAAGGCTTACCTGTAGGTATAAATAAACAAGCATACTTTACTACTACTTTAAAAAGTTTGCCAAGTCAAAACCTGTGCTGATGGACTTTTGTTTGTCTCGGGTGGGTTTTGCATTCCCATACATGTCTATGGGAATGCAAAATCCCCTTGAAGTAGGTCAGAAAGAGGACAACTGCAGGTCAAGTGCACCTGGCATTGAATTCTGAATGTTCTCAGAATTATCTTAAACTAATGTCAAACTAATGCAATTGACAAAAGGCCAAAGCCTGTTGACACAGGTCTTTAGGTACATTAGACATTTGTTTATAGACAGCCGAGATAAAGAGTTGGCCTGTAACTGGCACACTTCCCATGATCTGTAGAAGCACAGTAAAAAAAAAAAAAATTATTTACAGACTGTCGCAATATAGCAAGCCAGCTTAAGACAAGTAAAACAAGAAAACAAAGGGTTGTTGCCTTGGGCACCAAAGGCCGTGTATGTATGGGCTCCAGCGATAGAGATTTGTCTCTGTTCACTCACTGAACAGACCCGCCATCCCTTCATCAAGTATTGCCAGAACGAAGTAGAACGTTTTCTATCAAACAGTGCTTTCACAAACAAATACTGACAGATAATTACCCAGGTGGCACATTTGTTACTAAATTGTGTGTGCTATCTGGATTTTTCTCCTTTAGCATTACACAGCAATATAAAAGATACATAAATATAGCAATTCTTAACTGAGCCTTAAAACACTGAACTGCTACAATTTGCTCCATAAACGGAGAGCCCAAAATACTGTTTGGCACTTACTGTGCCTAAATAATGGACTGTTTTCATTATTTGTATTTATTTCTCTGGCCTTTTATTGATATTTGTATTTATATCTCAAGCCTTTATTGATTCTTACGGCAATTGCTTTTGTTTCTGAAAAAATGCTAATGTATTCAAGTGCATAATTTACAAAGAATTGATCGTTTGTCTGAGGATGTGGGATTAACATGATGAAGCACTGCCTGGGGACCCAGTGATGATTTTATGTATTGCACTAGAGTCTAGACATGGGGGCTTAGGGAGTTTTTCTCTTTTATGGTATAGGCAATGGGACAATTGCCTTTTTATTTACTAGCTGAGCCTATAAATTGCTCTTTGGACATGGCAGTGCATAAATAATATCACATAACTTAAATGACAGTCTTGTTTTTATTGGTATTGATGCTATATTCCAGGTAGGATGTCTCCATTTTCAAGAGATGTATTGACTTCTTTTCTATTTCTTTGATGCAGCGCTAATGTTTGTCACTTTTCCCAGTAAACATGGCAGCAAAGCTGTCTAGTGTCTCAACCACAGGAAGATGGAATGTTGTTATAATAATAAACAAGGTAATGGACATTCCATATTGCATGCCATTACATGTTGCAGTAATCTTTTTTTTTATGATTGTTAGGTAGCACATCGTTCTTCAATCTTGCTTTAATAACCATACACCAGCAGGGTGCATAGAGCAAAGTTCCTATATAATATATGACTGACTATATATAAAATATGCAAAAAGATATGCGTGGTAAAAGTCCATAGATAAGGTTTGCTCAGGCAGAAAAAAATACAAAGCTACAGATTGCTAAAGATTAATGATGTAGGTCACTCTTTGTTTCTACTAGCTGTGACTATTAGCACATTTTAGGCCCCTTTCACATGGACGGACCGTTCAGATCCGCCTGTCAGTTTTGACGGCGGATCTGAACGGGGGCTCCATGTTACTCTATGGAGCGTCGGATGTCAGCGGAGACATGTCCGCTGACATCCGATCCGGTCCGATCCGCCAAATCCAGACGTATGGACCACACGTCCAGATCCGTCGGATCGGGTGAGATCGGGTGAGATCGGGTGAAAACGGACACACTGTCCGTTTTCATCCGATCTCTCCATAGAGATCAGCGGCGCTCGCAAGCCCCTCCCCGCTCAGTGAGCGGAGAGAGGCTTGTCATCCGCCGGCTCAGCGGAGATCAACGGACAGATCTCCCGCTGAGCCGGCGGACAGAGGCGGCTCCGTGCAAGCGGAGTCCGCCTCGTCTGAAAGGGGCCTAAAGGTGTTTTTGTCATTTTTTTGCATACTTTTGTTCATGCGTTGACGATATGCTATAAAGTAGCTTCTTTTGGGCAGGATATTGTGTTTTTGATACTATAAACTATTATAGGAGCACCTGAAAAAATGTTGCACACTTTTTAGGTGCCCTCTGGGGCAAACAACACCAAAATCTGCCTCAAAATAAGCCTTTACTTTTTTAAAGTAAAAGGCGTCTAGCGACAGGTGCCTGAGTGCTCAATTGAGAACACGCACCATTTAAAATAAATAGGATTTTTAATGCTGAGCTTTTAAAAGCCAATATATTGGAGCTACAAACCGCTCAGGTGTAAATGGGGCCCAATAGATGCACAGTTTCTAGAACCCTGCATAAAAGGTCAATTATATATTACCTATAGGGATTTTCTGTCTCAGTAGAAGTGTCAGTACTCTCCTGCCCCTGAACAACACTGGCTCATCTCCTTAGCACCACTCATTAACTCTCATTCCTAAAGAACAGGGATCAAACGATTACAAGGCATTACCTATGCAATGGGCAGGGCCGGCGCCAGCATAAGGCATCTTAGGCGGCGGACTTACGGCGCCAAGACAGAGGGGTCGCCAAACTCAGGCGTCCCTCAACAAGTACTTATGCTGGGGTTGGCCAGTCTGAGCCCAGCCATCCGCTCCTCCCCCCTTCCTCCCCTGCTTGGAGAAGAGAAAGAAGGATGTGTCTGCTCCACCTCCTCCCGCCCTTCCCCCTCTGTGTCTGCCCCGCAGCTGCTAGATGCAGCTGAAGTGACAGCAGCTTCAGCTGCATATGGCTGCATGATAGCTGTCCCTGTGTGAGCCATCAGATCATCACATCAGCCTTCGGAGAGAGGGAACTGACTCCATCTCCCCCATCTGTATCTCTCCCCAGCGCTGTTCTTCCAAGAGCTTCACATACTTGGCAGGGTGATTTCCTGTCCAGGTAGCCCAGGTTCACACTGGTTAGGACTGCATGCTTTCACCTCTACCTTAGATCAGCCCAGGAGGTGGAGAGTTCTGGTATAATTGTATGAGAGTTGTTGTTCAGATGGGGGGTGATCATTACAAAATGTAGGTGACAGATGACAGCTCTGTAGGTGTAATGTGACAATGACACCAGAAATGGATATGTGTACACACACATCACATGCAGTCCCGGTAGTTGTCTATGTACTTTTCTTTATACTTCCACAGGCTTGTATGCTGTACATTGTGTTGAGCCTCCTGTGAGTTGTGTTTTGTTGTGCGGCCCATACAGTGTATGAGACGTTCACGATTCATTCTGACACTCATCATACTTTATTTTGTGGACTTCCATGATTGATGGAAACCTGTCGGACTTTCCCTGCTTATTTAGCACCACAAGCTGTAGCCCGCTATGCCGATATGTGTATTCTGATGGCAGAAAAATCTACCTGCTGTCAGAATACAATAGCATAGTGGGCAGGATTCCCCCATCCACCTTGAAGATATTGATGGAGAAATCAAGTCAGTTGTGTTTTTTGTTTTGTTTAACCTGCTGGTGGACCAGCTTAGTATGCTGTTTGCAGATGTAGCAGTTAGCGGGATTAAACAAACCATTTACCATTGACAGGGGTGCTTACAATGATCGGCTTTAATTTATGTAAACCCTTTACCCCTAAAGGAAAGAAAACTGTTGCTGTAACTGATTATAAAGTGTTAGCTGGAGTTTGTCTTCAATTTATTAGCGTATATAATTCCCTAGTACATCAGACACGCCCTCCTCTCAGACTGACAATCATGCAGTCCAAAAGGTGCCCCCCTGTGCTCCTTCATTCAGAGTGGGGGCAAACTAATAGATAAGGTGTGTTACTGGTCAGATTACCAGGTGAAAATGGAGAAAAATAAGTCTTAACAAAGAAAAGGAATGCAGCAGTCACATCATTCTGGCAGGCCATTATATGACATAATTGTTAATAAATCTAAAAGAGGATTGTACAATCAGATTGTATAGCGTGTGATTATCTGTAGATGGGTTGCCATATGGAGGTGGGGGGTTGTATTGTTTAGTGGAAAGAGGGTGGTAGCAGGACGAAGGAGGGGAGCGCCAAAATGCACCTTCGCCTGTCTAGACAAAAATCCTTGCACCGGCCCTGGCAATGGGCAGAATATAAATACAAAACATACTTTCACTTAATTTACTGAGAGATTCATCAATCTGAATAAAGTATGTATTTGACGAATTAGTACTGTATTGTATTTCAACCTTATTGAATTATGTGAGTTTATAGTAGCAATCATGACGGGTAGGACACACACACACAGATCTATACAAATGTAGCAATGTGGACTGCAATTATAAAGTACCGTGTTCCTCTGATATTTCTATACATCGCATGTCCCTCTAGTGCCCAGTGTTATCAACTGACATCATGTTTGTGAGCCAAGCTAAAGGGATTGTGGAATGAGTAGTTCCACAGATTGATAATTGCTATGCATGACCCTGTACCTGGACTACATATCCCAGGATCTTTGCTGCTATCGGAGAGATTGCTGGGAGGAACTATATAAGAAGCCAAAGCCATGCCCCATGCTCTCTTCCTCCATGGCCTGACGCAAGACAGACCTCTCCATGCATGGGAGAGAGAGGTTGCGGCCAACCACATGGTGTCTAACATTCCAACCTGGATGAGAGGGGCCTAGCACTGCTTGCTGTTCGTCTGACATCCATCCAGCACCACTCGCTTGCCAACCTGTGTTCTAAGCTTCGTATCGGGAGATCGCAATGGCGGATCCGCTGCACACATGTAGCTATAGGGACTGCTGTCCGGAGGGCATTGAATCGGCCTGGTTGTTGGTGAGAGGGGAGTCACCCACCTTTACAAATCCTTTTCTCACGGTTTCACTGGGACACTTTGCACAGGCATCTTTACCTTGGGAACCTTTACTGATCTTGAACACTGTGCATAGACATCTTAGCTTCTATCATTTCAAGAAATCTTAGTGCTTGCTATTACACCTTATTGGATACAATTATTGAGCTCCTACATGCTGGTGAAGACCATCAGATCTGCAATAGGGACATTGCTGTCATTATTGCTACAAGGGTCCTTATACCATTGCCATTAAGTCTGAACACTCATTAGGGTTAAAGGTTTATAGGCTGGCTGAGGGTTCCCCTTTAGAAGTTTGTCAGTATAACCATTTAACATTGTTTATCCTTTCAGATGCAAGCAGTACTCCACTGTACATGTGTATATACTAGACTGTTTATCTGCAAATATCTTAAATGTTAATTATGCAATATTGAAGCAGATCAATCCACTCAGTGTGGCACAATATTTATTTAAATTTACAATTATTACTAGCATTTTATGGATTGGAATCATGTTTGAGTATTCATTTTGCAATACTTATGCAGAGTTATTCATACAGCACGGCACAATATTTATATTTTTTTCTTTAAAAGGTGTAAGTCAACTGTTCCTCCTGGAGAAACATTATCTAACTGTGTTGACCGCTCTGCTCTTCATGATGATCATGGTCACTTAGGCCCAGATAGAACCTTCAAGCTTGTCAAGGATCAGTTTTACTGGCCATTCATGAGAAGGGAGGTGGAAAGTTACTGTCGCTCTTGTATCAGATGCATTCAGAGAAAGACCTTATCAAGCAGGGCAGCCTCAATGGGCCATCTTCAAAGTCAGGGACCCATGGAGTTGGTGTGCATGGATTTCTTGTGTCTGGAACTTGACCTGAGTGGACAAAGTAATGTCCTGGTTGTGACAGATCATTTCACCAATATGCTTGTCCCACTAGGGATCAACAAGCTAATACTGTGGCAAAGACTCTAGTGAGAAGTTCTTTGTCCATTACTGGTTGCCTCAGCACCTGCATTCGGATCAGGGTCGGGACTTTGGGAGAAAGCTGATCAGAAGATTATTTGAACTCTTATGCCGCGTACACACTAGCGGATTTTCCGTCTGAAAAATCTTGGATGGTTTTTCCGACGGAATTCCGATCAAGCTTGGCTTGTATACACACGGTCACACAAAAGTTTGCTGAACTTTTGACCGTCAAGAACACTACAACAGGCTGAGAAAATTAAGTTCAATGCTTCCGAGCATGCGTCAAATTGTTTCCGAGCATGCGTAGGAATTTTGCGAGTCAGAATTGGTACAGACGATCGGAATTTCCGATCAAAACTTTTTCCCCGGCGGACATTGCGTCCACCGAGGCACGCGCATCGACTCCCTGGCAGCACACGCACGCCCCCTACACTCCTTAAAGCACCTGCAGTACAGCTACGGCGATTTTCGCAGGAATGCTATTCTGACGGCGGGCAGTCGGCAAGTGGTTAAGGTGTCTCCACTCTATGGCAGAACAACAAAGACACTCTTGCAGAGCAGCATTATCAATCGAGAAAGAGGTAGTGTTTGAAGTAGTAGAAGCTTTAGATGGATTTGACTAACAAATTAAAGTTGAACTTCAACTAATACTCTTTAAGCAGTTACAGCAAAAGTTTTATTTCCTTTTGGTATAAAAGTTTTACATAAAGTTAAAAAAATATTATCATTGTAAACACCCCTGTCAGCGTTAAATGTATTGCCTAAACACTCGTAACCACGAGAGTTGCTGCTTGGACACGGCGCGACCCCGATCTGTGTAAAGAGCTGCGGCTCTTTAACCATGTGACTGGCTGTGTCCACTCACAGGCGGTCACATGTAAACATGGAGATGCCGGTAATTGGCACTCCTCGCCTCATACTAACAGCGGCATCTCCTCACAGGGGACAGATAGGTATGTAATCAGGGCACTGATCATCAGTGCCCTGATTACAATTAAGTGCCCACCAGTGCCAGCAATGATTGCCCACCATTGCCACCAATCTGTGCCCACAAGTGTCAGCAATCAGTGCCCACAAGTGCCAGCAATCAGTGGCCATTAGTGATGACAGTCAGTGCTGGCTATCAGTGCTTCCCCTCAATGCCCTTCACTGCTGCCCATCATTGCCACCCATCAGTGCCCATCAGTGCTGCCCATCAGTGCCGCCTATCCGTACCACCTATCTGTGCCAGCCAGTGCCGCATATCTGTGCCCATCAGTGCTGCCTATCTGTGCCCAGTGCCACCCATCAGTGCCGCCTATTAGTGCTCATCAGTGCCACATATCAGTGCCACCTATCAGTGCCCATAAGTGTGGGATATTCGTGCCTCCCCATCAGTGCAACCTAATCAGTGCCCATAAGTGCTGACTCATCAGTGCCCATCAGTGCAGCCTATCAGTGCCGTCTCCTCAGCGCCCATCAGTGAAGGAAAAACATTACTTATTTACAAAAACTAAAAAAATATATATTTTTATAAAAATTTTTGGTCTTTTTTTTTTTTAGGAAAAAATAAAAACCCAGGAGTGACTAAATGCCACCAAAAGAAAGCTCTATTTGTGTGAAGAAAATAATAACAATCTCACATGGTTACAGTGTAGAATGAACGCGCAATTGTCATTCAAAATGTGACAGTGCTGAAAGCTGAAAAATGGCCTGGTTAAAGTGAAACTTTAGTCCGAAAATTAAGTCCTGCTAGATCACTTCATGCTGGCCCCTTTTGCAGGTATAGCTATGAAACTAATTAAAAATAGGTGCCTATACTGTTTAAAATCCAGTAATACACTGTCCCACCCGGCTCTGCGCATGCTCAGTTGCTCTCTATTTTTTAACACCGTGCCATTTGTAGAGGCCAATCTATTGACAGCATAAAGATTTATTGCCGCTCAGATGCTGTGGCCTTCAGTAAAATGACAGCCTCCAGCAAAAAGAAACAACAATGATGCAGGAGGCAATTTACAGCACACATTAATGTAGGTACCGTATATACTCGAATATAAGCCGAGATTTTCAGACCCTTTTTAGGTCTGAAAGTCTACCCCTCGGCTTATATTCGAGTCACCGCCGTCTGCCTACATGAACAGCTTGTCATGCAGACAGATGGCGGTGTTTAAAAGCCGCGCCGCCTCCTCCAGCCCTTCTGTGATAGGCGGACACTAATTTTCCCAGCAGCACAGTGTTCCGCCTATCACGGATGGCCTGTCATTCTCATCTCATGGACGAGGATGAGAGACGGTCCATGATAGGCGGAACACTGCGCACTGACTGCTGGGAAAAAAGTGTTCCTCCTATCACGGACGAGGCGCGGCTGTGGCGCCGTGCGCCGTACACGCTGTGGAGGGGGACACAGCGGGACACAGCGGAACCACAGCGGAACCACAGCGGGACCACAGCAGGACCACAGCGGGACCACATCAGCTGCACAGACCCCGGACACAGGACCCCGGACCCACGGATCGGCACAGGTAGGCTGAAATGGGGACACGGGCTGCAATGGGGACAGGGGGGTCTGTACAGGGGACAAGCATTGCTGACCCGTTTTCCACTTACAGTAGCTGCTGCATTTTTGCCCCTCGGCCTATACACGGGTCAATACAGTTTCCCCATTTTTTTGTGGTGATTTAGGGGCCTCGGCTTATACTCAGGACGGCCTATACTCGAGTATATACGGTAGCATAATTATTAATGTGGAATGCATGTTCCTTGCTAAAGTTGCATCAAGTTGTTACGGCTAAAGGTCTGTTGCCACTTTTGATGAAAAATAACAGACTTACTGGTCAGATCACCAGATGAAAATAAAGGGAAACAATCCTAAAAAAGGAACACTATTGCAGCAACAACATCTTAAGCCCCATACACACGCGCGGATTATCCGAGGACCATGTCGGTCGGATCCTGTCCGTCGTACTTTGTCCGATGTTGTTGTTGCGTACACACGGTTGGACAACGTTGTCGGAATTTCCGGTCTGCAAGAACGTCGTGACGTAAGTCGTCTTCCACGAGACTAGAAAAGGGAAGTTCAGCACCACGTCAGGCACCCTTTGGGCTCCTTCTGCTGATCCCGTGTTTATCGAGATTTAGTCGAAGTTTGGGGACTTAAGATTCGCGCTTCTCAGTTTTCTGACTCAGATCGTTACTGCTCTTCAGTTTGTGCTTGTCGTGCGTATCTGTTTATTAGTGCGTGTAGTCAGTTCGCATTTGTTGGTCATTGCGGCCTATATCTTGATATAGGACGCTTTGATTTGCACTGCTTATTGTCTGCTCGTTTCTGGTATTCATTTCGTTCTTTCAGGCCTTGCTGTTTATCGGTGCTTTCTGTTTGTCCGTTCTGACCAGCCGACCTTTTGTGAGCTTGTGAGCGATGTTTCCCGTGCGTACTCGTCGCCGAGTTCGTGCTGTACGCGGAATTGGTGTCGGGCTTTTAGCTTTGAGCCAAGACCCGTCCATGAACAGAGTGACGAGGAGTATGTGGACCAAGAATTGGTTGCTTCAGCGTGATCAGTTCTCGCACATGCCTTTGCTTCATGAGATCCGGGAGAATAATCCTGATGATTTCAGGAACTTTCTCCGGATGACGGACCCCGTTTTTCACCGTCTTTTGGCTTTGCTGACCCTTTTTATCAGCCGGCAGGATACCTGCATGAGACAAGCCATCACTCCGGAGCAGAGGCTTGTTGCTACGTTGAGGTACTTGGCGACAGGGAGAAGTCTTCAGGATTTGAAGTTCTCTTCAGGTATCTCTCCCCAGGCCCTGGGAATCATTATTCCAGAGACCTGTTCTGCCATCATCGAGGTCCTGCAGGAGGACTATATTAAGGTAACATTTCTCCTTTACTATTCCATTCTATGTATGCTCTGTTTGCTAATGACTTTTATTTTTGTCCTCCTTCCAGAATTACCATGATTGCAATATGTTCTAATATGCTGTGCCCCTTTTCTCCTTCATGCATTTTTCCCTTCACTTACCTCCCCAGCATGCTCTTCTGGCCCAATAGACACCTATGGCCTAGTCACTTAAGCAATGTATTTTGTCTGCTGCATAGTATTGTTTGCCCCCAAACACCCCCTAAAATATGCACAAATGTTTGCTGTGTGGTTTACTTCATGTAGAGCCCCTTTTTTTTTTATTTTTGTGGGGGAGGGGGGGCAAACTCATTAGGACCCCCCTCCCCCAACTGCTCTGTCAGATGGTACCAATCCTCTATCTGCTGGCTTTCCCAAGGTCAATACACACTATATACTTACCTCTTTATAGTGGGCATCTTTAGAGATGAATTCAGCAAAGCATGTAGTGCAAGGGGCTGTCTCCATACTTTACATTTCCTCTTTTTTGGTGTTCTTTCCCTCCTATTAGCTTGCTTGGTAATTTCAGAATGTCCAAATGTGCGTTCCTTTTTTTGGGGGGGGGGGGGGGGTTGAAATGTTATTTTATCTTTCCTGGGGGCTGTCAATAGTGTTAAGTAAGGAGGGTCTGGCCAAACTAGCACACATTATTGAGCCATTTGGCAATCAATGAAGTGCAGAGGGTTACCTGTCCAACACCCCCCCCCCAAAAACCCTAGTTATTGCTAATGGCCCATCAGAAGTGGGGGGATTGATGGGGGGTGAGTAATCTGCGAAGGGGACCCTCTACTTTTCTGTGCAAATACTTTCCAGCCTCAAATTTTAAAGTATGCTCTTGTTCCAAGATGTTGATTGTCTAATCTGCTTGCAATGTTTATGTGCAAAGTGACTAATTTTTTTTCTTGTTTCACTCCACAGTTCCCTTCCACGCCACAGGAATGGCAGACTGTGGCCTCCCACTTTGCCAGCCGTTGGGACTTTCCTAACTGCGGAGGGGCAATTGATGGGAAACATGTCCGCATCGTCCCACCGCCCAACTCGGGGTCCTACTATTATAATTACAAGGGGTTTAATAGTGTAGTGATGTTGGCAGTGGTGTCGGCAACATACGAGTTTATGTATGTGGATGTGGGGATGAACGGCCGGATCTCGGATGGTGGTGCCATTGCGCACACGGAGTTCTACTGGCGTCTCCAAAGTGGCAGTCTGTGCTTGCCACCTCCAGAGGAGAATGCTGAAGGACTCCCCTTCGTCTTTGTCGCAGATGAAGCGTTTGCGTTGACTCCCCATCTGATGAGGCCCTTCCCGATGAGGACCCTCACCCCAGACCAGAGGGTCTTCAACTACAGGCTGTCCAGAGCCCGGAGAGTTGTTGAGAACACCTTTGGCATCCTGGCCAGCCGCTTCCGCCTGTTCTTGACGGCGATTAACTTGGCGGAATACAAACGGAACCACATAGTTCTTGCCTGTTGCATATTGCACAACTTTTTAAAACGACACAACAGGAACTATGTGGTGCCCGTTGGCCCAGATGTGGAGGGCCCTCCAAATGCTGACCTCACAGCCCTTCAAGCGGCACGTCCAGGCTTGCCCCCACTAAATGCCCGCGCGGTCCGCGAGCAATATATGGACTACTTTGTGGGTAGGGGGGCCATTGCTCTGCCTGACGATGTGTGAGAGGCATTTTTAAATACATTTCTTTTTTCAACCAACCTATGATTTCTTGTCATTTCCGTATTATTGCTTATTTGACCGTGAATTTTTTTCCGTTTGGCTTCGACAGTGGGAATGCACTTTCGGGGCAAAAGGAGGTAACAGTCTCTTCTTCCCAAAAAGATTATTCTCATGTTGTGTGTTTGATACCTAATCTTTGGTCTAGAGAAGGTTTGTAGTGCAGAACTCACACACAAAATACTCCTTTTCATCACCATGACAGAAATGTGTGTATTCACAAAAATGGTGTGCTACGTGTTTTCAAACAAATCACTGTGGGTGTCATTTACATAAGTCAAATCTACTATGCTCTACAAGTGCAGTGCAAAAGTGCCCTGGAAAAGAAACTTGCAGTGCAAACTGGACTTGCCTTTAGTAAATAACACCCATTGCCCCCCAAATCCTTTACATTTGACATACATAATGCTTGTTTGTATTTAAATAAGGAAGCCACACATTTAGAAATGTAAAAAAGTTTACTTGCAACACATTCAAAAGTGCGTTTACAAAACTTCTTGCCAAAACTGACAAGATCTGGGTTATTTACAACATTGTTTACAAACATTCCGCATTTGGTAAAAGCAGGCATGGAGCAAAACAGAACCTAGGAACTCGGAAAGATCAACTTTCTAAAGTGAAGCCAAGATCAGACATGACTATATGTTCAAAGTGTGTTTGATCTTGCCTTCATCACATGGGGGGTCACCCCTGGAAACTGGAATTTTAGAACATGCACACAATTTGGTTCTGAAAATGGTCATTAGATGGTAATACACATGCCTAGAATCTTCAAAAGTGCCATTTTCCATCATGGGGATGAATGGACGTTTTTTGGGGTGCAACCCCTTCACCACAACCACTTTAGTAGTTCGTAAAGTGGTTGCACCCCCAAAAAAATGTTGGCATTCATCCACCATGATGGGAGCTAGCACATGTGGACACAATGTGTGCATGTTCTAAATTTCACACAGTTCTTAAGTTGCAAATGTGTTCAGAAGCAGCCACAAATGTGTGTGAATTACTTGGTGCGTTTTCAGATTTTTCCTAAAACATCAATGATGTTCTTCAATTTTTGTTGAACATCATTGATGTTTTGCTTTATGTCATCTAGATCTCTATTGCAGACCATTATCTCCCCGATGAGTACGTGGGCACTCTCTGTGGTAAAGTGTGATTCTTCTTCCACAACATCCACATCACCTAAAAACAAACAAAAAACAAAAAAATGTCTTGGAAATGAGGCAGGCATACATTGATTAGCTTACCAGTAGCTGTGTTCTCCCACACTCACCTGTTGTGGTGACAAGTTCTCCAATTTCTATGATCTCTCCTTCCTCCTCCTCCTCCTCTGCTTCTGGTCTTTCCCCTTCTTTGGGAGGTGTTGGTTTGGTGGTTTCCTCTGACGTCACGTGTTTTCCCTCCCCTATGAGAAGGTACAAAAGGAAGATTTAGCAACACAATCTATTGATGGCAGAAATAGGAAATGTCAAACATTGCTTGAAAGTGAGGGACAATATTTTTGTTGGGCCAGTTACAAATGACAACAACATGAATGGAGTCACTTTTTAAAGGTGCAAAACTGATTAGCTTTTTGGTAGAATTTTTTTTGATGGAGACCCCCCTCTAGTATCCACTGGAGCACATGTGTAGAAAAGCATAATAAAAAGTGGGTTGGGTGTCCCAGCACTAGTGCTCTAGAGTCTAGATGGGTAATCAGCTACTGGGTGACCTCTCCTTTACATCGAATAAATTGGCTTTACATTCTTGATGACATTTCTAATGATAACAAACTTCCTTTCTCCAAAAAAAACAACAAACCTCGTATTATAAGTGTCCGAACGATCGAGGTTGAGTACGATCGAATGGACACACGAACATGACAGTGGCAGAAAGATCGAGGTTGAGTACGATCGAATGCACAGACGAACCTGAAAGTGGCCATTTTGGAATGTACAACTTTGGAAAAAGAAAAACACATGGAGCAGTATGCAAGCAAGAAATCAAACACAAAACACAACTACTTACTTTTTTGAAGAACTCGCTTGATCTTTCTGTACTGATCGGCCTCCCTCAGTTTCAGGTCTGACCAGCGTTTCCTCAGTTGCTCCTTGGATCGTTGTACCCCAAAATGATTGTACAGCCTCCTCACAACTTTAGAGATGATCTTGGCCTTGCGGACATTGGGGTTGAGGTAAGGCCCATACTTCCCATCATAGTCGCTCCTCTTTAATATGTCCACCATCTCCAACATTTCTCCAAATGACATATTGGAGGCCTTGAATTTCAGGCTCCGGGATCGGGACGTTTCTGCCTTCGGCCTTTCCTCGTCCTCCTCCTCGTTGGTGGGATATTTGGGGCGCACCTGCTGTGTCCCCGCCATGTGCTCTCCCCACTGCGCCGTAAAGAGAAGGGGTGGGGAATAGACGAGAAAGATCGTCAGGGGCGGGCGGAGTTTGACGCATGCGCACTGTATATAAAACGTCACACGCCTGTGTCGTAGCCACGATCTGTGAGACGAGGGGAGAGAAAGCTCACGCACGAGACGATCGCTATAACGAAGGTACAATTTGACGTTGGTACATAACTAGCCTAGACTGATTAGACCTTGAGGCTTCTTTATGGAGAAGATTAGGAGACTTTTGACTGACATTATTTATAGTGTTTTGTGTGGTGTTGTGTCTTGCAGAGATTATGGACGGCTTCAACCATGCGAGTTTTCTCCCCCTCTTCATTGATAAATATAGGCAAATGCCCCTATTATGGCAGGCAAAACACAGCGACTATAGCAACAGACCAAAGAGGTACGCAGCCATGCAGAAACTTGTGGCATTTGTAAAGCCAACGTTCCCCACGGCAACCGTGGCGAAGTTAAGAGTAAAAATTGCTAACCTGAGGACTACCTATTTCCGGGAGCGCAATAAGGTCCGGAAGTCCCAAGCATCTGGAGCTGCAGCAGATGATGTCTATGCCCCCACGCTCTGGTACTATGACAGGCTCCATTTTCTCAAAGACCAGGCTAATGTCAGGAAGTCACTCTCGACTCTTCCTTGCACGCGTCCTTCCGCGTACGCCACCCCTGATGAGGCTTCCGAGGACCAACCTGGGCCTTCCAGTCTGGAAGATGTGGAGGAGCCCAGCTTGAGCCAGGTATAGTAGTTTTGTTACCATTTTTGGGAATAATGAATGATGTTCACTTAATTCAGGATCCCCAATTGCTTAGTTCCTAACGTGTTTGACATATCAACAGACAGTAGTGTTGTAGACATTTGGGGCCAGAATCTAAACTGCTGGGCTGAGAATTGTATGGTTTTCTATTTGTAAACATTTTTGCAACAGTCACTAGATGAAAATTGTGTGTTTTTGATGAACAAATAACTGAAACTATGTCCCTTTTTCATACACAGGAAGACCTCAGCCAGGAGGTGGGTGTGGAATGTGGCAGTCAGGAGGTGGCAGCCAAGAGGTGGGTAGTGGCAGCCAACAGGGGGGTAGGCGTAGGAGCCTGACTGTCTCCCAAGTCCCTCCCCTCCGCCTTCCCTACAGAAGGGCGAAAAGGATGGGGGAGGTGGGAGAGTCAGCGCTCCAGCTGATCCGAGATGCTTCAGCCTCCCTATATGCCACACCCACCTACGAGGGGGCCTTTGCCTCCTTGGTTGCCACTAAAATGAAGGGTATGGAGGTGGGGCAACGCAGCATGTGTGAGGATGTCATCCTCAAAGTCCTAAATGAGGGGATGGCTGGGGGGATTACCCCACTCACACATGTTTGCCATAGTGACCTTGCTCCGCCTCCTCCTCCTCCTTCTGCCACCCCACCAGCACCACGGCGTGGAAGGAAGCGTACAAGGAAGACCTGAGAGTGACGACCTGGATTCAGTCTGGTCTGAGAGAAGATGGAGCCTCTCGTATGACCAGAGCCTGGGGACCTAGATGGCATCTGCTGCAGTTCCGGATGTTTTGGACTTCAGGACCAGATTGCACTCCCTTATTATTTAGATTATTTTTATTTAGGCCCCCAATTTTCGACGCTTCAAAAATGATGGTTGCCGTGGGGGGCCAAGGCTTTGCAAATTCCCCAAGTTTCTTCATCGCTGCGTTCCTCTTTGGTTTGTTGCTGACACCTAAATAAAGGTCTTTTTGATTTGAAATAATCATGTGTTTTACTTTTCTACAATGACAGTTTATTTGTGAGTAGGCAGGTACATTTCACTAATCATAAAGTATAATTAACAAGGGGCACCAACAACCAACAAACTCCTAGTAAATTTAAGCAACAAATACAAATGTTAATAAAGTTGTTTTGCTAAGTTGAGACACAACCCCCCTCCAAAAAAAATAAAAGCTCCTTAAAATATGTCTTCCAACAAAAAAAAAAAAAATGACAAAGCATCCAAAAAAAATAAAGATTCTTTTACGATCTGAGTACAAATAAACATGTAGTGTAGAAATCCTGAAAACTAATAAAGAACTAAGTTTGTGAGAAGTGCGGGAGAATAGGAGCAGCTAAAACATGTCATTCTTCTTGCATTGTAAAGAAAAAAGAGAATGCGCTGCATTAAAGACATTTTAACATTGCAGCGTGACGAATGTGCTGTGTCGATTAGGAAAGGTAGTTTTACCTGACCGAGCGCTTCCGTCACAGAATTTCTTCTGAGCATGCGTAGCACTTTGTCCGTCGGACTACCATATACACGATCGGATTTGGTGTGATCGGACCTTGTTGTTCAAAAATCTATCCAGCAGGAGATAGGACTTTGTCCGTCGGACAATCCGACGTACACTGTCCGATGGTGCATACACACGGTCGGATTTTTCAACAACATTGTCCGATCGGACAGAATCCATGCGAAAAACCGACCGTGTGTATGGGGCTTTAGAATTGGTAAGCTGCATATTAAAAAATTTTTTGGGGGGGTTTAATACTATAGGTTGTGAAAATCTACTGAGTAGGTTCAGGATGAAATACATTTTGCAGAAACTAGAAGCAAAGGCTGACAAAATTTGCAAAGCAAGCTTGTTAAACAACTGATAAAACTAAAGCAGATAATTGCTCTAAGATTAAAACATCACTGATTAAACTTGCAAAATAGCAGATGTAAAATGAATCATGGTATGCACCAGGGCTGAATTGGATGTATAATGTGAGAAATTGACATGAAGTGCAATTTAGATGATTGTGAAGAGTTACATAGAAACTGTGAGCTCAAAAGAAAAGTTAATTTTAAACCGAAATACGCTAAAATGTCTATAGACTAAAACAGATACATCATCCTTCCAGTATATAAAGCTACAAAGGAATTGTAATTTGCTCTAAAGAAAAGAAGCAGAATAGCAACAAACCCCTGTTGAACTTAAAGAGGAGTTCCACCCAAAAGTGGAACTTCCGATTTAAGCACTCCTCGCCCCGTTACATGCCACATTTGGCATGTAATTTGTTTTTTTGGGGGGAGTGGGTGCCTAGTTTTGAGTGGGACTTCCTGTCCCACTTCCTGCTTCTGACTACGGGCTACCTAGGCGACTCCTCTTCTCCCCCTAGGCGGCCCCGCCCTCTCAGCAATCTTCTGGGACATGTCACGGGTCCCAGAAGATTGCCTGTCCACTCGGAGAGTGCAACTATACTCACACAGGCGTATTGTGTGCCTGGCCGTGAAGCCGCAAGCTGTCACGGCCGGATGCCCACAGTTTCAATGGAGGCACTGCAGAGAGGAGGGGGAGAGGAGCGAGGATCCGTGGGACAGGTGAGTGCCTGTTTATTAAAAGTCAGCAGATACACTTTTTGTAGCTGTTGAATTTTAATAAACGAAAAAAAAAAAGCCTGGAACTCCGCCTTAAAGTAGAGATCCAGGATAAACCTAACTTGTATTAGAAATGCTCCCTCCCCCTCCCAACACATATGCTGACAAACCTGTGTAAGAAAGATGTATTTCAGGCCTTTCCAGTCCAGTCACTTGATCTCCCCTGTGTCAGTCATCCACAGCTGCAGGGGAGAGGAGGGAGTGACAACAATGGATGGGTCATAGTAGTCTATTGGTGGCATCACTGCTGCAGGCTTTACAAGCTGTTGTTGGAGAGCTCTCTTCTCTCCCCTGCTACCAGACACAGGGTAGATCAAGTGACTGGACTGAAGCAGCCTGATAGGTAAGTATATACATCTTTATTACACAGGTTTGTTAGCATAGGTGTTAGGAGGGGGCAAGCAATTTTTTGTAGACTAGATAGGTTTATCCCGGAATTCTACTTTAATGATGCTCCATAGAACTTGTGAGTTTTGGGTAATTTTCTAGCTTTTAGGAGGAATTCGCATTGTTTTTTTTTTTCATGTTGAAACATTTTCACAACTGTGTTAATGGATTCTGATACACTGAGTTTGATTTGCTAAAGACCGTTCACTTTTCAAGAGAATTTGTCTCAGAGCTTAGTGAATGGAATGAAGCTTTGTTGACTTCAATCATGCAGTCATGTGCAAGCAAAAATATATTTTTTTATTTTGCATTACATGTGTAGCCATGTAACTGGTATTAAGCCCAGGTTTTTCCCCAGTGGATAGCCCCACAGACAGGCACATGATCTCAGCCACACTTTCCTCCAATGACCAGTCTAGGGATGTTGTTTTTGTTTTTGGATAGGGATTAGGAAATTAAGAGGGATACGCCAAAATCAGAAACTATATACAATACGAGGACAGTGAATTTCTGAAAAAGCTGTAGTAGAAGTCCTTCCTTGTATCAAACAGTGAACTCAGCTTTGAGCTAAGTGCAAACTACTTTCTTTTACCAGACTAGGACTAAGCTCTTCAGAACACCAGATGGTGTCCCATTTTAACAGACCCACAGCTGACTCTCTCTAGCACCAGAGGGGTAGCAGCAGCCCAAAAGTCTGTAAGATCTCTCAGGACCATCTGTAGTTACACAAGGCCCAAGGACAGCTGGTTGCCTCCTCCCAACTTCCAAGTGACACCAGTGATACCAAACCAGATCTTCAGCAGACAGCCCCTCAGTCAGCTTTCTGGGGTCTCAGCATCCAGGTCGCCCACCTGAGGCCTCACAGACAACAAGCACATGGTAGCATTGCCTTGGAGCACAGCAGGTCCTACAGGCTGGACTGATCCTCTCCAGGAAAGACCCTAAGCCCAGTGTGTTCAGAGAATATAGCATGCCTTCAGGCTCTCTGGGATTGGCCAGGGCTGTATAAATATTTATGCTACCATCTGCACACCTATGATCCAGAAAGTTCTCACACCTTTTCTGGAAAGCAGAGGAAGTACACAGACCAACAGCAGCTGAGAACACTGAGCAGACCTAACTGGTCAAAGGCAGCTGAACTGAGTATAGTGAACAACTAAATTTACCTAACACAGTAATTGCAGCCACACCAAATACAGTGTGACAAGCTAATTTTTTTTACTACAAATGTTTTTTATTGATGAGTAAGTGGTAAGACAGATACAGATGATCTTAGACAATTAGTTTTACAATAACAACGGCAAAAACATATTTGATTGCAATACAGAATCTAAATCACATGGAGGAGTCTGTCAAGAATAAAGAATAGACTTTAGAAAGGCATGTGACCGCTAACCGAAAGTACCTCGTCTTAGAATACAAGAAAAGGATAAGAAATATCATCTAAATTTTCCTTATGTTACTATCACCATTAAGAAACACAAAGAAAAATAAAATACAACAAAAAACCATAACAATATCTACCAAGTTATCATGGTGCGAAAAGGGACTATATGTATACTCAGGTGGATTATAAACTAATCAACCATATCATGTGGGTAGGCCCTCGGTTATTGTGGAGGTAAGTGCGCATCTGGTAGGTGAAGCCATTGATCTAGGAGCCATTCAGACCATGTATTGTTAGAAATATGCATTGTGTCCATTATAGAATGGTGTAATCTTTCCATAAGACGGATGGCCACTATTCTCTTTAAGACTTGGGCCCATGGGACCAACTGAGATTTCCAGTTGAGAGCCACCGTCCACTGGATTGCACTAAACAATGTATTGATTAGGTTAAGGGGTGGGGGGGGGGGTACCAGGGATAGGAGCAAATAAAAGCCAGATAGGGGCTGTCAAGTCTATGTTGGTACCTGTGATGGCCGCCACCTTGTCGGAGGCTTGGCTCCATATGTGTTGGAGGTGAGGGCAGCTCCAGAAGGTGTGCAGCAATGTGCCTACGGCCTGGCAACCTCTAAAACAGCTCTCTGGGACTGAGGGGTAGTATTTGTGAACCCTATCAGGGGTGAGATATCAGCGGGCGTGGACTTTGAGGATTGTTTCTTTAATAGAGATTGACTTAGAGCATTTGTGTAGATTAGTTAGCATATCTGACCAGTCCTCACTCGTAAAATTTATGCCTAGGTCTGATTCCCAGCGGGTCATTTTCTGGACTTTTCTGGAAGGTCTAAGTCTATAAGGTATTTATAGATGGAGGATATGGTTCCTTTATCCCTAGGTTGTGTCAAACACAATTGTTAAAAAAAATGAGGAGGGGTGGCAGAGCCGTGTTTGTAATAAGTCTCGAAGAAGTGACGGATCTGTAAAAATTTATAGAACTCTTCTCTAGGAATCTGGAAGTGGGTCTGGAGGTCAGTGAAAGGGAGGAAGCCTAGGCAGTTCGTGAGACATTTAAGGGTGGTTAAGGAGTGTTGTATCCACCAAGAAAATGATCTGGGGGAGTCAAAGGCCGAAGGGAACCTCTTGTCTCCTAAGAATGAGGCCTGGGGGGGGAGTAGGGGATCTAAGTTTAAATTTTGATTGGTACATGGACCAAAGTTGTATGGACTGACCTACGATATTATTTAGGGAACCTACTTCTCTAGTTTTCAGGCTTATTTGCCATAAAAGGCCTGGTAGAAAGTAGGGCCGAATGGATTGTATTTCAAACTGTAACCAGGGAATTCCGTCTGAGGGGGCGTGCCACTGGGCTTTCTGGGCCAACCTAGCTGAATTGTAGTAGAGCCAGATATTGGGTAAGCCCAGACCGCCCGCGACATAGGTCTGTATACCAGTGGCTTACCGAATCTAGGCCGTTTATTGCGCCAGATAAAGGCATTGATTTCTTTTTGTAGGGTTAGTATCGTCTGATGAGATACATAAATGGGGAGGGCCCTAAAATATAAAAGTTTCGGGAGAATAGACATCTTAATAGCTATTACTCTACCCAGCAAAGAAATATGGAAGGTGGACCACAATCTGAGCCACTGTCTGGCCATAGCGAATGCCTTTAGGTAATTGGCATTGTAGATAGCCTTTAGAGAGGGGGCTAGGTGAATACCTAGGTATGATAAGGTTGGGCTGGATAAGGAGAGGCCAAATGCTTGTCTAAGAGTAGAGGTGACCTGCTGGGAAATATTTATGGGGAGTGCTGCGCATTTGGACAGGTTAACTCCCAGTCCTGAGAAGCCTTGGAAGGTCTGAAGTGTGGCAAGTAGGTTGGGTAGGGAGACAATCGGGTCTGGCAGAAAAGCCAACACGTCGTCCGCATATAGGCTGATCTTGTATTCCCCCTCACCCTTAGTGTACCCTTTAATATTGGGGTTAGCGATGATCGCCCTGGCCAGAGGCTCTATGGCCAGGGTGAACATCAGGGGGGACAGGGGGCAACCTTGACGCGTGCCTCTTCCAAGGGGAAACTATTCGGAGGAGCATCTAGGAAGTTTGATTTTGGTCTGGGGATTATGGTATAGTGCCTTAAAGCCATGGACAAATTTGCCAGTGAACCCAAATTTGTCTAAAACCTGGTCCATGTATGGCCACAAGACACTGTCGAAGGCCTTGTGTATGTCTAAGCCTAAGATCAGGACCTTACGGGAAAAGATGTCTGCATCTTGGATAATGTTTGTCACTAATCTAATATTATCAGTAATTTGTCTATTATGGATGAAACCTGTTTGCTCGGGGCCTATTAGGGAAGCGATTATGGGGGCTAATCTATTTGCTAATATTTTACCTAAAATTTTGATATCGTTGTTGAGAACGGAAATCGGCCTAAAGTTCTGGGGGAGTGTGTGGTCTTTATTCGGTTTAGGGATCAAGGTCATATTGGCGAAGAGCATATCTGCTGGAAGCTTGTGGCCTTGGAGGGTGTGGTTTACTACCTTATTTAATTGTGGGGCTAACAAGTGTACTCATTTTTTATAGTATAGAAAGGTGAATCCATCTGGTCCTGGGGCAGTGGAGGTTTTACGGGACTTAAAGAGGAAGTAAACCCTCTTAACAAAAACGAAAAAAAAAAAAAAAAACCTGCAAGACAAAGGCATAATTAGCTAGTATGCATAGCATACTAGCTAATTATGCATCACTTACCTGAGATCCAAGCCTCGGCATCGGTCCTCTTCTCCCCCTACGACCGCCGACATCTTCTCGCGGAGTGACTTCCAGGTATCGCGTCTCCGGCGCTGTGATTTGCCGGAGCCGCGATGACGTCACGCGCATGCGCACGAGAGTGGCATATAACAACTGAAGCATCGGCATATAGCGTTGTTGCTTCAGTTGTCGCTAGTGCGCATGTGCCGCATGAAGTCGGCACATGCAAATACAGGTATATCTCCTAAACCGTGCAGGTTTAGGAGATATCCCTGTTAGCTACAGGTAAGCCTTAATATAGGCTTACCTGAAAGCTAAAGTTGTAAAAGAGGGTTTACTTCCTCTTTAATAATGAGAGAGATTTCCTGTTCAGTGCAAGGGCATTAAGCATCGATAACTGTTCTTCTGAGAGTCGGGGAAGTTGTAAGGAGTCAAGCCATTGGGGGAGTCCAGTAGCTGGGGGGCGTCAGGAGGGGATAGAAGAGTTTGGTAAAATTTGTAAGACCTCCTTAGGGTGTGTGACCAGATGGCCGGAGCTGTTCCTAAGTTTGTATATGTGGGTGGGCTGGAAGGATTGGTGTAGTTTTCGTGAAAACATACCTGAAGCAGAGTTGCTGTGTAACAGGAACTTTGCTTTAGACCACCTTAAAGATTTTTCGGTGCTATCAGAAAGGATGGAGTCTAATTCGGTTCTTTTTTGTTCAATTTGGGACAAAATCGCGGGTGATTGGGATTAGGCATGGATATGGTATAGTCTATGGAGGTCTTGGGTAAGTGCTTTAATAGTGGCGAGCTTTTGGCGTTTATTTCTAATTGCGATTTCGATCAGTTGGCCCCGTAGGACTGCTTTGTGGGCTGTCCACAGGGTTTGAGGGGATATACCCTCTGTGTTGTTAATATGAAAATATTCCTCTATATTCTTAGAGATTTGTGCGAAAATTGTCGGGTCAGATAACAAGGAGTCATTCAGTTTCCATGTGGAAACAGAGGGGGATAAACCTACATGTGACGTTTGAAAGGAGACCACGTGGTGGTCCGACCATGGGCAAACCCGTGACAAGCTAAATTTAATCAAATACACAGCTCCCCAAAACACAGGGAGCCAAAACTAAATCTATATATCTAATCCTAACAGCTATCTTGGAGGGGGCTTCACATGTGATTTGATATTCTTTGCAAAATGAAACTTCATAACATTTACTAAGCCTGAGGCCAATTCCCTTGCAATGTGCAACTTCCCTTGCAATTTGAACAGCTTATTTACCTAATGTAAAGCTGGCCTCACATGGCTCAGATTTTCTTAATTTAGCCAGTGGGCTGCATGTAAAGAACTGAACAAGTTCCCCCATTCACATAACTGAGATGGATAGGGGAATCCTCCCCCCTGTGCTATGGTATTCTGACAGCAAGGGGACTCCTCCATGGTCAGAATACACAGTTCAGTGCTGCAGTCACTGATCGAGCACCTTTTTTCCAATAGGTCTGTTCAATTGATTGATTGACTTCTGTTGAGTGGCAGTGGTCCACATGGATAAAAATTTTAATCCATCTATGACCACCTTAAACTGGTTGTAAACTCCCCTGCCCAACTTTACCGAATGTAAAGTGTTTTGCAATCACTTACTTGTAGGTGGCTTTAAAAGTTTTACAAACTGCGCTGTTTAGGAGATATCGCCAGATATCTGTGACAACACTCGCACACACACGCCTCACTTACGGCGCACTCAGCAAGACGTCAGTCTATGGATCTATGTGCTGTGCCTCTGATAGCAGAGCTCCATAGCATCACATTCCCATGAGATCCCGGTGTTCTTGAAAAACCCCATGTGACCAGCTACGTCACAGGGTGTGAACAAGGACATTCTTGGTTAACTCAGGGAGGATATTTGCATGTGTGCTCTTATTGGTTTGCCAGGCCGTTGCCATGGTAACGGTATACTAAAATGAGGCTTGGTTAATCTTTTCTGAGCATGCACAAGATTATGGCTTTGATAGAGAGGAAAGGGCGGAAGTACAGATGAAAAAAGGAAGTGCACACCGTGCTAATTAGTAACTAAAAAAAATCCTAGTGATTGGTGATATGAATCAATAGAATAACAGTGAAATAAAGTGAAAAAATAAAAATAAGCAGCAGCTAAAAAATTGCGTGATATACACAATAAACAGACAAAATATAATAAAAAGCCGTGCTAGTGACTCAAATTGAAATGATAAATGATTTGAAGTTGATACAGATCCAAAAAACAAGGGGGGTTTTTTTAACCAAAAAGAATGTATACACAAAAGTCCGGTAACATGGAATAAACCAGTGTTCATACAGGTGACAAGGTGAAACTCAAAAAATCCAGTGACTGTAAAAACCAGGAACACCGTGATCCACCACCGTAAATAAAACGCGCTTACCAGAGGGCAAGCTGAAATATGCCCATATGATGTGATCGGGATAACTTTTAAACCATCAGAACTGACACCAACTCGGATCTCCTCGTGTAGGATCAGCCAGGGACGAATAAATTCCTGTTCCTCCTTGGGGCCAATGGTGGTATGAATAGTATCCAAAGCAAGATCTCTCAGCACCCAGTACGAAAACATATAAAAGAAAGGGATGCTCCCATGGTGTGATACCACAATAAAAAAATTATTAAATAAAACCAATCCTACTTACATGTAGATGTAAAAACATTAGCAGGAAAACAGAGATAAAAATGTGTGTGCCGGCCGGCAACTCGTACACCCGCTCACAGCGCGGAACGTGATGACGTCAGTGCGTCAGCCTCCCTACGTCCGTTTCGTCCAATGACGTCTTCTGGGGAACGGGGGCGACGCACTGACTCATCGCGACTTAAATAGTAAACTAGCAATCACGCCCTGGTGTGACCCCCTATGGCGGATAAAGTGAGAAAAGACTTTACAATGGATAATAGCCACGGCGTCGGATTTCTCCACGGCGTCGGATTTCTCCAATGTCGCTCATGTGTGGGTTGTGTAAGATGATCAAGAAACACTGGCATGTTTACCAAACTTAGCGTCCTGATTCTCTGGCATGTTCTTACCAGTGATTTAACCCTTAGCACAGTCCTTCCATCTAAACCACAGATTGTCTATAGGGGTGTTCCCTCGTTAAAAAACAGAATATCTCCTAATGTCCTTGATCCGCCGGTGGTTAATACCCACAATTTTTTTAGCAATCTGACAGGATTCTATCAGTGCAGACGGTGTAGGATCTGTTCCCTCAGTGGGTGTACTCACAGGCGGACTCACAGATTCACCTCCACTAACACTGGAGCTGAGTTTGAGATAAAACCGTTTATCACCTGCTCGACTGAGAGGGTCGTATACCTACTTCAATGCCCATGTGGGCTTCAGTATGTAGGCAGGACTAAGCGCCCCTTGAAGGTGAGATTAAACAAACACGTGACCAATATTCTTGGCGGGTTTCCCAAACACCCGGTATCCAGACACTACTTGGAAGTACATGGGAAGGACCCCTCCAAAACAATTTTCTTGGGGATTGACAAGTATGTTCCCCAATGGAGGGGTGGCATTTCTAGATTAGAAATGTCCTGGATTTATAAAATTAAAAGTTAATGCCCCGTTTGGGTTAAACGTTGACACCGACGTCAATGCATTCATTGATAATTCTTGACGTCCTGCTAACCTTTTCCCCAAACAATTTTCAAACACTTGAAATTTAATTAATTCTAATACAGTGCTAATTGGCCCAATTTAACATCGGGGGTACATGTAGGAACGTTGGGGTTGATGGTTATTTTTGTACACCAGACTGTAAGGTGATGTCCCCAAATGGCGGATTTTTCCAATTCAAACACCTTTTTTTTTTTTTCCTACTTGTAGGAACGAGGTCTATGATTTTTCATATTTCCTTGGTTTACCATTTTTAGTATGGTGCATTTTAATTTATAATTTTTAGGCCATCTCTTTTTCATCAATGTAAGTCCATCTTGGTTTAATCATAATGGCAAGTGTGCCTAGTTTTAGATTAAGTAGACTCATTCTCCCCAAGGTCCTTATTGAGTGTAACATGACGCCAGTCTGATTATGAGTACAATTCAGGTATAGATTAGTGTGATATGTAATCTGGCATTTAGCCACAAGATGGAGCTTGGTTTAAGTATCTCTCCCTCTTTGGATTGCAATCTCAAATATTGGCAATCCCATATCTGACTTGTATTATTTTTTATTTTTTATTTATTATTTATTTTATATATTTTTTATTATTTTTTTTATATTTTTTAGTATTACCCAAAAATATTATATTATGTTTTAATATCCAGTGTGTTTGGCATATAGGTGTGTTTCCGTTCAGGAGAACATAGCCTGTATAGACTATTCCCCCAAGATTGGCATTGGATCTATCCAGTGGCATTGAATTTACGAATAAAATTTTTTTTTTAGGTCCGTAGTTTTTAATATATTTTTTCTATATCGTTCTTGGTATAGTAGTTCACTCTCCGTTTATGAGATGTAACTCATTATACACAACCCACACATGAGCGACATTGGAGAAATCCGACGCCGTGGCTATTATCCATTGTAAAGTCTTTTCTCACTTTATCCGCCATAGGGGGTCACACCAGGGCGTGATTGCTAGTTTACTATTTAAGTCGCGATGAGTCAGTGCGTCGCCCGTTCCCCAGAAGACGTCATTGGACGAAACGGACGTAGGGAGGCTGACGCACTGACGTCATCACGTTCCGCGCTGTGAGCGGGTGTACGAGTTGCCGGCCGGCACACACATTTTTATCTCTGTTTTCCTGCTAATGTTTTTACATCTACATGTAAGTAGGATTGGTTTTATTTAATAAATTTTTTATTGTGGTATCACACCATGGGAGCATCCCTTTCTTTTATATGTTTTCGTACTGGGTGCTGAGAGATCTTGCTTTGGATACTATTCATACCACCATTGGCCCCAAGGAGGAACAGGAATTTATTCGTCCCTGGCTGATCCTACACGAGGAGATCCGAGTTGGTGTCAGTTCTGATGGTTTAAAAGTTATCCCGATCACATCATATGGGCATATTTCAGCTTGCCCTCTGGTAAGCGCGTTTTATTTACGGTGGTGGATCACGGTGTTCCTGGTTTTTACAGTCACTGGATTTTTTGAGTTTCACCTTGTCACCTGTATGAACAGGTTTATTCCATGTTACCGGACTTTGATAGAGAGGAAAGGGCGGAAGTACAGATGAGGCTGGAATTGGAAAGCAACCGCAAACATGGCGCCGCCTTAGGCAGGAACAGATAAAAAAGAAACCAAGCTGCAGAAACAGTAAGAAAGATTCTAGAATGCTAATTCTTATCTAGGTGAGTTTAAAAATGCTATACATAGTGGCCATATGATTATTGGTAATATTTCTTTTGAGTTTACCTCCTCTTTAAATCAACCCTAGTAATTACCTCTTTTCTTAAACAGTATGGCTAAAACCAGATTTCTTTTGTCCTGCCTATAGGATGTCATTGATCACTGACAAAAGTTATTTTATAGAGCTTTCAGGTTGCCAAGATCTGCTCTCATAAAAAAAAAAACTGAGGCTTCTATGTCTCTGGTATGAACTTTGAGGATACATTTTACTACAATACTTTTAAATATAGAGGTGAATGAAGGCTTGTTGTAAGGCTCAATGGACCACTTGGTCTTTTATTGTAATATTCTTCTATGTTTCTATTAAGGAAGTGTGACTGATGTTAAGCTGAGATATTTAAGTAATGCCTATAAAATGCAAACTATCACTCGGTATACGTGCATCAGATCCTATGCCTTGAAAAAATCTCTATGGATTTCAACACATTATATAACGGAACCGTATTCAGACAGGAATAAGGACAGTCAATTAGACTTATTCTGAGCTACAGTTCTAATTTCTTTATATACTGTCTGTGCTACCACAAATCTTTTTTCTACTGGGAACTTGATAAGCAGCATATTTTTTCACCAAATGCTTCTGATATTTTAAATCATGAATTATTCTATGTGTATTCAAAACTGAACTTAAAGCTATCAAAGTGCCTTTTGTATAAATATGCATAGAATGTGCATTAGGCACTATGAGTTCCTCCTGGAGGAATTTAAAGTAAATGCGGGGCAGAGGGAGTTCAAATACATTTTTATTTTTATTTTTATTTACTCTTTTTCTCAATAAATATACATATAAATATATAAACAACACCCTTTTGTTATTATGCTATATTGATGCCACTTTGTTAAAAGGTTCCCTTTGGCATGTTTTCAAATGGAAGGATTTAAGTATGTTACCATGCTCAGAGATGAAAGAATCTGGCTTGATGTAGTTTGTTTTATTATTGACATTTATGCCCCAGTCTTTACAGGGGACAGAAAGTTTCAATCTGATGTGATATTTAATTATTACCAAGGGTTTTTATATATACAGGGAGAGCACTGATAAATGCTTCTGGTTGTCTATAAACCAGGCTCTCTGCCAATCATTTAAACTGCAGAAAATTAGTAGACTGCACAATGCAATAAAGATGATTGCATATTCAGATTGTTCAATCTCTGTACAATCTCCTTTAGCTTGACCAACAAGTATTCAGTATTGTTTGGGAAAACTACTTAATGTGGACCTTTAGGTCTGCATAAAAATGTCCTGACATGTCACAGTATACAGAAACAGTATTATTTTTCCAGTGAGCTTTACATTTTTTTCATAAAAAATCAGTCCTTGAGAGCCAGTCAGTGACTTTGCTTAGGCTAAAACTGGGCATAGGCAGGAGGAAGCTCTGCCTCAGCTCTGCCTCAGCCTCCTCTTCCCCAGGGTGCAACAAGATGCTGCAGCAAGGGCTAATTTGTGTCAGCCATGTGTGAACAGAGTGTAGAAACCCATAGGGAGTTAGACTGTCCTTTTAAACTTGTCTGGATGCATTTTTGCATTAACATAACCATGGCTCCCCTTTTAGAAGTGTAAGTACTGCTACAGCCAAACTTCTGTAAAGGAGCCTGTGGCATGACTAACTTACTCTCAAGAGCACTGTAAGGCGTTGTGTACACATAGCCTATTATGACTGCTGACCACAGGAAAATGCAAAACGCTGCAAAATCGCACTGTCATTCAAAACGTTCCTATCCTAAATGTGATTCTTCCATGTTCAGGAGACGGAGGTTAAGGGAGGTTGGACCTCCTCTAATTGCAGGAGCTCCTATCGATCCTAAAAACCTATGTGTACATGGACACATAGGCTTTTATGGAGTTGAGTTTAGGAGCTTTGGCAAAAAAACGCCAAAAGCTCTTAAACTCAAGTTTAGGAGCTGTGGAATACATACATACATGAAGCCTTAGCCTACGGGTAAGACAAAGTAGGAAGAGGAAAGGAGAAGGGTAGGACAAAAGCCATTTTGTGGAAAAACAGGTGCAGAGGACCCAGAGAGAGCCAATTTGCTGATTTTCCCTCTGTGACATGATGAGTGTCTCTCTCATGCTGAGGAAGTTCTGGTATCTCTTTTATATGGACTCCTGCTAGTCAGACCTATAAGAGTAATATCATTTGAGCCTGGGACAACTCAAGGAAAGGCAGTAGTGTGACTGCTGGAATCATAACGCTACAGAGAGATGAGCACTGTTTTCATGGAGAAAATCCACCACCTATAAATTTGCCGGCAGAAGACAGCACTACATTTGAAACTGCTTCTACAGGGACATTTGTTCTCACTCCCTGCCCACACATAAGAAGAAAGCAAATTTATGTATTGCTTAATAGAGACTAGTGATGAGCCAAGCATACCTTGGTTCAGTTCAAGGCTGGCTCATTAAACAAAGGTTTATGTACCAAATGTGAACACTATTTAATTCAATATGAGTCCAATGTTAAAAAAACTGACACTGTAATTTTCTAGGCTAATTGTCAAACAAATGGCATGGGGATGGGCGCTGCCCAAAGCGACTGTACCAAAACAAAACATAAAAAAAAAATTACATTTGGTGGGGACTAATGATTTTAGTAATGCTTAAAGTGAAACATTAAAAATGCCAAACTCTATTGAATAACATGTCTAAAGGGATGCCTTGACCCTGCCTGTGAAGTGAAATAAAAGTTACAAATAAAAGAGTTGTTACATTTCCAGCAAAATGACAGCTCCTGGCTTATCCTAGATGAGGGTCTGATATTGATGTTAATGGGGCATTCCACAAACAAAAGGTTAGTGATGACACCATTGCCCAAATAAGGCCATGGCCATGTTTGTTCAATGTTATTACCCAAATATGACTATGTGGTCATATTTAGACAATGATGTTATCCCCTATCCCCGTCCATTTACTTACATGGATGGGGATTTCCAGGCAAGTAAGTGGATGGACTAGGTGACATCAGTGGTTGTTAAGGATGTGGTGGGTGCAGGCATCCCTGTGTCAAAACTTAGTATAGAGAGAACAATGAAACACCATTGCATACATTAAAACACAGTAGTACAAGACACATTGGGTTGATGGGGTTGGGGGTTACTAAAACTGGAGAGTGCAAAATCTGGTGCAGTTGTGCATGGTAGCTAATTAGCTTCTAACTTCAGCTTGTTCAATTAAAGTGTTAGTAAACCTAAAAACTTTTTTACCTTAATGCATTGTTTGCATTAAGGTAAAAACAAATTTTCAGTGTCCCTGTGCCCCCCCCCCCCCCTGTGTAAAGGGAAAGAGAGGGGAGAAGAGACCAGCGCTGTGCACGGCTGCATCTTTTCTCCCCTTACTTCCTCTTCACAGAGCATTCGAAAAGCGGCAGGAGCCATTGGCTCTTGCTGCTGTCAATCAGATGCAGTGAGGAGGAAGTAGGGGGCAGGCCTAAGTCCTGCTGTGTAAGTCTATGGAGCATGGCTCCATAGACACACATTTTGGGAGTGCGGGGACTACGCTCTCCCCATAGCCAGTGGCTGGCTATGGTAATCCCTCAAAAAAAGAGGAGGAGCCAGAAGAGGAGGATCGGGGCCGCTCAGTGCAATACCACTGCACAGAGAAGGTAAGTATAACATGTTTGTTATTTTAATTTTAAAAAAAAATTGACTTGTAACATTTTTTTGACTAGTAACACTTTAAGCTTTGACAAAACAACCTGGAAACTGATTGGTTTCTATACAGAACTGCAGATTTTGCACTCTTCGGTTTTAGTAAATCAGCCCCAGTCTGTCATCCTCTTAAAATGACACAAAAAGAAAAAAAAGAAAAAATTATTCAAGTATGTATTCTTAACCCAAGAAAGTACCTTCTATTGCTCTCAGCCTCCTCCAAATCTCCATTTTTTTTTTTTGTGCTGTGACCTGGCTTCTTCTTTTGCTGGCTCCTAAAAAACGACTAGGGACTTGTAGTGTGAAAAGAGCACTGCATATGGCTGCAACTAACGTGCTTATTCCAAACAAAAGTAAGAGAGAAAAGGAGAGATTTGGAAGCTCATGGAGGATGTCACAAGGAGGCAGAAAAACACAGTAAGAATTTTTTTTTTTATGAAAATAGATTACAGGGCCATTGAGGCTGCATTCACACCTGGGCGTTTTGAATCCTGGGCATTTGCCACGATTCTGCCTGTGATTTCAAAACGCCCAGGTATGACTGAGAAATTTCAGATGCTATGCATTTGAATGTCACCTAAAAATGCGGTCTCCTGAACTTTTTTTGACCGACAAGCTTCACGCGATGTGGTTTGCCACGATTGCAGCGCAATTTATCACATGACAATCACACCAGAAACACACCGCATTTTTAGGTGTCATTCACATTAATGCCATTTGAAATGTGCGTTGTGTGATTTCACACCTGAGTGTTTTGAATCGTGGGCAGATTTGGCGCGTTTCTGCCCTTGATTTCAAGGTGTGAATGCAGCCTAAGTAGTGGATGTGTATAGTATATATTATTATATTATATTATTTTGGATATATTGTATTGAATTATACATTTTATTTTAAAGAATAAGGATAATGTCGGTGCTCATGTCCTCTTTCCACAAATTCAGGCCTGTTGATTATGTTTTAGAAGTTAAATGGCTATACTTAACCAGGAATAATTTTACAAGTAAGATTAAATGGGTTCTCTAAGAATTAGCTAATCAGCTTTTTTTAAGGTTTATAAATTTCATGCTGGAATTAAAACAAAATTACTTTTGTCTTAATGTAAATACCTTCTCGTGAACATTCTCATCTCTTTTTTTATACTGTGTAATGTAATATAATGAATAGAGTTGGTTCACAGCATAAAACTGTCACATCTGGTTTAATAAGATATGGTCACTTATTTACTGTATATGTTAGTGTAAGTAAGAATAGACTTACTTATATTACCGTATTTATCGGCGTATAACACGCACCGGCGTATAACACGCACCGGCATATAACACGCACCCCAAGTTTAGGAGGGCATTTTAAGGAAAAAAAGTTTTAGGAGGGAATTATAATAAATATCCAATTTTTTTAAACACATTTTTTCCTCAGTTTAGGCCAATACGTATTCTTCTACATATTTTTGGTAAAAAAAAAATCGCAATAAGCGAGTATAATAAGTATATTGATTGGTTTGCGCAAAAGTTATAGCGTCTACAAAATAGGGGATAGATTTATAGCATTTTTATTATTATTTTTTTTTACTAGTAATGGCGGCGATCTGCGATTTTTATCGTGACTGTGACATGGCGGCGGACATATCGGATACTTTTGACACATTTTTGGGACCATTCACATTTATACAGCGATCCGTGCTATAAAAATGCATTGATTACTGTATAAATGTGACTGGCAGGGAAGGGGTTAACACTAGGGGGCGCTGCAGGGGTTAATATGTTCCATATGTTAGTGATTCTAACTGTGGAGGGAGGGGACTGACTGGGGGAGGGGACCGATCGGTGTTCTTATGTACAAGGGACACACCATCGGTTTCCTCTCCAGTGACAGGACGTGGATCTGTGTGTTTACATACACAGATCCACGTCCTGCTTTGTTATTGGGCAATCTCGGGTGCCCGGCGGACATCGCGGCCGCCCGGCACGCGCATCGGGTCCCCAGCGACGTGGCAGGCACGTGGCCAAAATGTTAGGGCCGTCATATGACAGCGGCCCGCCACAAGAGCCGAACCGCTTCGCCGTCAATTGACAGTGGGCGGTCTGCAACAGGTTAACAATGTTGGATGCCAGTAGTGAATTGGCAGCCTTCCTGATGTCTAATCTATAAAAACAAAGCAGTGGAATAGGGAGTGGGTAGAGCATAATCTACAGGGAAAAGTCACATTATCAAACCATGTATAACATGTTCCTCTAAGGGGGTGGTATATATGCTGCAGTGCCCCTGTGGGCTGCAGTATGTGGGCCGGACTAAGCGTCCTCTCCACGTACGTTTGGGGGAACACATATCTAACATCATAAGTGGTTTCCCCAAACACTCAGTGTCCAAACATTATCTATTGGTACACGACAAGAATCCCTCTAGGACTTTATTCTTCGGGATTGACAAATTCAAACCCCATTGGCGGGGGAGCTCTCTAGTGAGAGAAATCTCCAAACTAGAAATGGCATGGATCCATCGCCTCAAATCTTACACCCCACATGGGTTGAATATAGACACCGATATTAACGCCTTTGTCGACAATTCCTAATATGTGGTTTATATTATATCTTAATTTTTCTTCCTAAGGAAGAATGAATTATTGTTATTATGCTTGTTATGTTCTTTCCCTTGAATGTACTGTGATCTCTATTTGCAAAATGGAAGTTCGTCCTTCCCTTTTTTTATTGGGTCTTGCTACACATGTACACTCCCCCTGAGATGCATGTAGGGTTGGCATACTGAGTACATGTATTTTACATCATATTCATCCAATGAATTTATATTTTATTTGTACGCATCATATTATGCATTTTTTATCGAATCACATTCACATGATTTTCACTTATCATCACATGCACTTTAGTAAGGAGGCTGTCATTTAATATAATTATTGATATACCTGCTTATTATTCAATTTAATTATTTTATTATTTAATTAAATTTTAATATTTATTTAATTTTTGATCACTGATCTTATCGATCCGTGTTCATTTCACTGCTGACACAGTCACTTGTATCCTATTTTTTATCCGAGATAGTTTTTAGTGATCATGTGCTATCATGGTACATGTGCCCATGTGCTATCATGTTAGATGGACATTTCTCATTACAATAATAATTTTTTCTTTTTCTTATACATTACCACTATTAATATATATTATATTCACACAGCATAGGTTCCCCTTTTTTTTCCCTTTTTTTTCCTTTTACCTATGTTATTTTTTGGCACATTTGCACTATTATGCTATACTAACATTTCATATTATGTTGATATCTTTTTCCTTTATTAAAACATTCCTAATCAATATGGGGATTCCTACACACACACATAGCGATATGTCACCTAGTTGATCACATTGTGGCTATCGGTCCCAAATGTTTTCTTTGATGCCATTGTTAAATATAGACATCTGACTTTAAATGGTCATGGATGTTTTTTTTATCTATCTAGAGTGCAGTTTTATTTCAATCTAACTGGTTTCTTCTTTTTTCATAGCGCTACATACTATCATCCGGTATGGGCTGTTTGCCCATACATAAGATGGTGGCGCTAGTCTGACCCCATGCAATTTAGGTGGAGGTTGGGCTATATATAGGTGGTGCGTTACTGCGTCGCCCGTTCCCCATTGAAAACGTCATCTATGACGAAACGACGTATGGGAAGGCACGCAGCGACGCCACCACGTAGATTGTGAACGGGGGACGGGTTTACACTGACCGGCCGGCAGTGTGTTTTATATTGTGTCCGCTTTCTTCTTACGTATGTAAGTGTTTTTAATCCTTTTAAAGCTGATTAAAGAACTTTATATCAGTATTACGCTATGGGCGGCCCCCTTCTTTTATATATTTGAGATAATTAGTTGGATGTCTCTGAGTGGAGCGGAGGTTGCAGAGGTCCTTCTTTCCTTTTGAGCGATTGTACCTGGTCTGATCGGTCCTATCAGTCATCTTTTACCCTGGAAGTTGCAGGCTTTATATACAGTGCTCTCTATATACAGCCATCTGGTAAGCGCCTAATCTAACAGGTGGATGGGATCGCACAGAACTTTTGCATGTCACAGTGTGATAATATAGACCTGTCACAGTGGTGTTTTATTTGCTGAAAATAACAAGTTTGTCGGCTACATGAAACCAGGCCTTGTGTTCTAAAGAAGACCCTTAAATAGGACTATTGCAGTCATCACTGGACTCTATTATTTATTTGAATCTGTGTGTTCCTTCATGGTCACGCTTTATATGTACATTATTCTTTTTGTATAGTAACTGTTTGGCCATTTGTGTTCCCTCTTTTCATTTATATATAACTAGTTAACATTGGCGCAGCTTTACCCATTCTTATGATTTTATGTGTGAGTATCCCACCTCTAGCAGCAGCCTTTTAGGTTAGGTTTTATCCTCCCCCCATCTTGTTTTTAAAAATTAACTTTTTTCTATGTTAGCGCGGTTTATTTATTTCCATAGAGCATAATGCCTTTGCTATTTTTGACTGTTAGAATAATGACTCCTTTTGCTACTGTATTCTTTTAGTATCTGTACATTCCTTGTTCAATAAAAAGATATTAAACAAAAAAAATTCTTTGCCAAACTCCTAAGCATTCACAATCTTCTCTTTTGAGCCTTAAGCCTGGTACATACAAGCTGAAAATCAGCAGGAACCTGCCAATTTTCCATCTGTACGTACCACTGTCTGTAAGCTGGTCTAACGACTGACTTCTGTCGAACAGGCATGCTGGAAAACCAGCATTCAATCAGCACTTGCAGCCAATGGTTGCGAACACTCATCAGTGTATTCCAGCAGGGGGGCTTGTCAGAATACTGTACAATGTCTCAGTGGGAGAGATCACTGCATCAACATAATTTGCATTGATCTGTCATTTTCCAAACTGCTGGTTGAATGAAAAAAAAAAAACAAAGTATGTAACCAGTTTTAGAGAGCTTTTTTGATCATGGCATTATGATACCACACATGTCAATTATGCAGAAAACATCAAGCCCTAGAAAATCTGAGGTGTAAATGAGAGGTTCCACCTCCATATTCCTATCCTTATAAATGATTATAATCACTGGCATCTCATCTGGACCTGATTGTAATTTCATGTATTGGAAGTGGTGGTAAATATAGGGGTGTACTCCTACATAGCAAATCTGATTTTAATTCCGTTTTTGTTAATATACAGTACTGTGCAAAAGCTTTAGGCAGGTGTGAAAAAATGTGTGAATTACCTCCTGCGCTACCCACCACTCAATTGTGAAAAAATATTTAAATTTGCTGCTGCTCATACAAAATATTTGTTCTCACACACAAAAACAATATCAGATCAGTAGGTGCTGTGTTGCTAAAATCAAAATCCCTCTATTAAAACACCTTATCAAAAATAAATAAACAGAACTTGTATACCTATATACAACATACAGTATCTCAAAAAAGTGAGTACACCCCTCACATTTTTGTAAATATTTGATTATATCTTTTCATGTGACAACACTGAAGAAATTACACAATGTAAAGTAGTGAGTGTACAGCTTGTATAACAGTGTAAGTTTGCAGTCCCCTCAAAATAACTCAACACACAGCCATTAATGTCTAAACCGCTGGTAACAAAAGTGAGTACATCCCTAAGTAAAATGTCCAAATTGAGCTCAATTAGCCATTTTCCCTCCCCGTGTCATGTGACTTGTTAGTATTACAAGGTCTCAGGTGTGAATGGGGAGCAAGTGTGTTAAATTTGGTGTTATCGCTCTCACTCTCTCATACTGGTCACTGGAAGTTCACCATGGCACCGCATGGCAAACAGCTCTCTGAGGATCTGAAAAAAGAATTGTTGCTCTACATATGGCCTAGGCTATAAGAAGATCGCCAAGACCCTGAAACTGAGCTGTAGCACGGTGGCCAGGACCATACAGTGGTTTAACAGGACAGGTTCCACTCAGAACAGGCCTCGCCATGGTCGACCAAAGAAGTTGAGTGTACATGCTCAGCATCATATCCAGAGGTTGTCTTTGGGAAATAGACGTATGAGTAATGCCAGCATTGCTGCAGAGGTTGAAGGGGTGGGGGGTCAGCCTGTCAGTGCTCAGACCATACGCCACACACTGCATCAAATTGGTCTGCATGGCTGTTGTCCCAGAAGGAAGCCTCTTCCTGTGGTCTGATGAGACCAAGATAAACTTATTTGGTTCAGATGTGTCAAGCGGGGTTTGGTGGCAACCAGGTGAGGAGTACAAAGACACTTGTGTCTTGCCTACAGTCAAGCATGGTGGTGGGAGTGTCATGGTCTGGGGCTGCATGAGTGCTGCCGGCACTGGGGAGCTACAGTTCATTGAGGGAACCATGAATGCCAACATGTACTGTGACATACTGAAGCAGAATATGATCCCCTCCCTTCAGGGACTGGGTGGCAGGGCTGTATTCCAACATGATAATGACCCCAAACACACCCCAAGACGACCACTGCCTTGCTAAAGAAGCTGAGGCTAAAGGTGATGGACTGGTCAAGCATGTCTCCAGACCTAAACCCTATTGAGCATCTGTTGGGCATCCTCAAACGAAAGGTGAAGGAGCGCAAGGTTTCTAACATCCACCAGCTCCGTAATGTCGTCATGAAGAAGTGGAAGAGGACTCCGGTGGCAACCTGTGAAGCTCTGATGAACTCCATGCCCAATTGGGTTAAGGCAGTGCTGGAAAATAATGGTGGACACACAAAATATTAAAATTTTGAGCCCAATTTGGACATTTTCACTTAGGGATGTACTCACTTTTGTTGCCAGCGGTTTAGACATTAATGGCTGTGTGTTGAGTCATTTTGAGGGGACAGAAAATTGACACTGTTATACAAGCTGTACACTCACTACTTTACATTGTAGCAAAGTGTAATTTCTTCAGTGTTGTCACATGAAAAGATATAATAAAATATTTACAAAAATGTACTCCCTTTTGTGAGATACTGTAAATATATTCAAACATAAATTAATAGTGAAACAAATCTATGTGTCAACAAAATAAATTCAGTTCGTTAAAAAATACAGTCTCTGGGTTTCTTTTATATGGTTTCATGCTTTAGTGAAACATATAAATCCATCAATAAAACTAATACAGTTTTTCATACCGTGGATGTGCCCACAATTCCAGTGCTGTCACAATACATGCAAACGTGCTCACACACGTCTAACCCTATCAGTGGTGGTGCATCCATAGAGGGCGCAGGAGCGCCGCCCCCTCTCACCGCTCTATCACCAATAGATAGATTCATGCATTGCATGAATCTATCTATTGTCGCCGCTGCTGCCCCCTATTCAGCTGTCCGGCCCCTTGTCGGGCACCGGGCATCTGAATTACAGCAGTGGGGTTTCTTTGGAAGCGCCTGATTAGAGCTGTCGGCTCTAATAGGCATCCTAAATTAGAACCGTGGGCTCTAATAGGCTTCCAAAAGGGTAAACAGTGGGCACACTGCTGTGCGTTTGCTGTTTACACAGTGTTGTGTTAGAGAAGCAAATACATCGCTTCCCTAACACTGACCTGCCTCTCAGCCAATCAGGTTGCCATGTCTGTATTACCTGTCACCTGATTGGCTGAAATCACAGGTGCTGTGATTGGATGCCTAGGCGTCCAATCATTTCAGAAGACGAGAGGAGGAGCGTGGGAGAAGACATCAGGGTCAGGATGAAATGGAGGACACTGGACACCGCTTGCCACCTGCCACACACTAGAGACAAGGTAAGTGCTGGGCAGATGGCGGGCGGGGGGGGCACAGTGGCAACACTTGGGGCACAGTGGCAGCATTTAATGGGCACAGTGGCAGCACTTGAGGCACAGTAACAGCACTTAGGGCACAGTGGCAGCATTTAATTGGCACAGTGGCAGCACTTGGGGCACAGTGGCAGCACTTGGGGCACAGTGGCAGCATTTAATGGGCACAGTGGCAACATTTGGGGACCAGTGGCAGCACTTGGGGCACAGTGGGAGCATTTAATGGGCACAGTGGCAGCACTTGGGGCACAGTGGCAACATTTGGGGCACAGTGGCAGCATTTAATGGGCACAGTGGCAGCATTTGGGGCACAGTGGCAGCATTTAATGTGCACAGTGGCAACATTTGGGGCACAGTGGCAGGGTTCGATGGGAACAGTGGCAGCATTTGGGGCACAGTGGCAGCATTTAATGGGCACAGTGGCAGCGTTTGATGGGCAAAGTGGCTGCATTTGATGGCACAGTGAGGCTGCAATTGATGTTTTTTTTTCTGAATTTTTCAGTTTGCGCCCCCCCAAAGATTTTGAGCACCAGCCGCCACTGAACCCTATGTATATGACCCACACATCTGTGTTCAGAGTTGTATGCCCACAAATCACTTCACATAGAGATGGCCACTCTCTTCCAGGAATTACATGGTGTATGTCCCTTTAGGGCACATTGTTCTGTTTGCTAAACCCATTCAAACTCGCTCCATATTATGTACCAAGAAAAGGCAAGAAACAACTACCATAGTGTAGTATTTAAAACTACTTAGATATTTTATTAAAATCACACTTACAATGTGTTTGAAAACGCTTTCAACAACATGAAACATATAGCAAAACGGACAGCATCCACTTCCTGTTACCTCTGATGTCACCCAGCCCCGATATTCACATTATGTCATGAATGCCCCTGATCAGCGGCGGCCCATCCATAAGGGGCACAGGAGCGCCCCCCTAATCTCTATGTGCCCGGCCCCTAATCTCCATGCAGGGCGCTGGAAGCAAGTGATTAGAGTCGGGGGGACTTCAGAGGTAGTTAGAACTGAATGCTAGCAGATACTTATCCATCATGTCATAAAAACAGGGATGCATGTGATTGGCCCCACATTTATCCTGAGAAGGATAATGGCCCCAAACATACAGCCAATATCACTAAGAACTATCTTCAGCATAATGAAGAACAAGGAGTCATGAAAGTAAGACTGCTTTCACAATGAGACGCTTTACAGGCTATACAGCTTTCACACTGGAGCGGTGCGCTTGCAGGATGGTAAAAAAGTCCTGCAAGCAGCATCTTTGCAGCACTGTAGGAGTGGTGTATACACCGCTCCTAAAGCGCCCCTGCCCATTGAAATCAACCCTTTTTTGGCCGAATATCGCCGCTAAAATGATGGTAAAGCGCCGCTAAAAGTAGTGCCGCTTTGCCGCCAACGCTCGCCTGCCCCAGTGTGAAAGTAGCCTAATAATTTAGCTGCCACAGAGCCCCGATCTCCACATAAGCGAGTCTGTCTGGGATTACATGAAGAGACAATGATTTGAGGCAGCTTTCATCCACAGACAATCTGTAGTTGGTTCTCCAAGATGTTTGGATTCTGAAACAACCTACCTTCTTCAAAAAACTGTGTGGAAATATACCTAGAAGAATTAATGCTGTTTTAAGGGGAACCCCAGCCAAAAAAAAAAAAAAATGGCGTAGGGTCCCCCTCAAAATCCATACCAGACCCTTGAGGTCTGGTATGGATTTTAAGGGGAACCCTAGCCAAAAAAATGGCGTGGGGTCCCCCTCAAAATCCATACCAGACCCTTATCCGAGCACGCAACCTGGCAGGCCGCAGGAAAAGAGGGGGGGACGAGAGCGGCCCCCCCTCTAGCCTGAACCGTACCAGGCCACATGCCCTCAACATTGGGAGGATGCTTTGGGGGTCTAAGACCACTAAAGCACCTTGTCCCCATGTTGATGAGGACAAGGGCCTCTGGCCGGTGGTTGTGGGGGTCTGCGGGCGGGGGGCTTATCGGAATCTGGAAGCCCCCTTTAACCAGGGGACCCCCAGATCCCGCCCCCCCCCCTGTGTGAAATGGTAAGGGGGTACAAATGTACCCCTACCATTTCACCAAAAAAGTGGCAAAAATGGTAAAAATGACAGGAGACAGTCTTTGACAATTCCTTTATTAAAATCTTCTTTCTTCTTTCTTCATCCTTCGGATTCTTCATCATCTCCTTCCTTCATCTTCTTCCATCTTCTTCTTCCATTTTCTTCTTCCTCCGATCCGCTTCTTCTTGCGCTGGTCTTCTCGTCCTTCTCGTCCGGCATCTTCTTCCGTCCGCGTCAGCGTCGGTGTCGGTGTCTCTGACAGGTCTTTTAAAACGGAGGGCACCTGGTGACCCCGCCCCCCTCTGACGTCATGGGGAAAGCCATCATGAGAGGGGGCGGGTCACCAGGTGCCCTCCATTATAAAAGACCTGTCAGACGGAGCGGAGCCTCACACAGCGGGAGCCTTTTCACCGACGCCGACGCCGACGGAAGAAGATGCCGGACGAGAAGGACGAGAAGACCAGCGCAAGAAGAAGCGGATCGGAGGAAGAAGAAAATGGACGAAGAAGATGGAAGAAGATGAAGGAAGAAAGATGAAGAAACAATCATTTTGTGGGGAAGAGGCCCTTGTCCTCATCAACATGGGGACAAGGTCCCTGTGCGTCAGAGGGGGCGGGGGACAGATTTTTTTTTTTTTTTTTTGTTTATTTTGTTTTTCTTTTTTACAGGCATTTTAAACTGCAATGCTGTTCTAACAGCATGCACACAATAAACATATTGTTGTCAGCTGACACTGTCTGAAACATAATATGCGAGGCCGCCGGCGCGGCGGCCTCTTTAAACCGTGGGGCGTGTACTAAAGCCCCTGAGCTATAATTGGCTACAGGCATTTTTTTTTTTTTTACACCTGCCTTTTCCACGGCAGACTATGATAATAAATAAACCGTGTCAATTTTATGTGTCATTTGTTCAAGTACATCACCTTTGTTTGTAGGCACAGTTTGAATGAAGATCCAATGATTTATACACGTTGATTGAAAAAGTGAACAAACTACATTTTTCACTTAAGTGTGACACATAGGGATGAGGCGATCTTCGAACTTCTGCTCATGAGACTGTTCCGTTGTCCTTGTCGATTTTAGCAATGTCTTTGACAAAGTTCAAGCCGGTAGTTTGCCTCCACACCGGTCGTATGATTGTGCAATTGATCTTCTACATAGTGCCATACCCCCTCATGGCCGGGTTTACCTTTTGTCGGTCTTGGAGGATAAGGCCATGGAGGACTATGTTGCAGACACACTTTCTCGAAGTTTCATCTGCAAATCCCCATCCCCTGCAAATCCCCGTTGCTTCTTTGTGAAGAAAAAGAGTGGTGAACTGAGACCTTGTATTGATTATATGGGTCTCAATTGTTTCACGATTAAGAATGCTCATCCGATTCCATTGATTCTGGAGTTATTTGACCGCCTCAAGGGAGCAACGGTTTTCACAAAGCTTGATTTGAGAGGGGCATACAATCTCATGAGGATTAAGGAGGGCGACAAGTGGAAAACTGCATTTAATACCAGAACAGGTCATTATGAGTACCTCATAATGCCATTTGGCCTTTGTAATTCTCTGGCAGTTTTCCAGGAATTTATTAACGATGTCCTCAGATTTGTTGCAGTTATGTGTGGTGGTTTATCTCAACGATATCCTCCATCCTCATATAAGTCCCTAGAGAGCCACCACACAGATGTCTTTTGTGTGCTTCAGAAAATAAGAGAGAACAATCTCAATTGTAAATTGGAGAAGTGCGAATTCTATCGTGAACAGATTAAATTCCTGGGTTGTAATTACCACTGCTGGTTTTTCGATGGACCCAGAGAAACTTTCAGCAGTCCTACAGTGGCCCCGACCCATGGGTTTACGTCCTCTGCAGCTTATTTAAGTTTATTCATAACTACTCGTCTCTGGTCAAGCCCCTGAATGATATGACCAGAAAGGACGGTAACCCACAGAGTGGGTCTCCGGAGTCCATTTAGGCCTTTGAGAGTCTCAAGGCTGCCTTTGTTTTTGCTCCTGTGTTGGCACATCCTGATCCTACTTTACCTTTTATGCTTAAGGTTGATGCTTCTGAGACTAGAGTTGACGCCCTTCTGTCTCAACGTCCTACCTCTGAGAGCGTTATGCATCTTTGTGGCTACTTTTCCCAGATATTGTCACCTGTGGAGTGCAATTAAGAGATTGGGGACAGAGAGCTGTTAGCGATCATTTTACCCCTGAAAGAATGGAGACAGGTACCATCCTCGAAGGTACCACTGTACTGGTTCTAATTTTTACTGACGATAAGAATCTCACATTCTTGTCTGAGGTTAAACGCCTCTCTCCCAGAAGGGTGCGATCGGCTCTTTTCTTGTCAAGTTTTAATTACATTGTCTCATTCTTACCCTGTACTAAAAATGTAAGGGCTGATGCTTTGTCGCAACAATTTTCCTCCACTTCCAAGATGGAGTCAGTTCCGGTTCCTGTGATTCTTCCTGATCATATTCTGGCTATGGTTTGCACCAGTCTCACTTCTACTTTGGGTGACAGAATTCTTGCCGCCCAGGTCCATGCTCCTCCTCAGAAACCTTGTGCTCGTTGCTTTGTCCCAGAGAATCTCCGTACTGCTATCTCCAGACTTACCATTCTCCCAAGGCTGTTGGCCACCCTGGGAAGAATCAACTCTTTTGGGCCATTTTTCAACAATTCTGGGGGCCTAGTCTACGTGCTGATGTAACTGCCTTCATAGCTGCCTGTTCTGTGTGTGCTCAGAGTAAGACTCCACAACACATTCCAGTGGGCCTCCTACAACCCATACCCAATGAAGAGAGGCCCTGGACCCACCTGTCTATGGATTTCATTGTTACCCAACTCCCAGGGCAACACAGTTATCCTTATGGTGGTTGACCGGTTCTCGGAAATGTCTCATTGTATTCCACTTAAGAAGTTGCCCACTTCTAAGGAACTGGATTCCATTTTTGCTCAGGAGATCTTTCACTTACATGGGCTACCCGAAGGTGATCGTCTCGGAGAGGGGTAGTCAGTTTGTGTCCCAGTTCTGGCGAGCCTTTTGTGCACAGATGGAAATTCAGCTTGCTTTCTCATCTGTGTATCATCCACAGTCTAATGAGGCCGCAGAACAAGCCAATCAGTCCTTGAAGCAGTTCCTATGTTGCTATATTTCGGACCATCATAACATCTGGTCAGACCTCTTACCGTCAGCGGAGTTTGCTCACAATAGTGCCTTGAATTCTGCTTCCCGATTGTCCCTGTTTTTGTTGAACTATGGTTTCCAACCTTCCATGTTGCCTGACTCATTTGTTCTGCAGAGTATTCCTGCGTTAGAGGAGCATCTCCGTGGTCTTCGTTCCACTTGGGCACAAGTCCAGGAGGCTCGTCTGATCGCAGATGACTGCCTGCGGCTTCCTACCAGGCTGGTGACAGGGTCTGGCTGTTATCTCGCAACCTCCGGCTTTGCGTTCCCTCTCTGAAGTTTGCACCTTGATTTATTGGGCATTTCCGTATTCTCCACAGGATTAACCCAGTGGCTTATGCTTCTAATATGCGTATCTCAAATGTATTTCATGTCTCCTTATAAAAACCTTTGGTCTGCAACCACTTTACCATTTCGGTGCCATGTCCTCACCCTGTACAGGTTGGGAACCATTAGGAGTATAAAGTACAGTCCATTGTTGACTCCCGTATGTTCCATGGGCGCATACAATACCTGGTGCATTGGAAAGGATACGGTCCGGAGGAACACTCTTGGGTCTCATCCTTGGACGTACATCCCCCTGTCCTCCTCCATGATTTCCATAGACATTTTCCCCTCAAGCCTGGTGGTCCTCTGAGGGGGGGGGGGGGGGGTCGTTGAGGAGGGGGTACTGTCAGGGCTGGGCTCAGCCCTTCCTTCTCTGATCTGGCCGCTCAGCTGTCGGCTAATTGCCTGCTCCTATCTCTCCACAGTGACTCACCTGTTGATGATATCCTGCTCATCAGTCCTGCTTACTTAACCCGTCCAGCCCAGATGATCTCTGCCTTCGCCCTGGTCAACATCACAGAGACTTTCTCCTGCGCTCCTGTTAAAAACTTGCTTGTCTGACATTCCTTCTGGCTCCAGATCCTTCTTGCTGTTCCACTACGCTGATTCCTGGCTTCCTGACTTTCTGGCTTGTCTGACTATCCTTTTTGGTTACCGAACTTTGTCTATGTTTTGACTATGTTTGTTCTATTTACTTTTGTTATTAAATAAGTGTGATTTAACTGTACTGTCTCGGTCTGATTCATGGATTTCTGACAATACCAGAATTTGTGTTAATTTTGGCGCAGGGTTCGCCTTAATATCCATACCAGACCTGAAGGGCCTGGTATGGATTTTGGGGGTAACCCCGTGCAATTTTTTTAATTTACATTTTGCTGCGTTTTTTTCAGTGATATTTTTATGTACATTGCCGGGACCCAACAATACATTACAGACAATACATTAAAGCAGCGAGCAATTTTAAAGGACATTTTTTCCTTTAGAAATGTCATTTTGATGTGGTACTGTTTTAAACACGGGAAAGATGCACTACTTTACAGGCAGACTAGGGACACCCCCCCCTCCCAGGCATGATATTTAATGGAATATTTCATTTTTATTGTTTCACTTTAAGCATTATTAAAATTACTGCTCCTGAAAAAATGGCAGTTTTTAAAACTTTGGGGCAGGACCCGGGTCCCTAAACACTTTTTATGGCAATAACATGCATATAGGCCTTTCCAATTAGCACTTTTGATTTTTCATGTTCATGTCCCCCATAGTCTTTAACAGTGTTTGCATAAATGTTTTACCTGTTTGCAAGTTCTGGTGTGAACCGTACGGGGGGGGGGGGGGGGGGTTGGTGCGCCGGGTAGTTCGGCTAATACCTAAAACACATGCAAATGTCCATCATATGAGCAGGCAGAATCTAGCCATTTGTGGGTATAAAATATAGAGGAAATATTCTATAAATTAGAAAGCATAAGAGTCAGATAAAAGAGTTTAGAGAGAAATGTAGTTTAGTGAAACCTTACAAGTGCAGGGCCTATACTTCACCCTACGGGGGTGAGTTGAGAGGTTGTCCAAACCAGGTCTTGATGAGTGGAAAAGTTTAGCTTTGCACTCATAATGGAAACACTGTGATTGTAAAGCACATGACTCATCAAGTTGGAGAGGAAATGGCAGATAAAAGCCTTTATCAGGGGGTTTAATGAAGTGTTGGCTTACATTCTAGGCTTCCAAAGAGAGAGCAGTAATGGAAGTCTCTAGCTGGGGATCTACAGCAGAAACTGGCATCATATTGAGTTGGGTTAGTAGCTGTCAAAATTTCTCCATCTCAGAGTCACTATTCATAATCTGCAATGGAGCATAGGTTTGCATTTATCTAAGCTATTACCTCAGCAAAGGCATACATTTACATGCTGTGCATATAACCCCTATAATTATCTTTCTGAATATTAGAGATTTGGACATGTTGTGTAGAGAAATCTGACGTAGGCTTTGCTATCTCATGGGTGGGCTAAGCAGCTGAATTGGCGGTCATGTCTGTTTGGAGGAAAAATTCATTAAAAGTTTGGATTACAGTTTAAAAAAAAAAAAAAGAAGATAATAACTGTAGACAGAAAACCCCAAAAATATATTTTATTTAAAGTGATTTGGGTGCCCCCATAGCAAGCTGCTTGCTGTGGGGGCACTGAGCAGAAAGGAGGGGCCAGGAGCACCGGCAAGGGATCCAAGAAGAGGAGGATCCAGGCTGCTCTGTGCAAAACCACTGCACAGAGCAGGTAAGTATAACATGTTTGTTATTTTTAAACAAAAAAAACAAGACTTTAGTATCACTTTTACAAAGGTAACACTTGATTCCTTTTGTGTCTTTCATATGATTCTCTTAACAGCTGTTTAACTGTTGTCCCTTCACTACTATATTTGCCCTCCACTACTATATTTGCTGCATACCGTTTGCATTAAATCTCAGTGTAAATACCTAATTTAATCTTTTTTTTAAAGCAGTTATGTGACCACAAAGCTCCAGTAAGTGTGTCAATCTATGCAGGCCTGACAACATCATTGAAACCTTAGAGCATTGTCAGCCTTTTTATAGCATTTTTATAGCACTGATCGCTGTATAAATGACAATGGTCCCAAAATATTGTCAAAAGTGTCCAATGTGTCCGCCATAATGTCACAGTCACGATAAAAATCACAGAATGCCTCCATTACTAATAAAAAAAATGAATAATAAAAATCCCATAAATCTATCCCCTATTTTGTAGACGCTATAACTTTTGCGCAAACCAATCAATATACGCTTATTGCTATTTTTGTTACCCAGAATATATAGAAGAATACACATTGGCCTAAACTGAGGAAAAAAAATGTTTTTTGTATATATTTTTTGGGGATAATTATTTTAGCAAAAATTCAAAAATATTGCTTTTTTTTCAAAATTGCTCTTTTTTTTGTTTATAGCGCAAAAAATTAAAACCACAGAGGTGATCAAATACCACCAAAAGAAAGCTCTATTTGTGGGGAAAAAAGGACGCCAATTTTGTTTGGGTGCAACGTCGCACGACCATGCAATTTTCAAGTTAAAACGACAGTGCCGTATCGCAAAAAGTGCTCTGGTCAGGAAGGAGGTAAATCCTTCCTGGGGGTGAAGTGGTTAAAGTGTATGTAAACCCTCACGTATACCCAGTGAAGTGAACAGCCTCAGATGATACACAAAGATTAAACACATCTTCCTACACAAGTATTACATGTATATCTGCTGTCTTCTGCTTTATATACTGTTTAGAATGTGCACACTGTGTTAGAATTTTCACTTCCTCATTCTGCACTGTGAGAGAAGTCTTGGATAACTCCGGGAGACAGCTGATTGGAGGAAAGGCACACACCCCCCTCCAGATAGGCAGAGGCTTTCAAAGCTATCCTGTGACTAAAGCAGCTTTCTGCTAATCTATTTATAGCACCCACCCTGACACAAATTTCAGGCTGGTTTTATCACGTGTCGGAGAAATTTTCAGACGTTATCATGCAGATAATAGAAGAAGGGAGCAGGAGAAAGCTACGGGACATGCTTTGGAGAGAGATAAGAAAACACTGCAGATATATGTGCCCAGCTCAAATTTCATGAATCGGGTTAACATTCACTTTAAGTTTGCATTTCCTACCTGGTTTGGTGTCTGTTTTCTTGGATATAGCACTACTATTGAGTACTAAGTATTGTTTTCAGTGAATTCCTGTGATATTGTGTGTTTGTACAGTCAACCTGGAATGTCAGAGGGGCTGAGGTTCTTGAGAAGGTCAGGCAAAGAACAGAGGATCCATTATATTCAGCGGCCCCTATGGTGTACTGCTACATTAGGAAGGTAGGAAAGCAGCATTAAAAGCCTGGAGTTCAGCTTTAACCATTATATACACATTATTATATCTTACATATTTTAGCTATTTTATAAAACATTTTCATTATTTTGTTAACACTGATTTAATCTTGTTTCCAGAAATTAACATTAACTATGTACTTTATATGTTTTTGTAGTACCGATGAAGGGGGACCCTTGTAGCCACAAAACATGTTGGATAAACTCATTGAACATTAAAAAAATGTATACATTTATTCTGGGGTTTTACTAGTGGAATGACACTTTTATCCTGAACTCTCCTCTTACAATTCCATAGGGGTCGCTCAAAAAGTTCCTTGCACTTCTTCACGCACCTCCCTTCACAAATAAATACCCACAATCGTAATGAGTAACAGCGCTGCTTATGCACATGTACTAGTGAATTAACATCCCAAAATAAACATAACAATCCTAATGAAAATAAAGATTAAATAAAAAGATTATTCAAAAGATAAAAAACAGTCGATGAACAAATAGCTCCTAAAGGAGCTCCTGAGGATGTTGCTTCTTTATGATAAAATGTGTAGGGTGGTACTTCTGGCTGACGTAATATCAGGTGACCTTAGGCTCATGGCAGCCATCTTGGATAAGGCACTTCTAGGTCTTTTAAGGCTATAGGTGACTTTTATGTATTGAAAGTGCAATATCTATACTTGTATTCACATACAAACCATACTTTTCACTTTGTGGAGCAAAGTTTCCTTCTCTTTCTGCTGTACGGTATCTGGAGAAACTATTTTGAGGCATACTAAGGGAGCATGTTAAAACATTGGGAAACTGGATGAAGGCTATACTATCCGGTGAGTGTAGTGTGATTTCTTAGGGTCTTTCTTCTCTCTGGAGCTGTCCCACCTTGGAGCACAGTTTCTGAAGCACATTATTCATTACCTACTGTCCATGTTGGTTGGAACTGACACAAGTGTGAACAATTATATTTGCTTATGGACTGTTATTTATCTTTAGTTTTATTTACTCTCTAGCTTCATTTTTAATAGGATTGTTATGTTTATTTAGGGATGTTCATTCACTGATACATGTGCATAGGCAGCGCTGTTACCATTAAGATTGTGGCGATTAATTGTGTTGCATTTGAGGTGACTGACAATTTAACCACTTCAGCCCCAAAGGATTTCCCCCCCTTAATGACCGGCCATTTTTTGCGATACAGAACTGCTTTAATTTAACTGACAATTGCACAGTCATGTGACGTTGTACCCAAACAAAATTGTCCTTTTTTTACCACAAATAGAGCTTTCTTTTGGTGGTTATCAAATAAAAGCAGCCGGCAACTCCATAACTTCAAGTGTATTTATTTTCAAGCCTTCACAGTGAGTACAGTCAGCAGCAGTGCTGTGAACAAGGCTTATCACTAGGGATGAGCCGAACACCCCCCCGTTCGGCTCGCACCAGAACCCGCGAACGGACCTAAAGTCCGTGCGAGCTTTAGAACCCTATTAGTTATAATGGATGCGAATGTTCGAAATTAAAAGTGCTCATTTTAAAGGCTAATATGCATGTTAATGTCATAAAAAGTGTTTGGGGACCTGGGTCCTGCCCCAGGGGACATGTATCAATGCAAAATTTTTTTTTAAAAGCAGCCGTTTTTTCAGGAGCAGTGATTTTAATAATGCTTAAATTGAAACAATAAAAGTGTAATATTCCTTTAAATTTCGTACCTGGGGGGTGTCTATAGTATGCCTGTAAAGGGGCGCATGTTTCCCGTGTTTAGAACTGTCTCTGCGCAAAGTGTCATTTTTGAAAGTAAAAAAGCTATTTAAAATCACTCGCGGCTAATGTTAATTCACGGCTCCCGTTACACAGAGAACAGTGATTCATTGAAACTCATTCATAAAAAAAAGTCATTGATAAAAAAATAAAAAAAATGAAAAAAAAAAAAAAGCATAGGGGTCCCCCCAAATTCAATAACCAGGCCCTTCAGGTCTGGGATGGATATTAAGGGAAACCCCAGCCAAAAAAAAAAAAAAAAAATGGCGTAGGGTCCCCCTCAAAATCCATACCAGACCCTTGAGGTCTGGTATGGATTTTAAGGGGAACCCTAGCCAAAAAAAATGGCGTGGGGTCCCCCTCAAAATCCATACCAGACCCTTATCCGAGCACGCAACCTGGCAGGCCGCAGGAAAAGAGGGGGGGACGAGAGCGGCCCCCCCTCTCGCCTGAACCGTACCAGGCCACATGCCCTCAACATTGGGAGGATGCTTTGGGGGTCTAAGACCCCTAAAGCACCTTGTCCCCATGTTGATGAGGACAAGGGCCTCTTCCCCACAACCGTGCCCGGTGGTTGTGGTGGTCTGCGGGCGGGGGGCTTATCGGAATCTGGAAGCCCCCTTTAACAAGGGGACCCCAAGATCCCGCCCCCCCCCCTGTGTGAAATGGTAAGGGGGTACAAAAGTACCCCTACCATTTCACCAAAAAAGGTGGCAAAAATGGTAAAAATGACAGGAGACAGTCTTTGACAATTCCTTTATTAAAATCTTCTTTCTTCTTTCTTCATCCTTCGGTTTCTTCATCTTCTCCTTCCTTCATCTTCTTCCATCTTCTTCTTCCATTTTCTTCTTCCTCCGATCCGCTTCTTCTTGCGCTGGTCTTCTCGTCCTTCTCGTCCGGCATCTTCTTCCGTCGGTGTCGGTGTCGGCCCTTGTCCTCATCAACATGGGGACAAGGTGCTTTAGGGGTCTTAGACCCCCAAAGCATCCTCCCAATGTTGAGGGCATGTGGCCTGGTACGGTTCAGGCGAGAGGGGGGGGCGCTCTCGTCCCCCCCTCTTTTCCTGCGGCCTGCCAGGTTGCGTGCTCGGATAAGGGTCTGGTATGGATTTTGAGGGGGACCCCACGCCATTTTTTTTGGCTAGGGTTCCCCTTAAAATCCATACCAGACCTCAAGGGTCTGGTATGGATTTTGAGGGGGACCCTACGCCATTTTTTTTTTTTGGCTGGGGTTCCCCTTAAAATCCATCCCAGACCTGAAGGGCCTGGTTATTGAATTTGGGGGGACCCCTACGCTTTTTTTTTTGTTTTTTATTAATGAATGACAGTTCTCTGTGTTACGGGAGCCATCAATTCATTAGCCGCGAGTGATTTTAAATAGCTTTTTTCCTGCAAAAATGACACTTTTTTGCAGGGAAAGTTCTAAGCACAGGAAACCTGCCCCCTTCACAGGCCACCTATAGACACCCCCCAGATGTGATACTGCAATGCTGTTCTAACAGCATGCACACACATTTCCCCAGAAATAGAGCACATATTGTTGTCAGCAGTCAGCAGCACACTGACACGCTGACACTGACTGAAACATAATATGCGAGGCCGCCGGCGCGGCAGCCTCTTATACCGTGGGGCGTGTACTAAAGCCCCTGAGCTATAATTGGCTACAGGCATCCTGCCTGTAGCCAATTATGGCTCTCCTCGCTGCCGGCGCTGTGATTGGCCAAGCATGCGGGGTCACAGTGCATGCTTGGCCAATCATCAGCCAGCATTGCACTGCGCAGGCCGCAATGCATTGCGGGGCCGCTCGCATCACAAGAATTTAATGCGAGCGGCCCCAATAGTTCTGGGCTCGCCGAACGAGCGAACACCCGGTGCTCGATTCGAACATGGGTTCGAATCGAACACCGGGCTCATCCTTACTTATCACCGAAACTAGTCTGCTGCTGACTGTACTCACTGTGAAGGCTTGAAAATAAATACGCTTGAAGTTATGGAGTTGCCGGCTGCTTTTATTCGATGACTGTTTGTCTATTGGTGTGTAGGGATGAGTCGAACACCCCCGGGTTCGGTTCGAACCAGAACCTTCGAACGGACCGAAAGTTTGCGCAAATTTTCGAACCCTATACGTTATAATGGACGCGAGCGTTCGAAATCAAAAGTGCTAATTACAACGGCCAATATGCATGTTAATGTCATAAAACAGGTTTGGGGACCCGGGTCCTGCCCCAGGGAACATATATCAATGCAAAAAGAACTTTTAAAAACTAACGTTTTTTCGGGAGCAGTCATTTTAATGATGCATAAAGTGAAAAAAAAAAAAGTGAAATTTTCCTTTAAATATGGTACCTGGGGGGTGTCTAAAGTATGCCTGTGAAGTGGCATGTGTTTCCCGTGTTTAGAACTATCCTTGCACAAAATGACATTTGTAAAGGAAAAAAAGAAGCCATTTAAAACCACTTGTGGCTTTAATGTCATGTCTTGTCCTGGCCGCCATATGGCTGAAAATCCTTGAGAAAAATGGCATGGCTACCCCATCACCCCCCCCCCACCCCAGCCCCTTTGGGTCTTGTATGGATATTAAGGGGGACCCCGCACCCAAAATAAAACCCTATACCTACAACCCTATATACTCTGAACAGCAGTATATAGGCGGTGCAAACAAGAGACGGACTGTAGGTTTGTTCTTAAGTAGAATCTGAACAGGTACATTATGAAGTGTAGCTCCATCCCAAAAAAATCTATTTTTAAGCTTTTTGGAGAACATAGGGAGGGTTATCACCCCTGTAACATTTGCTGTCTTTGCACATCTGTTCAGAACATGTCACCTCACTTTCTGTCACAATGACAAATGTTTTTGGAAAAGTGGGGTTTTAATTGAAACAAGGATTGGTGATAAAGTATCAGTAGAGAGGAGATGCCTTTTTCCCAAATTAAATCTAACAGGATAGAATTTCCCTTCCTAGGGGTAGATTTCCTCTCACTTCCTGTTTTCTCTTTCCATTTGCAAGTAGGAGTCGTTTGTAAGTTGGATGTTTGAAAGTAGGGGCCTGGCGTATATACTCTGCAGAAATTTGCCCTATTAGATGTTGGTGTAGCCACAAGACTGGTGGGCACAGGAATGGGCCCTGCTGTGAGTTAATAGATCAAGATTTGTACTTGCATGCACCTGTTGAACCGGGCAGAAAAATTGGGCCTTTGGCGGTGGTGGTGGTGGTGGTGGTGGACGGTGTTGCCACAAGACTGTAAGCTCTCACAGTTACTCTTGGTGGGCGCAGGAATGGGCCCTGCTGTGAGTTATTAGATCAAGATTTGTAATTGCATGAACCTGTTGAACAGGGCAGAAAAATTAGGCCTTTGGCGGTGGTGGTGGTGGTGGACGGTGTTGCCACAAGACTGTAAGCTCTCACAGTTACTCTTGGTGGGCGCAGGAATGGGCCCTGCTGTGAGTTATTAGATCAAGATTTGTAATTGCAAGCACCTGATGAACAGGGCAGAAAAATTGGGCCTTTGGCGGTGGTGGTGGTGGACGTGTTGCCACAAGACTGTAGGCCCTCATAGTTACTCTTGGTGGGCGCAGGAATGGGCCCTGCTGTGAACTATTAGATCAAGATTTGTAATTACACGCCCCTGTTAAACAGGGGCTGAAAAATTGTGCCTTAGGCACTGGTGCTGGTGCCACAACACTGCAACCCCTCACAGATACTGTACTTGGAGAACAGCAGTCACACGTGTTGCGAAGCATTTTTTTAAAAAATTGTACTTACACGCCCCTGTTAAACAGGGGCTGAAAAATTGTGCCTTAGGCACTGGTGCTGGTGCCACAACACTGAAACCCCTCACAGATACTGTACTTGGAGCACAGCAGTCACACGTGTTGCGAAGCATTTTTTTAAAAAATTGTAATTACACGCCCCTGTTAAACAGGGGCTGAAAAATTGTGCCTTAGGCACTGGTGCTGGTGCCACAACACTGCAACCCCTCACAGATACTGTACTTGGAGCACAGCAGTCACACGTGTTGCGAAGCATTTTTTTAAAAAATTGTAAGTACACGCCCCTGTTAAACAGGGGCTGAAAAATTGTGCCTTAGGCACTGGTGCTGGTGCCACAACACTGCAACCCCTCACAGATACTGTACTTGGAGCACAGCAGTCACACGTGTTGCGAAGCATTTTTTTTAAAAAATTGTAAGTACACGCCCCTGTTATACAGGGGCTGAAAAATTGTGCCTTAGGCACTGGTGTGGTGGCATGGATCATTGAGGAGGAGGAAGAGGATAGTCAGTGAACATAAGAGGACAGTCACTCAGCATCAGCATAGGCAGTCTTGAAGGGATGTGACATTATAAATTATTCCGTTATATCCGCTTCAGGTGCCTGGTAGCTGGTGGTGATCCAAGACTGATTCATTTTGATGAAGGTCAGTCGATCAACCGAGTCGGTGGACAGGCGCACCCTATGATCGGTGACAAATCCTCCAGCAGCACTGAATGTGCGTTCGGAAAGAACGCTGGAGGCAGGACAGGCCAGTAGCTCAATTGCATACTGTGCAAGCTCTGGCCAGTGATCCATCCTCAGGACCCAGTAAGCCAGAGGATTTTCGTGGGAAAGGTGTCCAAGTCTGACCTTGCCCCAAGGTATAACTGCACCATGTATATCAGACGCTGGCGATGGTTGCTGGAACCGATCATACCTTGGGGCTGCGGACTAAAAAATTGTCTGAACGCATCGGTCAGACGTCCACCTTCCCCACCGCTCCTTCTGCTACTGACCGAAGCCTCAGCAACTCGTCGCCCAGGACCAGGAGTTTGTAACCTCCCAGTTTCTGGGAACGCGTTGCACAGACCTTTCTGCAAGGCCTCCCTGAGATGTCTCATCCTCTGCTCCCTCTGCGACAGCAAGATAAGGTCCGCAACCTTACCCTTGTACCGTGGATCAAGGAGAGTGGCCAGCCAGTAATGGTCCCTCTCCTTGATCCGAAGAACACGAGGATCCTTCCGCAGGCTTTGCAGGATCAGGGAGGCCATGCAGTGTAGGTTAGCTGAGGCATTCGGTCCGGAGTCTTCTGGGTCACTGAGGATGACATGATCGCCAGCCACCTCCTCCCAGCCACGTACAAGTCCACTGGTTTGTTGGGACTGTACATCATCCCTAAAAGACTGCTGCTGCTGATGCTGAGTGCCAGGCTCCACCTCCATGCTCACACAATCCTCCTCCTCCTCCTCCTCCTCATCCTCATCCTCTTCCTGTGTGATGGGTGGGACAGAAGGAACACTGTCCGGATAAAGGGGGCCTTGAGAGGCAAGGAAGTCCTCCTCTTCCTGTCTCTGTTCTGCCTCAAGTGCCCTGTCCATTATCCCATGCAGCGTATGCTCCAACAGGTGGACAAGAGGTACAGTGTCACTGATGCATGCACTGTCACTGCTCACCATCCTCGTGGCCTCCTCAAATGGTGAGAAGACAGTGCATGCATCCCTGATCATGCTCCACTGACGTGGGGAAAAAAAAACAAGCTCCCCTGACCCTGTCCTGGTGCCGTAGTCCCAAAGGTACTCATTGATGGCCCTCTGCTGCGTGTGCAGTCGCTGCAGCATGGCCAACGTTGAGTTCCACCTGGTGGGCATGTCACATATTAGGCGGTTCTTGGGCAGGTTCAGCTCCTTTTGCAGCTCAGTCAGCCGAGCACTGGCATTATAAGATCGGCGGAAATGCACACAGACTTTCCTGGCCTGCCTCAGGACATCCTGTAAGCCTGGGAACCTGCCCAAGAACCGCTGCACCACCAGGTTGAGGACGTGAGCCATACAGGGCACATGGGTGAGCTGCCCCTGTCGCAGGGCGGAGAGGAGGTTGGTGCCATTGTCAGAAACGACCATTCCTGGCTTAAGCTGACGTGGCGTCAACCACCTCTCGGCCTGCCCCTGCAGAGCTGCCAGAACCTCTGGCCCAGTGTGGCTCCTGTCCCCCAAACACACCAGCGCAAGCACGGCATGGCATCTTTTTGCCTGCGTACTTGCGTAGCCTCTTGTACGCCTACGGAGCACCGCTGGTTCCGAGGACAGAGCACTGGAGGAAGAAGAAGAGGAGGGGGTGGAGGAGAGAGGTGTGTCACAACCAGTAGCAGTAGTAGCGTTTTGGAGGCGTGGTGGCGGAACAACCTCCAACACTACTGCACCTTGTCCTGCATCCCTCCCAGCTGCCAATAGAGTGACCCAATGGGCCGTGAAAGAAAGGTAACGTCCCTGTCCATGCCTGCTGGACCATGAGTCAGCGGTAATATGCACCTTACCGCTGACCGCCCTGTCCAGCGAGGCATGGACATTGCCTTCCACATGCCGGTAGAAAGACGGAATCGCCTTCCGTGAGAAAAAGTGGCGTTTGGGAACCTGCCACTGAGGAACCGCACATTGAACAAACTCACGGAAGGGGGCCGAGTCTACCAACTGAAAAGGCAGCAGTTGAAGTGCTAGCAATTTAGCCAAGCTAGCATTCAACCGCTGGGCATGTGGATGGCTGGGAGCGTACTTCTTTCGACGGTCCAGCAGCTGGGGCAGGGAAATTTTCCTGCTACAATCGGACGTCGGTGTACTGCAAGTACTTGGTTGTGACACACCTAATTCTACACCTTCAGTCCTCTCAGAGCAGCTTTCAGAGAGGACTGAAGGTGTAGTGGGGATGGAGATCCCAGCTGATGAGGAGCAATGAGAGGTCCGCTTAGTTCTTTGGTGTGGGTCTTTTATGTGTGCCTGCCAACGAGCTGCATGGCAGGTCGACATATGTCTGCTCATGCTTGTGGTGCCCAAGCGGCTGATGTTTTGGCCACGCGAGATACGCTTGAGACAAATATTGCAAATAGCAGTGGTGCGATCTGATGCACTCGTCTCAAAAAAGGCCCACACCAAAGAACTTTTCTGATAACGTGCAGAGGCAGCGCCCTGCACAGGCGGAGCTCTGCGGTGTTGTACAGTTGCTGTGCTGGCCTCTAGCTGGCCTCCAGGGGGCATCCTGCCTCGTTGGACATGTGACGCCGCATCCTCCTCCTCCTCGTCCTCCTCCTCATCCTCCCTCCCTTCAGGCACCCACGTGGAGTCAGTGACCTCATCATCCCCTCCCTCTTCACCACTAGAGCAAACCTGGCAGTAAGCTGCAGCTGGTGGAACAGTACTGCCAGATTGCTGTCCTTCAGCATCCCCTCTCTCTGCGCGCACACTACTGACTTCCTCAAGCTGGGTATCTTCATCCGAGCCTTCGAATCGTTGGGCATCCTCCTGGAGCATGTACCCAACACTGTGCTCAAAGAGTTCGGGGGACTCCTCAGGAGGACATGGTGGGTCTAGGGAAGGGGTGGCTGATGATGCCATTGAGTACGCGTTGGCAGCTGCTCTGCCAGTACCCTGAGCCTGGGTGAGAGAGGATGAGGAGGATGAGGAGGGCTTGGTCATCCATTCTACCAAGCCTTCAGCATGATGCGGCTCCACATGTCCAGCTGCCGAAAACAAAGACGCGCGTGTCCCATGGCCACGTGCTGATGACGATGCACGACCACGTCCACGTCCATGGCCACGTCCACTAGAAACAGAGCCTGCCTGCCCTGTGTTCTTGGCTCTGCACGCTCTGCCTCCCCTTGGCGGTCTTCCAGCTATTGTAGTCGGTAGTCCTGTGGGTGCTGCTGAGAAGAAAATATAGGAGCTCTGTGTGATGCCACTAACACACTAGAAGTCCTATGGGTGCTTCTGCAAAGAAAATATAGGAGCTCTGTGTGATGCCACTAACACACTAGAAGTCCTGTGGGTGCTGCTGAGAAGAAAATATAGGAGCTCTGTGTGATGCCACTAACACACTAGAAGTCCTATGGGTGCTTCTGCAAAGAAAATATAGGAGCTCTGTGTGATGCCACTAACACACTAGAAGTCCTATGGGTGCTTCTGCAAAGAAAATATAGGAGCTCTGTGTGATGCCACTAACACACTAGAAGTCCTGTGGGTGCTGCTGAGAAGAAAAAATAGGAGCTCTGTGTGATGCCACTAACACACTAGAAGTCCTGTGGGTGCTGCTGAGAAGAAAATATAGGAGCTCTGTGTGATGGGACTAACACACTACAAGTCCTATAGGTGCTTCTGGGAACAAAATATAGGAGCTCTGTGTGATGGGACTAACACACTTTAAGTCCTATAGGTGCTTCTGGGAAGAAAATATAGCTCTGTGTGATGGGACTAACACACTACAAGTCCTATAGGTGCTTCTGGGAACAAAATATAGGATCTCTGTGTGATGGGACTAACACACTTCAAGTCCTATAGGTGCTTCTGGGAAGAAAATATAGGTCTGTGTGATGGGACTAACACACTTCAAGTCCTATAGGTGCTTCTGGGAACAAAATATAGGATCTCTGTGTGATGGGACTAACACACTTAAAGTCCTATAGGTGCTTCTGGGAACAAAATATAGGATCTCTGTGTGATGGGACTAACACACTTCAAGTCCTATAGGTGCTTCTGGGAAGAAAATATAGGTCTGTGTGATGGGACTAACACACTTCAAGTCCTATAGGTGCTTCTGGGGACAAAATATAGGATCTCCGTGTGATGGGACTAACACACTGCAAGTCCTATGGGTGCTTCTGGGAAGAAAATATAGGTCTGTGTGATGGGACTAACACACTTCAAGTCCTATAGGTGCTTCTGGGAACAAAATATAGGATCTCTGTGTGATGGGACTAACACACTTCAAGTCCTATAGGTGCTTCTGGGAAGAAAATATAGGTCTGTGTGATGGGACTAACACACTTCAAGTCCTATAGGTGCTTCTGGGAACAAAATATAGGATCTCTGTGTGATGGGACTAACACACTACAAGTCCTATGGGTGCTTCTGGGAAGAAAATATAGGTCTGTGTGATGGGACTAACACACTTCAAGTCCTATAGGTGCTTCTGGGAACAAAATATAGGATCTCTGTGTGATGGGACTAACACACTACAAGTCCTATAGGTGCTTCTGGGAAGAAAATATAGCTCTGTGTGATGGGACTAACACACTTCAAGTCCTATAGGTGCTTCTGGGAACAAAATATAGGATCTCTGTGTGATGGGACTAACACACTTCAAGTCCTATGGGTGCTTTTGTGAACAAAATATAGGATCTCTGTGTGATGGGACTAACACACTTCAAGTCCTATAAGTGCTTCTGGGAACAAAATATAGGATCTCTGTGTGATGGGACTAACACACTTCAAGTCCTATAGGTGCTTCTGGGAAGAAAATATAGGTCTGTGTGATGGGACTAACACACTTCAAGTCCTATAGGTGCTTCTGGGAACAAAATATAGGATCTCTGTGTGATGGGACTAACACACAACAAGTCCTATGGGTGCTTCTGGGAAGAAAAATATAGCTCTGTGTGATGGGACTAACACACTTCAAGTCCTATAGGTGCTTCTGGGAACAAAATATAGGATCTCTGTGTGATGGGACTAACACACTTCAAGTCCTATAGGTGCTTCTGGGAAGAAAATATAGGTCTGTGTGATGGGACTAACACACTTCAAGTCCTATAGGTGCTTCTGGGAACAAAAATATAGGATCTCTGTGTGATGGGACTAACACACTACAAGTCCTATGGGTGCTTCTGGGAAGAAAATATAGGTCTGTGTGATGGGACTAACACACTTCAAGTCCTATAGGTGCTTCTGGGAACAAAATATAGGATCTCTGTGTGATGGGACTAACACACTACAAGTCCTATGGGTGCTTCTGGGAAGAAAATATAGGTCTGTGTGATGGGACTAACACACTTCAAGTCCTATAGGTGCTTCTGGGAACAAAATATAGGATCTCTGTGTGATGGGACTAACACACTACAAGTCCTATAGGTGCTTCTGGGAAGAAAATATAGCTCTGTGTGATGGGACTAACACACTTCAAGTCCTATAGGTGCTTCTGGGAACAAAATATAGGATCTCTGTGTGATGGGACTAACACACTACAGGTCCTATAGGTGCTTCTGGGAAGAAAATATAGCTCTGTGTGATGGGACTAACACACTTCAAGTCCTATAAGTGCTTCTGGGAACAAAATATAGGAGCTATGTTTGCTGCCAGTGCCTGCCACGAACACACTACAAGTCCTATAGGTGCTTCTGGGAACAAAATATAGGAGCTCTGTTTGCTGCCAGTGCATGCCACGAACACACTACAAGCCCTATGGGTGCTTTTGGGGTGCAGTGCTGTACTAACAGCACTGCGGTTGGTACTACTGAAATACTGTACTAACAGTAAGACATGCACCAGACTAACCCCCAGCAGCAGCTAAAAACACACTAACCAGCAGCAGCAATGGACGATCAATGACAGGTAGCAATGGTTTAGCAAAGTAGAGCAAATCTTTCTAAATGAATCTTTCTAAATGATTCTTTCTAAATGAATCCTTCTAAATGAATCTAGCAGAGTGACACAGAATGAGCCTGCACTCTCCTAAAGCCGGAACGCATGTGACCGGCGCCAACGGCGTGGCGGCCTTTTAAATGAGGGGGCGTGTACTAAAGCCCCTGAGCTGTAATTGGCTACAGGCGTCCTGCCTGTAGCCAATTATGGCTCTCCGAGTTTCCGGCGCTGTGATTGGCCAAGCATGCGGGGTCACAGTGCATGCTTGGCCAATCATCAGCCAGCAATGCACTGCGCCGGCCGCGCCGGCCGCAATGCATTGCGGGGCCGCTCGCATCACACGAATGTGATGCGAGCGGCCAAAATAGTTCTGGGCTCGCCGAGCGAGCGAACACCCGGTGCTCGATGCGAACATGGGTTCGCATCGAGCACCGAGCCCATCCTTATTGGTGTGTGGGAGGACACCTCAGCTTGGACTGCAAACTTCCAAAGTAAGACATTGTTTCCCACTGTTCTGATTGCCATACAATCTTTGATCAAATTTCTTTTGGTGGTATTAGATCACCTCTGCAGTCTTAATTTTTTGCGCTATAAACAAGAAAAGACAGACAATTAAAAAAAAAAATAATAGTTTTTACTTTCTGCTATAATACATATCCAAAAATATATAGAAAATATATAGAAAAAAAAGAATTTATTCATCAGTTTAGGCCAATGTGTATTCTTCTACATATTTTTGGGAAAAAATAAACCCCAATGAGCGTATATTGATTGGTTATTAAGTCTACAAAATAGGGGATAGATTTATGGAATTTTTATTATTATTTTTATTTTTTTACTAGTAATGGTGGCGTTTTTGTAAACCAGTGACAATAATACAATTAATACAATAATACAGTGATCAGTGCTAAAAATATGCACTGACATTGTACAAATGACACTATCAGGGGCGATCAGGGGGTTAAATGTTGTAAAGCGCTGCACAAACTGTTGGCGCTATATAAAACCTGTATAATAATAATTATAATAAATGTGTTCCCTGTTTGTGATTACTAACTGTATAGGGGACTGAGGAAACACACATATCTGTCTTCCTGCTTACAAGGAAGAGAGATCTCAGCGGGGAACGATCGTGGGCGGCCGGCGAACATTGAGTCCGCCGGACCGGCTGATTCGCCCCCCCGCTGGGCAATTGGAGCACGCACGCGCCCACGAATGCTAGTGCACAAATCGCTGTACGGCGATTTGTGCAGCCGAGCCACCTTGCTGCAGTACATCTGCGACAGGTGGACGGCAAGTAGTTAAACAGCAGCTACGTTCACGTAAATATAGGGTGGGTAAATTTGTGGTATTTCCCAAGTAGTAAACACCAAGTAGCCCAGTGCTCCTCACCATTATACCACAACAAAACTTGACATAGGTTTTAACTCTTTCCCTCTCCATCCAAAACTAAGAAAAATAAAGTTGTGATTGTACATACACTTTAAGCTGCAAATCAGTGACAAATACCTTGTTATATGGAATGAGCTATCCTATTTGTGATCCAGTGATATAATAAGGGCTATGGAAGAATTATATATTTTCAGCTTGGCTATGGGCAGAGGTTTCCACCTAAACCATTTTTATTTGGTTTAAAACCTTGCAGTAACAATAATATGTAACATGGCTTGTTTCAGTTTACTTTAAATCACTTTCCAAATAACCAGACTAGAAGGCTACGCTATGCTTCCCTCCTGAAAGCAAAGATTACCAGCTCCTCTACAGCTCTCAGCAATCTTTTGTTCTTGGGAAAGACACACGTGAAGCCTATGCTTTCATTTTCTTGCGACATCCCTTGTGGGCAATTAATCCTTTCTGAAGAGGACAATGACTGTTGACAACATCTGATACATAAAAGCCATCCTCTTGAGCAGGCCAGCAGACATATTGAACTGGCTGCAGTACTTAAGACACGAAAAAAAATCCTAAACAAGCAGAAATCACGCTGCCAGTTAACAGACAGGCCTGTAATTGTACACAAAGACTTGTAAAATGTGTCCAGTTCCTCATCTATTTTAATGTCCATTGGAGAGTATTAGCTTTCATTTTAGCAGGATGAATAACACAGAGGACCATAAAGCAATCCAATAAATATCCACATCGGTGATTTCTAATACAGTCCCAGTGACCCAGGGTAACCATTGTCTATCTTTGGAAGTTCATACAGTCACTCAGGAGACCTGCCTAAGCGTTTTGTTGGGATTTATGTTCACTGACTGTTTTATAAAGTCACATAAAGTGTGAATTGTGCAGTGTAACAGAACCACAGTTTCAAAGCCTACACCATTGGTCTAATCCTAGGCTGCTCAAAGGAAAACGATAAGGGGAAAAACTTAACTGTGCCATAAAGCTTTATCAAGCTACGTAATCATGAGTTATGGGATATTCCACGAGGGCTGTAGTGGTAAAGTACTTTGAGCTTACAGCAATGCATAACACACTTATCACTTGGAACAACTCAATATGAAGGTCATATAACATAAAGTTAAAAAAAGTGTGTGTGAAATGGTGTCAAAATTATACAGCTAAGCACCATTTTTCACTCCAGGTTGCATTCCACATTACGTATTCAAACAACTGCATTAAAATCTGCATCTAAATAGGTTCTGTAACACTGAGAATCCGCCAACTGGCCTTTTTTTAACTTGTAAATTTTATTGGAAGCTGTCTGCTTCTCATTACTCCTTTTAAATGAATTCACACTTGGTTTCCAATTTGTTCTAGGAATTTCAGCTGTAGCTTTTATTTGTTGTCTGGTATTGTGCTGGGTTGTATAATCCTAAAAAAAAAAAAAAAAAAAAAGTCGTTTTTGCCACATAACTTGTTAACCACTTGAGCTCCGGAGGATTTGCCCCCTTTATGACCGGGCCATATTTTGCAATATGCACACTGCGTTACTTTAACCACTTCAACCCCGGAAGATTTGGCTGCTCAATGACCAGGTCTTTTTTTGCCATATGGCATTGTGTCACTTTAACTGACAATTGCACGGTCGTGTGATGCTGTACTTAAACAAAATTGACGTTCTTTCTTCCCCCACAAATAGAGCTTTCTTTTGGTGGTATTTGATCGCCTCTGTGGTTTTTATTTTTTGCGATATAAACAAAAGAAGAACAACAATTTGAAAAAAACACAATGGAGGTTATTTACGAAAGTCAAATCCACTTTGCACTGCAAGTGCACTTGGAAGTGCAGTCGCTCTAAATCGAAAGGGTAGATCTGAAATGAGTGGAAGCTCTGCTGATTTTATCATCCAATCATGTGCAAGCTAAAATGCTGTTTTTTATTTTCCTTGCATGTCCCCCTCGGATCTACAGCGACTTTACTTCCAAGTGCACTTTCAGTGCAAAGTGGATTTTCCTTTAGTAAATAACCCCCATTATCTTTTACTTTTTGCTATAATAAATATCCCACATTTTTTATCAAAAATATATATTTTTTTCCTCAGTTTAGGCCGATATGTATTCTTCTACATATTTTTGGTAAAAAAATTCGCAATAAACATATGTTGATTGGTTTGAGCAAAAGTTATAGCGTCTACAAAATAGGGGATACATTTATGGCATTTTTTATTTTTTATTTATTTTTTACTAGTAATGGTAGTGATATGTGATTTTAATCGGGACCGCGATATTGCGGCGGACAAATTGGACACTTTTGACACATTAGGGGCATTTTATTACCACTTAGCGCTATAAACAAAAATTTTATTTTTTTAAAATAATAATAAAAAAAAAGATAAAGGAGGGATGGGGAACCCCCTTCTCCACTCCACATCCCCACACCTCTCTCCCTCCCACATCTCTCATCAAAGATATAGCATTCCTCTATACTGATTGCCTGAGAGTCTCCCCCTCTTTTGAATTAATAAAGAGATTCCATGCGGACCATGTTTTCCGATAGGTCTCTCTTTTCTGTCGAGCCGTCCATACTAGTTCTTCCATTTGATTAATTCCCTCTACTCTCTTAAGCCAAAGTCCAACAGATGAGGGTTGTCTTTGCTTCCAAGAACAAGGTATACATGCTCTAGCCGCATTCAGAAGGTGGCAAACTATCGATTCCTTATATCTCTTGACTGGTATTTTGGAATCTTGTAATATAAAAAAAGGCCGGATCCTCAGGGATCTCACCTTCCCAGAACCGTTGAATAATTCTCCGCACCTCTTTCCAAAAGCCCTCAATCCTAGGGCAGGACCAAAAGATATGCAATAGCGTCCCAGGTTCCTCACAGCATCTCCAACAGATGTCAGAAACCTCTGGGTAATATCTGTGAAGAAACTCTGGGGTTCGTTGCCACTGAGAGACAATTTTATAGTTTGTTTCCTGCGTCCTTGTGCACATTGAAGATTCAAATATATTGTATATTATACTTTTGGTGGTATTTAATCACTTCTGGGTTTTTATTTTTTCCTAAACAAAAAAAGACTGAAAATTTTTAAAAAAATAAAAGTTTTCTTCGTTTCTGTCAGTAAATTTTGTAAATAAGTAATTCTTCTTTTTCACTAATGGGCGCTGATGAGGCGGCACAGATAGGCTGCACTTATAGGCACTGATGAGGTGGAACTTATGGGCACTGATGAGGAGGCACTTATGGGCACTGATTAGGTGGCACCGATGAGGAGGCACGAATATGCTACACTTTTGGGCACTGATAGGTGGCACTGATATGTTGCACTGATGAGCACTGATAGGCGGCACTGGTGGGTGGCACTTATGGGCACTGATGGGTGGCATTAATGGGCAGCAGTGATAGGTATTGATGGGCAGCAGTGAAAGCCAGCACTTACTGGCATTACTAATGGGTAATTATTGCTTACACTTGTGGGCACTGTTTGCTGTCACTGGTGGGCACTCACTGCTGGCACTGGTGGGCACTTACTGCTGGCACTGGTGGGCACACTGCTGGCACTGTGGGCGCTTTATTGTAATCAGGGCACTGATTATCAGTGCCCTGATTACATGCCTAGATGTCCTCTGTGAGGAGATGCCACTGATCGGCTCTCCTCTCTGTCAGTGTGAGGCGAGGAGCGCCAATTACCGGCATCTCCGTGTTTACATGTGACTAGCTGTGATTGGACACAGCCGATCACATGGTTAAAGAGCCACGGGCGCGGCACTTTACAGGGAAAGGGACACGGCACGGCCGCCGCGCTGCACGCCCCCGGTGCGTGCAAGAGCGGCCATTCTGGGCGCCGTCATATGACATCCACCCAGAATGAGAGTCACACCACCCGCCGTCATTTGATGGTGGGCGGCGGCAAGTGGTTAAGGACATCCTTAAAGCGGAAGTAAACCCATCGATTTAACAGTCTAAAAAAAAAAGGCATGCCGGGAATGCTAACTGCACATTGGCTGTGCTCTCAACCAAACAGTAAAACCATCCAATGGCTGGTGTCATAACGGATCACATGTGCAGCACTGTGGCAGTTGAAGATTAAACAGAGGCAAAGATGGCAGCTTCCTTGGCTGAAAATGATAGGAGGGTTTACTTCCGCTTTAAGAGGTGTACCAACTTTGAAGTTCTGTCTCTACATTGGGTGAACTTGCATTTTGTGTGTTTCATGGACTGTGCATGTGTTTTCAATTGCCTCGTTAGCACACAAACCTATGTTATAAAAATCTTGCAGACAGCATTCTTTACCTTTCCCTAAAAATAGGCAAGATTGCTTGATAGTGTGTGTGGCAAGAGAGTACATTTGTGTGTCCTTATAGAGTTTGTAACACATGTATTTTCTCTTTTGTATTTTGTTTGTTGTCTTTGCAAAGCAGATGTGTTTTAAAGCAAGTATTTTTTTACTTTTGTATTTTTTTTTTGGGTGTGGAGGGGATATTTGACACTGAAATATTTTTGATGTTGTCAATCTGTGTTGTTTGTAGGTTCTTAGATTCATTTTGATTTAATTGTCTGTGCTGCATTATTTTGCAAATTCTTCCTCAAGCTGTTGTGACTACTAAATGTTTAAATCCTTGAGAGACTGTCCATTTGTGGGCGCAGTCCTCCTGTTAATTTCCTGTTCATTTCCTCTGCAAAAGGGTCAGACCTCAAAACCATATTCTGTTAGTGTCTCAAATTACCATACATGTGTTTTTTGCTTTCCTTGCTCTTTTCCAAGTATTGTTTTGTTGACCAATAACATTTTTAGCCAATTTTTATGTTTTATGTGACTTGTTAATTTATTTTGCAGATGCATGCTCAATCCAAGTAATGCATTTTACACCCCCCCAAACAATTTTCATGCAACAGATTTCCCAACTTCAACTTAATTAGGCTGATTGGCATGGCAAAACAAAAAAAGGTGTGATTTGTCTATCAGCTACTTTCCTGGTGCCTTCATGGTAGCATATGCATGCGTATGCTGCCATGGATAGGCACCAGGAAAGGAAAATTACAGAGAGGTAAGTATTCAATTTTCCATTTTAGCTCAGCGGTTCTCAGCCTCAGTCCTCAAGTACCCCCTACAGGACATGTTTTGGGAATTTATCTTAGCTAAATAGCTGTTCAAAATACCAAGGAAAACCTGCAAATATGGCATGTTGGGGATACTTGAGGACAGGGTTGAGAACCACTGATTTAGAGCACTGAGCTAAAATCTAGCTCAAGACAATTATATTCTAATTGTGGGCATTTGAGGGAAACCAAGTGAGTGTTAGAAACTCTGTTGGTCTTTTTTAGGTTGGGCTTTGTATGCCTTTTCTGAAAATGGGCTTCACTTCCTGTCACATGGCCAAACAGGAAGTTAGGGTAGAACCCTACCAATGTCTTTCCTTGGGGACACACAGGTCAATCTAACTGTCCCCATTAGGCAAATTGCACTCTAGCAATTTGTTGTGTACACCCCAAATTATTAGGTATTTTTAGGGTTTATTAAAGGCAAATCCACTCTGCAATACAATTGTACTTGCTGTATATCTGAGGGGAAGCACTGGTGATTTTATCATCCAATCACGTAGAAGCAAAAATGCTGTTTTTTTTATTTTCCCTGCATGTCCCCCTCGGATCTCCAGCAACTGCACTTTCAAGTGCATTTGTAGTACAAAGTGGATTTGCCTTTAGTTAATAAAACCCAAAGTCCAAGATACCTAATAATTTGGGGTGTACACAGAAAAATGCTAGAGTGCAATTTACCTAATGGGGAAACTATTTAGATTGACCTGTGTGTCCCCAAGGAAAGACATTGGTAGGGTTTTACCCTCACTTCCTGTTTGGCTATGTGACAGGAAGTGAATAAATTTGAAGGCGAAATTGGCAAAATTTGGGAGGTGTCTTCACCCTACCAGGGGTGAAGACATCCCCAAAAACTGACATGACGTCTAATCCCTCTGCACTCTATCCCCAAGCAAAAATAAGAGGATTTAATTTAGTTTAACTTTGCAAAGACATATTCTTAGGTTCAACTGTGATGCATGTCAATGGCCCATTTAGACCTTGTTTAATAGAAAACACCAGTTGTCTTTCACTATAAACATCTGTTAGTCCAGTCCTGGAAATCTGCATCTGCCTAACTATTTATTTCCATAAAAATTGGGTCCAGCAGCTAGATGCGCCAAATGCATCTAGATGCGCAACTGCTGTGTGCACAGAGGTTTGTACTCATGACGCATATCTGGTTCCCGGAAGCGGTGGTCAGCACACAGGAATGACATCACGCCCCTCCAGGAAGTTGCTTGTACTGCTGTTAATTTCTTCCCACCACCATGCCCCGCTCAGTGTTCTCTGAGGAAGAGATGATCCTTATTTGCAAATTAAGATCATTTTTGATTTATTTTTACATGGGGTGGTGTTTGTGTGGGTCATGTGTGTATGTCTAAATGATTTGGCCTCAAAACACACACCTACTTCCTGTGTACTGATTCACTTCCGGGCCAATGTATATTGCTTCCTGCTTCAGTGTGTGTATATATAGATATAGATCTATAGATCTATATAGATATATCTATAGATGTAGGTTCTTGTGTCCACCAGCAGAGAGAAGTTGAGTAGATGCCACGCTCCGAATTCTGGAGGCATAATAATGGTCTAGCACAGGGGTCTTCAAACTACAGCCCTCCAGTTGTTCAGGAACTACAATTCCCATCATGCCTAGTCATGTCTGTGAATGTCAGAGTTTTACAATGCCTCATGGGATGTGTAGTTCCGCAACAGCTGGAGAGCCGTCGTTTGAAGATTCCTGATCACTCTAGCATGTCTTGAAAAAAGGTGTTTTTTCATGTGCCTTGTATAATGCCCAAGAAATATCGTTTGGAAAATACAAGTGGGCCATTGCACGTCTACTTTCTAAATTTGGCACTTAAGATGGTCATGTATTATGAAATCTGATTGGCCAATCTCTGTACAACTCGATATTTAGGAAAAATAGGTAATAGGAAGACACACTTGAACAATTAATTCAAAATATAGGAAATCAAACAGGCTCTTGCACTAAATCTAATTTATTTAAGAGCTAACTGATTGCAGTGTATGGTCACCTTTAAAGATCAAGATTTGAAAATATTAATTTATTGGGTTTAGAAACACCTCTCTGTTCTTTGTAATGTATTGAAAGATTTGGGTAAAAAAAGAAAAAAACACATTTCAAAGATATATTAGAAGTGATAGGAATGATATTAGCATCAAACGGGCTAATTGCCTAACATGACACATCCAATGAGACAATGAGATGAAATTAACCAATTGTATTGGGCGTGCGGTATTATCAATGAGAAAATTACAGTTACCTTAGCACCAGTTGCAGTTTACTTACCGGTTCGCGCGTTCAATTAATTACTTTTCCGGCGCACCAATTGATGTATGAACTGGTGCAGTGCCTTCTTCTTAGTAAATCACCCCCCCCCCCCCAAGTGTTAACTGCAGCATGTTGAATCGGCCTTCTTTTGAAAGAACACAAAAAACATTGTATATATGTACACTAAAGATTATAGCATAATTAGTAACCAACCATCTGTCTATATGTATCATCTGTATGTATCTAGATCTGTCCAGGAAGTATCCAGTCATGTACTATGAAAAATAGGGGCATTTATTAAAGGAAATTCAATAAACATTATACATAGGGCAATGACTACTCAGTCCCCTTCAAAGTAGGTACCTTTGGACTTTACACAGTTCTCCCAGCATTTGTTGGAATCTCCATCAGCTCCCTCAACAGCTTCAAGCTCTGACACAGTCAGTCGCTGATCTTTGTTGCTTGTAGCCCATACACATTCAATGTTCTCAAGTGTTCTGCAGCCTTGCAGAATGTGGATTGTTTTCAACTGATTCTCTACCATCTTTGTGCCACACTTTTTTTTGCGCTGCCCTAATTGCATCATCCCCAAAAGCCTTCTGAACCATCAGAATAGTTTCCACGGAGGAACATCCAAGCTTATTGCAAAATTTGATGCAGATTAGTTGCTCTACTCGCTCATTTTGGATGCACTGGCTACACATGCTTACTGAACAACTTCTAGGGTTCCCACTGACTAGTACAGTGAGGTCATCATTGTTCATGCACCCGTATTCCAGTCCACTCTCCTTGGCTGCCAGGTTACATCGGTTTTTGTTATATTAACAAAGGCTGGACTTTTTCCGGACAGACCTTGTGTATACAGTATAGAGAGAGAAAGAGAGAGACAAAGAAAGAGATAGCTTAATAGCTTATAGTACCAAGTACATGTTTATAGATCAATACATGGGGGGATTTAGGTTCTTTGTTATTTCCATGTTGTTGTGTTCTGGTGCCTTTGCATTGGTACTGTAGTATTCTTTGAACCCATCTAAAAGCATTGATGTACTTGTCTTAACCAGCTACCTTCTGTTTTTTTAAAGCACCTGCTAACCCCGATTTGCATGAAGCAAGATCCAGGAACTTACAATTTATTGACAACCATGTTTAGGTTGTGCCTTGATCCCCCTGATCCCCCCCAAGCAATCAATGACATTATAGTACTCATTTGCATGTGTTGCCTAATGCTTCATTTTTGTTTCACTAGGGCAAGTGGATTTGCCTAATGTAACAGCTGGTTGCTTGTCAAGGGCAGAAAAGAGGACAATTGCTGTCTTATCCTGGTAACCTATGCCATAGATGAGCTGTATGTTTCTGACACAGCATGTCAATGTATGGATCTCATCTGCTTTGTTTTCAGTGAAAGTAAAACTTAAAAAGTGGACCTTCACCTTCTTCTACTACTTCCCTCCACTCCACCCCTCCTTACATCCTCTGTACGTAATGAACTGTTTTTCTTTTGTTTGTTTTGACCTTTTTTTGGTAAGAATGTCTGGACCCGCTACCTGATATGCCTCCCGGGATATGCACATCACATTTCCCTGGAGACATAGCATTTAGAAAAGGAGGAGGGGGCAGGCCTATCAGCACGTCATTGGGAGGCCCGCCCGCTGAACCAGGACGAGCCAGAAGGCCTCTCGTTACATCAGAAAGAACATGGCAGCATGAGACAGAGCTGTGGCCAGGCACGAGAGGATCTCAGAGTGACATTGCTGGATCTGCTGGATAGGTGAGTATCTGAAATCTGCAGATAACACCTTAAAGATGTAAACCCTCATGTTTTTTCACCTTAATGCATCCTATGTGTCCTGTATTCCCCCACCGGAGAAGTGCTCTTCCCCTCTCCCCGTTGTATCGGCTCTTGATTGGATAGATTGATAGCAGCGCAGGCATTGGCTCCCGCTGCTGTCAATCAAATCCAATGACATGGGTGCCGGGTAGCGGGGCAGAGTCGTACATTCAGTGTCTAGGGAACCCCCCGGGAGAGCGCTTCTCCTAGGGTGTTATACGATGTGGGGAGGAGCTACCAGTGCTGCCGGGGAACCCCAGAAGAGGAGGATCGGGCCACTCTGTGCAAAATGAACTGCACAGTGGCGGTAAGTATGACATGTTTGTTATTTAAAATAAAATAAAAAAACAAAGCCTTACAATCACTTTAAGGTAATGGGGAGGGGTGAAATAAAAAATAAAAAAAACAGGCTATGCGGGTGAAGATCCTCTTTAAACTTTGGTTATCAGCTAAGTTTACATACACTTATGTTAAAGTATACCTAAAAACAAAGCTTTTTAGTTTTTATTGCTGTCTTTGCCCACCATTAAGGAGATTCACATCTCAATTTGTCTTTATTTATTACTATCAATGAAAGTGAAAGTAAAAGAAAATCCCAAATTTTGAGTTCCCAGAAAAGTAATAGAGTGGAAATATTCCAATAGGGACACTAGTTATGGTGAGCTGGGTGTCTCCAAGGAATTCCCTTAATTTGCTGGGATTTCCTCTCACTTCCTGTTTGGCTATGCGACAGGAAGTGAAGGGAAATCTCTGCAATGCGACAGAGTTGGCAAAAAAAAAATCCCACAGTTGTTATAGCCCTTCTTTTCTCTATCCAAAAAATAAATAAAAAAGTTTTGCCCATAGTTATACTTTAACTGTCTTATATGCCAAATGATTTGTATTTCTGTTGAGCCTGTTGATTCATACACCTCTGCCAGGCAGTAAAGGTAATAAAATACATTGGTGTCCTCACTTCACTCACAGCTTTATGATTTGAAAGGAAGGAACACTCTGCTCTTTCTTCCTGACTTCATATTCTCTGTCAGCACATGTGCATGCAACAGAGCCTAAATAGTGTCCACTAATGCCCCTCCCTTTCCTCAGTATGAATAAGAACTTATTCTATTTGTGAGATACAAATACATTTAACAATTTTAAAAGGAGAATGCAAGTATACATACATCTCAAGTCAGAATTAGGACGCAGTGAGCGAATGAGCAGTTTATTAATAAACAGGAGCCTCTGTCTCCTGTTCATTCATCTTTAGTGTTGAGAAAGGGACTGGGGAATCTGTGTCCTCCGTTCCTTTTGTCTGTCTTAAAGGTGAGATGTCAGAGTTCTGTTTAGACCCCTGACATCTCACCAAAGCCCCCCAAAAAATCAAAAAATAAATATTGTAAAAAAATTCTAAAAAATTTAAAAGTGTAAAAAATAAAACAAACTACTGATACCACTCTCCTCTGCCTTACCAACACTGTCCACTGCCCCAACCCCCTTCCCCCAAAAAGCATTGTGAAAAACAATTAAAAACAAATTAAATTGTAAAAAAATCAATTATTAAAAATAAAAAAAACTACTGACATCGTCCACTGCCACATACCCCTTCCACAGAAACACTGTGAAAAAATACTGAAAAAGTGATTTAAAAATTTTGCGAAGCGCCACCTTCCTGAAATGAGTTTTTGCAGGTTGGGATGTCTGAGTATATGTAATGGTATTATGGTTCAGCTTGAACAGTACTCATCCTCTCTGTTTGTCTGTGCATAGACAAGGCAAGTAGTATGGGAAAAACTATAAGCTTAGTAATCCTTTTAAAAACATTTTTCAAGAAAAGTGACACAGCGTCACCTGGAATTTAAAATAAAACCTTTTTAATTTCTCATTTACTGTGGATGTCAAGGTATTTATTTAAAGGCTTAATTTCAAAAACTCCAACAAGAATACACTCTCTGACAGCTTTTTTTCTGTTGAGATACATTAAAGGGTATCACATTCATTAGTGGATCTGTTTCCAACCTGATTTGCTTTGAATTTTTTTTTTATTGTATGTTGAATTGTATTTTAATCATGCTGTTTCATAATCAAATAATAACAAGCATATCTTCAAAGCAGAACATCATAGCCCTTGCTCTTTTTGGATTTGTGACTCTTCTGATATTTTATAGGATAATTCTACTATGGGTTTGATTTTCTAAAGACAAATAGACTGTTCACTTTGCAAGGTAAGTTTCACTTTGCTAGGGAATTTGCCTCAGAGCTAAGTGAATGGTGACTTCCACCATCTAATCACATTTAAACACCACATTCATTAGCTATGGGCATGAAAATTTCCACGCAAAGCGTAACTTCACTAGAAATATGAGAAACCTATTTGTTTTTAGTAAATCAACTCCTATGTGTATGGTACAAGAAATGGTAATTGTGCCTAAGCAGTACCCCATAAAAATCTACCTTTTGTCCTGTATTAGTGTTCCTAGACATGCTGTACCTATAACCTCATAGATGCATTTCTTTAGCGTGAGACGTGAGACTTACTAAATACCTTGCCCCATGATTACGTCATTCTCTGACGAAACGCGTAGGGAGGAGCGACGTGCTGACGTCACCGCGTTCTACGTCCACCAGCACGGGCGTGTACTGCTGCCGGCCGGCCGCAAATTTTAAACTTTGTATTTGTCTTGTACTCACGCCTATTGGCGTTTTTAGCAGAATAAATTTGTTGGATTCCACCCATGGTGTGTCCTTTGTTCCCTTTTCTCCATTCGGGTCACTCTTTGGAGATCAACGGATTAAATCTCGCAGTTATAGGACTCCTGCTGGACTTTCCGAGCGTGTGGACTTGCCCACACACGCACGGACTTCTCCAGCGGATAATCCGCCGGCCAAAAGTCCGCGGGACTTTTGAAAATGAACGGACTTGCCCACACACGGAGCAGTCCGTTCATTTCGAACGTAACTTCAGGTTACGTAGCTAGCGTAGGCAGTAAATGCCGCCGCGCTAGCTCCGCAAGCTGGCATGGATTTAAAGGGAATCCTCACGCCGAAAAAACGGCGTGGGGGTTCCCCCCAAATCCATGTCAGACCCTCATCCGAGCACGCAGCCTGGCAGGCCAGGAAAGGGGTGGGGACGAACGAGCGCCCCCCCTCCTGAGCCGTACCAGGCCGCGTGCCCTCAACATGGGGGGTGCCCTGGGGAAAGGGGGGCCGTGCGGCCCCCCCACCCCAAAGCACCTTGTCCCCATGTTGATGAGGACAAGGGCCTCTTCCCGACAACCCTGGCCGTTGGTTGTCGGGGTCTTCTTATCGGAATCTGGGAGCCCCCTTTAATAAGGGGGCCCCCAGATACCGGCCCCCCACCCTATGTGAATGAGTATGGGGTACGATGTACCCCTACCCATTCACCTAAGGTGTAAAATGTAAAGTACAAAAACACACACACTTTTGAAAAAATATTTTATTGCACTGCTCCGGGGGTCTTCTCGCCGGACTCCTCCGCTCTCTTCTGCTCTTTTACCTAGCTCTTTCACGAGGGGAGGAGTCCGGCTACCTTCTTCGTCGTCGCCGCCGTCGTCTGGGGGTCTCGATCCGCCTTCGGGGGTCTTCCGGGGGTCTCTTCTGTTCTTGCGGCGGTCGTCTTCTTCCGCGCCGCCGGCGCCTTCTTCTTCTTGTCCTTCTTCTTGTCCTTCTTGTTCTTCTTCTTCTTCCGATGTTGACCCGACGCTCTCTCTGCCCGGAATGCCTGTGCCGCTCTGCGCTCGGACTTATATAGGGACATGGGGGACAGGGTCACATGCACATGTCACATGGTGACCCCGCCCCCTTGTGTTGTCACAGTCCCGGAGGATGCTGGGACTGTGACATCGCAAGGGGGCGGGGTCACCATGTGACATGAACATGTGACCCTGTCCCCCATGTCCCTATATAAGTCCGAGCGCAGAGCGGCACAGGCATTCCGGGCAGAGAGAGCGTCGGGTCAACATTGGAAGAAGAAGAAGAACAAGAAGGACAAGAAGAAGGACAAGAAGAAGAAGGCGCCGGCGGCGCGGAAGACGACGACCGCCGCAAGAACAGAAGAGACCCCCGGAAGACCCCCGAAGGCGGATCGAGACCCCCAGACGACGGCGGCGACGACGAAGAAGGTAGCCGGACTCCTCCCCTCGTGAAAGAGCTAGGTAAAAGAGCAGAAGAGAGCGGAGGAGTCCGGCGAGAAGACCCCCAAGACGGAAGAAGACCCCCGAAGGCGGATCGAGACCCCCAGACGGCGGCGACGACGAAGAAGGTAGCCGGACTTCCCCCGCTCGGTAAAAGAGCTTGGTAAATGGCGGGGGAGTCCGGCGAGAAGACCCCCAAGACGGAAGAAGACCCCCGGAGCAGTGCAATAAACTATTTTTTCAAAAGTGTGGGTGTTTTTTTTTACTTTACATTTTACACCTTAGGTGAATGGGTAGGGGTACATCGTACCCCATACTCATTCACATAGGGTGGGGGGCCGGGATCTGGGGGCCCCCTTATTAAAGGGGGTTCCCAGATTCCGATAAGCCCCCGCCCGCAGACCCCGACAACCAACGGCCAGGGTTGTCGGGAAGAGGCCCTTGTCCTCATCAACATGGGGACAAGGTGCTTTGGGGTGGGGGGGCCGCACGGCCCCCCTTTCCCCAGGGCACCCCCCATGTTGAGGGCACGCGGCCTGGTACGGCTCAGGAGGGGGGGGGGCGCTCGTTCGTCCCCACCCCTTTCCTGGCCTGCCAGGCTGCGTGCTCGGATGAGGGTCTGACATGGATTTGGGGGGAACCCCCACGCCGTTTTTTCGGCGTGGGGAGTCCCTTTAAATCCATGCCAGGTCACGGAGCTAGCGCGGCGGCAGTAACTGCCTATGCTAGCTACGTAACCTGAAGTCACGTGCTAAATGAACGGACTTGCCGATGAGCGGCAAGTCCCTTCATTTCAAAAGTCCCGCGGACTTGCCCACTAACGGCGGGATTGTCCGCTGGACTTCCAAGTCCAGCGGATAATTTGAAAACAAAACTTCAAACTTTAGTCCGCCGTACTTTGGCGCCAAAAAGTCCGCCGGCGCCCACACACGAGGGGATTATCCGCTGGACTTCAGTCCAGAGGATAATCCCGCGGGATTGTCCCTTCGTGTGTACGCGGCATTCCATTTACCTGCACCTGAAGTGAATCAGGATATACCGGAGGAAAAGGCCCTGGCTGGGTTTTAGTCACATGCGATTTCCCATATTCCGTCTGGTAAGCCTGCATTTTACCTGGTGATGGGATCACTACAGCACTTGTCACTTTAATTCCTGGATATCTCTATGGAAAGTCACCTTTTATCACAGTTGATGTCACTTCACTGTTGTTCTTGATTGGACACTCAGCTTTATTTGGACTCTCGTTGGTTTATTTTTTAGATATTGTTAGACCTACACTGTTCATGACGGCTATATAGCAGTTCCTATTTGTCTCACCGACAATCTGTTCATTATTGGGCGATATTAATAGAATTTGTATCTCTATACTCACCACTATTATTATCATTTTGTTGATATAACTATTATTGTCATATCTGTATCTTATTTTCATCACTCAGCGCAGCCTTTTTTTCACCGTTTTACATTTCTTGTTTATCACATGTGGTTGCTGCTCATTTTTTTCATTTTTTAGTTTTGTTGGTCCAGCGCAATTTTTTTTGCGTTACTAAATACCTTGGACTGTCTACTTTCAAAAAAGGTGAAAAAGGCCTGGCGTTTTCGGGCCTCAAGAAATTAGGTCGTCACTGCATCATAATTGATCGTTGTTAAAGATGTACGGTATGTACCATAGTTTGTGGACTCTATAACTTTCCTACAGACTAAATAATAAACACTGATTTGGGTTATTTTCAACAAATAAATGTAGCAATATACACATTGGCCTAAATTGGCCTAAATTTATGGAGAAAGATTATTTATTTGAAATTTTTTATAACAGTAACAAAGTTTGCTCTTTCTTTGTTTATTTAGAAAAAAATTAAAAACCCAGTGGTGATTAAATACCACCAAAAGAGATTGAAAATAAATACCACCAAAGCTCTATTTGTGTGAAAAAAATGATAAAAATGTAATATGGGTACAATGTTGCATGACTGCTCAATTGTCATTCAAGGTGCAACAGCGCTGAAAGCTGAAAATTGGACTGGGCAGGAAGGGGGTAAAAGTGTCTGGTATTGAAGTGGTTAAGCATTTGCTTTGCTGCTAGCTCAAAGGAAGAGAGACTACTGCATAGGACAGGTTTCAGCACTGCAGCACATATTTCTATCATTGGCTTTTCCATAAGAGAATGATTATGAAAATATGGGAACTTTAAAAAAATGCTTCCTTTTCAGCACTAAGCTGCAATTTAAAAGGAAACAAACTTTTCTGGTAGCATGATTTCACTCCACCACTAATAATTGTATAGTTCTGATGCCTTATAATGAAGTATGGTACTTCTGTGGATCTAGTAATATGGGACTGTCCTGTCTTTGGAAACATTAATCATTTGATAGTAATTCTGCTTATGGTAATATTACATTGTGTTTATTGATAACATGGTGGCATATTGCTATTATAGTATTTTAGCATAAGGACCCTGACCTTTGTTATCGCCCAGGGCCCCTTCCTCTCTAAAATCAGCTATGCTGATAGCGTATCAAAATTATTTTAAGTTAGGTTTTAAGTTTGGAGTCATTTCATTATATAACAGAAGCAATACTTGCCTGAGTATACATACAATTGGGCTATACCTTTGAACTGCCTAAAAAAAAACATATAAAAGAAAAATGTCAAGGAAGCAATATAATGCATAATATAATAATAACATTTATGCTACCTTGAAAAACAACCTTGCTTTAACATTTTCTTTTTGTTTTACAATCTTATTAAGAATACATTACAAGAATACATTACAAGTTATAACATATATATAAAGCGATTGATTTGGGTAGTTTAAAAGAGTCTGCCTTCAGTGCTCTGGAATTAAAATGGGATTATTAGAATTTATACTGCACTATTAAAATGCTAAAACCTCTTACAGTGCAATTGTGGCTTCACTAGATTGCATGCAATAAATATTCATTGTCACTTATATAATTTGTTATAATATATAAATGGCAAACTGTCCATTAGAACATCATTTTTCCTATGGTAGCATTTCTATTGACACTGCATTTTATCATATTTTGCTTCTTATTTGAAAGGACACATTGATGTGTGTAGCAGTATCACTACTGAACTAATAAATGGCCAAAAACCATTAACAAAGAAGAATTCCTAGCGAAAAAGTTCTAAAGGCCACTTCCATGTATCTTGGTTGTGTAGACAGTTTAGTGGGCTTTCCTTTTTTTTCTGACAATGCTGCTTTAGTCTTGGCAGACCAGGATTGTAAACCTCTAAACATATAAAGTAGATGTAAATATTAACTGAATGGCATATAGATTGAACAATGAAAGCAAAATTCTATTTTCACCTTTTTTCATCCATAGTTGTATCTCAGTGTTGTTGATCTCCAGCACCCTTTTTGCATCCATTTCATATTCATATCCAGTGATGGCTGTATGGCTATTCTCAGGGCGGTATTCCTGATGGTGATAGTAGACCTGTTGGCGTAGTATGTGCTAAAACAGCCATTTGTAGTCTCCAATGAATGTCCATGTGACAGGCTGGCAATGCAAAAGCACTAATGGGAGACAAAAAAAACAACTGTTTTTACCCAAAAACAGGAAATGCCTGAACAGGAACCTTCATAACAGGATAAGCAGGTATTAATTTATTGAAAGTTTTAAAGATTAAAATATTAAAAACTGTACAAATGATAATAACATGTAAAGCTTAAAAGATATTTTATTGAGCAGGATTACAAATGTTTTAATATTTTGTATATACTTCAGCTTGGACAGTTTGGTGTAGTTGGTTTGCTTATTTGCAGTACCGTATATACTCGAGTATAAGCCGAGTTTTTCAGCACATTTTGTGTGTGCTGAAAATGCCCCCCTCGGCTTATACTGGAGTCAAGCATTTTTTTTCTGCAGAAAATGATATTTTCCGACCTGACTTTGGGGCCCCGTATCTCTCTAGGAACCCCAGCTTTGGATATGTTGTAGTGCTAGTTCCACTGGGTTTGCACACCAAATTTGGGGTTCCTAACACTAAGTGGCCCCAAGATACAGGGCCCCAAATCAGTCAACTGTGTCCATCTGCAGAAATGTCATTTTGGGACCCTTTGGGTCCAGAAACCCCACATTTTGGCTGCAGCTAGGGGGCATCTAGGAACCCTTAACTGCCAAGTTTGAAGTTTGGGGGATCTATGGCTGCAAATGGGCACAGTGATGCTGCAAATGGGCATTGTTGACCGTCTTTTCCACTTACAGTAGCTGTACAATTCTCACCCTAGGCTTATACTCAAGTCAATACGTTTTCTCATTTTTTTGTGGTAAAATTAGGTGCCTCGGCTTATATTCGGGTCGGCTTATACTCGAGTATATACGGTATATGGAACCAAGAACTGGTTTTAGTACAAATAAAATTAGGCATATACTTAAAGTAGAGCTCCATTTTTTTTAGGTTTTGACTAGAACAGAAAAATATATTAGCCTCTGTAAGGTTTTTATTGTTTTTATTGTTTTTATTGTTGCCTGTGTTTCCATTTGGGAAATGTTCCTTCATTACTACCACAGAAATAAATTATAATACTGACAAGGGTACTTCTATTTCCTTATAACTTGAGCAATTTTTACATTTCTGCTATGGTCCTGTTATTTTGGATATAACTTTATCAAAGTATAGTTTTAACAAAGTGATACACGCATTATTTTTTCATTTGGTTGGGGGCTAGACTTTCTTTTGACAATATTGTCTTGCAAAAATTATTATTTTTTTTACAAACAAAAAGACAAAATATTTTTAAAGTGTTTTTTTTATTATTTTGAACAGTGTTAAAGGGGTTGTAAACCCTCATGTTTTTTCAGCTTAATGCATTCTATGCATTAAGCTGAAATACCCGTGGTGCTGCAGCCCCCCCCCCCCCAGCCCCCGTTTTACTTACCTGACCTCGATCTTTCTCCGGCAGGGAACGAGCACACCAGTTCTACCTGGTGTCTCGTGTCCTGATTGGATAGATTGATAGCAGCGCAGCCATTGGCTCCCGCTGCTGTCAATCAAATCCAGTGATGCGGCACCTGGGGGGCGGGGCCGAGTCCTGCATTCTATGTGAATGGACACAGATGCGGGACTCGGGAGTGCACCCACACAAGTGTCCACCAAGGGGAGCGCTTCTCCAACGTGGACACTCGATGTGGGTAGGAGCCACCAGCGCCGCTGAGGGACCCCAGAAGAAGAGGACCGGGGCCACTTTGTGCAAAATGAACTGCACAGTGGAGGTAGGTAGGCCATCTTTGTTGTTTGTGCTTTTAAAAAAAAAAATAGGGTTTACAACCCCTTTAAGTTTAAAATAAGTAGAGTAAGGCTACATTCACATCTAGGCTTTGCTATTTTACAGGTGTTTTTTTAGCTTTTTTTCTGCGTTTTTTTCTGTGTTTTGCAGTGTTTTTGTAGAGTGTTTTTGTCAAGGTAAAAGGTCACCAATCTAAAACCAGTAAAATGCCTGTAATCTGCCAAAAAAAAAGCTCATGCACTTTTTTGAGCGTCTGACATTTTGCTTTAGGTGACAGAATGCTCAGATGTGAACAGGGGCCATGGAAATGAATGGGATTTGTCTCTTGCGCATTTTTAGAGCTGAGGCTTAGAGCAGAAAAATGCCCAAAAACGCCTATGTGTGAACGGAGCCTTACGATAAATAAAAAGTGTACATTTTATTCTATAATTTGTCTCATTTAAAAAAAATTAAAGAATTTTTTACTGATCTCCTATGCAGGTCAAATGTATCACATGTGATCTACATATGAATGAAATAATAATCACAGTAAAACAGGTGAACACAGAATCTGGGACAGCTGTGCATAGTAACCTATCAACTTGTTCAATTAAGCCTTGACAATAAAACCTAGAAGCTGATAGGTTACTATGCAGAGCTGAACCAGATTCTGTGTACACCAGTTTTATTAAATCTACCCCATTGTATTTACTCTATGACACTTGCAGACTATCTACCAATGTCCTTTTTCACAGTAGCAATTGCCATTTGACAGCTGCTTCTGATATGCAATACATAGCAATAACCACCTGTCATTTTGACAGTCAGGAATTGCTGGTGCTTGTTGCTATAATTTTAAGGATCATAGGTGTACACCTTAGGTTGAAAGTGCATATTACTTATGTAAACTATCCTCTAGCACCACACACACATCTCATGTCCCTGACTCTCACATATATTCATTGTATAGTTTTCAGTAAACCTCTATTTTTATTTCCTTTCCTTTGCAGAGGGGGGGGGGGATTTCATTTTACAACAACAAAGCAATCCCAGTAATAGTCCCATTACATTACAGTCCAACATTCAGAAAGCATAAATCTTTTTTCAGGTGGGCTTTCATGCTGGGATGTCTTGGTTGACATGTAGATGGAATGTTTTTAAATAAGATCATTGCCCTCTCTATAAGACCAGTGTGTTTTACTAGAAAGCTTTTGCCTGTGTGGCAGTACTGTATTAAGGGCAAGTATAATGAGCTGGAACCAAAGGTCTGTCTTTAAGGCAGGGTGGTGGGACAATTACTTCACTATAAAATATGAAGTCACAAAAGTACTTGAATCCAGATATTAGTCATGGAACGATTACCATCTAATGTCCCTGCTTTTTCATGTAATGCTGCTGTTGTAGCCTGCAGCTTCTACTGAACGCTATTATAACACAGTGAGATAGATGGATCACAGTGATATGTTCACTAAATGATTTGGCCGCTTTTACTATTAGAAACCACTTGTTTCTCAATATTACTGAAAAGCCATAACAGAAGTAGAGCAGTTTGCATTTATTAAAGGATTACCAAACATACATGTTTTTTGCTAAAAAAAAAAAAAAATGTTAATAACTGCTCAAATTAAGAAACGTTCACTGCCTTATCCAAACTGAATGTATTAAAATAAATCGATAATGCAAATAATATTACTAAGGAGTGTTAAAACGTGTCTTTCTTTATAGCTTTTAGCTTTTCAGTGTATGTAGACAGGCAGCATAATTGTTAATTCAAATATGTTTTTATAACATTTTTAGAAAATAAAAACAGTGTTACAACAGTGTGCTCACTGATATACTACGAGTATTAAGGAAAGTGTATCATGGAAAAGCTTCATGAAAGAATAGAAAAATAGAAAGGGAGGGAAAGAATGGAGATGGGGGAGCAAAGGTTGAAGCTCAAAGAAAAAAACATTTGATATGTACCGTACAGGGAAGCCAAGCCTGCATATCAAATTAACTTTGTCAGTAATCTAGCAAGTGTATCAGCCCATGGGGCAGATACGGACAATAAATTGTCACCTTAAACAACTGTTTTACAAAAATCCGATTCTCTAAATGCACTCCAACAAGACCAGGCCAACATAGCCTGGGGCAGCCTATTCTAATCTGATGTGGCCAAGTCTTCATGCACATTATGTCCCTGAGGGGCAATGTACATTCTCCCAGAGAGGGGAAATAACATATTTCCTATGCCTGGGTAATAGCAACTCTTGCTGCTAGGAGACACCAATGTAATATACCGTACCATTTTATACCTATAACAGAATGAAAAGTAGGTCCATGTGAGGCGTGATTCTGTTTTATAGATGTAGCACCCTGTAGCTTAGGCAGGGAGCTCCTCACAAATTTACTTGCCAGGAGTAGTTATCCTGGTTGATTGATAGAGATCCATTGATTTCTTCCTAAGTTTGGCCTTGTTGCACTTTTCTCTTCTACCACTAGGTGGCCGGGTACTTGGTGGTACTAGATATATGAAGGGCAGCCCAAGGTCAGGTTATGGGTATATGGGGTATCTTAGCCAATGGGCAGGGTTTTCTTGAATCCCTTGGCCTGCTGGGAGCACCTATATATTTGGGTGGAGTCAGGTGATCTATGTTTTGTGCCACCTGGATGGCTATCTGGGTGGACATTTGTCAAACGCCCCAAGGCTGCTAGGCCGTCAATTGGGCCTATCCCAGGGGCATCTGGCTGCGGGGCTGTGTGAGGGCCATCCAGAAGTAAGAGGGCAGCGCAGGGTTGGGATTGCAGCTTGCAGTCCAACCAAAGTTGATGGTTCTGCCGGCCGCAGAACCTGTCGTGGTCGGAGGTAGAAGGGGAGTTGTCGCCACTAAGGGACCAACCACCTTTACCAGGGACCGCAGTGAGTTAAGGACTGTTGCCATAGGAGACAACGTTCCTGCATGTGCAGATGTGGCGCCTTGCTGGGGCCTTTCCCTGCATGTCTGTCCTCCTATTGAAGTCTGTGTCATCCAATTGAATCTACAACTACTTAAGGGTGTCCTGGCTCTAACCCTCTTTCCCCCAAAAATACAAAAAGAGAGAAATAAAACCTCTTTTACATCCAAGAAGTGTCTGGCGCCCAATGACTTTCACCATCTTTGCATCCAGTATGCCTCACAACCCACTACATATTGAAGGATGTCAGCTATCTTTGGCCTTAGAGGTCCTCATTAGACTGGACGAGGATAAAGACTTTGCTACATAGATAAACATAGAATTGTAGGCTGTGAACATTTTGTCCCAGCAGGGTTTGATTAGGGCAAAACTCCATCAACCATGCAAATAGCCCCAGCTCCTTTTCTACACCTCCAGCACACAAACAAATTTAATTTATAGCAATTCTGTGCCATAGATAGACAGTCCTATAGTTTTTTTTCTCTTGTAATTAGGAGAACATAAAGACTTTATGGTAAAAGTCAAAGCCTTTTCCCAGCCCTCCAGGGAAATGTTTGTTTAAAAATGACTGCCTTGTTGATATAAATGGTGGTCACACTTGGGAGGTCCCCCCTCTTAGTGGGAATATATAATGTTCTTGGGTCTAGTGTCCTTGCTGAAAAACATTTCCACTGGGGTACGTTTTCACCTAACATAATGGTGTGTTTTAATAGAATAGATATAACAGCTAAGCTTTATCTATAATAGCCAGTGGAGACATTCAGTCCCCTGCAACAGCCCAATTTTCTATTTTCATGTACTGTTATTGTATGTAATAATGTGGTATAGTTAAGGCATGTCACTTCTATGCAGACCTACCAGCACAAAAGTTTCTATTCCTGGTTTCAACTCCATATTAAAAATATGAAAAAAATACCCACACACAACAACACTTAAAGCGGAGTTCCACCCACTTATGAAAGGTGCTCTTAAACTAAAGACCATCCCTCCACCCCTCATTTTTGGATATTTACAAGTATTAAGTGTACTACCTTTCTAGCTGGGCTGCATCGCAGGATGTCATGTCTTCTTGTGCAGTCACACAGGTCTTCTGGGACCTGTGTGTGTCCCAGAAGACAAACTGGCCATTCACAAAGCCCTGCGCGACTTGCACATGCGCAGTAGGAGACCGGCAGTGAAGGCTCCACTGCCAGTTTCCCTTAGTTACAATGGCGGCGCCTGCACCCAATCCGATGGATGGATCGGCCTTGGGGGGCCAACATTGCAGGCTCCCTGGACAGGTAAGTGTCCTTATTAAAAGTCAGCAGCTACAGTGTTTGTAGCTGCTGAATTTTAAAAAAAAGATTGTGGCTGGAACTCCACTTTAAAAGTAAACACCAATATCAAAAAAGTAAAGCTGCAAGCACAACAAAATGTACATCAGCACGCCCAGGGTTAAAACGATGGAATCCTCATGCAGCTCCCAGATCACATGTGATAGATAGACAAAATGCCACAAACAAGTGCTCTCTGTATTTATTAAAAAAAATACCCCACAGGGCTTAAAACCACTTTCATAATAAAAAGACATAAAGCTCTTTAAGCGAAAGTTACAACCGTCCATCCTTTCATCTAGCTTCAATGCTCCTCTGCCCAGCCACATGCAGCTGACCTGATGTACATTATTGCAGAGCTTGCCAGCCGGAAGGTGCTGATAATTGCAGAGCTTGTCAGCTGGAAGGCGTTGGTAACACACCTAGAAGGGTGTTGGTGAGTGACAGGATCTGTGACAGTTTCATCCCTTACACATTATGCCCCGAAAGGCTTCCTCAGAGTAAGACCCCTTTCACACTTAGGCCCCTTTCACACTTATAGACAAAAAAGAACCCCTATGGTTGGGACTTTAAATAGAACACCACCCTCACCAGAATTTTCTGAAAGATTGTTTGAAATTTATTTATTTATTAAATAAAATGGTATCGAAATGATACATGTATCCGATAGCAGGGTACACAGTAAATAATAAGCATGACAGTATAAAAGACAAATGACAAGAAAAATTTGTACAAAAAATAATATAATGGTGAAGACAACACTTAACATAAAAAATATATACAAAAAATTGTACGGTACTGATTCTCTCCCGGAGGTATAACACCCCCGAAAACTCGACGCGTTTCTAGTTGCCCGAGTGTGGGAACCTTCGTCAGGAGTATGGAGTGATTCTGTTTGATAAGTACCTGTCGCTCACGTTTGAGTCATTATTCGTAAGGCGAATAGGTTGTACTTAAACAACGGAGGAAGGGAAATGCGTCCCCAAAGGAAAAAAGTGTGGCAGCACACACGGAGATGGATCCTAGTAGGTTATTCGTATGTGTGGACTGTATGTCCAAAATGCCAGCCGGGTCCCAAAGACAGGGAATGGCGCTAATAGGTATACTTGCAGCTATCTGGAGTGCATCCTAGGCAATAGGACTAGTCCCCGAGAATGAATGTCCCGGTTGCATGGGATAAAATCCCAATGATGGATACTAATGCCCTGTCCCTGTGGGGTGTTCCCTGTGAGGTCCGTTCTGTCCTGGCCTCCGTGTGGTCCTCTGCTTGGGCAGCAGAGGACCACACGGAGGCAGGACAGAACGGACCTCACAGGGAACACCCCACAGGGACAGGGCATTAGTATCCATCATTGGGATTTTATCCCATGCAACCGGGACATTCATTCTTGGGGACTAGTCCTATTGCCTAGGATGCACTCCAGATAGCTGCAAGTATACCTATTAGCGCCATTCCCTGTCTTTGGGACCCGGCTGGCATTTTGGACATACAGTCCACACATACGAATAACCTACTAGGATCCATCTCCGTGTGTGCTGCCACACTTTTTTCCTTTGGGGACGCATTTCCCTTCCTCCGTTGTTTAAGTACAACCTATTCGCCTTACGAATAATGACTCAAACGTGAGCGACAGGTACTTATCAAACAGAATCACTCCATACTCCTGACGAAGGTTCCCACACTCGGGCAACTAGAAACGCGTCGAGTTTTCGGGGGTGTTATACCTCCGGGAGAGAATCAGTACCGTACAATTTTTTGTATATATTTTTTATGTTAAGTGTTGTCTTCACCATTATATTATTTTTTGTACAAATTTTTCTTGTCATTTGTCTTTTATACTGTCATGCTTATTATGTACTGTGTACCCTGCTATCGGATACATGTATCATTTTGATACCATTTTATTTAATAAATAAATAAATTTCAAACAATCTTTCAGAAAATTCTTGGTGAGGGTGGTGTTCTATTTAAAGTCCCAACCATAGGGGTTCTTTTTTGTCTATTCTAAGGGATGAGATCACCACGTAACCCATTTATCTCACCAGGGGAGCTCGCCTCAATTTTTTCCTTTCACACTTATACGACTTGTCCCACGATTTGGGACTGTAAAGTAGCATAATAAGTCGTTCCCCATGATTTCCAATGACAGACATTCATATTAGTACGACTTCAAGTGGTTCCGACTTCAAAGTAGTCCCTGCACTACTTTGGTCCGATTTTGATGGCACTTACACAGGCATTCCTGGAAATCGCGGCAAAATTGCAGCAAAATCTCGGCCGCGAATCGCGGCAAAATCGTGGTAAAATCGTGCAACTTTGAAGTCGCACAAGTGTGAAAGGGGCCTATGCCCTTTGGGCATAACGTGTAAGGCCCCTTTCACACTTATACGACTTGTCCTACAATTTGGGACAGCAAAGTAGCATGGCAAGTAGTTCCCCATGATTTCCAATGACAGCCATTCATATTAGTACGACTTCAAGTGGTTCCGACTTCAAAGTAGTCCCTGCACTACTTTGGTCTGATTTTGATGCCACTTACACAGGCATTCCTTGAAATTCCAGCAAAAATCGCGGCCGCGAATCGCGGTGAAGTGTGAAAGGGGCATAAAAGATGTTTCTGTCTTTTATTATGTAAGTGGATTTAAGTGCTGTGGGCTATTTATTAATAAATACAGAGAGCACTATTTTGTGGCATTTTTCTATTATAGTATATATTACATATTTCAGTATTCTGTTCTCTGTGATTTTAAAGCACTGTACTTTAAAGACCAACAAAAAGTATATTACATTCATTGCATACACCCTTGCATTACAGCATCCTAGCAAACTGAGAGTCTACTAACCCCCATGTGTAGAGTATATTCCTTACAGCACATAGTATGATGGAAACCTAACCAGGAGGCTTCTGTCATATTTTAACTACAAAAGCAAATTCATCTGCTTGGCTACTTTATTGAGCCCATCTATGAACTGCCCTATATGACTACCATGCTTTGATATCTCTGCTTGCTTTACATGGTTGCTTTGCTGGTCTATTCTGCAGTCTGCCTTTATGCTTACATGAACCAGCTACAAATTCTAATATGGTCCACATAAATGTTTCAAATTTGGTATTGCTCTTCTTTGTTTAGTGCATGCTTAGACAGATTAACTGTGCTGCTTTTCCTCCAGTTGGACTTATCTTCAATTGTCTGTCTGCATACGTTTTGATATTATATCCAACCTGAATGGAACCAATGAGTGGCCACTTTAATTTGGATGGTCAACTTCTTTACAGTATTGGTGGATAAAGTTTGGATATGTATCAAGTCCAAAAAAATATATATTAATAAAATAAAAATAACCGGACGGGGGTTTAAACTTTACCCTATTCTATCTTAAACCAAAAGATACAATTTATCTATGCATATTCTTTAAAGCCAAAGTCCAACCTGGGAACCAAACAGAAGAATGATATCCCAACAGCTGTTAAAAATTAAAAAAAAAAAAGCATCTTTGGCTACAATGATCACCAAATCTCCAGCATCTGTTTCCTCAGATTCACCTGCACAGTGGATGAAAGTGTTAGCCAGCACTTACCAAAATTAACTTCAACATTTTATGTGGCCATTTTGAAAAATAGATCCCTTGTGGACACAGAATGTCACTGTATGTTTTCTTCCACATTTTTTGCTGTCATAATTGCAACATGATGACCTCAACACTCTATCCAAAAAAGGCATATTTAATTGTAAAGCCATTTGGCTCAGTAAACCCACAAAGCTACATCACTATCTACGGAACAGGACAGCTTGCCCATGCCCCCTAACAACTTCAATGTGAAAAACCCTAAAAGAAACTCACTTAAGAGCACAAATAAATTTATATTATGCATGTTTATTATACATTTTTATCTAATTTGAAGTCTTCTTTACATTCCTCCTCTCAGATCAGAATGTTTAAGTAGAGTCCTGCTTCAAGTCTATTAATGTGTTTTGATGATGTGTACTTTAACCCCTTCCCGACCAGCCTCCTCAGTTATAGTGCGGCAGGATGGCTCCCCTGCACGAGCCGTCATAGCTGTACATCGGCTCTTTAAGATGCTTTTGCTGGTGCGCATCCGCAGCTTGTCCCCAGAGCCGATGCGTGTGCCTGGTGGGTGCGATAACCAGCAGGCACCCGCGATCACTCGTGACACAGCGAGAACTGGGATCTGTGTGTGTAAACACACAAATCCCGCTTCTCTCAGGGGAGAGGAGACACATCGTGTGCTCCTACTAAGTAGGAACACCGATCGGTCTCCTCCCCTAGTCAGTCCCATCCCCCCACAGTTAAAACACACCTAGGGAACACAGTTAACCCTGTGATTGCCCCCTAGTGTTAACCCCTTCCCTGCCACTAATCAGTGATTATTTTTAGCTCTGATCGCTGTGTAAATGTCAATGTTCCCCAAAAAAGTGTCAAAAGTGTCCGATCTGTCCACTGCAATGTCGCAGTCACGATAAAAATCGCTGATCACCGCCATTACTAGTAAAAAAAATAAAAAAAATGTCATAAATCTATCCCCTATTTTGTAGACGCTATAAGTTTTGCGCAAACCAATCAATATCCGCTTATTGCAATTTTTTTTACCAAAAATATGTAGAAGAATACATATCGGTCTAAACTGATGAAGTAATTTTATTTATTTTTTTAATTTTGGGGATATTTATTATAGCAAAAAGTACAAAATGTTTTTTACATTTTTTCGCTCTTTTTTTGTTTATAGTGCAAAAAATAAAAACCGCAGAGGTGATCAAATACCACCAAAGGAAAGCTCTATTTTTGGGGAAAAAAGGACATACATTTTGTTTGGGTACAACATAGCAACAACTGTACAATTGTCAATTAAAGCAACGCAGTGCAGTATCGCAAAAAATGGCCTGGTCAGGGTAAATTCTTCCGGGGCTGAAGTGGTTAAAGTGCATTATTTTAACTTATTTTATTTTTACACTTTTTTTTATTTTCTAAAACATATAGTGAGCCCTGCATATAAATGCTTTCCTTTACTGAATGGAATCTGTTTTGCAAAACACCTACAACTATTCGTTTTATAGCTATGGAAAGCTATTTGGAAATGTGCTAGCAGTAGACAGATGCAATAAAATAAAATTTGCTTGAAGTATTATGTTTGTATTACATGGTTCTTCCTCTTGCCATTTGCAGTCCTAGCGTAAATGTGTTTTATTTTAACGTATACTCCAGAGAAGCCAAATGATAGTATATAAAATACTTTTTAAAATCACTAATATCAAGAATAGGATCCCTTTTAAAACAATAAAAATATTTATATTGTGTGTTTGGTATAAAAGTACAATATAATCACATTCTCTTTCTTTCAATATACTGTAAATGTTATTTCCAGAACAACAGGTAAACTCCTGGTCACCCTTCCAATTCTGAAAATTGTATCTGCCAGATTGGTATGTAGGGTGGAGACCTACAGTGGTCTTGTTTGAATACATCTTAGCTCACATCTGCAATGTTTAAATGAGCCCAACATCCTTACCCACACCCCTATACATAAAACATCAGAATTGGAACTGGGTATTGCCTGTTGTTTTGGGTATGGCCTTCGTATTGTGACCACATGCCATTTCACTACTACACAGGCTGTCATACTCATGCCACATTGCTGGCAATCACCTGTCTTCTGAATACAAGCTTATAAATCTGTGGTACCTTGCTTCGCACCAGTGCACCTATCTATTGTCCAAGTGGCTTTCTCAATAGAAAATCTGTACCATGCCCACTACATAGTGAAACCTTATCCTTGTCAAATTTGTTTAATGTTTTAAATAAAATAAAGGAGAACAATCTGAATTTTACAAAGATTGTGGTACATATTCAAAGGGTAACAAACTAATTACTTTAATTAGAAAGAGACAAATAAAAATTCAAATGCAATATTGCACTATATAAGCATCAAATAGACCGTCAAAGTCAAATGGAAAAAATGTCATATAATTGAAAAGAAAGAGAAAGTTAGATTCTTGTTTTTCAAACTTTTTCAAATTTGCTGTCTAATCACTGTCATTTGCTTCCATTTTAGCATGAACAAGGGCTCTATTGGTTCTGTGAATGGTTTCGGCTAAAATCCGATTTTGAGTTTTCCTTGCCTTAGCTCTAGTTTGTTTTTGCAGCTGTTAAGAGCTGTACAAGAAGGTGAATTTGATTCCGTGTATTCCATCTGATTTTAGATTCAAAAGAGTTATAGCAGGATTAGGTTGTATGGGTGTTTAGAATACTTTAGAAGCTAAATCAAAAACCCACCTGCTCAAGGGACGTGATGGCGTAACGTTCGTCACGGAGGGAGGGGCCTGACAGAGCCGCTCGGAACACACGCAAGCTCGGACCCAGAGAGCCGACCCACGAGATGGAGGGTGAGAGGCTCCATGGCCGCGGATGATAGCCTCCAGGATACCCCCAGCATCTGAGCGCCGGAGCGGAGTCCGCTGTGGATGCCAGAGCGGTGGACGAGTGTAAGTGTAAGGAGCCGCCAGCCTGAACCCCCCCCCCTGCTATCCCTACACACACACGGAGGCTACACCGGGATGCCATCTGGGAAAACCCCCACTGATCTGCGGATAGAGGAGGTGAGAGATCCCTCAGAAAAAGCCGGCGAAGCACGGAAGTGGCAACAAAAACAGGTTTGAGCAGCAGTAGAAGAGCAGAAACATGAGGTACTCCAGAAGTGTTTTAAACAGTGATGTGACGAAGGGATGTTAAACATATTGGAGTTCTGTGGATATAGTGCCTTAAAAAGTGTTTTTTATTTTTACTGCTTGGCAAAAAGTGGAAGGTCCCTGGAGGATAAAAGGTAAACTGTAAACATCCCAGCACTTGAAATGTATTACATTGGAGACAGATGTTAAAACTTGGGGGTGATATACTGATATTCCTGAAGAGTAATTATAAGGTGTACACAGTGGAACACAGGCAAGAAAAGTTGGGCGGAAGGCAAGAAAAGTTGGGCGGACACTGAAAAGAAAAAAAAGGGGGGGGCGGGTTTTGGCCTTTAACCTCTGAAAATCTATCGCTGGAAAATAAACGATTTACTGTGTAGGAGCTGACTATATACCTTGAAAGAGCTAGCAATATCATTTTTTCTGCGGTATAATAGAGGTATAAGGGCAAGTGGAAAAATCCTACCCGTGTGTGTGTGGCCCAGTACTTAAAACAGTAATTCAGTAATTCAGCAACAGAGGGAATAAAGGGAAGAAAACAGAAACAAAAACAGAAATAATATAAGCATCTCCTAAATAGTGTACAATCAAATTACCCACAAAGGAAATAGAAGCTAAATAGAAAAACAGCATCAAAAAACCAGAGTGGACAAAAAAATAAAAAAATCAGAAGCCACTACTTATATATTGACTGTGCAGTTGTACATTTTGGCCGTTTTTGTCTCCTTTCTCCTCCCCTCCCCTTCCCTCTTCTCAGGGGTATCTGAAGAGACATCTCCCACCCCCTAGGTGGAGCAGGGGGGGAGGAGAGATAGTCCTGTCAGAGAAGAGGAAAAGGAGAGTGACAAACTGGGGAAACGAATAAAGAAAAGCTCGATGAGTAAAACATCAAAGGGAGGTGTCCCTAAAACCCAGAAAACAACAAGTAGTACGATTAAACAATACATGAATCAGGGAGTAAGCCCCCAAGCAACAGAACAACAGCAAGGAAAAACAGACAGTAGAAGAGGAAACACCCCAAAACCTGGAGAGGCACCTGACTAGTCCAGAGATGATTTGACCACAGAGAGTGAACTAGAGATTAGTAGAGCAGAGGAGCAAAGGGCAGATTCCCAAATTCCAATGAAAGGAGAAATGATGGAGATGTTCCTGAAACACGAGAACGCAATTAAAGACATAAACGCATTAAGAGAAGACCTGGGACACTTACTGACGAGAGTGGAGGTGTTGGAAGAAAGATCAGATAAACATGCCCAAGATCTAAACAAGTTAAAGGAACAAGTGAAAATAACTCAACGTAATCAGAGGTAAATTCTCTATAGACTAGAGGACCAAGAGAATAGAAATTGGAGACAGAATTTGAGAATCCGTGCGGTGCCAGAGGTTAGGGGTGAAGATTTGAGAAAAGTAATGAAAATAATATTCAATCCCTTATTAGAGAGACCCCCAGAAGACTTCCCTAGGATAGAGAGGATCCATAGAGTAGGAAGACCCAAAAACCCAACAGGAGATAGGCCGCGTGACATAGTAGCCATATTTAGATTCTACGAAGATAGGACAGAAATATGGGCCAAGGTGAGAGGGTCAGCGCGGCTGATATATGAAGGAGCAGAGCTACAGATATATATGGACTTAGCCCCAGAAACACTGGCAAGAAGAAGACTTCTGAAACCCATTTTATCTACCTCAAGCAGCACATTATTTAGAAGGACTAGACCCAGGGGTATGAAAGAGATGGGAGGTCAGCAAAAAAGGGAAAAAAAAGACGAAAAAGAGATGACAGCAATTCATTTTATGACATACAATGTAAGAGGATTAAATACATCAACCAAAAGATATAAGGTATTAAACGAGCTTAAAAGGTATGGGGCAGAGGTAGTATTTTTACAAGAAACCCACTTATCTCATGAATTAAATGTAAAATTATACTCATCTAACTACCCGATATGGTATTATGGGGATACGATAAATACAAGAGCAAGAGGAGTAGCAATAGGGATTGCGAAAGGGATACGGTTCAAGCTAGAGGACAGGATGACTGACCCAGAAGGAAGATTTCTTTTTTTTAAAAGGGAAACTGGGGGAAACGGAATGTACACTAGCAAATATTTATGCACCTAATGCGAACCCAGTAAAATACCTCAATAAAATACTGGGAAAGTTGATGGATTTTAAGAGGGGTAGATGATTTTGATGGGAGATATGAATTTTTGTATGGAGCCAGGAGTAGACAGTACATCCCATGTACAGGGGACGAGTAACGCACAATTAAAAATATTAAAACAAAAACTGCAAACGTACCAGCTGGTAGATGTATGGAGGACCCAACATCCAAAAATTAAAGATTTTACGTTCTTCTCCCCTGTGCATGGGACGTACTCTAGGATAGACTACATCCTGGTGGATCATAGATAAGGATGGGCCCGGTGCTCGATGCGAACCCATGTTCGCATCGAGCACCGGGTGTTCGCTCGCTCGGCGAGCCCAGAACTATTTTGGCCGCTCGCATCACATTCGTGTGATGCGAGCGGCCCCGCAATGCATTGCGGCCGGCGCGGCCGGCGCAGTGCATTGCTGGCTGATGATTGGCCAAGCATGCACTGTGACAGCACTGCACCCCAAGCAAACAGAGCTCCTATATTTTGTTCCCAGAAGCACCTATAGGACTTGTAGTGTGTTAGTGGCAGGCACTGGCAGCAAACAGAGATCCTATATTTTGTTCCCAGAAGCACCTATAGGACTTGTAATGTGTTCGTGGCAGGCACTGGCAGCAAACAGAGCTCCTATATTTTGTTCCCAGAAGCACCTATAGGACTTGTAGTGTGTTCGTGGCAGGCACTGGCAGCAAACAGAGCTCCTATATTTTGTTCCCAGAAGCACCTATAGGACTTGTAGTGTGTTAGTCCCATCACACAGAGCTCCTATATTTTTGTTCCCAGAAGCACCTATAGGACTTAAAGTGTGTTAGTCCCATCACACAGAGCTATATTTTGTTCCCAGAAGCACCTATAGGACTTGAAGTGTGTTAGTCCCATCACACAGAGCTCCTATATTTTGTTCCCAGAAGCACCTATAGGACTTGAAGTGTGTTAGTCCCATCACACAGAGCTATATTTTTCTTCCCAGAAGCACCTATAGGACTTGTAGTGTGTTAGTCCCATCACACAGAGCTCCTAAATTTTGTTCCCAGAAGCACCTATAGGACTTGAAGTGTGTTAGTCCCATCACACAGAGCTCCTATATTTTGTTCCCAGAAGCACCTATAGGACTTGAAGTGTGTTAGTCCCATCACACAGAGCTATATTTTCTTCCCAGAAGCACCTATAGGACTTGAAGTGTGTTAGTCCCATCACACAGAGCTATATTTTCTTCCCAGAAGCACCTATAGGACTTGTAGTGTGTTAGTCCCATCACACAGAGCTATATTTTCTTCCCAGAAGCACCTATAGGACTTGTAGTGTGTTAGTCCCATCACACAGAGCTCCTATATTTTGTTCCCAGAAGCACCTATAGGACTTGAAGTGTGTTAGTCCCATCACACA